>CM060898.1:145069363-145676863 GCA_030762935.1 Hymenopus coronatus
ACTGGGCGTAAAAGACCGCTTAATTTTGTTCAGAGGCCTCTCTATAAGGCTCGAGGTTCTTTAACTGCTGTGGTTCTCAGCGTCCCATTCTATATTGGGCGTGAAAGACCGCTTAATTTTGTTCAGAGGCCTCTCTATCAGGCTCGAGGTTCTTTAACTGCTGTGGTTCTCAGCGTCCCATTCTATATTGGGAGTGAAAGACCACTTAATTTTGTTAAGAGGTCTCTCTATCAGGCTTGAGGTTCTTTAACTACTGTGGTTCTCAGCGTCCTATTCTATACTGGGCGTAAAAGACCGCTTAATTTTGTTCAGAGGCCTCTCTATAAGGCTCGAGGTTCTTTAACTGCTGTGGTTCTCAGCGTCCCATTCTATACTGGACGTGAAAGACCAATTATTTAGCTCAGAGGTCTCTCCAACAGGCTCGAGATTCTTTAACTGCTGTGGTTCTCAGCGTCCCATGCTATATCGGGCGTGAAAGACCGCTTCATTTTGTTAAGAGGCCTCTCTAAAAGGCTCGAGGTTCTTTACTGCTGTGGTTCTCAGCGTCCCATTCTATATTGGGCGTGAAAGACCGCTTAATTTTGTTCAGAGGCCTCTCTAAAAGGCTCGAGGTTCTTTAACTGCTGTGGTTCTCAGCGTTCCATTCTATATTGGGCGTGAAAGACCACTTAATTTTGTTAAGAGGCCTCTCTATCAGGCTCGAGGTTCTTTACTGCTGTGGTTCTCAGCGTCCCATTCTATATTGGGCGTGAAAGACCGCTTAATTTTGTTCAGAGGCCTCTCTATCAGGCTCAAGGTTCTTTAACTACTGTGGTTCTCAGCGTCCCATTCTATATTGGGCGTAAAAGTCCGCTTAATTTTGTTCAGAGGCCTGTCTATCAGGCTCGAGGTTCTCTAACTGCTGTGGTTCTCAGCGTCCCATTCTATACTGGGCGTGAAAGACCGCTTGATTTTGCTCAGAGATCTCTCTATCAGGCTTGACGCTCTTTAACTGCTGTGGTTCTCAGCGTCCCATTCTATACTGGGCGTGAAAGACCGCTTAATTTTGCTCAGAGGTCTGTCTATCAGGCTTGAGGTTCTTTAAATACTGTGGTTCTCAACGTCCCGTTCTATACTGGGCATAAAAGACCGCTTAATTTTGTTCAGAGGCCTCTCTATCAGGCTCGAGGTTCTTTAACTGCTGTGGTTCTCAGCGTCCCATTCTATACTGGACGTGAAAAACCACTTATTTAGCTCAGAGGTCTCTCTATCAGGCTCGAGGTTCTTTAACTGCTGTGGTTCTCAGCGTCCCATTTTATACTGGACGTGAAAGACCACTTATTTAGCTCAGAGGTGTCTATCAGGCTTGAGGTTCTTTAACTGCTGTGGTTCTCAGCGTCCCATTCTATATTGGGCGTGAAAGACCACTTATTTAGCTCAGAGACCTCTCTATCAGGCTTGAGGTTCTTTTATGTGGCCTGAATCTACGACACGGGACCAAGGGCTTTACTTCCCTTCCATGCTAAGGATTTTTACACCCGAAAAGATCCATCGTCCTCCGCCGGGTTTGAACCCGCGACCTTGGGTATATGAAGTTAGCATGATGACCATTACACCACGGAGGGCGATAAAAACGAAACAAAAGCATGACTTTCTCTACCTCGCTGTAACAAAATATTGTTAAAATGCATGCTGTTCTATATACTTTATGATAATCGAGATAAACATTATCAGAAATGATCTCATTACTTGCTTCCCTGCAAGTAGAGCGGAAATAACGAAGTCCACTAGGATACAACGAATGTCAAAACTCTGAAAAGCTGGTTGCCAAGTAGTTGAAATCCGTTTCTATGCAGGGCCAGGACTTTACAACTTTCCGTGTGAGAATCAGTGTTTTAATTCTGAAAACAAAAACAAGGAATATCACAGAAATGGTCAATTTTACGAAAAAAATCGTATATGACATAAATTGTGTGTTTTAACTTGATCTTCATTTTTTTGTGAAGCAAGTTTCTGTCTATCTCTTGTAGATTACCAGTTATGCAAAATTCAGCAAAATTCATCCAGAATAAAGTAGTCTTCAGAGGCTATTGCAAGAAAATTCAAGATATACATTTTATTTGGCATATAAATATCTTTAATATACCTACCGTATTTTAAACAAAATCGCTAGAGCCATTTTTGAGCCATTCGAAATTTTGGAACTTTTCTATGTAAAGGGTAGTTTGGGGTGCGGGTATTTTTCTCAAAATAGTTGTGTTGTATCCCTGGAAGATACTAAACTTAAATACCAAGTTTGGTATTTTACCGACTTTTCGTTTTGAGTTATCGTACTTACAGACACACACACGTATGTTTTTATAAAAATGCTAAACATCTTAAACATGTGTTTGCGGTGAAATCTCGGTATTGACTTTTTGGGTGGAATGCAATACCTTCTAAATACATTATGTATATGGTACGAGTAGAGAAAGTAAAATGCATTCCGTCTCAGGTCAAGAGCATCATATCGTTACCGTAATCCTTTACAATAGTGAAGTAAAATATATTTCGTTTCATTTAGGAGCCAACGTGACAAATAATGGTGAATGTTAAATCTGACAATCGTCAATTGAGAAGTACTCCCATTATTGCGAATTGAAACAGTTGAAAGTTTTGCTCACCGCCCAGCATGTGGGGCAGGAAGAACTGTAGAGTACAGACTGCTGACGATGAAGGAGACGCGGGATTTAAACCCGGGATGATCCGAATGGAAACTGCCTCAACCATCTCGCTTGATGTTTCAGTTTTGATTATAATGGAGGAATATAATTACAACTTTTATTGCTCGTATCAAAGAATAGGATTCAGGATCTCAGGACTCCGTCTGCTGGACAAGTTTCGTTTTATCTAGCAGGACAATCACACACGATGTGGGATTTGTGGTGGAAAAAGCGGCGCAAGGGCGGGTTTTCTGCAGTTTCCCCCGCCTTCAAATCCCACCAGTGCTACATCTTCATTCCATGCATGATCGCCTGCGGTGCCTGTGTAGTAAAAGCGGGCATTAAACAACAATATAAAAAACGAAAGCTATGAACATATAATTTTGTAAATAACTCTAATTCTCAAGGTATTTATTGTCACGTGGTAGCAGTTTTTCAATGCAGGTGTTATACTTTTCTACTGCTAAACGACTTATTCTTTTTTTTTTCTTTTGAACACACAAAATGATCGGCCAATCGAATTTTATAGATAAATAACGCAAGTGTGCAGTAATGCAATGAACGAGTCTTCAGTGAGGAAATGGCGCATAATTTACGAGTAATCAAGAAAGAACATAACATGTGTACGACACTTCCGAAACTATACATGGCGTTTTGGGTGAAAAAATGTGCCAACTTCACAGCGACAGTGTCATCTTGGCAGTTCATCTGCATTGAAAACCCGGTACCATGTGACAATAAATACCTTGAGAAATGCAGTAAGGTAGCGTAACTTTGTAAATAAATGTTTGTGTTGATCATTTTCGTTATTATTTAGTTATGTAAAATCGTCTGGATGGCCCTCGCATAGTGAAATGTTTGCAGTTTTTACTTTCTCTACACGTACTATGTACATAGTGTATTGTAATGCACCCAAAAATTGATACCGAGATTTCACCGCAACTACATGTTTAGGGTCCCCTGTATCAAAGAGAAAAAGGTCCCTGTGTGTGTCCGTGTGCCTGTGAACAGCATAACTCAAAAAAGAGAAGTCGGTAAAATACCAAACTTGGTATTTAAGTTTAGGATCTTCCAGGGATGCGACACAAAGATTTTGAGAAACATCCTCCCACCCCAAACTACCTTTTACATGGAACATTTTTTTCGAACATTTTGATTTTCTTTACAATAGCTCGAACTTTTTGATTAAAATATCGTATATTAAAGATATTTACCTGAGAAATAAAATGTATATCTCGAATTTTCTGGGAATAGCCTCTGAAGACTACTTTATTCTGGATACATTTTACGGAATTTTGCATAACTGCTAAACCGTAAGAGATGGACAAAAACTTACCACACAAAAAAATGTATATTACGTTAAAATACGCAATTTATGTTATATGCATTTTTTCGTGGATTTCATCGTTTTTGAGATATTCCTTATTTTTGGTTTCAGCTTTAAAAAACTTGCACTTTTCTCACACAGGAATTTGTAAACTCGTGTCCATACAAACAGTCACATAGCACCAGGTTTAGACTATCCCTTTAACCTGTGTTACTCCCTTATTTCACTTCTACTTACAAGGAAGCAAGTAATAAGACTATTTCTACTATTTTTTTCTGGAATAGCATGAACCAAATAGAAGCATTAGCTTTTTAACAATAATTTGTGGCAGACATGTAGAGAAAGTCATGTGAATGGAACACATCAGAGTTTTTGTTGTGTGACAATAATGAATGCAATTGCAATTATTAGAGTGCATTAATTGGATTTAACGTACTTTTATTTAACAAGAACTGCTACAGTAAGTTTCTTTTTGTCTTGCTGTGCGAACTGTCATTAATTCTGATTCAATTAACTTTTAAAATAAGAACTATAGCTTTCCTGGCGACGTGTTAATTCAAAATCTTCTCGGGCTTCTAGCCAGGTAATAACTTGGCTTGACACCAACGTTTCGAAGAAGTGCATCTTCCTCGTCTTCAGGGTGAACTGATCAGTTCACCCTGAAGACGAGGAAGATGCACTTCTTTGAAACGTTGGTGTCAAGCCAAGTTATTACCTGGCTAGAAGCCCGAGAAGATTTTGAATCAATTAACTTTTGTTTTTAATTTGTTGAAATGAGTGGCACAAAACTACCAGGGTCACAGTGACGTCATATCAAATTCACATGTTGTTATGTACATAGAAATTGGAGTCAAAGCGGTCACAGAAATCACAAAGCATACAGTGTGCGCACCCCTGTACTAAATTTAAAATTACGTGAGTAAATATGTTTTTTTGAGGTAGGTATATGTTCGTATTATTCTCCTGTCAGATACCCTTTGTTGACGAACTCGATTGTTGTCGCTCTTATGACAACAAATCATCAAATCTTGTGAATCAAATTAGTTGATGCCGAGAAAGAATGGCTGAAACAAGTAACTACAGAATTGTGTGGCTTCATGAGCGTCAAATTAATGCAAATCAATGAAAAATGTGATGAACGATTTCATTGCACGGTTTGTGAAAGCAGCACTGACAAAGAAGATGTTGTTGGCGTGTAACGGAAAACATTTTTAACGGACAGTGTTCGCGACGCGACGCGAAGTGGAAGACCGTCCACCAGACTTGGACTTTGTGCCCACGTGGACAAATCCATCCGGTTAAATCCTTAAGGAAACGTGCTGCACAGTTAGGGGCACCGCAATCATTCCATGTGACAATTAATAAACACATGCTTTTCCAAGAACATTCGTCTGTGAACTGAGAAAGTAAAAAAATCTGAAGTGCTCCATTCACATGACTTTCTCTACATCTCTGTAACATTTTTTTTTCTTTATTTTTTTTTTCTTTTGTAGTTTAACGTCCTTTAACCTGGTTGGTCATATCGGACGATGAATGAAATTGGTGAAATGATACTCAAATGATCACAGGGTCCATGGAGCTTAAAGTTACTCGACATTCGTCTTCTCAGGATAAGGGAAAACCCAAAAAAAAAAAAATTATCGGGTAACTCGCCATAAGTGAGATTCGAACTCACGACCTTTTGAATGTGAGGCAGACACGCTACCACCACACTACCCAGGCGGGCTCAACAAATTATTGTTAAAAGCTTATGCTTCTATTAACTTCATGTCAATGGAGAAAAAGTTATCAGAAATAGTCTTATTACATGCTTCCTTGTAAGTAGAAGTGAAATAAGGGAGTACCATAGGTTAAAGTGATAGTCTTATTACTTGCTTCCTTGTAAGTAGAAGTGAAATAAGAGAGTACCATAGGTTAAAGTGATAGTCTTATTACTTGCTTCCTTAAAAGTAGAAGAGAAATAAGGGAGTAGCATAGGTTAAAGTGATAGTCTTATTACATGCTTCCTTGTAAGTAGAAGTGAAATAAGAGAGTACCATAGGTTAAAGTGATAGTCTTATTACTTGCTTCCTTGTAAGTAGAAGTGAAATAAGGGAGTACCATAGGTTAAAGTGATAGTCTTATTACTTGCTTCCTTGTAAGTAGAAGTGAAATAAGAGAGTACCATAGGTTAAAGTGACAGTCTTATTACTTGCTTCCTTGTAAGTAGAAGGGAAATAAGGGAGTATCATAGGTTACAGTGATAGTCTTATTACTTGCTTCCTTGTAAGTAGAAGGGAAATAAGGGAGTACCATAGGTTAAAGTGACAGTCTTATTACTTGCTTCCTTGTAAGTAGAAGGGAAATAAGGGAGTATCATAAGTTAAAGTGATAGTCTTATTACTTGCTTCCTTGTAAGTAGAAGTGAAATAAGGGAGTATCATAGGCTAAAGTGATAGTCAAAAGCTGGTTGCTATGTGATTGAAGCTTCTTTGTTTGTATGGACACGAGTTGACACATTCCTGTATAAGAAAAATGTACATTTTTCAAAGCTAAAACCAAAAACAAGGAATATCTAAAAAACGATCAACTTCAAGAATAAAATGTATATAACATAAATTGTTTGTTTTCACGTGTTCTACATTTTCTGTTAAGTTAGCTTTTGTCTATCTCTTACGGTTTACTAGTTACGCAAAATTCAACAAAGTTCAAGCATAAAGGTGTCTTCACAGGCTATTCCCAGAAAATTCAATATACATTTTATTTGTCAGATAAATATCTTTAATATATGATATTTTAATCAAAAGCGTTAGAGCCATTTATAATAAAATAAAAATTTTCGAAAAAAGTTCCATGTAAAGGGTAGTTGGTGGTGGTGGGATTTTCATGAAAAGCTTCGTGACGCATCCTTAAATACCAAGTTTGATGTTCAACGTTCTTTTCGTTTTGGAGCTATGCTGTCCACAGACACACACACGGACATTTTTCTGAAATTTTTTTTTTGGATTCAGGGGGACCAAAACACGTATTTCCGGTGACATTTCGGTATCAAATTTTTGGGTGCAATCCAATACCTTCTCTACACACTATGTACATAGCACGTATATAAAGTAAAAATCTGATGTGTTCCATAGAAAGTCAAAATCAACATGAGGAAACACATTAAAGTGGATCTCAAAATGAAGTGTTGCCTTTGGAATTGTTGCAGCATCGGAACACAAGCATCGATCCGTATTTCCAAATCAGCATCTGATAATTCAGTCAGTGACTCTGCGGCTGTGGGGGGGGGGGGTACACATACCGATGTTTTGGAGTCCTAAGTTGTAAGGAGAAACATTTAATTACATAAATATTGGAAATGTGTACTTTTATTTCACGTCAGTTTGAATTTAATATAGGGTTAAACGGACTTTGTGCGCACTCTCTACATCTACATTCAGTAAGGTAGATAGAACATTCCAGGCAGAAACAAAAACTGAAACACACACAATTATATGGAACTGAATCTTCTTGAGGAATCAGCTTAAGCGAACATATTGCATGAGCGATTCAATTAACCCCAGGCTACTTTCATTTCTTTGATCTGTGTGTACATGCATTGTTCATTATTGAGAAAAATCTCTCTGTGAGCATTTGAGCCTGAAGTGCAGCTCTAAAAGGTATCGATTGTTGGCTACATCAAACAGTATTTGGTCAAAGGTTCCAGTTTTAACACAAAGATATATCTTTGGCGCTGTTTATTCGTAGCACGGAACAGAAGTATTTGATTACCATTCAAAATCTATCGTGTTAGTGGAAAATTTAGTTTAAGGTTGCAATTCTGAAAAATCTGATGAGCCCCATTGGCATGACCTTCTCTACATCTCTGTACCACATTGTAGTTAATAAGCTTATGCTTCTATTCACTTCATGCTAATCGAGAACAAATTAGCAGAAATAGTCTTATTACTTGCTTCCTTGTAAGTAGAAGCGAAATAAGGGAGTAGCATAGGTTAAAGTGATAGTCAAAAGTTGGTTGCTATGTGACTGATGTTCCTTTATTTGTATAGACAGGAGTTAATCAATTCCTGTACGAGAAAAGTATGTCTTTTAAAGCTGAAACCAAAATCAACGAATATCTCAAAAACGATCCACCTCACGCAAAAAAGATATATGTATATATAACATAAATTGTACGTTTAACGTGTTGAAATTTTTTTTTATTGTAGGTTTTTGTCCATATCTTACCGTTTAGCAGTTATATAAAATTCCTTAAATGAATCCAGAATAAAATGGTCTTCAGCAGCTCTTTCCAGAAAATTCAAGATATACATTTTATTAGTCAGGCAAAATATCTATAATATAGGATATATTAATGAAAATCTAAAATTTCGAAAAAAACTTCCATATAAAGGGTAGTTTTAGTTGGGAAATTTTTCTCAAAATGTTCGTGTCGCATCCCTGGAAGGTACTAAAGTTAAATATGAAGTTTAGTATTTTACAGACTTTTCGTTTTTGAGTTATCGTGTTCATAGGCACACGGACATACACACGGACCTTTGTCTCAAAATGCTTTTTTTTTTGGCTATAGGGGACCCTAAAACATATATTTGTGTTGAAATCTCGGTATCGAATTTTTGGGTGGAGTGCAATACCTCCTCTACATATGATGTTTATAGTACGTGTAAAAGTAAGAATCTTACGGTTTTTGCAGAAAGTAGTCTTCCCTGTACTTCATGATAATCGAGATCATAAAACTATTTTCCTAATGTTTAAGTGCTTAATTTTAAATCAATTCTTCTTTGTAAGACAGGAGTTGGATAGGTAGAGTCACACTGAAAAACTGAGTGTCAGCCGGGAGTTGAACCACGGTTCTTCCGGTCTCTAGCTGGTTGTTCCAACCACTGAGCTACCATGGCAACATGCGGCACGGCATTACATTTCTGAACTAACTCGTATGTTTTACGGTAAACCACAAAATGATCTAAAATAATTCTAAATGCTATACCCCAATGGGGACTTACAATGTTTTAAGTACTTTAGACCCAGGATCCAAAGTGTAGCCAACTATTAGGTAAATTAAAGTTTTTTTTTTTTTTTTTTTTTTTCCACTCAAGCCATGCGTAGGACACGGGATAAGTAAGAGTTGTGGTGCGCCGGGAAAAATACGAGTCAGTTGAGAAATTTAATGTCTTGCCGGCATTCTGCCAATGTTAGCTCAGTGGTTAGAGCAACGGCTAAAGACCGAAAAATGCGTGGTTGGAATGCCGTCTACGGAATTGCATTTTTCAGTCTGCCCTACCTAGTCAGTTCTTGATAACCAAGTGAGTATATGTCGGAAGGCAGTTTTATTTGTGGCCCGCCTTCGAAGGTCATATTTTCGCTTCCCCTATCCGACCGGCGTGACCCATGATGTTTTTGCAAATACTGTATAGGTTTTTTCATCCTACGAATTTCCTGTCCCTCCATGTCGCTTCCATTGTCATTCATCCTTTGTTCCGTTGGTTTCTTTCAGAATTGGAAGTGTTTGCGATGGTTCTCGGTGTGGCGTGACACGGAAAAAGGATGCTCAAAATGACTATCTGCTTCCCTCGACTTCGTCTGGTTGCTGGGATGAGCTCCGCTCCTGGACCCTAAGTGAAGAGACGGGGGTCTCAGTCTGCCTGTCCGACTGTCAAGTACTTCAATCTGGAAAGTGTAGCCACACGCCACATTGCGTGCTGTTGCTCCTGGTGTCGGCCGCCTGGTGTTATCTTCTCACCTCATCCCTCCCTCCCTCCCGGAGCTCCCCCTCATGATAGTGTACCCACACGCCACATTGCGTGCTGTTGCTCCTGGTGTCGGCCGCCTGGTGTTATCTTCTCACCTCATCCCTCCCTCCCTCCCGGAGCTCCCCCTCATGATAGTGTACCCACACGCCACATTGCGTGCTGTTGCTCCTGGTGTCGACCGCCTGGTGTTATCTTCTCACCTCATCCCTCCCTCCCTCCCGGAGCTCCCCCTCATGATAGTGTAGCCACACGCCACATTGCGTGCTGTTGCTCCTGGTGTCGGCCGCCTGGTGTTATCTTCTCACCTCATCCCTCCCTCCCTCCCGGAGCTCCCCCTCATGATAGTGTACCCACACGCCACATTGCGTGCTGTTGCTCCTGGTGTCGACCGCCTGGTATCTTCTCATCTCATCCCTCCCACCCGGAGCACTCCCTCATGAAAGTGTACCCACACTCCACATTGCGTGCTGTTGCTCCTGGTTTCGGCCGCCTGGTGTATCTTCTCATCTCATCCCTCCCTCCCGGAGCACCCCCTCATGAAAGTGTACCCACACTCCACATTGTGTGTTGTTGCTCCTGGTTTCGGCCGCCTGGTGTATCTTCTCATCTCATCCCTCCCTCCCTCCCGGAGCACCCCCTCATGAAAGTGTAGCCACACGCCACATTGCGTGCTGTTGCTCCTGGTTTCGGCCGCCTGGTGTATCTTCTCACCTCATCCCTCCCTCCCTTCCGGAGCACCCCCTCATGAAAGTGTACCCACACTCCACATTGCGTGCTGTTGCTCCTGGTGTCGGCCACATGGTGTATCTTCTCATCTCATCCCTCCCACCCGGAGCACCCCCTCATGAAAGTGTAGCCACACGCCACATTGCATGCTGTTGCTCCTGGTGTCGGCAGCCTGGTGTATCTTCTCACCTCATCCCTCCCTCCCTCCCGGAACACCCCCTCATGAAAGAGTAACCCCACTCCACATTGTGTGTTGTTGCTCCTGGTGTCGGCCACATGGTGTATCCTCTCATCTCATCCCTCCCTCCCACCCGGAGCACCCCCTCATGAAAGTGTAGCCACACGCCACATTGCGTGCTGTTGCTCCTGGTTTCGGCCGCCTGGTGTATCTTCTCACCTCATCCCTCCCTCCCTTCCGGAGCACCCCCTCATGAACATGTGCACACTCAAATACATTAAAAATACTCCTGAAAATACTTATTGTAAAACGGGGTCTTTTCACTGTCTCCATGCATGTCTTCTACCTGGTTATCGCTGATTCAGAAGAGGTCTCCCATATAGACTTGCGATGCTCTTAAATCGTGTTACACAAGCCACGTTAAAGAAGGGAAACAACAAATGAAGCTCTGAACTCCAAATTCTCTGGTTAGATAATAATGTAAATATCTCACCGGGTGTTACAAAATTAAGTTAGTATTTTTTTCTGTGCCATATACTGAAGTTCTAATGCCGCGCACTAAATTAATACACTGCTTATACAAACCAACCTCTTCTGTTATATACAGTTTTTTTTTTTTTTTTTTTTTTTTTTGTGGAGTTGATCGTTTTTGAGTTATTCCTTGATTTTGACTTTACCTTTTCTCATAGGGGAATTTCTCAACTCCTGTGTATACAAAGGAACTTCTGTCACATAGCAACCAGCTTTTGACTATCACTTTAACCTATGGTACTCCCTTATTTCGCTTCTACTTACAAGCAAGCAAGTAATAAGACTGTTTCTGCTATTTTTTTCTCAATTAGCACGAAATAAATAGAAGTATAGGCTTTCTAACAGTATTTTGTTGCAGAGATATAGAGAAAGTTATGTGAGTGGAACACCTGACATTTAAAAAAAATACAATCAATATGTAATATAAATATCACATCTTCATCTAGAATTATTCCCAAGAACTTAGTACTTTTTAATTGCTTATTCATTTTATTATTCCTCATTATATTGGGCAGTTCATTATTAGAGCTAATATTTTGGTGTGGAAACATAAGTGTACGAGTCTTTTGAGGGTTTACAATACGGTTATTCTGTTTTACGTAATTTCAGATATCTTGTGTTGCAGAAGTTTGTTTAAATTATCTTTATCTTTATTAACAAGCATGATTAGGCATCCTCCACATAAGAATTTAGTTTCTAATGTGAAGATTTTGCAAATGCTTGAACTGAATCAAAAGATTTCGCGCGCGCGCGCGCACACACACACACACACACACACACACACACACACACACACACACACACACACACACACACACACACACACACACACACACACACACACACACACACACACACACACACACACACACACACACACACACACACACACACACACACACACACACACACACACACACACACACACACACACACACACACACACACACACACACACACACACACACACACACACACACACACACACACACACACACACACACACACACACACACACACACACACACACACACACACACACACACACACACACACACACACACACACACACACACACACACACACACACACACACACACACACACACACACACACACACACACACACACACACACACACACACACACACACACACACACACACACACACACACACACACACACACACACACACACACACACACACACACACACACACACACACACACACACACACACACACACACACACACACACACACACACACACACACACACACACACACACACACACACACACACACACACACACACACACACACGGCATGTTTGAAAACATTAAACGAAAATGTGATACGTGAATGCAATTTTCAGCTCTAAATCGGTACATACAAAAACTGCCATAAAATCACCATGGATTAGGCAGTCGTACATAACCATATGGCACGAGCCTGGCCCACTTCAAGAGAGATGCCGGTTGGTAGCGAAGATCCCAGTCGCCTGGTGTAGGCGTGTTTTGATAGACACGCAGGCGCGGCACAGGTCACCTTAGTATTGGAAAACAGAGCAATTGGGTTTTGTTATGTGTTTCGTATAACACGTTCTGAGGTTCTTTACGTTGTAGTGTGGTGTTGGCGTTTCTGCCTCACATTCAAAAGGTCGTGAGTTCGAATCTCGCTTAGGGTGAGATACCCGGATAAGGATTTTTTTCGGGGTTTTCCCTTATCCTGAGAAAACGAATGTTGAGTAACTTAAGCTCCATGGACCCCGAGAACATTTGAGCATCATTTGCATTCATAGTCGGATATGGCCAACCAGATTAAAGGACGATAAACTACCCTAAAGAAAAAAAAAAAAAACCTTGAAAGTTGCGACATCAATAAAGGAGTACTATAGGTTAAAGTGACAGACAAAAGCTGGTTGCTATGTGACTGAAGTTGCTTTGTTTGTATGGACCAGAATTGACAAATTCCTGGATGAGAAAAGTATAACTATTTCAAACCTAAAACCAAAAAATAAGGAATATCTAAAAAGCGATCTACTCCACGAAAAAAATGTATATAACATAAATTGTGTGCTTTAACGTGCTCTACATTTTCTGGGTGGTAAGATGTTTTCCATCTCTTATGGTTAAGCAGTTATGCAAAATTCCGTAAAATTCATCCAGATAGAGGTCTTCAGAGGCTATTCCCAGAAAATTCAAGATGTACATTTTATTTTTCAGGTAAATATCTTTAATATATGATATTTTAAACAAAATTGTTAGAGCCATATTTGAGCAAATCAAAATTTTCGAAAAAAATCCATGTAAAGGGTAGTTGGGGGTGGGGGATTTTTCTGAAAATCTTCGTGTTGCATTCCTGGAAGATATTAAACTTAAATACCAGGGTTGGTATTTTACCGACTTTGAGTTATCGTGTTCACAGACACACGGAGCTATTTCTGAAAATGCTTTCTTTGGATACAGCAGACCCTAAGACATATATTTGTGGTGAAATCTCGGTATCGAATTTTTGGGTGGAGTGCAATAACTTCTTTATACATATGTACGTAGTACGTGTAGAGAAAGTAAAAACCCAATCATTAAAAAATACTGCACATTTTAGCAAAAACACGTTCAACGTCTAACTGAAATGTCTGCGAAATCGAAACCAACAAATGAATCAGAACAAAGTTTGTTTTGGCGAAGTATAACAAATCAAAGTACACAATGGTAACAAAAACCTGCCCTAGCAACACTATCCTTTTTATTTTCTCTGCACGTAATAAGTACATAGTGTATAGAGAAGGTAATATATTGCACCCAACAATTCCATACCGAGATTTCACAGGAAACACATATTTTGGGCCCCGCTGAATACAAAAAATACATTTTTTTGAAAAAGGTCCGTGTGTGCATCTGTTTTGTGTGCGTGTGTGTATGTGTGTGTGTCTGGACAGCATAGCTCAAAAACGAAAAGGCGTTAAATACCCAATTTGGTGTTTAAGTTTAGCATCTTCCAGGGATACGACACGAAGATTTTGAATAAAATTCCCCCACCCCCAACTACCCTTTACATGGAAAATTTTTTGAAAATTTTGATTTTATCAAAAACAGCTCTTAACGATTTTGATTAAATATCGTATATTAAAGATAATTACCTGACAAAAAATTGAATATCTTGAATTTTCTGGGAATAGCCTCAGAAGACTACTTTATTCTGGATAAATGTTACGAAATTTGCATAACTGGCAAACCGTAAGGGATAGAGAAGAACTTACCAAAAACGCATTACTAGAGGTCATTAAAGCACACAGCTTAGTTACATCCAGTTTTTCCTGGTGTGGATCGTTTTTTTTTTTTTTTGTTTTTTTTAGATATTCCGTGTTATTTGTTTCATCTTTAAAAAATCTACACTTTTCTCATACAGGAATTTGTAAACTCCTGTCCATAGAAACACAGGAGCTTCAGTCACATAGCAACCAGCTTTTGACTATCACTTTAACCTGTGATACTCCCTTATTTCGCTTCTGCTTACAAGGAAGCAAGTAATAAGACTATTTCTGATATTTTTTTTTCTCGATTAGCGTGAAGTTAAAATAAGCATAAGCTTTTTAACAATAATTTTTAGCTGAGATGTAGAGAAGGTCATGTGAAACTGAAGCTGTGCACTTCTAACACTGAGAAATTGTTAAATGAAAAGAAATGTCAAAACTAACATTAACGGAATCTTATTAAACGTTAAGCATTCATTGCAGGAAGGTTGGTCTTTCCAGATCTATAATTTTCCAAGAGGATAAAATGCTATATTTTATCGCAGAAATGGGCCCTTTCCTTTGCTTCGTATACAGAAGCGAAGTTTTACGCGCTCTGAAAACGTTGTGATGCGTCCCGTCGAAACCGCAACACACCAAACAACATTTACTGGACACAGTGCTGCCAACCTTTCTAATTGGCTGCGATATTCAAACTTGAATACTAGCTTCAAGGTATTTAATTAGTGCCTTTTTAATTGCAATTTTTGTGCTGCGCTGCCGTGGACAGCGAGTGAAAGGCGAAGCTACAGACTGTCACTTGCGTTCATTAGAGCGCCGACTGCCGCATTGACTCCTCTACCTTTAACAAAACAAATGTTACTATTAAATACGCAATGCTTTTATAAATAGTACTAAACAATTCCATGGAATCAAAGGCATACTGAAAAAATCTTAAGTGTTCCATTCACATGCCTTTCTCTACAACAAATTATTTTTAGAAAGCTCATTCTTCTATTTACTTTATGCTAATCGAGAAAAAATACAAAAATAGTCTTATTACTTGCTTCGTTATAAGGGAGTACCATAGGTTAAAGTGATAGTCAAAAGCTGGTTGCTATGTGACTGCAGTTCTTTTGTTTGTATCGACAAAGTTGGGAAATTCCTGTATGAGAAGCATGTATTTTATAGCTGAAGCAAATAACAAGGAATATATCAGAAATGGCCAATTCCACGAAAACAACGTATATGACATAGATTGTGTGTTTTAACATGATCTACATTTTTAGTGTAAACCTTACGATTTACCAGTTACGCAAAATTCATTCAGAATAAGGGCCCTTTAGAGGCTGTTCCCAGAAAATTCAAGAATACATTTTATTTGCCATATAAATATACTTAATATACGGTATTTTAACCAAATTCGTTAGAGCCATTGTTGAGAAAATCAAAATGGTTTAAATGGTTTCCATATAAAGGGTAGTTTGGCTTGGGGGATTTTTCTCAAAATCTTCCGTAAAATTCATCCAGAATAAAGTATCTTCTAGAGGCTATTCCCAGAAAAGTCAACATATACATTTTATTTGACAGGTAAATTTCTTTAATATACAATATTTTAATCAAAATCTTTAGAGCCAAATTTGAGAAAATCAAAATTTTCGGAAATGTTTCCATGTAAAGGGTAGTTGGGGGTGGCGGGATTTTCTTGAAAAACTTCGTGTTGCATTCTTGGAAGATACTGAACTTAAATACGCGCACAGTTTTTTTTTTGGATTCAGGCGGATCCAAAACATGTACTCCGCTGAAATCTCAGTATCGAACGTTTGGGTACAATACAATACCCTTCTCTATATACTATGTACATAGTGCGTGTAGAGAAAATAAAAGAGTTTTCTAAGGAAAATGCTGAGAAAATCTCATGTGTGTCACAGGTGAGGATAAAAATCAGTCATTTGTTTATCAAGACCCAGCAGAAAATGACTATCGCTTTAACCAATATAGTCTTCTGTGTTATCTTGCAGAAGTGACTTGCTATATGAAGCGAAAGAGGTTCATTTTTATAACCCTTGTTAGTAACGGATATACACATTAATCAAAATAATTATTGCCATTAAGGACCAAATGGCCAGTGCCATTAAAAGCAACGGCCCCATTCTTCGGCTCGTTCGTTACTGCCACACCAGAAGTAGGTTACGTGGATATCACCAGTCTGAAGGAAGGTCTGAACAATTTGCTACTTTCTTTTACTTTATTTTATTTTATTTTGTTTACTGCTTACCTATAATATATTGAAGCAGTACTATATTGTGACCAAAAACTTGATATTGAAATCTCACTCGAAATACACGTTTTGCGACTCCTGAAATTCTACAAAAAAACCTGCCTGTAAACAGCATAAAATAAAATGCAGAGAGTGGTTTAAATACCAAATTTGGTTTTATGCTTTAACACCTTCCAAGGAGTGGAGACAATATCCCCACCACAATATCCCCTTTACTTAGAAAAACTTCGAAATGTTTACTTTCTCAAAAATTATTCAAATAATTTTGATTGAAATACCGCGTGTAAAGATATTTTCATGACAAATCTGTATCTTGAATTTTCTAGGAATAGCTTCTAAAATCGTCTTCATTCTGAACGAAATTTTATTCTATCGCGTATTATGTACATGGTAGTTTGAAACGTTATTGCATTCCATTCAAAATGTCAATGCATTTCACTGTTTTGCGGTCCACGGAATAAAAATACAGATTTTTAGAAAACTGTCAAGCTCAAGAACGAAAACTCGTTCAAATACCGAACTTGATACTTAATTTTGGACTCTACAAAAATGAAACAGGAAGATCCTCCACCCCAAACTACACTTTATTTGGAAAAATATTAAAAAATGTTTGCCACCTTAAAAATCTGATGTGTTACACTCACATGACTTTCTCTAGCTGCTCTACAAACTTCTTACAAAAGAGTATTCTTCTCTCAATACAATGCTAATCGAGATAAACATTAGCAGAACGTTCTTATTACCTAGTTCCTTATAAGTAGAAGGTAACTAAAGGAATGCACTAAAGAGATAGTCATGTTTTAAAATCTCTCGTTATGCGATTTCATTGCCAATCGAGTAGAACAAAAGAAAAAACGGAATCTTCCTGTCTGAGAAAAGTACGAGTACTTTACAATTGAAAACAATAACAAGGAATATCATGAAAACGGCTAACTCTAAGAAAAAAAATGTATGTGACATAAATTGTATATTTTACAGAGATTACGTTTTTTGTGTAGTAAGTTTTTGTCTCTCTCTTAAGGTTTACTAGTTATGCAAAATTCAGCAAAATTCGTCCAGAATAAACAGGTCTTCAGAAGCTATTCCCAGAAAATTCAAGATATGCATTTTATTTGTGCTGTAAATAGCTTTAATATATGTATTTTAATCAAAATCATTAGAGCCATTTTTAAGACATACAAATTTTTCGAAATGTTTTCCAATTAAATCTTCGTGTCGCATCCTTGAATGATACAAGTTTGGTATTTAACAGTCTTTAAGTTTTTGAGCTACGCTGTTACACACACACAGACACACACACACACAGACACACACACACATACACGGATCTTATTCTGAAAATGTTTTTTTTTGTTTTTATTCAAGGTATCTTAAAATATATATTTCCAGTGAAATATCAGTATGGAATTTTTGGGTCCACTACAATACCTTCTCTACAGGAATGTTTATTAAAATACTATATGTTTAAATACATTTCATGAGAAACTGTACATCTTGAATATTCTAGGAAGAGAGTCTCTTCATGCCAGATAATTTCAGCAAAACTGGTAAATTGTAAGAGGTAGACGAAAATGTATTGCAAAAAATGTAGGGCTCGTTAAAACACACAATTTATGCTCATTTACGTGTTTCTTGTAGACGTTTTCGGGATATTCATTGTTTTTTGTTTCAATTTTAAACCAATTAACTTATTTCAAACATGACCGTGCAAAGTAACCGAACGTCAATTGTTGCACATAGCGACCACATTTGAATATCACTTTAGCCTACTGTATTACTTTGCTTCTACTTGCAAGGTAATAAGACCAGCTAACATGCATGACGTAGACAAAAGAAGTGGTCATTGTTTCCGGTACTGCTCTCTGCCGACGCGACGTTTCGCTGCAACCTGTGTTGAACTTCTTCCTCGAGCCACTGGCATCACAAGCCTTAGCGAGCTCGTGTGCTGGTGGGCCCCTCCTCTCTTTGCCTATTGGCTCTTGGTCTGCCAATCCCCTCTCGTTCCGTCAGAAAGGCTTTCCAATTGAAATCAGTGGTTTTGCTCCCGCTCTGTCGAGTTTCCTTTTTACTTAAAGATTTCGATGTTCTCTCTTATTATTCTGTGTGTATAACGACTGTATACTGCCCCAATCATTATTACTATACGACGGTACCACCGCTTGACCCTACTTAAATACGTGGGTACTTTTGTTTTAATTGTTTCATTTATATAGCCCCCCTTTAACATCTAAGGTCACATCGGGAGCTTTTGAAAATGAAACAACTCGTTGTCTGTAGGTTCTTTTTAAGTTAGTTTAAAATTGTTTTATTTTCCTCACACACACAAACACACACACACACACACACACACACACACACACACACACACATTCATACTTCCAGACTCTTGTGTGGGATAGGGAGCAATTCTGGCTAAGTGGGTACTTCATCATTAACGCCGCTTTGCAGTTACTTACTGGTCTATTATAAACGTTTAGGACCCTAAGGTGCAAAGTGTAGCGCAACACGGGGTGACCTAAGCCGCAAAGCGTAGCCAAGGGATCTGTGAAGCTAACACCCCAATGATACCAAGAAAAATGAAAAACTTCGGCATCCGGCGACTTTCACATCTGAACAACTTAATGTTTTCAACACTTTCAAATATGGATCACCATAAAAGTCACTTAAACTACTTCTTAAGACCGTTGTGTGCTGTAACCATCGTATAGCTTTACCCCAGAATCTTTATATCGTCCAAATCTACGTGATGTCCGGTTTTTTTTCCCACGTGTTCTACAAGGTCGGTTGTTTTATGTCTGATGTATCATCTCTGAGGGCTTGGATGGATCAACATACGAGTCCTCGCTATTGCAGTAATTTGACGTACCACAGGATTTACAGCTTTGTCTTTCACAGCTGGTAATTACATGGTAGTGTTCTGGTTTTTGTGTACCTCACCTTCATTTATATTTTCACTTTCTCTATACATACTATGTACATAGCGTATAGAGAAAGTGTTATATTGCACCCAAAATTTCATACCGAGATTTCACAGGAAATACATGTTTTGAGACCCTCTGATTAAAAAAAGTTTATTTTTTCTACACGTAAAATATACATAGTGTATAGAGAAAGTGTTGCATTTCATCCAAAAATTCGTACCTAGAGTTAACCGGAAATATATGTTTTAGGGTCCCCTGTAGCCAAAAAAAATATTTTCAGAAAAAGATCGGTGTGTGTGTGTGTGTGTCAGTGTGTCCGTGAATACGATAACTCAAAAACGAAAAGAGGGTAAAATACCAAACTTGGTATTTAGGTTAAGTATCTTCCAGGGATGCGACACGAAGATTTTGAGAAAGATCCCCCCACCCTTTACATGGAACTTTTTTTCGACAATTTTTATTTTCTCGAAAATATCTCTAACGATTTTGATTAAAATATCGTATATCAAAGATATTTACCTGACAAATAAAATGTATATCTTGAATTTTCTGGTAAAGACCTCTGAAGACATGTTTATTCTGGGTCAATATTGCGAAATTTTGCATAACTGGTAAACCATCACACAAAAAATGTAGAAAAATTGCTTTCTCTTACAGAAATTTGTCGACACCTGTGCATGCAAACAAAGGAACTTCAGTCACTTAGCAACCAGCTTTTGAGTATCACTTTAAAGTATGTTACTCCCTCACCAGGTGAAAATAGAGACATTTTCTGCACTCTCAATATTTTCAGGTAGGTGCCTGTATAGTTGATTTACTAGTCCAACAATGAATTTAAAGCACATCCTTCAAGTTCCGGAGGAATTTTTTTAGTAATGTTTCTTTCTGCTTACAAGGAAGCAAACAATTAAACTATATGTGCTAGTTTTTTCTCGATTAGCATGAAGTAAATAGAAGACTTACTTTTTAACAATAATTTGTTGCAGAGATGTAGAGAACATTTTTAGTTTCTCTACACGTACTGTGTGTAGAGAAGGTATTGTATTCCACCCAAAAATTCAATACTGAGATTTCATCGGAAATACAAGTTTGAGACCCCCTGAATAATAATAACAATAACAATAATAACAATAAACAAATTTTAGAAACATGTCCGTGTGTGTGTGTGTGTGTGTGTGCAGTATAGCTCAAAAACGAAAGTCCGTTGAATATCAAACTAGATATTTAAGTTCAGTATCTTCCAAGGATGCGACACGAAGATTTTGAAGAAAATCCCCCCCCCCCCAACTATTCTTTACACGGAAACATTTTTGAAAGTTTTTATTTCCCAAAACATGGCTGAAACGAAATTGATTAAAGTCTCTAATATTAAAGATATTTGCATAACAAATAAAATGTATATCTTGAATTTTGTGGAACAGCTTCTGAAGACATGTTCATTTTTTTATGAATTTTGAATTTTATGAATTTTGCTTAAATTTGCGTCATGCTAAGGAGTTTTACACCTGAAAAGAGCCATCGTCCTCCGCCGGGTTTGAACCCGCGACCTTCGGTGCACTACACGTGGTTACCATATACCCAAGGCCACGTTTATTTCCACGAGTATCATAAAATAGAAGAATGTGTTTTCAACAATAATTTGTTACAGCGATGTAGAGAAAGTCATGTGAATGAAACACACAAGATTTTTCTATAAATGTATTTTTCTTTTTTTGGTTCAGGGGGTTACAAAACATATATTTCTGGTGAAATCTCGGTATCAAATATTTGGGTGCAATACAATACTTTCTCTATGCACTATGTATATAGTTCGTGTAATAATAAATTAAAATAAAATAAATTGATAAAAGGATATTAGTAAATAAATATATTAATTATACTATAATAAAGTGATAATATTAATTAATAATAGTATAAAATAGCCTAAATTTTAAATATATATAATTTAAAATTTTTATAGTTAATAATATAATACATAAACATCTTCATATTAAAATAAATTGATAAATATATATTGGTTCAGATGTATAATTTATTTAGGTTAAGTTATAAATTTGACAATTGTATGTTTATTTTATTTTGTAAAATTTAAAAAATATATTAATAAACAAAATAAGGTCTGGGATATTCACCCCGGAGTAAGCAATTAGATACCGGGGTATAGTATATAGACCTTATTTTTAGTACGTGTAGAGAAAGTAAAAATTATAAAAGTTTATTATTATTACTTTTATTGTTATTATCATGTACTATAACATGAACCTAGTAGCGATATAAAATTTCATTGTGATGAAATATTACATGTTGATAGATCTACTAAAGCATTATTAAAATGTTAGGTTTAGTATATTTAGATTTTACGTAAAGATCACATGTATTCATTTGTTCTCTTGTAAACGTGCTTTATAAACATTAATGACCTTAATTGTTACAGCTATCATATTATTATTATTATTATTTTAATTATTGTGATTATTAATCATGAGCACCCTTTTATACTTTCTCTAGCCCCGTATGTACAGTGTACATAGAGCTAGAGAAGTATTGTATTCCACCCAAAACGTCCATGTCCAGATTTCACCGGAAATACATGTTTTAGGACCCCCTGAATTAAAAAAAAAAAAAAAAGCATTTGCAAAAACAGGTCCGTGTGTGTGCGTGTGTGTGTGTGTGTCTAGCTCAAAAACGAAAAGACGGTTAAATACCAAACTTGATAATTAAGTTTGGTATCTTCCAAGGATGCCTCACGAATATTTTTAAGAAAATCTCCCCACCCCTAACTACCCTTTACATGGAAAAAATTTCGAAAATTTTGTTTTTCTTAAAAAATGCCCCTAACGATTTTGATTAAAATACCACATATTAAAGCCATATTTATCAGAAATAAAATGTAAATCTTGAATTTTCTGGGAATAGCTTCTAAAGACCTGTTTATTCTGTATGAGTTTTGCTTAATTTAGTATAAGCCGTAAGAGATAGACAAAAACTTACCATACAAAAAATGTAGATCTTATTAAAATACATAAGTTATGTCATATACATTTTCTCCTTGGAACTTACCGTTTTCGAGGTATTCCTTGTTATTAGTTTCAATCGTAAAGTTTTCAGCTGTTTTCATGTGGCGCCAGTATGTCACTGTCTTATTGGTCTACCTGGGAGTCGGTCAAGCATTAGCGCCCGTGAAATACAAACGTGTGTATACCAATGAAGAGTCCATTGTTGCGCCGGCTATGCTCGTTCTTGTAGAACACAAATTGTTTCTTACTCAGGGGAGAAAAGAATAACTAAGAAATGTAACACGGGGTAGACTCAAGAAAAAGAGATATTTCACTTAATTTCACTAAATGAATGCTTTTATTCTTCTTTGTTACTGGTTGAGGCACTAACCGTACGAGTGACTCCCGACATGAAAATTCGTGTAGATGACGACATAATCATGCTTAGTGGCATTTTCTGCTCTTGCTGAGTTCTTGTTGTCGACGGTCATCACTCAGAATACTTTGCAACAGCAACATGAATCACTATCACCTTCAGAGTCGCAGTCAAAGTAACAGTGACATTTACCATAAGAATTCTCAATAACAACAACCTGGTTTCCTGTACCTAAAACCTCCAATACAGCACTCCTTCCTGATTGGCTCAAAATAGCGGTGTCACGTGACTACCTGGGTAAGTTCTTTGTATTCCATCACGAGACCATGAGACAGTACCGGTTTCCAGAATATTTGGGGATGAACCTTCAGCCTGTTGCTTGTGTCTCTTGCTCTACAATGGCATTGAGTCACTAGTCTTAACCTTGGCGAGCTCAATAGAAGCTTCTACATCCTAACGTTCTGCGTTCTACTGAAGCAGATCTTTCTGATACTAAACCTATACAAAACTAATAATTAAACCAATAAGATACATAGCGGGCTAATATACTGTCACAAAGTGCCTATACCTTTCTGAGACGGAAGTGTCCGTTTTTATTTTGTTCTACTCCTGGCCAAGCAAAGAAGCGATTTGCAATGACAATCTCATAACGACAGCTGTTAAAACATTTGACTATCACTTTAGCCGACTCCATTCCCTTAGTTCCAGTCTACTAAGTCCAGGAACTAAGTAACAACATTCTGCTAATGTTTATCTCGATTAGCGTGGTGTTGAAAGAAGATTTATCTTTTGTAAGGCGTTTGTTTGTAGAGTAGCTAGAGAAATTCATGAGTGTAACGCATCAGATTTTTTAAGTTTTGTGTTGGACGGTACCTGAGCGAGGACACATTTCATGTCGATATGTATCGAAACGTTTCCGTCGCAGCAATCAGTCCATCTGTGACACAACAAAACGAATAAATAAAAGCAGGATGCACAAGATTACGCAAAGCAACTGTTCCCAATGACACAATCCATCTGCAGCTCAACAATTGCACTGTCATTTTACAGTCTGTCTTTCCTCCTTTATTTTGTATACGTCTTCTTCGTTATCATCAATTTTCCTTCTTTCTTATCTTATTACCCTCTCTATCACGTGTGTATATAGTAGCAAAACAATGTATTGTATTTCACCCAAAAATTCAATATCATAGGGTTTGGGGAAATACATGTTTTGAGACCCCGAAGCAATTTTTTATAAAAAGGTTGATATGCTCTTATATGGAGCAGCAATACACAGAGTACCTTTTTTTAATTTTATTTTTTTAAATATAGATTAAATTATTATTTTAATTTAAATATTATGGATTAATTATTTTTGGATTGGTTGATGACGGGTGAATCAAGTAAAATTAAACAAAGACACTGCCTGCCTTTTGATTTTCGCGAAAACGACTCTAAAGAATTTTGATTATGTTAAAATATTTGAATTTTCTGGGAGTAGCCTCTGAAGACCCGTTCATTCTGGGCGAGTCCTGTATAACTGGTAAACCGTAACACAAAAACTTGCTACACAAAACTGCAGATCTCGTTAAAACACATAGTTTACATTTCTACTTTCTTTACAATACTATGTACATAGTGTACAGAAAAGGTATTGTATTGCACTCAAAAATGCAATACCGAGATTTCACTGGAAATATATGTTTTAGGGTCCCCTTTATATATATATATATATATATATATATATATATATATAAAAGCATTTTCAGAACAATGTCCGTGTGTGTGTGTGTGTGTGTGTGCGTGTGTGTGTGTGGATATGATAACTCAAAAACCAAAAGTCGGTAAAATACCAAACATGTTATTTAATTTTACTATCTTCCAGGGATGCCACACGAATATTTTGAGAAAATCCCCCACCCCAAACTAACCTTTACAGGAACTTTTTTCGAAAATTTTGATTTACTCAAATATGGCTGTAACGATTTTCATTAAACTGTCGTGTATTTAAGATATTTTCCTGCCAAATAAAATGTATATCCAGAATTTTCCGGGAATAGCATCTAAACTACTTTATTCTGGATGAATTTTACGGAAACTTGCATAACTGCTAAACCGTAAGAGAGGGACAAACGTTTACCACACAAAAAATGTAGAGCACGTTAATACACACAATTTATGTTATATACATATTTTTCGTGGAGCTGGTCGTTTTTGGGATATGCCTTATATTTGGATTTGGCTTTAAAAAACTTACTTTTCTCATACAGGAATTTGTCAACTCGTGTCCATACAAACAAAGGAACTTCTAGGATATGTTCAATTTTCCTTCTTTCTTATCTCATTACCCTTTCTGTCACGTATGTAAAACGTTATAGTAGCAAAACGAAAGTATTGTATTCCAATTAAAAATTCAATACTAAGTTTTTTGAGGAAATACATGCTTTGTGATCCCCCGAGACTAAAGGCAAATGTTTGGAAAATGGTTCGCGTGTGTATTTGTTTGTGTGTATGTTCAGTATCTACCAATCAAGCGCGCAAAGATTTACAGGAAAATTCCCCACCTCCAAATACCCTTTACATGGAACATTTTTCGAAAGATTTTATTTTCTCCAAAATCGTTCCAACGATTATGATTAAAATACCATATGTTAAAATATTGTATGTATATGTTGGGAGTAGCCTCTGAGGATCTCTTCATTCTGGGTGAATCCTGTACAACTGGTAAACCCTAACACAAACATGCAGATCTCGTTAAAACACACAGTTTATGTCCTCTACATTTTTGTTATGGTGCTGTTTCTGAGACATTCCTTGCTATTCTTTTCAATTTTAAATACTTATACTTTTCTCAAACAGAAAACAGCCGTGTTTCTTTTGTTTTACTCCTGGCCATGCAAAGAAGCGAATTTCATGACAATCGTTTTGAAACATTTTACAAATATTTCATCAATCATTAGAACTTTCAGCTAGTGTTTATTTCGTTCAGCATGAATACAAAAAGAAATAATCTTTTGTAAGAAGTTGTTTGTGATGAAAGCAGAGAAAATCATGTGAACGGAACACATCAGTTTTTTGCATTTAACAATCATTTCTCTAAATCCTTATTTATTGCTACGAATATTTAGTTTGCATTATCTATCTTTGATCCATTTTGGCCTTATTTCTGTAAAGAGAGAAAATATCTGACATATTCCGTTCACACGAGTTTCTTTACTCATTCTGCAATAAAGCAGTCTTAGCTTCTGCTAGTCGAGATAACCAACAACACAAATTATGTTATTTCTCTAGAAATACACTAGCATAAGGAATAGTCAATGTTTAACAACTGAGTGCTGTGAAATTCTGTTCTTCTTGCATGACCAGCATTAAAAGATAACGCTTCTTGTATGAGAAAAATATAAGTAGTTGCAAATTCAAACCAAAAGATTAGGAGCATTTCGGAAATACATAACACCACAAAAAAGTATTTAACATATTTTGGCTTTTAATGGGAATTATAATTGTGTAACAACATGTAATCTTTATTTTAGGGTTTACTAGTTATGCAAAAGTCATCCGAAATGAAAGGGCTTCTGGGGTTATTCCCAGAAAATTCTAGATATAAATGTTGTCTTGAAGTTATATTTATTATATGGGATTTTAATGAACATCGTTTAAATCTATTTGAGAAAATTCAAAATTGTAAAAGTCTTCCAGGTAGTTGTAGTTTGAGGTGTAAAGAGTATCTAGAAAATCGTGATGCATCCTTGGAACCTAAATAACAAGTTTTGCATTTAACAGATTTTCGTTTTCGAGTTATGCTATTCATAAACACATAAGCACGTACAAGGATGTTATGATAAAAATAATTTTAAATAGGGGTCCTCAAAACCTGCATTTTCTAGAAAAGCTCGTTATAAAGGGTTTTGGAGGAGTACGATACGTTCTCTGCTTACTAAGTGATATAGAAAGTAAAACCCGATTTTTACTATGTTAAAAATCTAACATATACATTTAAACGAAATGAATATTTCAAGGTCTCTGAATAAGTATTAATGTATACGACTAAAAACTATTCTTACACAGGTTTAACGTGCTCTACATTTTTTGTGTGGTAAGTTTTTGTCAATCTTTTAACGGTTTAGCAGTTATGCAAAATTCCGTAAAATTCATCCAGAATAAAGTAGTCTTCAGAGGCTGAAGTTTAAGATATATATTTTATTTGTAATGTAAATATCTTTAATATATGATATTTTAATCAAAATCGTTTTAGCCATTTTTAAGAAAATCAAAATTTTCGAAAACATTTCCATGTAAAGAGTAGTTGGTGGTGGAGAAATTTTCATAAAAATCTTCGCATCGCATCCTTGGAAAATACCTAACTTAAATACCAAGTTTGGTATTCAACGGTCATTTCGTTTTTGAGCTATGTTGTTCACAAAGACACGGACCTTTTTCTGATTTTTTAGGGAGACCCAAAACATGTATTTCCGGATACATCTCGGTATCGAATTTTTGGCTGCAGTACAATACCTTCTCTATACACTATTTACACAGAACGTGTAGAGAAAGTAAAAATTATTTATCAAGCCTGCGACAAATTGGTGGAGGCGCCGACTCATGGTAACTCTTGGGATAATACATTAAGCTCTAACTAAAAATGTGTGAATGATACGGTAAAGCAAAGTGTCCAAAACAGCGTTTCATATTAGAACATGAATTAAAATAATATCTCAACAAAGGTTTCATAAAGCTCATTAAAATAGTGTGTTTATTAGATGATTTATGTTCCGAGTAAATAGTAAGGAAGTCACAATCAGAAGAAAGCATTCAATCTTTACATTTTCTGAAATGTTTTTCTCAACATGCCTTAACGATTTTCATTAAAATTGATATCTTAAATTTTCTGGGAATAGCTTATTAAGACATAAGGTTCACTTTCCCATAACTAGTTTATAGACAGACACGAAAGATTCTACACAGAAAACTGTGATGAACCACCTCTACCTATTCTGCAATAAATGAGAGGAGAAAACAAGGAGTCCGGTCACTGGGAATGCTCAGAAAGGGAGGGTCGTGTTTAACTTTTGAATTAGTAATTAGCATGCTGTATTTATAGTTAGCAAAACTATTGATTAAACCATAGGGAGCGCTGCGGCATAATTAAGTAGCTTTGGTTAAACGTTCAGAGGCTGTGGTGAAATAAAAAAACATCAGGTGTTCAATAATGTTTGGTGTGCACAGCGCGATTGGCCAAGCTGATTAAAGAGAAACATATAGCTCAGGGGCAAGCCATTCATCTTCCCAGGTAAGATACATTGTCTGTACACAGCGATACTGAAAAAAGTCTGTTGCGTTACCTTTCTCTACATCTCTGCAACAAATTATTGTTAAAAAGCTTATGCTTCTATTTACTTCCTGTTAATCGAGAAACAAATAGCAGAAATAGTCTTATTACTTCCTTCCTTGTAAGCAGAAGCGAAATAAGGGAATACCTTAGGTTAAAGTGATAGTCAAAAGCTGGTTGCTATGTCACTGAAGTTCCTTTGTTTGTATGGACACGAGTTGACAAATTCCTATATGAGAAAATTAAGCTTTTTAAAGCTGAAACCAGAAACAACGAATATCTGGAAAAAAAAAAAAACGATCAGCAGCACGAAAAAAATTTATATAGCATAAACTGTGTGTTTTAATGTGCCCTACACTTTTTTTTGGTAAAATTTTGTCCATCTTTTACAGTTTAGTAGTTTTGCAAAATTACTCAAAATTCATGCTGTTAAAGTAGTCTTCAGAGGCTAATCCCAGAAAAGTCAGGACATACATTTAATTTGTCAGGTAAATATCTTTAATATACGATATTTTAATCAAAATCTTTAAAGCCATTTTTGAGAAAATCAAAATTTTCGAAACAGGTTCCATATAAAGCTCAGTTTGGGGTAAGGGGATTTTTCTCAAAATCTTCGTGTCGCAACCCTAGAAGATAGTAAACTTAAATACCAAGTTTGGTATTTTACCGACTTCTCGTTTTTGAGTTATCGTGTTCAAAGACACGCGGGCACACACACATACACTCCTTTTTCTGAAATGCCCTTTTTATTGGGGGGGGGGGATACAGGAGACCCTAAAATATACATTTCCCTGAAATTTCGGTATGGACATTTTAGGTGGAGTGCAATATCCGCTCTATACACTATGTACATAGTGTGTGTAGAGAATAAAAAACATGTGAAGACATACAGTTTGATTTTCTCAAAAATGGCTCTAATGATTTTGATTAAAATATTGTACATTAAAGATATTTGCCTGACAAAGTAAAATGTAGTTGCTAAACCGTAAGAGATGGACAAAACCCTACCACACAAAAACTGTAGAGCACATTCAAACACACAATTTGTGTTATAATTTTTTTTTTCGTGGAGTTGATCGTCTTTGAGATGTATTTGGTTTCAGCTTTGAAAAACTTAAACTTTTCTCATACAGAAATATGTTAATTCCTGTCCATATAAATAAGAGAACTTCAGTTAGATAGCAACCAGCTTTTGACTATCACTTTAACCAATAGAACTCCCTTATTTCGCTTCTACTTACAAGGAAGCAAGTAATAAGACCATTTCTGCTAATTAGCATGAAGTAAATGCAAGCATAAGCTTTTAAACTACAATTTGTTGCAGAGATGTAGAGAAAGTCATGTGAATGGAACACATCCGATAGTTTAGATATTCCTTGTTATTAGTTTCAATCTTTTTCTCAGACGGGAATTTGTTAACCTCTGTCCAAACAAACAACGGAACTTCAATCACATAGTTACCAGCTTTTAAAAGATAGGACTGTTCATTTAGCCAATGATATTCCATTACTTCCGTTCTACTTGGAAGGAACTGAGTGATAACACTATTTCTACTATTTTTACTTTCTCTATACGCGATATTTACATCGTGTATAGATATCGTATTGCACCCAAAAATCGATTCCGGGATTTCAACGGAAATATATGTTTTGAGACCCCCTGAATCCAAAAGGAGTATTTTTAGAGAAATATCGGTGTTTGTGCCTGTGTGTGTATGTGTGCGTGTTTGTGGGCAGCATAGCTCAAAAACAAAAAGACCGTTGAATACCATTGGTATTTATGTTTGTTATCTTCTGAGGATGCGACACGAAGATTTTCAAGAAAATTCCCCCACCCACAACTACCCTTTACATGTAGCTTTTTTTTTCAAAGGTTTTGATTTTCCCAAAAATGGCTCCTACAACTTTGATTAAAATATCGTATATTATAGATATTTACCTGACAAATAAAATGTATATACTGAATTTTCTGGGAATAGCCTCTGAAGGCTACTTTATTCTGAATGAATTTTTATGAAATATGCATAATTGCTAAAACGTAATAGATGGACAAACGCTAACTACACAAAAAATGTCCGTTAAAATACATAACACAATCCACAAATTATGTAACATTTTTTTTCGTTATGGTTTTTGAGATATTCCTTGTTATGGGTTTCAGCTTTAATAAACATACTTTTTTCATACAGGAAATTTGTCAACTCCTGTCCATACAAACAAACGTACTGCAATCATATAGCAATCAGCTTTTAAAAGGTTTGACTATTGATTTAGCCTATAATACTCTAATAGTTCCACTCTACTTACAACCAACTAAGTAAAAAGATTATATCTGCTATTTTTTCTAAATTAGCGTGAAGTAAATAGAAGAATAAGCTTATTAACAATAATTTGTTACAGGAGTAGAGAAAGTCAGTGAATGGAGCACATCAGATTTTTTGTACATATTATGGACGTTTTCAGCACATAAATGCATATACATGAAATACATTGCTATAGCGTAACAATTCTGCGACAAGCTTGAGGTTCGCTAAGGAAGTTCCCTTTATAAATACTCTCTCTGTTGGACACATGAATTTTAAGGAGCGTTAATGTATGCGATGTAACAAAGTGCAAATGCAGAAAGCTTGTGTTTGTAAACGCTTGCGTTTGTTTTTATTTCCGGAAACATGGCCCTCTGCGGCAGATAGGCCGCCTTGATTATAATCTGACAACACAAACAGTTGAATATGCAGATGTCGCCAGGCATTCTGGGATATGCAGATACAGCTGCCTAGCTTTGAATTTTCTTTTCATCACTCACACGGCACGTAATCGTGTTTCTGAACATTCTGTTATGCAATCTTTTACTCTGCCTATGATAAACATTGTATTCCACCCAAATATTTTATGTCATATTTCACCGCAATTATCTACTTCTTTTAAGACTTAAAATAAAAATATGATGTATTCCATTCACAAAAAACACGGACAAAAACATACAATACAAAAAATGTAGACATTGTTGAAATATAAAAGTTATGTCATATCCATTTTATTCGTGTAGCTTACCGTTTTTTTTAGGTATTCCTTGTTATTAGTTTCAATTGCAAAGCACTTATGCTGTTCTCAGACGAAAGTGTCCGATTTTCTTTTGTTCTACTCCTGGCCAAGCAAAGAAGCGAATTGCAATGGCAATCCATAACAACAGTTTTTAAAACATTTGACTATCAATTTAGCATAGTGTACTCCCTTAGTTCCATTCTACTTATAAGGAACTAAGCAATAAAATTCTGCTAATGTTTATCTCGATTAGAATGGTGTTGAAAGAAGAATTATCTTTTGTAAGACGTTTGTAGAGTAGCTAGAGAAAGTCATGTGAGTGTAACACATCGGATTTTTCAGTATATCAATTGCAAGAGTTTACCATTTTAAACTGATATCGTGGAAAGATTAAACAATTTCAAGGCTAATACAGAACGATCAGCTCTGAATACCTATTTCATTGCTTTTATCTTCATTATAGCCCCTACAAAATGTATAACGAAACTAATTTCCCAACCCTCATATGCATTAACATAGAATGCAGATATTTAACTATTTGTGTAACAATAGTTTCGCAAAAAAAAATCTGATGTGTTAGATTCACATGACTTTCTCTACATCTATGCAACAAAATATTGTTAAAAAGTTTATACTTCTATTTATTTCATGCTAATCGGGAAAAAAATTATCAGAAATAGTCTTCTTACTTGCTTCCTTGTGAGTAGAAGCGAAACAAGGGAGTAGCATAGGTTAAAGTGATAGTCAAACGCTGCTTGCTATGGACTGAACTTCCTTTGTTTGTATGCACAGTTTTTCAAAGCTGAAACCAAAAACAAGGAATAACTCTAAAACGATCAATACCGCGAAAAAAAAAGTATATGACATAAATTGTGTGTTTTATGGCGATCTATATTTTTATGTGGTAAGTTTCTATCCGTTTCTTACGGTTTAGCAGTTATGCAAAATTTCGTAAAAATCATCCAGAATAAAGTAGTCTTCAGAGGCTATTTCCAGAAAATTCAAGATATACATTTTATTTGGCATGTAAATATCTTAAATATAGGAAATTTGAATCAAAATCGTTAGTCATTTCTGAGAAAATCAAAATTTTCTAAGAAAGTTCCATGTAAAGGGTAGTTGTGGGTAGGGGGATTTTCTTGAAAATCTTCGTGTCGCATCCTTGTACAGTACCAAACTGAAATACCAAGTTTGGTATTCAACGGTTTTTTCTCTTTTGAGCTATGTTGTCCACAGACACACACAGGCCTTTTGGTAATTTTTTTTTTTCTTTTGGATTCAGGGGAACCGAAAACATGTATTTCCGGTGAAATCTTGGTATCGAATTTTGTGTTGAATGCAATACCTTCTGTAGGCACTATGTACACATTACTTGTAGAGAAAGTAACAAAGGATATTTCCTGTATATTGGAAAATACGCGCACCAATTGTAAATCTTTTGTGAAGGGACGAGTTAAGGAACTGCAGGAGGATATAAGCCCGGTCACATCGGCTGCCTGCCCTGGCGGATTCGGGGAGTACTTCACGTACCTTTGTAAATCTTTTGTGAAGGGACGAGTTAAGGAACTGCAGGAGGATATAAGCCCGGTCACATCGGCTGCCTGCCCTGGCGGATTCGGGGAGTACTTCACGTACCTTTGTAAATCTTTTGTGAAGGGACGAGTTAAGGAACTGCAGGAGGATATAAGCCCGGTCACATCGGCTGCCTGCCCTGGCGGATTTGGGGAGTACTTCACGTACCTTTGTAAATCTTTTGTGAAGGGACGAGTTAAGGAACTGCAGGAGGATATAAGCCCGGTCACATCGGCTGCCTGCCCTGGCGGATTCGGGGAGTACTTCACGTACCTTTGTAAATCTTTTGTGAAGGGACGAGTTAAGGAACTGCAGGAGGATATAAGCCCGGTCACATCGGCTGCCTGCCCTGGCGGATTCGGGGAGTACTTCACGTACCTGAGGCGGCTCAGAGAAGGACAATATATGTCGGGGACGAGAATAGCTTTCCAACTAGAAGACATTTGTCTGACATCGAGCGACAAGGAAAGGGAAGTGATAGCATATGAGATCAAGGGGAATCATCATAAAAGATAAACCATTCCAGCATTCGTATTTTCATCCAGGGAAAACCACGAAAAACCCATCCTCAGAATGCCCGACCTAAGAAATTTAACTAATGCCCTGAACGTTACCGCGAAAATATCTCGCTTGGTAAAACCAAGAATAGTAGGCAGGGCAAGTCCTGTGTGTGCAATAGTTTAGTTAGTGTTTACATTCTCAACCACGTATGTACATTCTGAAGATATTGTATTCCACACAAATTCTATACCGAACGTTTTTTGGAAATACGTATTTTGAGACCCCCAAAATTATATATAAAAGGATTATTAGAAAAAGATCAGCATCTGTGTGTGGAATATTTTGATTTTGATAACGTAGATTTTCTCAAAAGTGGATATAACGATTTTTATTAAAACTATGGGTTTTCTGACAAATGAAATACATATTTTGAATTTTCCGGGAATAACATCATCATTTTAAACGACTTGTGTGATGACTGATAAAACGAAAGACACAAAAACTTATTATATAAAAAATGTATATATGTTAAAACAAACAATTTCTCATAATCATTTTTCTATTATTTTATTTTGTAAAGTTAACCATTTCAAATATATCCTTTTTTAGTGATTTTATTTTTAAAGTAGTTATACTTTTCTCAACCAAAATTAAGTTAATGGTTTGAAATCTGTTTTGTGTATCTCACTAATTATAATTCATCACTAGCGACAGTTTTTAAGCGACTTGACTATCGCTTTATTTTAGTGTATACCCTTGTTTCTCTTTTACTTACCAAGAACCAAGTAATATCCCCATTTCAGCAAAATTTTAACTCGATTAGCATATAGTACATAATATAATAAACTTTTATAACAATAATTTGTTATTAACTGGTAGATAAATGCATGCGAATAGAATACATCCAATTTTTACTTTCTCTACACGTACTATGTACATAGTGTATAGAGAAGGTATTGCATTCCAACAAAAAATTCCATACCGAGATTTCACTGCAAATAAATGTTTTGGGTCCCCCTGACAAAAAAAAAAGCATTTTCGGAAAAAGATCCGTGTATATGTGTGTGTGTGTGTGTGTGTCTGTGGACAGCATAGCTCAAAAACGAAAAGACCGTTGAATACCTAACTTGGTATTTAAGTTTGGCATTTTCCAACAATAGGACACAAAGATTTTCAAAAACTCCCCCCACCCCAACTAACCTTTATGCGGAACTTTTTTCGAAAATTTTCATTTTCTTAAAGATGTCTAAAGATTTTGATTAAAATATCCTGTATTAAAGATATTTACCTGACAAATAAAATGTATATCTTGAAAATTTTTCTGGGAATAACTTTTGAAGACTACTTTATTCTGGAAGAACTGACGGAATTTTGCATAACGACTAAACCGTAAGACATGGACAAAAACTTGCCAGACAAAAAATGTAGACCACGTTAAAACACACAATATACTTAATATACATTTTTTCATGGAGTTGATTGTTTTTTCAGATATTCCTTTTTTTTGTAAAAAAACGTATACTTTTCTCATACAGGAATTTGCCATCTCCTGTCCATACAAACAAAGGAAATTCACTCACATAGCAACCAGGTTTTGACTATCACTTTAACCTATGATACTCCCTTATTTCTCTTCTACTTACAAGGAAACAAGTAATAAGACTGTCACTTTAACCTATGGTACTCCCTTATTTCTCTTCTACTTACAAGGAAGCAGGTAATAAGACTGTCACTTTAACCTATGGTACTCCCTTATTTCGCTTCTACTTACAAGGAAGCAGGTAATAAGACTGTCGCTTTAACCTATGGTACTCCCTTATTTCCCTTCTACTTACAAGGAAGCAAGTAATAAGACTATCACTTTAACCTATGGTACTCCCTTATTTACCTTCTACTTACAAGGTATCAAGTAATAAGTCTGTCACTTTAACCTATGGTACTCCCTTATTTCCCTTCTACTTACAAGGAAGCAAGTAATAAGACTATCACTGTAACCTATGGTACTCCCTTATTTACCTTCTACTTACAAGGAATCAAGTAATAAGACTGTCACTTTAACCTATGGTACTCCCTTATTTACCTTCTACTTACAAGGAAGCAAGTAATAAGACTATCACTTTAACCTATGGTACTCCCTTATTTACCTCCTACTTACAAGGAAGCAAGTAATAAGACTGTCACTTTAACCTATGGTACTCCCTTATTTCCCTCCTACTTACAAGGAATCAAGTAATAAGACTGTCACTTTAACCTATGGTACTCCCTTATTTCCCTTCTACTTACAAGGAAGCAAGTAATAAGACTATTTCTGCTGATGTTTTCTCGTTTAGCATGACGTAAATGGAGGCATAAGCTTTTTAACAAAAATTAGTTGCAGAGATGTAGAGAAAGTCATGTGAATGGAACACATGAGATTTTTAAATAAGAGATTCATATAAGTTTTGTATTCAAAATATAACCAGACAAGCAGACATTTTTAAGTAACACTAGCGTTTTAAGAATAGTATTTTATTTTTAATATGTTTGTGACAAAGAAGAACTTATGCCCTAAAGATACACCAACTTACATAAAAGAAAGCGCCATCTTAGAAGTTAGTGAAAGATAAACACCCTTGGGAGAAAACTGACGAATTATTAATGCTGAAGCCGTTATAGTGCTATTAAATCAAGTCTTCCTTTAAATAATGAAACAAAAGAAATACGGAAAGTAAACCGTACAAAAGGAAAGACATGAAGGGAAGACGCTTTTCTTTAATAGCCGTGAACAAAGAACTCATATACAGTAATTGTAGACTCCATTTCTAACGTAATCGGATTCCTCTGGTTTAAATTCCTTTTTGCGGAAGGATTATTTCAATTTACCCCCGTACAATTCAGCGGAAAAGTTTGTTCCGATTTTGGACGGGGTGGCACCTTTTAACGAGCCTCTTATTGAACTTTAATCACTTTAGGGTTTACACCCAGCGACGGCCATTACCACTTCAGCAACCAGAAACCATTTCCTTCACAAACGTACCGTTTTAATCTCTCTACCGCGTACCAAGTCATCTAATCTCCGTGGTGTAATGGTTACCATGCTCACTTCATATACCCAAGGTCGCGGGTTCAAACCCGGCGGAGGACGATGCGTTTTTACTTTCTCTACACGTACTATGTACATAGTGTATAGAGAACGTATTGCACTCCACACAAAAATTAGATTCCGATATTTATCCGGAAATATATGTTTTAGGGTCACCTGTATCCAAAGAAGTATTTTCAAAAAAAGTTCGTGTGTATGTGTGTGTGTGTGTGTGTGTGTCTGTCCGTCGGTCCGTGAGTCTGAACACGATAATTCAAAAACGAAAAGTCGGTAAAATACCAAACATGGTATTTAAGTGTATTACCTTCCAGGGATGTGACATGAAGATTTTAAGAAAAATCCCCTCACCTCCAAATACTCTTCACATGAAACTTTTTTCGAAAATTTTGATTTTCTCAAAATTGCCTCTAACGATTTTCATTAAAATATCGTATATTAAAGCTATTTACCTAACAAATAAAATGTATACCTTGACTTTTCTGGGAATACCTCTGAAGAGTACTTTATTCTGGATGAATTTTACGGAATTTTGAATAACTGCTAAATCGTAAGAGATGGACAAAAACTTACTGTACCAAAACTGTAGAGAACGTTAAAACACACAATTTATGTTGTATATTGTTTTTTTTTTTTTTCGTGGAGTTGATCGTTTTGCGACAGTCCTTGTTTCTGGTTTCAGCTTTGGAAAACTTAACTTTTCTCATACAGCAATTTGTCAACTCCTGTCAATACAAACAAAGGAACATCAGTCACATAGCAACCAGCTTTTGACTAACACTTTAACCTATGTTACTCCCTTATAGACTATAGACTATTGCTGCTATTTTTTCTGATTAGCATGAAGTAAGTACAAGTATAAGCTTTTTAAGAATAATTTGTTGCAGAGAAAGTCATGTGAATGGTACACATCAGATTTTTTCGGGTGTAAAAATCCTTAGCATGGTTTTCTTCGGAAGGGAAGTTGAGCCGTTGGACCCGTGTCGTAGATAAACGGCACGTAAAAGAACCTCAAGCCTGATAGACCTCTGAGCAAAATTAAGCGGTCTTTCACGTCCAATTTAGAATGACACGCAGAGAATCACAGTAGTTAAAGAGCGTCCATAAATAACAAGCCATTTACATTTATCACATGATCAAACTGTTAAACAGAAAATCAGACTGTAATAGTAATAATAAATATTATATATTTTACTTTGCTTACATTTACAATTATTTACAAAATCATGTCCACTTATCTCACATGATCAAAACACAAATGTGGGTAAATAATCGAAAACCAGACTGTAACCACGATGTATCACGAACACTGCACGTATATTTTCTCCTTAGTACGACTAAAAACAATTGACTTACTTTTCCTAGCATCAATTGTCATTTTGTTTACGGCGGCCCACGGAGTTATTTCATTTAGGTCATCCTGCAGAGCGGTCTCATGCATGGTATTTCGAACCTTATTGTAAATAACACAATCGTCTGCGAGCAATCTAATCTAACATTTAATATTTACAGTTATACCATTAACAAAGGTAAGGAAAAGTAATGGACCCAGTGCCGAGCCTTGGGGCACGTCCGAACTTGCAACTCCTTTTCAGATGTTTCTTTACCTACTCTTACTCTCTTTGTCCTTCCTTTCAAAAAATGTTCTATCCGCGATACTACGCGATTATCGATTCCTGTTTTTGCTAGCTTTCGGATGAGTAAATTATAGGCACTATGTCAAAAGCTTTAGTAAAGTCTCTCGCCACTGCACCAATCCTTCCACCTGCATCCACCTCATCTGCCAAATCCTGAAATAAAGAGGTTAATTGTCTTTCAAACCCAGTTCTAAACCCATGTTGCGCTTCTTTGAATTATTTTTATTTTCTCTACACGTACTATGTACATAGTGTATAGAGAAGGTATTGCACTCCGCCCAAAAATTCGATACCAAGATTTCACCGGAAATATATGTTTTAGGGTCCTCTGTGTGCAAAAAAAAAAAAAAAAAAAAAAAAAAAAAGCGTTTTCACAAAAAGGTCCGTGCGTGTGTGTGTGTGTGTGTGTGTGTGTGTGTGTGTGAAGACGATAACTCAAAAATGAAAAGTCGGTCAAATACTAAACTTGGTATTTAAGTTTAGTATCTTCCAGGAATACGACACGAAGATTATGGGGAAAATCCCCCCACCCCAAACTATCCTTTACATGGAATTTTTATCGAAAATGTTTGTTTTCTCAAAAATGGCTCTAGCGATTTTGTTTAAAATATCATATATTAAAGATATTTACCTGACAAACAAAATGTATATCTTGAATTTTCTGGGAATAGCCTCTGAAGACTACCTTATTCGGGATGAACTTTTACCGATTTTTGCACAACTGCTAAACCGCAAGAGATGGACAAAACTTGCCACACAAAAAATGTAGAGCATGTTAAAACACACAATTTATGTTGTATACATTTATTTGCTGGAGTTGATCGTTTTTGAGATATCCCTTGATTTTGGTTTCAGCTTTGAAAAACTTACTTTTCTCAGATGGGAATTTGTCAACTCCTATCCTTACAAACAAAGGAACTTCAGTCACATAGCAAACAGCTTGTGACTATCACTTTAACCTATGGTACTCCCTTATTTTCCTTCTACTTACAAGGAAGCAAGTAATAAGACTATTTCTGCTAATTTTTTCTCGTTTAGCATGAAGTAAATAGAAGCATGAGCGTTTAAACAATAGTTTGTTAGAGAGATGTAGAGAAAGTCATGTGAATGGAACATATCGGGTTTCTTGTTTCCTAATTGCTTCCGTATGTACTCTGTAATTAAATGAAGTAAGGAAGAAAATGCAACAGATTTTGGTGATTCAACTTTTGGACTTGCTGTTTATGTGAACCTCAGTTAATGTGGCAAGAAGATGTTTAACTATCTCCTACGAGACGAGATTTAAAGTTATCCAAATAGCAATATGAAATGCTTGCTTCCCGTCTAAAAGGATAGAAACATATAATGTAATTATTGTAATCATCATTCTGAATGAAAGGTAATTTTTGTGAAGAACATGGCCTTATGTTTTGTGATGACATTTGGTATTGAACACCCAGTAGAATGGCGCTTGTTCTTTGATGACTCCAAATTAGTTTAAACGCACTCCTCTGCATAACGGTAATATATTTAATGAGTACCTGTGGCTCCTCAGCTAAAATGAATCAAACTTGTGAATACTTCGAATTTATATTGGAAAAAGTTCAATATGCAATTTATAAATGGAATATTTGTGGAGATTTGAACTTATTCTTGGTCTGCAGCTTGGATACAAAAGGTACTGAGAGAGTACGGACAAAAAAATATTACATAGAAAAGAATGGTCTAAAGGCGAATGATTCATTCCTGGACGCACTGTGGAATCGAAAAAAATCTGATATGTTCAATTCATATGACTTTCTCTACACCTCTGGAACAAATCATTGTTAAAAAGCTTGATCTTCATTTTATTTCATGCCAATCAAGAAACATTAGCACAAATAGTCTTATTACTTGCTTCCTGGTAGGTAGAAGCGAAATAAGCGGAGTGTCATAGGTTAAAGTGATAGTCAAAAGCTGGTTGCTATGTGAGTGAAGTTTCTTTGTTTGTATGGACAGGAATTGACAAATTCCTGTATGAGAAAAGTTGAAGCTTTTAAAGCCGAAATCAATGACATGGAATATCTAACAAACGGCTAACTGCAAGACAAATCTATATGACATAAATAGTGTGTTTTATCGTGCACTTCATTTTTTGTGGAGTAAGTTTTTGTGTATCTCTCATGGTTTACCAGATATGGAAAATCCAATAAAAATAATCCAGAATAAACATCTTTTCAGAGGATATACCCAGGAAATTGAAGATGTATAGTTTATTCGTCGCATAAATAATACCTTAATACCAAGTTTGGTGTTTAAAGGACTCTTCGTTTTTGAGCCCCCCCCCCCCACATACACACATACGGATATTTTTCTAAAATTCCTTTTTTTTTTTGAAGCAGTGGGTCTCAAAACACGTATTTCCTGTGAAATCTCGATATCGAATTTTGGGTACATTACAATACCTTCTCTGTACAGTATGTACATAGTACGTGTAGAGAAAGTAATATGTATCTATCTCTGTTACTTATTCAACTAGAGTTAATGAAGCATTTTTTCAAAGCCATGAACAAAACTCTTGGTTTCATATACTTAAAACAGAAATGTCCTAAAATTAGTGAAGCATAAGTTAAAGAAGGAATGTTTGCGGGAAAGAGGAGCCACTGAATCCTCTGGAGAAAGCACCTTGGCAAGCATTCAAAAAAGCTACTCACAGCTTTTAGGGGAATCGAAAGGAGCAAAATTACTGTGATATTGTCAACGATCTCTTAACATCTTATAAAAATTTGATTTTCAATTGTTCTTAAAACTGCACTTCCTAGATTTCTTGCCTGACAATGTCGGCGCAATGAGCGATAAGTACGGAGATTTCAGCTTTGGAGCAGATGTACCAACATGCTGGCCGATTACCGTTGGACCATCAAGAGGGATTGTCTGCAGGCGAAATATCGTCGCTACTAGGTGAGTTAGAATGGTCGAGTATATAGTAGTTAAGAATATATACCATTTTAAAGCACTTGAAATTATAAATGTCTCAAGATCCTTTCATGATGGGGGAAAAAACCGATATAATATTTGTATTCAGGAGAAAAAATTGTATATTAAATAAATTGTGTGTTTTAACGTTCTCTACATTTTTTGTGTAGTAAGTTTTTGCCCATCTCTTACAGTTTAGTAGTTATTCAAAATTTAGTAAAATCCGTCCAGAATAAACTACTCTTCAGAGGCTATTCCCAGAAAATTCAAGATATACATTTTATTTATCAGGTAAATGTCTTTAATATATGATACTATCTTTAATATATCGTATTTTAATCAAAACCGTTAGAGCCATTTTTAAGAGAATCAACATTTTCGAAAAAAGTTCCATGTAAAGGTTAGTTTGGGGTGGGGGGATTTTCTTGAAAATCTTCGTGTCGCATCCTTGGGAGAAACCAAACTTAAATACCAAGTTTGGTATTCAACGGTCTTTGCGTTTTTGAAGTATGCTGTCCACAGATACAGACAGCCACACATACACGCACACACACCGAATTTGTTTATTTTTGATACAGGCGACTCTAAAACATATATTTTCGGTGAAATCTCGGTATCGAATTTTTGGTTGCAGTGCAATACCTTCTCTATACACTATGTACACAGTACGTGTAGAGAAAGTAAAAATACTTACAGAATAGCGTTCCTCAGTGTAATTATAATATAATAATGTGACACTAACAACCTGAGAACGACAGAAGCCAACACCACTTAAAGAGAAAACCTTACATTAACACATGGCATGACGTCACACTCTTTGGGCGTAGTAGTGCAGTAAGTACAGGTTACATTTATGTATAATTGTGGAAATATTTTCATAAGAGGTTTTAAATCTTTTCTACTGTTAAAGACATAATGCCCAATAAGTGTATCGTTCCAAATTTTAATGGTAATTACGCGAACAATTCAAAAGTGGGAATGTTTTATTTTCCTTTCCTGAAGAGGAAGTTTTGAAATACAAATAGATTAGGCCTATTCATAGGAAGAATTTTGTTCCTATTGGATAACTCAAAGGCAAGTAAAATACGTTTCAATCGTTTTTAACATTTTAAGAACTTTATCAATTTCTATACCTATGTTAAATCGTTAAGGAAACTATTGGAAATACTGAACCTAATCTGGTCCTGTGGACATTGAACATGTGTTAGGTGTGTAAACTGCACTTCACATGCCGTAAAATCGAGATTACTCCTGTTTACTTACATTTCAGGAATCTTGAAATAGACTCCAGTAACACATTGTTGACCACAAACAATCAGATAAAACCAATATTTGTTTGTTGATTGCAGGAAATAGATTATGGTTGAAGTTACATTGCACCAAAATGGGTCACGGAACACGATCTCTATTTTTACATAAGTTAAAATAAATTCTGCAAAGACAACAATTAAAGAAATCTGTTGTGTTCCATTCATATAACTTTCTCTACATCTCTGCAACAAATTGTTAACAATCTTATGCTTCTATTTACTTCATGCTAATCGAGAAAAAATTAGCACAAATAGTTTTATTACTTGCTTCCTTCTAAGTAGAAGTGAAATAAGGGAGTGCCAAGGTTGAAGTGACAGTCAAAATCTGGTTGCTATGTGACTGAAGTTCCTTTGTTTGTATGTATGGACAGGAGTTGACATATTCCTGTATAACAAAAGTATAAGTTTTTTAAAGCTGAAACCAATAACAAGGAATATCTCAAAAATGATCAACTCCACTTATATGGCATAAATTGTGAGCTTTAATGGGCTTGTTTATCTCTGTTTAACAGTTCTGCAAAATTCCGTAAAATTCATCCAAAATAAAGCAGTCTTCAGAGGTTATTCCAAGAAAATTCAAGAACTACATATTATTTGTGAGGTAAATATCTTTAGTATACGATATTTTAATCAAAATCGTTAGAGCCATTTTTGAGAAAATTAAACTTTTCGAAAAAAGTTCCATGTAAAAGGTAGTTTGGGGTAAGGGGATTTTCTTGAAATTCTCCGTGTCGTATCCTTGGAAGATACCAACCAAGCTTAAATACCAAGTTTGGTATTCAACAGTCTTTTTGTCTTCTCCACAGACACATACACGCGCACGCGCACGCGCACACACGGACCTTTTTGTAAAAATTATTTTTTTTTTATTCAGGGGACCCAAAACATGTATTTCCTGTGAAATCTCGGTATCCAATTTGTTTGGGTGATATGCAATATGTACATAATAGGGTAGAGAAAGTAATATTAATACTCAGGAAAGAAAATATCTGATTTGTTGCATTCACGTGTCTTTTTCTAAATCTCTATAACAAAGTGTTGTTATGAAAACTTATTCTTCTACATATTTCATGCTATTCGAGATAAACATTAACGGAAATATTCTTTATTATTTTCTTTCTTGTAAGTAGAAGTAAAATAATGGAATACACTAGACTACAACGAAGGTAAACTCTTTTAAAAGCTGGTTGCCATGTGTTTGAAATCTGTTTCTTTGAATGGCCATCTGTTTCTTGGCAAATTCCCGAAACTAATATCAAGAAATATCTCGTAAATGGTCAACTACACTGAAAAATGTACATGACAAATTGATTACTTAACGAGATCTACAATTTTTGTGTAGCAAATTTTTGTATCTCTTATGGTTTACGAGTTGTGTAAAATTCAGCAAAATTCAACCAGTTTAAAGAGAAATTAAACATATGTTTATTTGACTGTAAAATCCAGCATAACACAGAGAGACAAAGAATATTAAAGCAGAATGTGTAATTAAAACGTAGGAATTGTATATTACTATAGGACAGTCACGAGTAATAAAATAGTTCCGCATTTACTGAGGTACTCGCTTTCTTAGCACGTTTCCCGTTTCTTTTAATAATCCGTAACTAACGACTGGACTGCGAATTCAAACTTCAGCGCAGATGACTTTTGGTTCTAGCAATAAAAACTGAAACAAATACTTAAAACTACCAATAATATAATACACATTAACTTTCGCGCACAGTATTGCTTTGACGGACACGCTAAAAGCCCAAACGTGTGACGTCATACATCTATTGCAAGGCTTTCTCTCTAGGTGGCGTTGCAAGAGCTCGCTTACTTTAGGAACTATTGAACGTATAGATGATATAATTTTTCTAAACATTGCATATTTGTGGAATGCGTAATAGAATGTTAGAAAGATTAGGTACAACGTCATAAGCTGCTAAATATCAATAATATTATTATTAATACCCTGTCACATGCATGGGGAATACAATACGGGTAGAGACTGGGAGATCCATGGTTCAAGTCCCAGCTACGGCATCCAACTTGTGTTCTACACACGGCTTGTGTGAAAAAAACAAACAAAAACAACACTAATTATACTAATGTTGTTTGGTCTCTTCTTCCACCATTGTGTTGCGTGCAGACCTCTTTCATTTAATCGCCTATGGGTATTTATAATAAATGTGACGTGTTCCATTTACACTGAAAACAAGCTATTCCCACAATATAAAGTAAACTAAAGAAATGCACTACAGACTAAAGCGATCTTTTAAAAGCCATTCCTATATGATTGACTTTGAAATTTGAGCATTTTTGCATGGCCAGGGGTAAAAATAAAAGCGAATGAATACATGAAACCAATAACCTGGAATTCTCGGAAATCTCTATCTCTACAACTCGTGTTTTTTTTTTTTGTTTTGTTTTTATAGTAAAATTTGTCTTTTTCTTTTGTTTTGTTCAGCAGTTATGTAAAAAGTCTTTCAGAAGTAAATGACTTCAGAGGTTTTTCTCAGAAAATGCAACATGCGACATTATTCAGAAAATAAAATAAAAATATCCTAACATTTGTCTATGTAAAGGGTAGTTTAGATTAGGGGAGTTTTTGAAAATCGTGTCGCATCCTAGAAAGATGTTGAACCTAATTATCAAGTTTTGGTATTTAATCGACTTTTCGTTTTGGACTTATGCTGTTCACATACACACGTACCTTTAGCTAAAAATGCTGTTTTGGCCTACAGAGAAATCTCGGTATCGAATTTTTGGATGGAATGGAATACCTTCTCTACTTATGTATTATATACGAAGCAGAGAAAGTGAAAACGTAGTAAAACACAGTGCTTCATCAACCTGAATACAGAATAATAAAGGGTAAAGATGAGTGAGAAAGCTAATAATCTGTGATTAGCCGAAAAGGCGATGGAACAAAACTTGCCAAGCTCTGACTTTTGACACAAAATGGCACATATGAGAAATGAACCCAACTCTCTCCAGAAATCCCAATCTTAATATATTGCTAACTCCATTTTGAATTTTTGGAGCATGAGCAATGGAGTTATGATTCTAACCTATTCATTATTATAGCAGATAAAGAAAACATTATTTTCAAATTTAAATCAGTTTTTCGAGATTTCATACCAAACAAAACAAAATCTGATTCACGTAATGCTGTGTGTTTATTCTACAACAAACGAATTCTTATAAAAGACGTTTTCTTTTTTTAAGTTTACCATCCTTTAACCTAGTTGGTTATATCGGACGATGAAAGAAATTGGTGAAATGATGCTCAAATGATCTCGGAGTCCACAGAACTTAAAGTTACTCGACATTCGTCTTCTCAGAATATGGGAAAACCCCGAGAAAAGCCCTATTCGGGTAACTCACCCTAAGCGAAATGAGAACTCACGAGCTGTTGAAGGCGAAGAGACACGCTACCACCACACCACCCAGGCGGCTCAAAATAAGATTATGCTATCTGATTCATGCTAATCAAGACACACACTAGCAGAAATAGTCTTACTCTTGGTCGCTTTCCGTCGTGTAATGTTAGCTTCATACACCCAAGGTCGGGCGTAAAAACCCTTAGCATGGCTTCCTTTCGAAGGAAAGTAAAGCCGTTGGTCCGGTGTCGCGGATTTACGGCACGTAAAAGAACGTCAAACCTGATAGAGAGGCCTCTGAGCAAAATTAAGTGATCTTTCACACCCAGTATAGAATGGGAGGCTGAAGAGCATAAAATATCCATTAAGTATAACAAAATAGTTTTGGTTTCCAATCAAAGCCTATAATATTTTAGAATAAATAATTCAAAGTTTAACCTTTATACCCACAATTGTTAATAATTTCATTTACTAAAAACAGCGGTTAAAAGGTGTCTATAAGTAAAATTCCATTTTCATTTCCACTACTAGTTCGTTATAAGGAGGTAAATAAGAGTGTATACTAGGCTAAAGTGATAGTCAAATGTTTTAAAATATGTCGCTAGGCGATTGACTTTGAAATTCGTTTTTTTTTTTTTTTTTTTTTTTTTTTTTTTTTTTTTTTTTTTTTCTTGGGCAGGAATAAAACCAAAGGAAAATGGGTGATCACTTTCCTGTACAAGAAAACTTTAAGTATTTTAAAATGTGAACCAATAACAAGGAAGGCACTCCTAATATTATATATACATAAACATAAATTATGTTTTTAAAGAGGTCTACACTTTTTGTGTAGTAAGTTTTTTGTATATTTCTTGCGGTTTACCAGTTTTACAAAACTCATTCAGAATGAAGAGCGTTCAGGAACTTTTTTCACTTTATTCAAAGTAAAATTTTATTTTTCGAGTAGATACATTCAAACAAACTCGCTAGATAATTTTGAGAAAATCAGAATGTTCGAAAAACTGTCCATGTAAACAATAGTTTAGCCTGGGCAATTTTCTTGAAAAAATCTGATGTGTACCATTCACATGACTTTCTCTATATACTTATACTATTCGTTTTTGAGGTATCGTGTTCACAGACTCACGGACACACACACACACACACGGACCTTTTTCTGAAAATACTTTTTTTTGGATACAGGGGACCCTAAAACATATATTTCCGGTGAAATCTCGGTATCGAAGTTTTTGGTGGAGTGCAATACATTCTCTATACACTATGTACATAGTGAGTATAGAGAAAGTAAAAATCTGATGTGTACCATTCACATGACTTTCTCTATATCCCTACAACAAAGTATTCTTAAAAAGCTTATACTTCTATTAACTTCATGCTAATCAGTAAAACATTAGCAGAAATAGCCATATTACTTGCCTCCTTGTAAGTAGGGGTGAAATAAGGGAGTACCATAGGTTAAAGCGATAATCAAAAGCTGGTTGCTATGTCACTGAAGTTCCTTTATTTGTATGGACAGCACTTGACAAATTCCTGTATGAGAAATGCATAAGTTTTTCATAGCAGAAGCCAAAAATAAGGAATGTCACAAAAACGACGAACTCCACGAAAAAAATGTATATAACATAAATTGTGTGTTTTAACGTTCTCTACATTTTTTGTGTAGTAAGTTTTTGTCCATCTCTTACGGTTTAGTAGTTATTCAAAATTTAGTAAAATTCGTCCAGAATAAACTACTCTTCAGAGGCTATTCCCAGGAAGCTCAAGATATAAATTTTATTTTTCAGGAAAGTATCTTTAATATACGAAACTTTAATCAAAATCGTTAGAGCCATTTTTGAGAAAATCAAAATTTTCGAAAAAAGTTCCATGTAAAGGGTAGTTTGTAGTGGGGGGATTTTTCTCAAAATCTTTGTGTCGCATCCCTGGAAGATACTAAACTTAAATACCAAGTTTGGTATTTTACATACTTTTCGTTTTTGAGTTATCGTGCTCACAGACACACACACACACACACACACACACACACACACACACACACAGACACAAGGACCTTTTTCCGAAAATGCTTTTTTTAGATAAAGGGGACCCTAAAACATATATTTCCGGTGAAATTTCGGTATCGAATTGTTGGGTGGAGTGCAATACATTTTCTATACACTATGTACATAGTGCCTATAGAGAAAGTAAAAATTAGTTTTGGATCTTTGGAATCGAATCAACTTAATTTGGTATTTAATTGACTTTTCCTTATTCAGTTATGCGGTTCACAGACACTCATTTGCGGATATTTTTTTCTAAAAGCCCTTTTATATGTATATGTCTATTCCATTGAAATCTCGCTATCGAATCTCTGGGTGGAATGCAATACCTTCTCTATGTGCTACGCACAAAGCACAGAAAATAAAACTATAATTTCAGCCTGGTGTAATTGAAGGTATATTCTTAAAATGAGAAAGAAGTGGGGAAATGTTTATTTCTAGTGTTGGCTGCATTGAGTTTGTAGCCAACTGAGTTTAGTCATTTTATTTCAGTCTCAAGTGTGACCTGGTGCCATATATTATCTCCCAACTTAATACGAGCATTCTGCACTTTATTTATCGCCCACAATTAACATAGAGATTTATGTGGTCCACTCCTCCACATGCGCACTCATCAAGGCACAGTTTCACCTATAAAAATGTATGAATATTTAAAATCTTATTACATACATAGAGAAAATATTGCATTCCACCCAGAACTTCGATACCACTTAATTGTAAATACACGTTTCAGGTTCCTTGAATCAAAAAGGTGTGTGTGTGTGTTTGTATCTCTCTCTCTCTCTCTCTCTCTCTCTCTCTCTCTTTGAAGAAAACGATAACTCAAAAACGAAAAGTCGGTTAAACACAAAAGCTGATATTAATGTTCAGCATCTTCCATAGATGCGATACAAAGATTTTGAAGAAATATCCCCACTCTAGATTTCCCTTTTGAGGGAAAAAAATTAAAATCTGTTGTTTTTCTCAAAAATGACACAAATTAAAATACTATGTATTAAAGGTATGACATTCTGGAAATAGCCTTTGAGCTCCGCCTCATTTTGGATGACCTGCAAATTGTAAGAGTAGACAAATTCTTACAACACCAAAAAATTAGATTAAAAAGCGCTTTTATACCAACTGCATTTTTTAAATTAATCATTACTAATATATACCTTGTTTTGATTTAAATTTCGCCAAATGAGCAACTCATTAGTTGCTTTTGCTTTTTTATCCCGTTGTTCAAGGAGAGAATTTTCAATGCCATGTTCCATTAACATTTTCTCGACCTGTTTCGTAAAAAATCAATATTACAATGCTTATTGTTCTATCTACTCCATGCTTTCATAAATCTTAAAAAGTCCTATTCACATGACTTTCTCTACATCTCTGCAACAAATTATTGTTAAAAAGCTTATACTTCTATTTACTTCATGATAGTCGAGAAAAAATAGCAGTAATAGTCTTGTTACTTGCTTCCTTGTAAGTAGAAACGAAATAAGGGAGTAGCATACGTTAAAGTGATAGTCAAAAGCTGGTTGCTATGTGACTGAAGTTCCTTTGTTTGTATGGACACGAGTTGACAAATTCCTGTATGAGAAAAGAATAAGTTTTTTAAAACGGAAACCAAAAACAAGGAATATCACAAAACCCATCAATTCTACGAAAAAAAATGTATCTTACATAAATTGTGTTTTAACGTGTTCTACATTTTTCTGCGGCAAGTTTTTGTTCATCTCTTACGGTTTAGTAGTTATGTAAAATTCCGCAAAATTCATCCACAATAATGTAGTCATCAGAGGCTATTCCCAGAAAAGTCAAGATATACATTTTATTTGTCAGGTAAATATCTTTAATATACGATATTTTAATCAAACTTATTAGAGCCATTTTTCAGAAACTCAATATTTTCCAAAATGTTTCATGTAAAAGGTAGTTTGGGGGGATTTTTCTCAAAATCTACGAGTCGCATCCTTGGAAGATATAACCATAAATACCAAACGTTCAAGACATACGGACACTGAATTTTTATCAAAATACTTTTTTTGGATACAGGCGACTCTAAAACATATGCTTCCGGTGATATCTCGAATTTCTGGTTGCAGTGCAATACCTTCTCTATATACTATCACATAATTCGTGTAGAGAAAGTAAAAAAGCAGAAAGTTATTTGGGTTTGGGAGAATTTCCTGAACATTTTCGCGTTCCATTTTTGAACGATACTGTGCATATATAGTGTTCCAGAATTGGACCGCACAATTTGACAGAATTGTAGAGGGGTCTGGTATAAGCATTTTGAGACAGTGAATCTAATGGTTATGGGTTCTAAATTCTTTGTTACTGCATAAAAGGTATTAAGGGATAGCAAGCCACTGATCAAACAGCAGTGAACCGTTTCGGAGAGCGTAGACATAGTGGCGTTTTAGTGCAATGTTAGCATGTGGGCATCGGGTCAAGACCGTTTCGGAGAGCGTAGACATAGTGGCGTTTTAGTGCAATGTTAGCATGTGGGCATCGGGTCAAGACCTTGAGGGAGTTGAAGGTTTAAGGCTTCATACATACTTTTATCACTTTCTCTGCACGTATTATGTAGAAAAGGTGTAGTATTCCACTCAAGAATTGAATACCGAGATTTCACCGGAAATAGACGTTTTAGAGTCTCGTGTATCCAGAAAAAAACATTTTTAAAAAAAGGTCCGTGTATGTGTGTGAATGTCCGTGAATACTATAACTCAAAAACTAAAGGTCGGTAAAATACCAAACTAGATGTGTAAGTTTAGTATCTTCCCAGAATGCGACAAAAAGGTTTTGAGGAAAATCTCCCCACCCCAAACTACGCTTTACATTTCTCAAAAATGGCTGTAACGATTGTGATTAAAATACTCTACATTAAAGATATCTACATGACAAAGTGTAAATGTTGAATTTTCTGTGAATTGCCTCTGAAAACTAACTTATTCTGGATGAAATATGCTGAATTAAGTAGTAAACCGTAAGAGATAGACAAAAGCTAACCAAACAGAAAATGTAGAGCACGTTAAAACACACAAGTTATGTTATATACATTTTGTTCGTGGAGTTGACCATTTTTTTAGATATTCCTTGTTATTGGCTTCAGCTTCAAAAAACTTATACATTTCTCATACAGGAATTTGTCAACTCGTGTCCATACAAACAAAGAAACTTCAGTCACATAACAACCAGCTTTTGACTATCACTTTAACTTATGCTACTCCCTTATTTCGCAACTACTTACAAGGAAGCAAGTAATAAGACCATAACTGCTAATTTTTTCTCGATTAGCATGAAGTAAATAGAAGCATAAGCTTTTTAACAATAATTTGATACATAGATGTAGAGAAAGTCATGTGAATGGAACACATCAGATTTTTTATAATCACACTCAAAATTAGCAACCCAATGAGAATGTAAATATTGTTAAAACAGGAAACGTAACAGGAACGTAGCGACTGGCCAAGCACTTATAGCGGCGGCAATTAAATAGAATACAAATAATAAATAAATACAGTATAACGATTAATCAAATAAACGACCAAAGGTAAATGTTACCAAGACAAATACGTTTGCTTGTACGCGGTAACAGTGTTAGCAATACAAGAACGCTCGTAAATAAAACAACTGAAGCGCAAACAATCGTTACTTGATATAATGACTCTGCAGTAGACAAGGTTACCATCTCTAAAAGTGTCTATTGCAGGGGACTCGGGAACATCTTGTGTAGCGGAACGTGTTACAAATTCCCATAAGAGAAAAGTATGTTTTTAAGGCTGAAAACAAAAACAAACAATATCTAAATAACGATCAACTCCACGAGAAAAATGTATGCAATATAAATTGTGTGTTTTAAGGTGCTCTACATTTTTTGTGTGGTAAGTTTTTGTCCATCTCTTACGGTTTCGCAGTTATGTAAAATTCCGTAAAATTCACTCAGAACAAAGTAGTCTTCAGAGGCTATTCCCAGAAATTCAAAATATACATTTTGTTTGTCAGGTAAATATTTTTAATACACGACATTTTAATCAAAATTGTTAGCCATTTTTTAGAAAATCAAAATGTTCAAAATTAGTTCCATGTAAAGGGCAGTTTGGGGTGGGGGGATTTTCTCAAAATCTTCCCTGGAAGATACTCAACTTAAATACCAAGTTTGGTATTTTACCGACTTTTGGGTTTTGAGTTATCGTGTTCACAGACACACGAACACACACACGCACGGACCTTTTTCTGATTTTTTTTTTTTTTTTTGGATACAGGTGTTCCTAGAACATATATTTCCGGTGAAATCTTTGTGTCGAATTTTTGGTTAGAGTGTACATTATATACATAGTATAGAGAAAGTAAAAAATAGCGCCAATAGTTTGCCGACTCTCGAGCACGCAATGTACAACATACAAAAAACACAATTCAAGGTATATTACACACACTTAGAACGATTGACCTTGGGATTTATTGTCATTGTGAATGCAATGGCGCGCTCAAGTTCAAAAGGAATGTCGGTTGACATTAGTGGTATTGAACTTTGCTATGTTATAGTAACTGAAATCAAATTGTTCATGATCCTGTTAATAGTGAGTCTTGTACCGCTGCACAATTTCGGCTGATTGATATTGCGTAGCATGATTATCACCGAGTGAACCTTGAGCTGTAAATTGTGTGTCGGAAATCCTGGAAAATCCAATGAATTTAGGAACTCAGTTAGATAATTGATGACTTCATTTGGATTGGTAATGGAATTGATTGACTTAATTGAATGCATTTGTCCATCAATTTTACCCTGATTTTTTTCATTCAAGTTATCTACATTCCTATTAGTTGCTGCTAAAATGTCTCGATCGCTCAACCAAGCATAGTTTTTTGTAATTTGCACCAATATTTGGAAACACTCTCGACATTAATTCTTCTCTTGATGTTGCGAAGTGACAAAAATTTGATGGATATGAAATGAGGCCAGTAAAATTGTGAACAAGAATTTTATCATTGCTAATGTCTAATAAATAGGTAGATGAAAAAAATTGAGAACAGGATAAGTAATGTCAGCCGGGATTTGAACCACGGATCTCTTGGTCTCCGTCCGGTTGCTCTAACCACTTAGCTACCATTGCAACATGCCGACAGGATATCGAATTCCCCATCTGACTCTTCCTATACAGCACTTCCGTAAGAATAGACTGTATATCCGCCAATAAAGGATAAGAGACAGAGAAAGTCGTGTGGTTGTAACAGAACTGTTTTCCTTTTACTTTCTCTATACGTAGATACTAAGTACATAGTAAGTGGAATAAGTATTGTATTCCACCCAAAAGTTTGATTTCGAGATTTCACGCAAATACGTACTTTGTGATCTCTGAGTCCAAAAAAGAAAAAACATTTATAGCAAAGATCCACGTGTGTGTGTGTGTGTGTGTGTGTGTGTGTGTGTGTGTGTGTGTGTGTGAACATAATAGTATAAAATGGTTAAATACCAACTTGAAGCTAATCTTTCAGGGACACGCTACCAAGATTTTTAACAAAATCTCAAACCACTAACTACTCTTTATATGCAAATGTTTTGAAATGTTTTTCTTAAAAATGTGCCTAATAATGTTTATTTAAATAGCATATACTACAGATATTGATATGACTAATGAAATTAATTATCTTGAATATCTATCTGGATGTCTTATGTAATTTTAATTGTAATAGATAGTCAAAAACTTACTATATAAAACTGTAGATCTCTTTAAAATATAGAAGTAATTTAACTTTCGGTAGAGAAAAATGTTTCTGAAATATTCCTTGTTGCTTTCAATTTTAAGCTGTATAAGCGTTTCTCAAACGGGAGATCATATTTCGTTTTACCTCTCTTTTGTTTTACTTCTGGTAGGAAAACCGAAAACCGAATTTAATTTTTACTTTCTCTACACGTACTATGTACATAGTGTATAGAGAAGGTATTGTATTGCAGCCAAAAATTTTATAACGAAATGTCACTGGGAATACATCTTTGAAACGCACCTGAGTCACAAAAAAAAAAAAACGGTCCGTATGTGTATGTGTGTGTGTCTGTGGGCAGCACAGTTCATAAACGAAAAGGCGGTTAAACACCAAAATTGGTATTTAAGTTGAGTAGCTTCCAAGGATGCGACAGGAAGACTTTCAAGAAAATCCTCCTACCCAGAACTGCCCTTCACATGAAACATTTTTCGAAAAGATTATATTTTTCAAAAATGGATCTAACGATTTTGATTAAAATACCTATCTACAATATGATACTTTTAGAACAAACGAAATGTATTTATTGAATTTTCTGAAGACCACTTCATTCTGGATGACTTTTGTAAAACTGGTAGTGATAGACAAAACTTACTACAAAAAAAAATATGTAGATTTCATTAAAACACACAGTTTATGTCATATACGTTTTTTACTTTCTCTGTCCCGTACGTGCAATGTACATAGAGAGAGAGAGAAAAGGTATTGTAGCGCACCCGAGAATTCGGTACGGACATTTCAGCGGAAATATATGTTTTGGGGTGTCCTGAGTCCAAAAATAGCATTGTTAAAACAGGTCCGTGTTTGTGTGCGTGTGTGTCTGTCTGTGGACAGCATAGCAACAAAACAAAAAGACCGTTAAATACCAAACTGGGTATTTAGGTTTAATATCTTCCAAGGATGCGGCACGAAGATTTATAAAAACAACAAAAAACATCACAAACTACACTTTACATGGACAAATTTTCGAAAGTTTTGATTTTCTAAAAAACTGCTCTTACGATTTTGATTAAAATATCGTATATTAAAGATATATACGAGGGCCGTTCAGAAAGTAGCCTCCGATCGGTCACAGTGCGGGTAGTGGGGGGAGTAGCGACGCCATCTGTGCATTCACGCACTCAGCAGGTCAGTCGGCATCAAGCCGTGGTCGAGTGAAAGTCGTACCTGCGCTAGTTTAGTGTTTGTGGCCGTTTGAAATGTGTACTGCAATAGAAAACCCCGCCAAATGTGAAGTGCGTGCTGTTATAAGGTTTTTTACAGCCAAAGGATATTCTGCAGCAGCTATTCATCGTGAGCTTTGTGCCGTGTACGGACCAAGAGTTATGAATGAAGGGTACGTTTATTTAAAAGTGGACGAGAAAACGTTCATGATGAAGAGAGGAGTGGTAGACCATCATTGGTCACGGACGAACTCGTTCAGACAGTTGATGCAAAAGTTCGTAAAAACCGACGTTTCACAATGTCGGAGTTGTCTACTGATTTTCCACAGATTTCTAAGACTCTCTTGTACGAGATAGTGACAGCAAGATTGGGTTACCGTAAGTTCTGTGCACGATGGGTGCCCAAAATTCTTACCGACCACCACAAAACTCAAAGAATGGCCTCTGCATTAGACTTTCTGTCACGTTATGAGGCCGAAGGTGAACCATTGTTAAACAGAATCGTGACCGGGGACGAAACCTGGATTAAGTACGTGAACCCTGAGGCAAAAGAACAATCAAAGATGTGGGCACATTCAAATTCGCCTACCAAACCAATAAAAGCCCGGCAAGATTTTTCTGCCCGAAAATTGATGGCAACGGTGTTTTGGGATGCAAAAGGGGTGTTGTTGGTTGAATTCATGGAACGTGGGACGACCATTAATCAAGACGTGTACTATGAAACACTAAAACAATTACGACGGGCTATACAGAACAAACGCCGTGGTATGCTGACTTCCGGTATCGTTTTTTTGCACGATAACGCCCGTCCTCACTCTGCTCGCAGAACAACAGTCCTTCTTGTTTCCTTCAAGTGGGACGTTGTCAACCATCCACCTTACAGCCCAGATCTGGCGCCAAGCGATTATCACCTCTTCATGCATATGAAGAAATGGCTCGGGTCCCAGCGGTTTGATGACGACGAAGAGCTCAAAGATGCGGTCACAGGCTGGCTCCAGGCACAAGCGGGTGATTTTTATGCAGAAGGAATTTCAAAGCTTGTGAACAGATACGATAAGTGCCTCAATCGTTATGGAAACTATGTAGAAAAATAGTGCAAAGATGTAGTTGTAAGATGTATATATTAAAATATTTTTATTTAACTTGGTGAATTTCTTGCAATCAACCGGAGGCTACTTTCTGATCGGCCCTCGTACTTGACAAATAATATGTATAACTGGAATTTCCTGAGAATAGCCTCTGAAGACTACTTTTTTCTGGACGAATTTTATGGAATTTAGTGTAACTGGTAAACCGCAAGAGTTAGACAAAAACTTACCACACAAAAAATGTAGATCCCATTAAAACACACAATTTATGTTACATACATTTTTTTCGTGGAGTTGATCGTTTTTGAGATATTCCTTGTTTTTTGTTTCAGCCTTAAAAAAACATACATCTCTCATACAGGAATTTGTCAACTCCTGTCCATACAAACAAAGAAACTTCAGTCACATAGCAACCAGCTTTTGACTATCACTTTAACCTATGTTACTCCCTTATTTCTCTCCTACTTACAGGGAAGCAAGTAATAAGACTATTTCTGCCCATTTTTTTCACTTTTAGCATGCAGTAAATAGAAGCATAAACGTTTTAACAAAAATTTGTTGCAGAGTTACACAGAAAGTCATGAGAATGGATTACATCATATTTTTGTTTTTTAGAGTTAACTGTTTTAGAGATATTTCGGATTTGCTTTGCATTTTATGCCAGTTAAACGTTTCTCAAACAAGAAATCATCTTGCTTCTCGTTTTTCTTTTGTTTACTCCTGGTAAGCAAACAGATTGGAATTTCAAGTGTTTCACACCGCGACCGGCTTTTTTATCGCTTTAGCCTGTGCATTTTATTTCGCTTCTACTTACAAGGAAGAAGTAACAAGGTCTAATGTTTATCTCGATTAGTATGCTGTAGATAAAAGAATGAATAAAAGGTTATGTTTGTCGTGCAGCCAGAGGACTTCGTGCGAACTGAAAACATCAGAATTTTGTTTCCTTCTACTTACAAGAAAGAAGCAAGTAATAAGGAGAGTTTCTGATAATGTTTATCGCTTTATAATTTGTTACAGGTAAGTAGAGAAAGTCATGTGAATGGAACACAGATTTTTTCACCAGAGTTCAGTTCCCTTTCTTCCCACATGCACATTATTACGCCTGTCTATTAAGAATTGTTTATAATTTAAAAAATATTCTGATGTGTGTCATTCACATAACTTGCTCTACATTCTGTAACAAATAAATGTTATAAAGCTTATTCTTCTATCTAATTAAGATAAACATTATCAGAAATTGTCTTCTTATTTGCTTAAGTAGAAGGGCAAAAGTCTAATGTACTGCATTCACGTAATTCCTCTAGCTGAGCTGTAAACAAAACATTAACCTTTTATATACATCGTGCTAATCAAGATAAACATAAGCATATTACTAGCTTCCTTGTTAGTAAAAAGAAAATAAGAGAATGCATGGGCTAAAGCGATAGTCTCTTAGCTTGCCTGGAGTAAACAAACGAGAAACGACAAGAAGTATATCTTCCCGTTTCAGATAAGTATAAGTTGCTGAAATTGAAACCAATAATCCGAAATATCTCAAAAACGGTTAACTCTACAAAAAAATGAATTTTACATAATTATGTGTTTTAATGAGATATACATTTTTGTGCAGTAAGTTTCAGTATATATTTTATAATTTAACAGTAATATAAAATTCATCCAGAATCGAGGTCTTCAGAGGCTATTCCCTGAAAATTCAAGTTATCTTAAACATCAAAATCCTTAGAGCCATTTTTGAGACTATCAAAATTTTCGAAAAATATTCCTTGTAAAGGGTGGGGAGATTTTCTTGAAAATCTTTGTGCCACGTCCTTGGAAGATACCAAAGTTAAATACCAGTAGACTCTCATACACAGGCGCGCGCGCGTGGGCCTTTTTCTGAAAATGTCTTTTTTTGGATTCAACAAATATTTCCAGTGAAAATATCGGTATGGAATTTTTGGGTGAAATACAGTGCTTCTTCTATACAAGATGTATATAGTACGCGTGGAGAAAGTTAAAAAAAAAAAAACCAACAACAACAACCTAGATTGCCGTTTAAATAGAGAGAGGGAAATATGTTTTAAAAGCAGTAACGGAGTCTGATCAGGACTCCGGTACTGTATCCCTATTTACATTTCCCCCCGTAGGTTTTACTGATTACTGGTTTACTGGTTTTACTGTTTCTTTTACAAACATATACACATTGCACAAACATATAACACCCATGCACAAGGCGGGACTCGAACCCACGATCCCCTGCCCACGAAGCACCAAAGCGAGACGCTTTAGCGAGCGTGGCCATGGGGACCGGCTCTTGGGATATGGAAAAGTCTAGATCGATTATGTTAAGAAAGGAGAATCTGAAAATCGACAGTCTTTTATTTGTGACAGTTGACCTGCACTGTTATCTACTTGCTGGAAACATAAGACGAACTTCAAAGGAATATTTTAGAAGGTCGTTGTAACTTCGCTATTATTTTAAATTCTCTTTCTATGCATCATTAAGTATGCTGTCTAACGGATCCAGACGTTCCCTGTTCATAAATCAGTCCACTAGAGAAATATGAAACTACTAGATATTCCCGGCAACAAATTACCGAGGGGAAAGTGTGCGCGAGGTCTGCAAAGAAGGAAAGAAACTTAAAAGAGTTCGAAGAAAGGAAAATAAAAGAAGAAAATTGCTCAGAAGAAAGAAACAAAAAGATGACAGTCTCTTGTCTCCCGAGCAACTCGTGTAACATTTTCCAAGAAGATTACATGCAATTCTTACCTATCGTTAGTAAAGAATTGTGTTGTTTGTAATTCTGCACTCGTTCAAACTTAAGACGCTGACACCGCATTTTAAAATTCCAAAGTTGTTTTTATCAGTTTTAAAAAGTTTACCTTAGATCGCAGCACAAAAAGGTAGAGACGTGACGTCATGCTCCACCATAAAGAGTGTGGCCAATTCGTAGGTTGCTCAGCACTTCAATCACGAAGCATAGCAATTTACTTTAACCCTCTCTAGCCCTCTCTAGCACTATGTCCATAACATAATATAATAAAACATCCTATATGTTCCATTCACATGACTTTCTCTACAGCTCTGCAACAATTTTTTGTTAAAAATTAGCAGAAACTGTCTTATTACTTGCATCCTTGCAAGTAGAAGTGAAATAAGGGAGTACCATAGGTTAAAGTGGTAGTCTTATTACTTGCATCCTTGCAAGTAGAAGTGAAATAAGGGAGTACCATAGGTTAAAGTGATAGTCTTATTACTTGCTTCCTTGCAAGTAGGAGTGAAATAAGGGAGTACCATAGGTTAAAGTGATAGTCTATTACTTGCTTCCTTGCAAGTAGGAGTGAAATAAGGGAGTACCATAGGTTACAGTGATAGTCTATTACTTGCTTCCTTGTAAGTAGAAGTGAAATAAGGGAGTACCATAGGTTAAAGTGATAGTCTTATTACTTGCTTCCTTGCAAGTAGGAGTGAAATAAGGGAGTACCATAGGTTACAGTGATAGTCTATTACTTGCTTCCTTGTAAGTAGAAGTGAAATAAGGGAGTACCATAGGTTAAAGTGATAGTCTTATTACTTGCTTCCTTGCAAGTAGGAGTGAAATAAGGGAGTACCATAGGTTAAAGTGATAATCTTATTACTTGCTTCCTTGTAAGTAGAAGGGAAATAAGGGAGTACCATAGGTTAAAGTGATAGTCTTATTACTTGCTTCCTTGCAAGTAGGAGTGAAATAAGGGAGTACCATAGGTTAAAGTGATAGTCTTATTACTTGCATCCTTGTAAGTAGACGTGAAATAAGGGAGTACCATAGGTTAAAGTGGTAGTCTTATTACTTGCATCCTTGCAAGTAGAAGTGAAATAAGGGAGTACCATAGGTTAAAGTGATAGTCTTATTACTTGCATCCTTGTAAGTAGGAGTGAAATAAGGGAGTAGCATAGGTTAAAGTGATAGTCTTATTACTTGCTACCTTGTAAGTAGAAGGGAAATAAGGGAATACCATAGGTTAAAGTGATAGTCTTATTACTTGCTTCCTTGTAAGTAGAAGAGAAATAAGGGAGTACCATAGGTTAAAGTGACAGTCTTATTACTTGCTTCCTTGTAAGTAGAAGAGAAATAAGGGAGTACCATAGGTTAAAGTGATAGTCTTATTACTTGCTTCCTTGTAAGTAGAAGAGAAATAAGGGAGTAGCATAGGTTAAAGTGATAGTCTTATTACTTGCTTCCTTGTAAGTAGAAGAGAAATAAGGGAGTACCATAGGTTAAAGTGATAGTCTTATTACTTGCTTCCTTGTAAGTAGAAGAGAAATAAGGGAGTAGCATAGGTTAAAGTGATAGTCTTATTACTTGCTTCCTTGTAAGTAGAAGGGAAATAAGGGAGTAGCATAGGTTAAAGTGATAGTCTTATTACTTGCTTCCTTGTAAGTAGAAGGCAAATAAGGGAGTAGCATAGGTTAAAGTGATAGTCTTATTACTTGCATCCTTGTAAGTAGAAGGGAAATAAGGGAGTACCATAGGTTAAAGTGACAGTCTTATTACTTGCTTCCTTGTAAGTAGGAGTGAAATAAGGGAGTACCATAGGTTAAAATGATAGTCTTATTACTTGCTTCCTTGTAAGTAGGAGTGAAATAAGGGAGTACCATAGGTTAAAGTGATAGTCTTATTACTTGCTTCCTTGTAAGTAGGAGTGAAATAAGGGAGTACCATAGGTTAAAGTGATAGTCTTATTACTTGCTTCCTTGTAAGTAGGAGTGAAATAAGGGAGTACCATAGGTTAAAATGATAGTCTTATTACTTGCTTCCTTGTAAGTAGGAGTGAAATAAGGGAGTACCATAGGTTAAAGTGATAGTCTTATTACTTGCTTCCTTGCAAGTAGAAGTGAAATAAGGGAGTACCATAGGTTACAGTGATAGTCCAAAGCTGGTTGCTATGTCACTGAAGCTCCTTTGTTTATATAGACAGGAATTGACAAAGTCTTGTGTGAGAGAAGTAGAAGTTTTTTAAAGCTGAAGCCAATAACAAGCAATATCTCAAAAACGAACAACTCCACGAAAAAAATGTATACAACATAAATTGTGTGTTTTATCGTGATCTACGTTTTTTGTGTAGTAAGCTTTTGTCTATCTCTTACAGCTTACCAGCTATGCAAAATTCAATTAAAATCACCAGATAAATAGAATATCATATATTAAAGATATTTACCTGACAAATAAAGTGGATGTCTTGCATTTTCTGGGAATAGCTTCTGAGGACTTCTTTATTCTGGATGAATTATACGGAATTTTGCATAACAGCTAAACCGTAAGAGATGGACAAAAACTTACCACACAAAAAAATGCAGAGCACGTTAAAACACACAATTTATGCTATATACATTTGTTTCGTGGAGTTTATCGTTTTTGAGATATTCCTTGTTTTTGGTTTCAACTTTAAAAAAAAAAAAAAACTTGTACTTTTCTCATACAGGAATTTGTCAACTGCTGTCCATACAAACAAAGGAACTTCAGTCACATAGCAACCAGCTTTTGGCTTTCACTTTAACCTATGCTACTCCCTTATTCTTACAAGGCAGCAAGTAATAAGACTATTTCTGATAACTTTTCTCGATTAGCATGAAGTAAATGGAAGCATAAGGTTTATAATACTATTTTTACAAGGATATAGAGAAAGTCATGAGAATGGAACACATCAGTTTTTTTTTTTTTTTTTTCAAAAAATGGCTCTAACGATTTTGTTAAAGTGATCTGTAGTAAAGATACTCCTCATTCAGGATGACTTTATACAACTGGCAGACGTAAGAGATAGACAAAAACTTACTACACAAAAAATACAGATCTCGTTAAAAGAACCAATTTAGATGTATCCTATACAGTATTTTGTAGTACTAAACATTTCAGAGATACTTCCAGTTATTGGCTTTAGTTTTAAAATACTTACTTTTCTCAAACGAGAAGTCCTCATCCTTTCACATATTTTCTGCTTTACTCCGGGCCATCCATTTGCGAGGAGGAAGATTCGTGGACCCACATATTGGCAAGGTGTAGGGGTACGGAGGAATGGCGGGAAAAATATTTACCGCGAACCTTCACCACCGCGAATTTAGAGCTAGAAGCATGTTGGACGCTACTGGCAGGCACAGAAGACATGGTCGGAGTAGGTAAATTTATAGTTAAGGTAAGACAGCTGATATCTGAGAAGGGGGGGGGCGAATAAGAACAACTAAAAGGTGACTACAATGTTTTAATACATATATATTTTATGTCATACTTAAGTCATCGTTGTGTTATGGTTTTATATATTGTGGATATACAGGGTTATTCAAAAAGAAAGAACAGATTTCAAACTTTTATTGCTTCCAAACTACAAAAGATAGAAGCATGATTCCAACGTTCATGGAGAGAGAAAAGTTTACAGTTGAAATAGCGCGGGGGTAGAAGTTCCAATAACGGCCGTATTGGCGCTGTTGTTTGTTATTGTGTCTGAGTGAAATGTCGGCGACACCTCAGGAGAAATCATTTTGTGTGCTGCAATTAGCAAAGCTAGAGTCCATTGTTTCAGTTCAACGAGCTTTTCGCCGTCAATTTTATAACAATCGCCGTGTCACAAGCAAATTTACGAGTGGCATCGAAAATTCGTGGAAGATGATTGCATGTGCAAAGGGAAAAGAACGGGACGTCCTTGCACATCGGACGCGAATGTCGAGATGTTCGTACACTATACGAAAGGATCCCACATCACGAGCAAGCAGTTCTGAAACATCGTCTGCACCTGAAGCCATACAAACTGCAGTCATTGAATCCTGACGACCACAACAAAAGGTACGAATTGTACATTGGCATGTTAGAAGATGTGGAATAAGACAATTTTACTCAACGGTTAATGTTTTCCAATGAAATTTTTCATGCAAGGTGGTGCCCCGCCACATTTCTCTTACCACGTCCGACGTTACTTGAATAACACGTTTGCAGGACGTTGGATTGCGACAGGAGAAGCAGATCAACTTTATCGCCGGTGGCCTCCCAGGACTCCAGATCTCACTCCATGTGATTTTTATCTATGGGGTTACGTTATTGTCCCTTGTATGCCTGGCACTCTTGAAGATCTACGACATGGAATTGTTGAAACTATAAATTCGATAACTGGAGACCAGCTGATTCGTGTGTGGCAAGAAATGAGCCACCGTTTTGACATATGTCGTGTAACACACGGTGCTCATATTGAGTGCATATTATAAAAATGTTCACTTTTCTATCTCCATGAACGTTGGAATCACGTTTCTATCTTTTGTAGTTTTGAAGCAATACATATTTGAAATCTGTTCTTTCTTTTTGAAAAACCCTGTATTACGTGTATATATTTCTTTTAAGCGTATTTATTTATTATAAGCGGGTACATTTATGTTTCTGAATAAGGTGTACTCTGTGCTGTAAATTTAAATTGCTGTATTTGAATATCTTTGTCTTTTTAGTTTCCTGTTTACTCTTAATTCTTTGTTGTTTTAATATTGATTTTTATTACTTCCTATATACGCAATATGTACATAGTGTATAGAGAAGGTATTGCACTCCACCCAAAAATTCGATACCGAGATTTCAACGGAAATATATGTTTTAGAGTCCCCAATATCCGAAAAAAGCATTTTCACAAAAAGGTCCGTGTGTGTGTGTGTGTGTGTGTATGTGTGTGTGTGTGTGTGCGAGTGTGTGTCCATGTGTCTATGAACACGATAACTGAAAAACGAAAAGTCGGTAAAATACCTAACTTGGTATTTAAGTTTAGTATCTTCCAGGGATGCGACACGAAGATTTTGAGAAAAATCCCCCAACCCCAAACTACCCTTTACATGGATCTTTTTTCGAAAAGTTCGATTTTCTCAAAAATGGCTCTAACTATTTTGATTAAAATATCGTATATTTAAGAAATTTACCTGACAACTAAAATGTATATCTAGAATTTTCTGGGAAGTACTTTTCTGAAGAGTAGTTTATTCTGGATGAATTTTACGGAATTTTGAGTAACTGCTAAACCTTAAGAGATAGACAAAAACTTACTGCACAAAAAATGTAGAGCACGTTAAAATACACAATTTATGCTTTATACATTTTTTCGTGGAGTTCATCGTTTTTGAGACATTCCTTTTTTTTTGGTTTCTGGTATGAAAAACATACGTTTTTCAAGCAGGAATTTGTCAACTGCTGTCCGTACAAACAAAGGAACTTCAGTGGCATAGCAACCAGCTTTTGTCTATCACTTTAACCTATGGTACTCCCTTATTTCGCTTCTACCCGTCGATTGTTGAAGTTCCATGTTTGATATTGTTATGTCAATAAAAACACGTTCATTCATACTCCGAGGCATGTAAAGAGAACCGAATTGCAATTACAATCGCGCTGACACGCCTTTTAATACATGTGACTGTCGCTTTAGCCTAGTGTATGTCCTTACTTCCCCTCTACAAGAATAAGACCATTTAGTCTTATAGCATTGGTCAAAAACGTCATGTTAATGGACCGAACATCTTGTTAATGGACAGACCACCATGTTAATGAACAGCACGTCATGTTGGTGGTCAGAACATCATGTTAATGGTCAGAACGTCATGTTGGTGGTCAGAACGTCATGTTGGTGGTCAGAACGTCATGTTGGTGGTCAGAACGTCATGTTGATGGTCAGAACGTCATGTTGATGGTCAGAACGTCATGTTGATGGTCAGAACGTCATGTTGGTGGTCAGAACGTCATGTTAATGGTCAGAACGTCATGTTAATGGTCAGAACGTCATGTTAATGGTCAGAACGTCATGTTGGTGGTCAGAACGTCATGTTAATGGTCAGAACGTCATGTTAATGGTCAGAACGTCATGTTGGTGGTCAGAACGTCATGTTGGTGGTCAGAACGTCATGTTGGTGGTCAGAACGTCATGTTGGTGGTCAGAACGTCATGTTAATGGTCAGAACGTCATGTTGGTGGTCAGAACGTCATGTTGGTGGTCAGAACGTCATGTTAATGGTCAGAACGTCATGTTGGTGGTCAGAACGTCATGTTGGTGGTCAGAACGTCATGTTGATGGTCAGAACATCATGTTAATGGTCAGAACGTCATGTTAATGGTCAGAACGTCATGTTGGTGGTCAGAACGTCATGTTAATGGTCAGAACGTCATGTTGGTGGTCAGAACGTCATGTTAATGGTCAGAACGTCATGTTGGTGGTCAGAACGTCATGTTGGTGGTCAGAACGTCATGTTGGTGGTCAGAACGTCATGTTAATGGTCAGAACGTCATGTTGGTGGTCAGAACGTCATGTTAATGGTCAGAACGTCATGTTGGTGGTCAGAACGTCATGTTGGTGGTCAGAACGTCATATTAATGTTCAGAACGTCATGTTGGTGGTCAGAACGTCATGTTGGTGGTCAGAACGTCATGTTAATGGTCAGAACGTCATGTTGGTGGTCAGAACGTCATGTTAATGGTCAGAACGTCATGTTGGTGGTCAGAACGTCATGTTGGTGGTCAGAACGTCATATTAATGGTCAGAACGTCATGTTGGTGGTCAGAACGTCATGTTGGTGGTCAGAACGTCATGTTAATGGTCAGAACGTCATGTTGGTGGTCAGAACGTCATGTTAATGGTCAGAACGTCATGTTGGTGGTCAGAACGTCATGTTGGTGGTCAGAACGTCATGTTAATGGTCAGAACGTCATGTTGGTGGTCAGAACGTCATGTTAATGGTCAGAACGTCATGTTGGTGGTCAGAACGTCATGTTGGTGGTCAGAACGTCATGTTGGTGGTCAGAACGTCATGTTGGTGGTCAGAACGTCATGTTAATGGTCAGAACGTCATGTTAATGGTCAGAACGTCATGTTGGTGGTCAGAACGTCATGTTAATGGTCAGAACGTCATGTTGGTGGTCAGAACGTCATGTTAATGGTCAGAACGTCATGTTGATGGTCAGAACGTCATGTTAATGGTCAGAACATCATGTTAATGGTCAGAAAATCATGTAATGGTCAGAACATCATGTTAATGGTCAGAAAATCATGTTGGTGGTCAGAACATCATGTTGATGGAACAAATTAAAATATTAACATTACGGCTAATGTTTATAACGTACTTTGTTTTCCGCCTCAGCTGTTTAACTCCACATACTTCAAACAACAACAATATCTGATGTGCTACATTTACATGACTCTTTACATTTCTGCAACAAATTATTGTTAAAAAGCTTTTTCTTCTAACTACTTCTTGTTAGTCAACATTAACATTCGCAGAAATGCACTTATTACTTGCCTACTTGTAAGTAGAAGGGAAATAAGAAAATACTAGGCTAAAGTGATAGTCAAACGTTTTAAAAGCTGGATGTTTCTATGTATTGCCAGGAGTTGACAAACTCCCGTATGAGAAACGTATAAGTATTGTAAAACAAACTAAAAACAAGTAATATCTCAAAAACGGTCAACTCTAAGAAAAAATGTATATGATATAAATTGTACGTTTTAGTTTTTTGAGTGATACTTTTTTTATAATCTGTTATGGTTTACTAGTTATGCAAAATGCCACAAAATTAATCCAGAATAAAGAGGTCTTCAGAGGCTATTACCAGAAAATTAAAGATATACATTTTATTTGTCATGATCTTTAATATACGATTTTCAAACAAAATTGTTAGAACCATTTTTGAGAAGAAAAATGTTTTCAAAAAACTTTCCATGTAAAGGGTAGTTAGGGGTGGTTGAGAATCTTCGTGTCGCACCCTTGGAAGATGCTGAATTTAAATATCAAGTTTGGTATATAACGCAGTTTTTCTTTTTCAGCTTTGCTGCCCACAGACACACACACGGGCGCGCGCGGACATTTTTCTAAAAATACTTTTTTTGAATTCAGTGTGCCTCAAAGTTGCATTTCCGGTGAAATCTCGGTATTGAATTTTTGGGTGCAACACAACACCTCTATACACTATGTACATAATATGTGTAGAAAAAGTAAAACTTAAAAAATGATGTTGCCGAGAGTTTGAGACGGCGTCGACTCGTGCTGGCGCTCAAAGTGAAGTTGTATTGTTTAGCGACGATACGAATTCCCCATTTTCACTATCAAGACGTTTATGAATTTTTTACAAGCCACTGACGAGCTTCTAAGGGATACTTTTCAGCGCTCGCAAATCCTAAAGGAGAAACTTTCAACAAGTGAAAGTCGTTCTTGTTTCACTCTTTGCCCCCTAGAGTTCTCTGCTGCTGCAACTTCACATACACATGTTCTATGCAGTTGAGAAGAGTTATCCACACGGAGTGGAAATCCAATCTCGCGACTTCACTAAGACTTTTGATGCCATAACTTTCACTTCTGTTTGACAAAAAGGATTTAATGTCTCCACTGCATTTTCAGAGTTTGTATCTGTTATAGTAAACTGAAGGTATTTTATTTCTCTGCTACAAGTACGAATTTTTCAACTCCTCTCCCCCTCTCTCTCCCCTCCCTCTTTTTCTCCCTCCCCCTCTTCTCTCTCACCCCTCTCACTGTCACTATCTCTCCCTCTCTCTCTGCTTTTAACTCCATCAATTTCTATTTTCTCTATTGCTCGCTTAAGGCAGACCAAGAAAATTCGTGTATAAATGATATTTTCGAATTTCACTGGAAATATATATTTTCCCCAAATAAAAGCTAACTTACATTGCCTATACAAAAGCTATAAAAGGAAGTGTTAAATTCGAATCATAAAATCATGTATGATACATGGCGTTCTCTACTAACTGATGTTATTGCTCGATTCCCTATTCATAGCCAAGAATAAAACAGAGGACAGGTGAAAACGAAACATGACCTCCCGTCTGAGAAAAGTTAAACAAGCATAAAAGGGAAATCAATAACAACAAATATCTAGGAAACATTAAATTTAAAAAAAAATGTGAAGTGTCCAGTCACATGATTTTCTATACACCTCTACAGCAAATTATTGTTAAAAAGCTAATGTTTCTATTTACTTCGTGCTAATCAAGATAAACATAAGCAGAATTAGTCTTATTACTAGCTTCCTTGTAACGAGAAGGAAGATATCTTCCCGTATGAGAACAGTTTAAGTGGCTAAAATTAAAACTAATAATCCGGAATATCTCGAAAGCCGTTAACTCTACAAAAAAAAAAAAAAATGAATATAACATAAATTATGTGTTTTAATTAGATCTAGTAAGTTTTTGCATATCTCTTACGGTTTGCTACTTATAAACGAGTCACCCAGAATGAAGAGGTCTTCAGAGACTATTCCCAGAAAATCCAAGATATACATTTCGTTTATCATACAAATATCTTAAATCAAAATCGTTAGAACCATTTTTGAGAAAATCGAAATTTTCGAAAGAAAGTGTGGTTTGTAGTGGGGATATTTTATTGAAAATTTTTGTGTCACATCCTAGGAAGATACTAAACTTAAATACAAACACAAACTATTTATTTCCTAGAAAGTTCCTTTAAAGATGTAGTTGCCACCATTTATAACCTCTCCAAAATAAGGAGTTGTCAAGTGTGTAAACTAATACTCTTAGGGTCATTTGATATAAATGTTGTCCTCGCGAACCGGTTCTTCATGTCCAGGTTAAGGGAATATGGGAGATGCGACAGCACAATAATGCAGATTGGCGACCACAATGATATGTTGTCCTCGCGAGCCGGTTCTTCATGTCCAGGTTGAGGGAATATGGGAGATGCGACAGCACAATAATGCAGATTGGCGACCACAATGATATGTTATCCTCGCGAGCCGGTTCTTCATGTCCAGGTTGAGGGAATATGGGAGATGCGACAGCACAATAATGCAGATTGGCGACCACAATGATATGTTGTCCTCGCGAGCCGGTTCTTCATGTCCAGGTTGAGGGAATATGGGAGATGCGACAGCACAATAATGCAGATTGGCGACCACAATGGTATGTTGTCCTCGCGAGCCGGTTCTTCATGTCCAGGTTGAGGGAATATGGGAGATGCGACAGCACAATAATGCAGACTGGCGACCACAATGGTATGTAGTCCTCGCGAGCCGGTTCTTCATGTCCAGGTTGAGGGAATATGGGGGATGCGACACCACAATAATGCAGACTGGCCACCACAATGGTATGTAGTCCCCGCGAGCCGGTTCTTCATGTCCAGGTTGAGGGAATATGGGGGATGCCACAGCACAAAGGAATGTTGTCCTCGCGAGCCGGTTCTTCATGTCCAAGTTGAGGGAATACGGGGGATGCCACAGCACAATGGTATGTTGTCCTCACGAGCCGGTTCTTCATGTCCAGGATGAGGGAATACGGGGGATGCCACAGCACAATGGAATGTTGTCCTCGCGAGCCGGTTCTTCATGTCCAGGTAGAGGGAATATGGGGGATGCGACAGCACAATAATGCAGATTGGCGACCACAATAATATGTTGTACTCGCGAGCCGGTTCTTCATGTCCAGGTTGAGGGAATACGGGGGATGCCACAGCACAATGGAATGTTGTCCTCGCGAGCCGGTTCTTCATGTCCAGGTTGAGGGAATATGCGGGATGCGACAGCACAATGATATGTTTTCCTCGCGAGCCGGTTCTTCATGTCCAGGTTGAGGGAATATGGGGGATGCGACAGCACAATAATATGTTGTCCTCTCGAGCCGGTTCTTCATGTCCAGGTTGAGGGAATATGGGGGATGCGACAGCACAATAATATGTTGTCCTCTCGAGCCGGTTCTTCATGTCCAGGTTGAGGGAATATGGGGGATGCGACAGCACAATAATGCAGATTGGCAACCACAATGGTATGTAGTCCTCACGAGCCGGTTCTTTATGTCCAGGTTGAGGGAATATGGGGATGCGACAGCACAATAATGCAGACTGGCGACCACAATGGTATGTTGTCCTCGCGAGCCGGGTCTTCAAGTCCAGGTTGAGGGAATATGGGGGATGCGACACAAAAAAAATGCCGACTGGCGACCACAATAGTATGTAGTCCTCGCGAGCCGGTTCTTCTTGTCCAGGTTGAGGGAATATGGGGTAGCGATATCACAATAATGCAGACTGGCGACCACAATGGTATGTGGTATTCGCGAGCCGGTTCTTCATGGCCAGGTTGAGGGAATATGCGGGATGCGACAGCACAATGATATGTTGTCCTCGCGAGCCGGTTCTTCATGTCCAGGTTGAGGGAATATGGGGGATGCGACAGCACAATAATGCAGATTGGCGACCACAATGGTATGTAGTGCTCACGAGCCGGTTCTTTATGTACAGGTTGAGGGAATATGGGGGATGCGACAGCACAATAATGCAGATTGGCGACCACAATGGTATGTAGTGCTCACGAGCCGGTTCTTTATGTACAGGTTGAGGGAATATGGGGGATGCGACAGCACAGTAATGCAGATTGGCGACCACAATGGTATGTTGTCCTCGCGAGCCGGTTCTTCATGTCCAGGTTGAGGGAATATGGGGGATGCGACAGCATAAAAATGCAGACTGGCGACCACAATGGTATCTTGTCCTCGCAAGCCGGTTCTTCATTTCCAGGTTGAGGGAATATGGAGGATGCGACAGCACAATAATGCAGACTGGCGACCACAATGGTATGTTGTCCTCGCAAGCCGGTTTTTCATGTCCAGTTTGAGGGAATATGGGGAATGCGACAGCACAATGATATGTTGTCCTCGCCAGCCTGTTCATCATGTCCAGGTTGAGGGAATATGGGGGATGAGACAGCTCAATGGTATGTTGTCCTCCCGAGCCGGTTCTTCATGTCCAGGTTGAGGGAATGTAGCGGATGCGACAGTACAATAATGCAGATTGGCGACCACAATGATATGTTGTCCTCGCGAGCCGTTTCGTCATGGCCAGGTTGAGGAAATATGGGGGATTCGACAGCACAATGGTATATTGTCCTCGCGAGCCGGATCTTCATGTCCAGGTTGAGGGAATATGGTGGATGCAACAGCACAATGGTATGTTGTCCTCGCGAGCCGGTTCTTCATGTCCAGGTTGAGGGAATATGGGGGATGCGACAGCACAATAATGCAGATTGGCGACCACAATGATATGTTGTCCTCGCGAGCCGGTTCTTCATGTCCACGTTGAGGGAATATGGAGGATGCGACAGCACAGCAATGCAGATTGGCGACCACAATGTTATGTTGTCCTCGCGAACCGGTTCTTCATGGTCAGGTTGAGGGAATATGGGGAATGCGACAGAACAATGGTATGTTGTCCACGCCAGCCGGTTCTTCATGTCCAGGTTGAGGGAATATGGGGGATGCGACAGCACAATAATGCAGATTGGCTACCACAATGATATGCCGTCCTCGCGAGCCGGTTCTTTATGCCCAGGTTGAGGGAATATGGGGGATGCGACAGCACAATAATGCAGATTGGCTACCACAATGATATGCCGTCCTCGCGAGCCGGTTCTTTATGTACAGGTAGAGGGAATATGGGGGATGCGACAGCACAATGGTATGTTATCCTCGCCAGCCGGTTCTTCATGTCCAGGTTGAGGGAATATGGGGGATGCGACAGCACAGTAATGCAGACTGGCGACCACAATAGTATGTTGTCCTCGCGAGCCGGTTCTTCATGGCCAGGTTGAGGGAATATGGGAGATGCGACAGCACAATAATGCAGACTGGCGACCACAATGGTATGTTGTCCTCGCGAGCCGGTTCCTCATGTCCAGGTTGAGGGAATATGGGGGATGCGACAGCACAATAATGCAGACTGGCGACCACAATGGTATGTTGTCCTCGCGAGCCGGTTCTTCATGTCCAGGTTGAGGGAATATGGGGGATGCGACAGCACAATAATGCAGATTGGCGACCACAATGTTATGTTGTCCTCGCGAACCGGTTCTTCATGGTCAGGTTGAGGGAATATGGGGGATGCGACAGCACAATGTTATGTTGTCCACGCCAGCCGGTTCTTCATGTCCAGGTTGAGGGAATATGGGGGATGCGACAGCACAATAATGCAGATTGGCTACCACAATGATATGCCGTCCTCGCGAGCCGGTTCTTTATGCCCAGGTTGAGGGAATATGGGGGATGCGACAGCACAATAATGCAGATTGGCTACCACAATGATATGCCGTCCTCGCGAGCCGGTTCTTTATGTACAGGTAGAGGGAATATGGGGGATGCGACAGCACAATGGTATGTTATCCTCGCCAGCCGGTTCTTCATGTCCAGGTTGAGGGAATATGGGGGATGCGACAGCACAGTAATGCAGACTGGCGACCACAATAGTATGTTGTCCTCGCGAGCCGGTTCTTCATGGCCAGGTTGAGGGAATATGGGAGATGCGACAGCACAATAATGCAGACTGGCGACCACAATGGTATGTTGTCCTCGCGAGCCGGTTCCTCATGTCCAGGTTGAGGGAATATGGGGGATGCGACAGCACAATAATGCAGACTGGCGACCACAATGGTATGTTGTCCTCGCGAGCCGGTTCTTCATGGCCAGGTTGAGGGAATATGGGGCATGGGACAGCCACAATAATGCAAATTGGCGACCACAACAGTATTTTGTCCTCGCGAGCCGGTTTTTCATGTCCAGGTTGAGGGAAAATGCGGGATGCGTCAGCACTATGGCATGCAGAATGGCGACCTCAATGGTATGTGATCCTCGCGAGCCGGTTCTTCATGGCCAGGTTGAGGGAATATGGGGGATGCGACAGCACAATGGTATGTTGTCCTCGCGAGCCGGTTCTTCATGTCCATGTTGAGGGAGTATAGGGGATGCGACAGCACAATAATGCAGATTGGCGACTACAATGGTATGTAGTCCTCGCAATCCGGTTCTTCATGTCCAGATTGAGGGAATATGGGGGATGCGACAGCACAATAATGCAGACTGGCGACCACAATGGTATGTTGTCCTCGCGAGCAGGTTCTTCATGTCCAGGTTGAGGGAATATGGGGTATGCGACAGCACAATGGTATGTTGTCCTCGCGAGCCGGTTCTTCATGTCCAGGTTGAGGGAATATGCGGGATACGTCAGCACTATGGTATGCAGACTGGCGACCTGAATGGTATGTTTTCCTCGCGAGCCGATTCTTCATGGCCAGGTTGAGGGAATATGGGGGATGCGACAGCAAAATGGTATGTTGTCCTCGCGTGCCGGTTCTTCATGTCCATGTTGAGGGAATATGGGGGATGCGACAGCACAATAATGCAGATTGGCGACCACAATGGTATGTAGTCCTCGCAAACCGGTTCTTCATGTCCAGGTTGAGGGAATATGGGGGATGCGACATCACAATAATGCAGACTGGCGACCACAATGGTATGTTGTCCTCGCGTGCCGGTTTTTTATGTCCAGGTTGAGGGAATATGGGGGATGCGACAGCACAATGGTATGCTGTCCTCGCGAGCCGGTTCTTCATGGCCAGGTTGAGGGAATATGAGGGATGCGACAGCACAATGGTATGTAGTCCTCGCGAGCCGGTTCTTCATGTCCAGGTTGAGGGAATATGGGGGATGCTACAGCACAATGTTATGTTGTCCTCGCGAGCCGGTTCTTCATGGCCAGGATGAGGGAATATGGGGATGCGACAGCACAATGTTATGTTGTCCTCGCGAGCCGGTTCTTCATGGCCAGGTTGAGGGAATATGAGGGATGCGACAGCACAGTAATGCAGATTGGCGACCACAATGGTATGTAGTCCTAGCGAGCCGGTTCTTCATGGCCAGGTTGAGGGAATATGGGGGATACGACAGCACAATGGTATGTTGTCCTCGCGAGCCGGTTCTTCATGTCCATGTTGAGGGAATATGGGGGATGCGACAGCACAATAATGCAGATTGGCGACCACAATGGTATGTAGTGCTCGCGAGCCGGTTCTTCATGTCCAGGTTGAGGGAATATGGGGGATACGACAGTACAATGGTATGTTGTCCTCGCGAGCCGGTTCTTCATGTCCATGTTGAGGGAATATAGGGGATGCGACAGCACAATAATGCAGATTGGCGACCACAATGGTATGTAGTCCTCGCGAGCCGGTTCTTCATGGCCAGGTTGAGGGAATATGGGGGATACGACAGTACAATGGTATGTTGTCCTCGCGAGCCGGTTCTTCATGTACATGTTGAGTGAATATGGAGGATGCGACAGCACAATAATGCAGACTGGCGACCACAATGGTATGTAGTCCCTGCAAACCGGTTCTTCATGTCCAGGTTGAGGGAATATGGGGGATGCGACAGCACAATAATGCAGACTGGCGACCACAATGGTATGTTGTCCTCGCGAGCCGGTTTTTCATGTCCAGGTTGAGGGAATATGGGGGATGCGACAGCACAATGGTATGTAGTCCTCGCGAGCCGGTTCTTCATGTACATGTTGAGTGAATATGGGGGATGCGACAGCACAATAATGCAGATTGGCGACCACAATGGTATGTTGTCCTCGCGAGCCGGTTCTTCATGGCCAGGTTGAGGGAATATGGGGGATGCGACAGCACAGTAATGCAGATTGGCTACCACAATGATATGTTGTCCTCGCGAGCCGGTTTTTCATGGCCAGGTTGAGGGACTATGGGGGATGCGACAGCACAATGGTATGTTGTCCTCGCTAGCCGGTTCTTCATGGCCAGGTTAAGGGAATATGGGGGATGCGACAGCACAATGGTATGTAGTGAAACAGCACCTTTTTCTTTGCCAAGTGTTCTGAAATCGAGGCAGTTACTTTCCTTAAGACGTAAGAGTATAACATTCTACACATCCCCAAACATGTTCGCCTCCCTTTTCTGGTGCTCTTCGGAACAACCCCCTTTTGCTTGCTTTCAGGAGTGTAATGAAGAACTCGAGTCTCATCGACGGCAACTACTCAACGCAAAATTCTTTCCGATTTCCTTATATAGCTCCAAACACAGCTTTTAAGCTAAAAATCACACCCAGTTGTTATCTACCCTCAGCAACCGCTGCACCTATCGCCAACTTTTTTTTTTCTCCAAATTGTCGTATCAAATATGAAGTGAGTTCCAAACAACACACCTATGGCCCCTGCCATTTTGGGAACTTTCATTATATGATCAGCAAGAATCATATCGTGGGACTTATTTAATGATTGCCTCGTGAACCACATCTACCGGGCGTCCTGGATGCTCCTCAACAAAGATGGATGTTCGGCCAATTTTATAAAGTCGTTGAACTAATTTCTGTAATAGATAGAGTATAAGTGAATCACCGAGTGAAACATCTCCCTCCGTGGTATAGTGGTTACCATGAGCCGCTTTAACTAATTATGGCACCACAGGCGGTGACACTGATGATACACGAATGATGATAGAGCACCGGTGGAATGCGATGGCGGGGGAAACCGGAGTACCCGGAGGAACCCCGCCGCAGTGCCGCTTTGTCCACCACAAATCTCGCTTGCGTTCGCTTGGGACCGAACCCCGGCCGTCTAGCTGAGAGGCGAGTAGTCTAACCACTCGGCCACGGCGCGGCATTGTGGGATTAGTGGTGGACAAAGCGGTGGTTTTCTCCGGGTTCTTCCGATTCCCCCGCCAACGCATTCAACAAGTGCTCCATCTCCACCCCATGGTTTATAAGAGTCATCGCCTGCGGTGTCTATGTATTAAAAGCGGGTGTTAAACACTATCAAAAAATTTCTAGTCTCTTGTGCCCAAGTTCGCGGAGAGCGATCAGTCTTTTTCTGGCTTTCCTTAACAAGGCTTCCTTCGGAAGGGAAGCAAAGCCGTCGGTCCCGTGAGGTAGATTTACAGCACGTAAATGTCATTTTTCACCGAACTTTTTCCATTTTAGCGAAAAAACGTAAAACAAATGAAATTCCTAACAAATACAAAGGAACCCATGCATTAGTACAAAATTAGTTAAGGAAATGTAAAAAATGTTAGTAACAGCAACTATATATTGAAACTAGTTCTGCAATATGATTAGTTCCTTAAGATGAAATACATAAAAAGCTGATGAGTTCCATTCACATGGCTTTCTCTACACATCTGTAAGAAATTATTGTTAAAAATATTATTCTTCTATCTACTTCATGCTAATCCAGACAAAACCTCAGCAGAAATGACCTTATTACTTGATTGCTTGTAAGTAGAAGAGAAATAAGGGAATACACTAGGATAAAGTGATAATTAAAAGCTGGTTGCTCTGTGGATGAAATCGTTTCTTTGCATGACCAGGAGTTGACAAATTCCCGCCTGAGATTTGCAGAGTATTTTAAAACCAATATATCGGAAATGGTCAACTCGACCAAGGAACAAAAGTATATGTTTTAAAGAGATCTAAATGTATGTATGTTAAGCTTTTGTGTGTGTCTTACGATTTCCCAGTTACATTAAAGACATTCAATGAAGAGTTCTTCAAGAGTTTATTTCCAGAAAATTCAATGTGTACATTTTATTTTTCATGCAAATATCTTTAATACATAGTATTTAAACAATATCGTTAGAGCCATTTATGACAAAATCAAAATTTTCGAATCTTTTTCCATTTAAAGCTTATTTAGAGGTGGAGGTACTCCCTTGAAAACCTTTGTGACGTATCTTTGGAAGATAATGAACTTCAATACCAAGTTTCGTATTTGACGGTCATTCGATTTTGAACTATTCTGCCCCCTCAAACACAGACACACGCTGATATTTTTCTAAAAATGTTTTTACTTTTTCTACACGTACTATGTGCATATTGTATAGAGCAGGTATTACATTCCACCCAAAAATTCGATACAACGATTTCACCGGAAACACATGTTTTGGAGTTTTTTTACAATGTGTGTGTGTGTGGACAGCATAGCTCAAAAACGAAAAGGGCGTTGATTACCAAACTTGGTATTTAATTTTGGTATCTTCCAAGGATGCGACACAACGATTTTCAAGAAAATCCCCCCACCCCAACTTTACATGGAACTTTTTTCGAAAATTTTTATTTTCACAAAAATGGCAGTAACGATGTTGATTAAAATATCGTATATTAAAGATATTTACTTGCTTAATAAAATGCCTTTCCTGAATTTTCTGGGAATAGCCTCTGGAGACTATCTTATTCTGGATCAATTTTACGGAATTTTGAATAACTGCTAAACCGTAATAGATAGAATAAAACTTACCACACAACAGATGTAGAGCTCTTTAAAACACTCAATTTCTGTTATATACTTTTTTCGTGTAGCTGATCGTTTTTGAGATATTCCTTGTTTTTAGTTTGTTTTGAAAAACTTTTCTCATATAGGAATTTGTCAACTCATGTCCATACAAACAAAGGAATTCAGTCACATAGCAACCAGCTTTTGACTATCACTTTAACCTATGCTACTCCCTTATTCCACTTCTAATTACAAGGAAGCAAGTAATAAAACTAATTCTTCTAATTTTTTTCTCGATTAGCATGAAGTAAATAGAAGCATTAGCTTTTTAACAATTCGTTGTAAAGAGGTAGAGATAGCCATGTGAATGAAACAGATTTCTTTTATTCAGCGATCTCAAAACATGCAATTCCTGTGAAATCTTGGGAAATATTTTTGAGTAGAATACACTTCTCTACACACTGTGTACATAGTACGTGTAGAGCAAGTAAAAAGAATAAACTTTGTAACAATATTTTATTGCATCTGTATTATAGGTTTGCCAGTGTGTCTATTTACGGTGGAAATGTTTCTACTTTAACCATTATATGGAGGAACGCTTTCTGTTAAGAATACCTACTCTACTCGTCCGGTATCGACCCGACGACACCCGCTTCCTGGTTACTGTTTCTATACATCCACCTCTGACCGGAACAAACGCCTATATCATCCGGCCACAGAGACATATCTCGTACAAAAATGTTTGTTGCATTCTCACCAACTGTGTTTTCTATCTACCTACAGTATGGTAAAACATGAGAATCAAAGAGATGAAGAGCGCACTAGTAATATCTCCGTTCAAGGAAACTCTTAACTGCCTAATCTCTAGCCGTACCACTTCCATGTATACTGGGATCATTACTTTACAGTAGCTCTATTTATTTTGTCTAGCACGTAAGTATAATGTACATAGTACACAAAGAAGGTATTTTATTTCATCGAAAACTTTTATAATTACCGAGATTTCACCCGAAATGCATGTTTTGAGGACCCCTAATAAACATTTCCAGGAAAAGCTTGGTATCTGTGTTTGTGTATTTGTTTATGTGTGTGTGAGTGAGTGGGCCGCATAACTCAAAAACTGAAAGTCCGTTAAATATAAAATTTCAGTTTAGTGTTTACCATAGATGCTACCCGAAGATTTTCAAGAAAATGCCCCTAATCCAAACTACCCTAGGACCCCCTGTGTCCAAAAAAGGCATTTTCAGAAACAGGTATGTGTGTCTGCTTAAAAACGAAAAGACTGTTATTAAATACCAAACTTCGTATTTAAGTTTGATATCTTCCATCTTTGATGCATCACGAATATTTTCAAGAAAATACCCCCACCCCTAACTACCCTTTACATGGAAACATTTTCGAAAATTTTGTTTTTCTTAAAAATTGCTCCAACGATTTTGATTAAAATACCACATATTAAAGCCATTTCTATCACAAATAAAATGTATATCTTGAATGTTCTAGAAATAGCTTCTAAACACCTGTATATTCTGGATGAATTTTGCTTAACTTGGCATAACTAGTAAACCGTAAGGGATAGACAAAAACTTACAATACAAAAAATGTAGGTCTTGTTAAAATGCACAAATTATGTCATATATATTTTTTTCGTGGAGCTTACCGTTTTCGAGGTATTCCTTGTTATTAGTTTCAGTTGTGAAGTACTTACACTTTTCTCTGACAGGAAGTGTCCGTTTTCCTTTTGTTCTGCTCCTGGCCAAGCAAAGAAGCGTTTTGCAATGACAATTGCATAACGACAGCTTTTAAAACATTTGACCATCACTTTAGCCTAGTGCATTCCTTTAGTTCCAGTAATAAAATTCTGATAATTTAATGTTAGCATGGTGTTGAAAGAAGAATTATCTTTTGTAAGAACCTTGTTTGTAGAGAGGCTAGAGAAAGTCGTGTGAGTGTAACACATCAGATTTTTATTAATATGTCCTATAATAAAGGTATTTACACTACGAATTAAAAGTATATATGACTTTACTGAGAATATCCACTGAAGCCTGTTTCATTCTGAATAACTGGTAAACCGTAAGAGATGAAAAAAACTGAGCACAAAAAATGTAGATCTCGATATGATACACAACTTACGTCATATACATTTATAATTAAGAGCTAAGTATGTCCGAGATATTCCTTGTTATTGGTTTCAATTTTAAAGTACTTATATTTTATTCAATTAGGAAGTCGTTGCGCAAAGAAGCGTATTTCAATGACAATCGCACGACACTTTTTGAAAAGTTTAACTAACACTTTAGCCTTGGGCATTATCTTAGCTCTCTTGTAAGGAACTACATTAGCAAGAGCTTTCTGCTAATGTTGATCGCTATTAATATGAAGTAGATAGAAGAAAAAGCGTTTGTAAGATGTTGGTTTGCAGATTAGTAGAGAAACTCATGTGAATAGATTACATCAGATATTTAAATTAGAAGTTAGTCAATCCTTGGTATGTTAGTATCAAATGGGAATTTAGTTTTAATTTAGATTTACTTTCTATACACGTACTGTGTACATAGTGTATAGAGAAGGTACTGCAATCCACCCAAAAATTCGATACTGAGATTTCACTGGATATATATATATATATATATATATATATATATATATATATATATATATATATATTTTTTTTTATTTATTTATTTTTGATCGATCAGCAGTACAATGCTTTACAGATCAGTGATAACATACAGGGCAATGACATTGATATTTAGAGGAGGCTTACAGGCCACCCCATATCTACAGTATGTTATAAACGAACATCAGATATAAGACACAGCACACAAGAGGTAAAAGAGCATATCAATCACTAGAGTTAGAATCAGAGTTATCACTCAGAAGTAGGTCTTGCGGTAGTCTTCTCTTCAAGCGGATTGGCTGGCGCGTACGAACGCCTATGTAATAGTGCACTGCTCCAGGAACATCCTTCAATGTGGAAAAGAAACGACGGGCGATCCTCCGAATAAAGTCGTGAAGAGGTAAGAGTCCCAGTTCGTGATGGAGCTGCTGATTACGAATAAACCAGCCGGTCCCCATGGCCACGCTCGCTAAAGCGTCTCGCTTTGGTGCTTCGTGGGCAGGGAATCGTGGGTTCGAGTCCCGCCTTGGGCATGGGTGTTATATGTTTGTGCAATGTGTATACGTTTGTAAAAGAAACAGTAAAACCAGTAAACCAGTAATCAGTAAAACCTACGGGGGGAAATGTAAATAGGGATAGAGTATCGGAGTCCTGATCAGACTCCGTTACTGTTTAAAAAAATAAATAAATAAGCCAAGGAGCATTGGTAGCGATGCGCATAAAGCGGTGCTGAATGACTTGGAGACGACGTAGATGGCTTGTGTGGGTGGCTCCCCACACCTGGCAGGCATAGGTGATAAGCGGACGAACGAGGGACTTGTAGAGTAATACGGAGGACTCCAATCCAAGAGTGGTACGACGATGAAGCAATGGCGAGAGTTTGGAAAGCCGTCCGGAGGCCAGGGAAATGAGGCGATCGATGTGAGCGCGCCAAGTCAGTCGAGTGTCCATAAGCACCCCAAGATACTTGACAGGAGCAGGAGCAGGTAGCCAAGACACATCGTTACTATAAAGACGCAACGGAGGAAGAAAAGGATATCGGCGCAGAGTGAAAATCTTAGCCTCAGTCTTCTGAGGGTTCAAAGAGATGCGCCAAGTGTTGCACCACTGAGTGAGGCGATCCAAGGAGTGTTGTACCACTTGATAGGCGTGTTGAGGATTAGAATGACAATAGTAGAGAACGGTGTCATCAGCATAGAGAGCTAAAGAAGTCAGGGCCAAATCTGGAATATCAGAAGTGTAGGTACTGAATAGTGTGGGGGCCAAGATAGACCCTTGTGGGACACCGGCGGTAATAGTGCGTGGAGAGGAAAGGAAACCACCAATACGCACTGAAAAGCTGCGGTCAGATAGGAAACTCTCTATTAAGAACAATAAATAATGAGGAATACCTTTGCGGTGTAACTTGAGAAGCAAGCCGGTGTGCCAAACTTTATCGAACGCCTGCGCCACACTAGAAAGACTGCCGTGGTATATTGACGGGCTTCAAAGCCATGGACAATTGACTGGGTTAAACGCAAAAGCTGATGTGCAGTGGAATGTTTGTAGCGAAACCCAAATTGGAATGGCGGAAGAACATGGTTATGAGTAAGGTAAGAGAGTAGACGGCGATGGATCACTTTTTCAAACAGCTTAGAGAAGGTAGGCAACAGACTAATTGGACGATAGCTGTCTGGTAGGTGCTTTGGTTTATTGGCTTATGGAAAACCGCGACATGAGCAAGATTCCAGGAGCGAGGAAAATAGCCGAGGCGTAGACAGGCATTTAGGAGGGATGACAAATAGGCAAGCGCTTTCTTGGAGAGTTTCCTGAGAACAATGTTGGGAATCAAGTCATGTCCAGGAGATTTCTTAATTGGGAAAGCTCGAATCAGAGAAGACAGTTCCCGCGGGCTAGTAAAAGAAATCCTTTGATGAACTGTAGGGCGAGTGCGATGAGTAGTTAATTCCTGTTCTACTGCAGCAACATCTGCGGCTGGCAGAGGGAGGGTGAACACCCGCTCAAAATGATCGGCCAGAATATCACACTTGGTAGCAATATCTGTGACAAGTCTTCCGCTTGCAGAGAGCGCCGGCACAACAGTCGGCTCACGGAGAATACGTTTGGTGGCTGCCCAAAGTGAATGGTCGTGAGGAGAGAGTGACGCCAGATAGCGCTCATAGGACTGAAGCCGATGTCGCTCCAACTCCAGCTTCACCCGTCGAATGAGACCGTTAAGCTTCCTACGGAGCCAGGCTTGTCTGTCTCGTTGCCACTGTCGACGAACTTGATGCTTTTCTCGGAGAAGATTTAAAATGAAGAGGGGTAAGGAAGGTGGAGAATAAGGTCGCACATTGGGAGAAGTGGAAAGACGGACACAACGGCATATGGTGTCAGTAAAATGCTGTAGTGCAAGGTCAACATCAAGGGTTGTGGTGAGTTGATAAGAGTTGCAGAGTGTCGCATCCAGATGAGACTGAAATTTATCCCAATGTACATATCCATTTATGAGTCTGGGAATCGGTGGGAGCAAGGCAGGTGGAAGTTGAAAGGTGACAATCACCGGGCAGTGATCAGAGTCAAGTTCTCCCAGGGAGGAAACGAAGGTAGGAAGGTGAAGATTGCGATGCACACCGATGCCCAGAATATCAGGAGCATTTAAGGGGTTTGAAGAGTAATAAGTAGGATCCTCACGCGCCAATATCGAAAGGCCATAGGTGTGTAGAGCCGTAAACAAAAGCCGACCATTCGGATTGGTGGATCGGCACCCCCAGGAGGAGTGCTTGCAGTTAAGGTCGCCCAAAAGAAGAGTACTGTTCTCCAAAGGAAAGAAGAGTGAGAGATAAGTAGCATTCAGCCGGCGATTGGGCGGTTTGTAGGCGCTGAGAATGACGAGATCACTATCATTTGCACTGTGAAGTTTAATACCCACCACCTCCAGACTGGGCACGTGTAGAAGAAAGATCTCGCTGTGGCGCAGAGAACGTCTAATGAAAGGAGCAACACCACCAGATGCCTTTTCTGCCTCGCGGTCCTGCCGGTAAATAAGATAGCCAGGAATAGTGAAGGTCTCATTGGGAAGAAAATGAGTCTCCGTAACACAAGCAATATCAACATTGTGCTGAGTGAGAAAGGCAATAAAGGAGGAGCGTTTAGCACGTAGGCCGTTAGAGTTACAGTTCAGGAGGGTGAGCTGACGTAGAGACAATAGATCACGGTTGGCCATCAGAAAACACAGGAGAGAGGCAATAAAGGAGGAGCGTTTGGAATGTAGGCCGTTAGAGTTCCAGTTTAGGAGGGTGAGCTGACGAAGAGACAATAGATCACGGTTGGCCATCAGAAAACACAGGAGAAAGGCAATAATGGAGGAGCGTTTGGCACGTAGGCCGTTAGAGTTCCAGTTTAGGAGGGTGAGCTGACGTAGAGACAATAGATCACGGTTGGCCATCAGAAAACACAGGAGAAAGGCAATAATGGAGGAGCGTTTGGCACGTAGGCCGTTAGAGTTCCAGTTTAGGAGGGTGAGCTGACGTAGAGACAATAGATCACGGTTGGCCATCAGGAAACACAGGAGAGAGGCAATAAAGGAGGAGCGTTTGGCACGTAGGCGCTTAGAGTTCCAGTTTAGGAGGGTGAGCTGACGTAGAAACAATAGATCACGGTTGGCCATCAGGAAACACAGGAGAGAGGCAATAAAGGAGGAGCGTTTGGCACGTAGGCCGTTAGAGTTACAGTTCAGGAGGGTGAGCTGACGTAGAGACAATAGATCACGGTTGGCCATCAGAAAACACAGGAGAGAGGCAATAAAGGAGGAGCGTTTGGAATGTAGGCCGTTAGAGTTCCAGTTTAGGAGGGTGAGCTGACGAAGAGACAATAGATCACGGTTGGCCATCAGAAAACACAGGAGAAAGGCAATAATGGAGGAGCGTTTGGCACGTAGGCCGTTAGAGTTCCAGTTTAGGAGGGTGAGCTGACGTAGAGACAATAGATCACGGTTGGCCATCAGAAAACACAGGAGAAAGGCAATAATGGAGGAGCGTTTGGCACGTAGGCCGTTAGAGTTCCAGTTTAGGAGGGTGAGCTGACGTAGAGACAATAGATCACGGTTGGCCATCAGGAAACACAGGAGAGAGGCAATAAAGGAGGAGCGTTTGGCACGTAGGCGCTTAGAGTTCCAGTTTAGGAGGGTGAGCTGACGTAGAAACAATAGATCACGGTTGGCCATCAGGAAAAACAGGAGAGAGGCAATAAAGGAGGAGCGTTTGGCACGTAGGCCGTTAGAGTTCCAGTTTAGGAGGGTGAGCTGACGTAGAGACAATAGATCACGTTTGGCCATCAGAAAACACAGGAGAAAGGCAATAAAGGAGGAGCGTTTGGCACGTAGGCCGTTAGAGTTCCAGTTTAGGAGGGTGAGCTGACGTAGAGACAATAGATCACGGTTGGCCATCAGGAAACACAGGAGAAAGGCAATAAAGGAGGAGCGTTTGACATGTAGGCCGTTAGAGTTCCAGTTTAGGAGGGTGAGCTGACGTAGAGACAATAGATCACGTTTGGCCATAAGAAAACACAGGAGAGAGTAGGGAGCGAAGAAGTTGCATCAGTTGCGGCAGAACCGGAGAAAACAATGTGCGGAGAAATGTACCAAGCTGTGCAAGCAGATCTTTAAGAAAAGCCCAAGACGCAGCTGTGGAGGTAGGAGCCTCCGGTAAAGCGGCGGAAGGACGGTCTTGGAAGGCAGGAGAACGACCACTCAATACATGAGAATAAGCCCGAGAGGGCCTTGTAGATACATGAGGGGATGAAGGACTCTGTTGACGTTGTGGCTGCTCCTGTTGTTGTTGTTGTTGTGGGTGCCGTTGAAGAGAAGGCGTGGGTGGCCGCTCTGAACTGTGGTGTGTAGGTGCTGCCGGCTGCTGGGAGCGCCGAGACTGACGTTCCTTCAGCTTTAAGTAATGAGGACAGCCACGATAGCTGGCTGGGTGGTCCTGTTCACAGTGAACACACTGAGCCGGTGTAGTAGATGGTTTTGTACATTTAGAGAAGTGATGGCTGCCAATACAGCGAACGCAGCGGGGCCCTAGATGACAATAGTTCTTGGTGTGTCCATAGTTTTGGCAATTAGTACACTGGGGCAGTTCTGTATTCTGACGTCGATGTTCAACTTTCACACACTGTACAACAGTCGGGAAAGATTTAAGATAGTTCTACCGGCGTCATTATTCACGAGGTCTACAGCACAGATGGGAATGGGTTCCCTGTTTTTGCGAAGCAAACGGGTAACTTTACGAACAGGAAAGTTCAACACACAGAGTTCGTCGTAAAGCTCTTCATCACTGAGCGAGCATGGTATGTTGCGTATAACAACGGAGAACAGTTTGTCCGACGGGTTGCGAAAAGTATAATACTCCTGGTTAATGGAGGTGAAATACGATGTAAGACATCGAAAGTCAGTGGTAGTCGTAGCATAAACTTTAAGAATAGCCCCTCGAAGCTCAGTATGAAATTCAGATAGCACACATTTCTTAATGTCTTGCAAAAATAATTAATAATTGTGAACACTGCGCACACAAATAGGAGCAATTTTCTCATTTTGAGAGATGGATACAGTATCAGCAGTTTCTGGGTCAGCAGTTTCACTTAAAGGATAAAGTGGTTAGAGGTAGGAATTGTGTACGCATAGCGAGATGCAGGAGGTTGTTGGGAAGGGCAGCAGCGTTTGTTCTGATAGGAGCTTTCAGAGTGAGAGGGCTGCGAACGTTGGTCGCGACCTAAACAGTTCGATGGGGCAAAGTCCGTCATCGTATCATCATCTCGCTGGACTGTGTTGTCAACTGAATTAAGCGGCCGACGGAATTGTAGCTGAGATGGCCGTAGTATAGATGTACTTACAGCATCATCTGCAGGTAACCCAGAAGTAGAAAATGAAGTGTGTTGTAATGCAGAAGTCGACGGTTGATGTAGGTAGTGTTGACTGGATGGTGAAACATGTGTTGTAGAAGTGGAGTTATCCTGACACGGGGTGGTATCGTTATATACCACATTTATAGCAGAATGTAAGATCTTGCCTCTATTGTCCGGCTGGAGAGCCATGATAATAGTTTAAAAAAAAAAATCAACACAAAAATGAAGCACACTAGAAGAGCAAACACAGCGAACTGCACAACACAAGGAAGCACTAGTTCAGATAAACAAAGCAGAGCGGCCAGACACGACCGTCTCGCTCGGCGTTCACTAGTCGGCTCTGGAAATATATGTTTTGGGTCCCCCTGAATTCAAAAAAAGCATTTTCACAAAAAGGTCCCCGTGCGCGCGCGCGCTTGTGTGTGTGTGTGTGTGTGTGTGTGTGTGTGTGTGTGTGTGTGTGTGTGTGTGTGTGTGTGAACACGATAACTTTAAAACGAAAAGTCGGTAAAATACCAAACTTCATATTTAAGTTTAGTATCTTCCAGGGATGCAACGCGAAGATTTTGAGAAACTCCCCCCACTCCAAACTACCATTTAAAGGGAACTTTTTTCGAAAATGTTTATTTTATCAAAAATGACTAACGCTTTGATTAAAATTTTATATATTAAAGACCTGACAAATAAAATGTATATCTTGAATTTTCTGGGAATAGCCTCTGCAGATTACTTTATTCTGCATGAATTTTACGGAATTTTGCATAACTGCTAAACCGTAAGAGATGGACAAAAAGTTGCTACACAAATATGCAGAGCACGATAAAACATACAATTTATGTCATATACATTTTTTTCGTGGAGTTGATCGTTTTCGAGTTCTGCCTTGTTTTTGATTTCACCTTTAAAAAACTTATACTTTTCCCATACAGGAATTTGTCAACTCCTGTCCACACAAACAAAAGAACTTTTGTCACATAGCAACCAGCTTTTGACTATCACTTTAACCTATGGCACTCCCTTATTTCCCTTCTACTTACAAGGAAGGAAGTAATAAGACTATTTCTGCTAATTTTTTCTCGATTAGCATTAAGTAAATAGAAGCTTAAGCATTTTAACAATAATTTGTTGCAGAGATATAGAGAAAGTCATGTGAACGGAACACACAAGATTTTTTTGTTTCCGCGTTTAGAATCAAAATTAAAGGCGTAAATCATACAGAAGTTAAAAAAATAATCGCACCATAATATTTAAATAAATTATAATAACAAATAGATATATAGTTAAATAAAGTTCTTTCTGCAGTTGATTGGTGATTGATAGACGAACCAAATGATCGTCCCCTAGTCAACTACAATGCTAGTTATTAATATGGTGTCAGGGACGGGACTGTGACTGGGGACTCAGCTGAGACAACGCTCGCTTAAAGTCGTATAACCGAGTCGATTGTACCAGAAGCGAGTATTTCTTATAAGCAAAGAGTTGGGCACCAACGACATGTTTTAGGATGTGTATGACTATAACTTCAAGAAAAATTACAAAAATATCTTTTTATTTAATTCATTTAAATAATTTAAACATACTGGTATACAAAAAGAGGTATAACTGGGCACCAGGTGTCATTTTTAAATACCTTAGAGGTGAAACTGAACTGGACTTGGTAACCAACATTTCAGTTCAGCGAGATTTCTTCAACCAAAGTTATGCAGAAGAAAACGAAAGAAAAAGCGCAGCAGATGAGTGAAAAATCGTATGTGTTCCATTACCATGACTTTCTCTACATCTCTGACACAAATTATTGTTAAAAAGCTTATGCTTCTATTTACTTCATGCTAATTGAGAAAAAATCAGCAGAAACAGTCCTATTACTTGCTTCCTTGTAAGTAGAAGCACAATAAGGGAGTAGCATAGGTTAAAGTGATAGTCAAAAGTTGCTTGCTATGTGACTGAAGTTCCTTTGTTTGTATGGACTGGAATTGCTAAATTCCTGTATGATAAAAGTATGTTTTTTAAAGCTGAAACCAAAAATCAAGGAGTATCTCAAAAACGATCAACTCCACGAAAAAATATATTTGATACAAATTGTATGTTTTAATGTGCTCTACAGTTTTTGTGTGGCAAGTTTTGTCCATCTCTTACAGTTTAGCAGTTATACAAAATTTCGTAAAATTCATCCAGAATAAAGTAGTCTTCAGAGGCTATTACCAGAAAATTCAAGATACACATTTTATTTTATTTAATATACGATATTTTAATCAAAGTCGTTAGAGCCAATTTTAAGAAAATACAAATTTTCGAAAAAGTTCCATGTGGTGGGAGATTTTATTGAAAATCTTTGTATCGCATCCTTGGAAGAAACCAAATATAAATACCGGTTTGGTATTCAACAATATTTTCGTTTTTTAGCTATGCTGTCTACAGACACACACACGGACGGACATTTTTGTAAAAATGCTTTTTTTTTTTTTTTTTTGATTCAGGGGCACCGAGACGTGTATTTACGGTGAAATCTCAGTATCGAATTTTCGGGTGGAATGTAATACCTTCTCTATACACTATGTACATAACACGTGTAGAGAAAGTAAGTCATTTTGGAAAGCGCTCCGTGCATAATTTAGTAAAAGAAAGTAGGTTTTATACAAAACTATACGATTATATTGAGAATCTTCCAAAGATATAAAGAAGTCTTCTAAATCCCAGTTATCCTATAGTCGGAATATTTTTGGAAATGTTTATTTTCTAAAAAGTTGTTATAACGACGTTTGTTTAACTAATGATGTAGAGATATAGTCTCTGTTTATAACCAATAAACTAGCTTACTTAAAGCTTGAACTGTGTTCGTATTGAGCATTTTCTCCTGCATGTTGTTAAGCCGCAGTCACGATATGAAGCGGTAAAAGGGATGGACATGCAATGTAACTAGCGACAAATTAAGTAGCTAGTTATGAACTGGCACTCCCAAAACTTCTGGCCTGATACATTAACCCCTCCTCTTGCTACGTAATGTACTTCATTAATACAAGCAGACCTGTGGTGACGGAGCGTCGAGCGTGGTTGGAATGGATTGTCACTTGCTCGTGTGTTATGTTCTACTGATTGGCATCAGTAAAGGTCCGTAAAACGTCCACGTTTTCAACTAAACACAGCACCACGGACGTATTTTTTAATTTCTCTACACAAACTATATACACAGTGTATGGAGAAGGTACTGCACTCCACCCAAAAATTCCATACCGGGATTTCACCGGAAATTTGTGTTTTAGGATTCCATATATAAAAAAAAAAGCATTTTCAGAAACGGTCCGTGTGTGTGTGTGTGTGTGTGTGTGTGTGTGTGTGCGTGCGTGTGTGTGTATGAACACGATAACTCAAAAATGAAAAGTCGATAAGATACCAAACTTGGTATTTTAAGTTCAATATCTTCCACGGATGCAACACGAAGATTTCGAGAAAAATCCCCCCACACCACAATACCCTTTACATGGAATTTTTTTCGAAAATTTTGATTCTCTGAAACTGGCTCTAACGATTCTGATTTAAGATGGCGTATATTAAAGATATTTAAGTGACAAATACAATGTATTTGTATAATGGAACACATCAGATTTTTAGTCTCCACATTTGGTACATACGCGATTTAGTTATGCTGATCACAGAGGCGCACTGGAAATGTCGTGTTAATGAATAAGCAAATACTCTGATTACTTTACGAGGTTAAGCCTAATGATGGGAGCGTTCAGGTCTTCAGAGCGCAATTAACCAATTCTGCAAAGAATGCGGATAAAAAAATCTGATGAGTTCCATTCGCATGACTTTCTCTACTTACGTGTAACAAAAATTTGTTAATAAGGTTAGTCTTCTATTTACTTCAAGCTAATCGAGAAAAAATTAGCAAAAATAGTCTAATTACTTGCTTCCTTATAAGTAGAAGCGAAATTTGGGAATATCATAGGTTAAAGTGAGTCAAAAGCAGGTTACTAGGTGACTGAAGTATGGTCACGAGCTGACAAATTCCTGTATGAGAAAAGTACAAGTTTTTCAAAGCTTAAACCAAAAATAAGGAATATCTCAAAAACGGTCAACTCCTCGAAAAAAAATTTTTTGCATAAATTCTGTGTTTTAATATCCTCTACGTTTCTTGTGTGGTAAGTTTTTGTCCATTTCTTACGGTTTAGCAGTTATGCAAAATTCCTCCAGAATAAAGTAGTCTTCAGAGGCTATTCCCAGAATATTCAAGATATACATATTATTTGTCAGGTAAATATCTGTAATATATGATATTTTAATCAAAATCGTTAGAGCCATTTTTGAGAAAATCAAACATTTCGAAAAAAGTTCCATATAAAGGGTAGTTGGGGGTGGGGGGGATTTTCTTGAAAAGCTTCATGTCGCATCCTTGGAAGGTACCAAACTGAAATACCAAGTTTGGTATTTAATGGTCCTTTCGTTTTTGAGCAATGCTGTCCACAGCAGACACACACACACACATACCTTTTCCCAAAAATGCTTTTTTTGGATTCAGGGGGCCCAAAACATGTATTTCCGGTGAAATCTCGATATCGAATTTTTGGGTGCAATACAATACCTTCTTCGTGTAGACAAAGTAAAAATCTGATGAATTATACTCACATGACTTTCTCTAGCTACTCTACAAACAAACGTCTTAAAAAAGATAAATCTTCTTCCAACACCATGCTAATTCACATTAGCATTTTGTTACTTAGTTCCTTATAAGTAGAACGGAACTAAGGGAATGCACTAGGCTAAAGTGATAGTCAAATGTTTTAAAAGCTGTCGTTATGCGATTGTCGTTGCAGATCGCTTCTCTGCTTGTCCAGGAGTAGAACAAAAGAAAAAGGAAAAGGAAAAGTTTCAGTACTGCACAATTGAAATTAATAACAAGGAATACATCGAAAACGGCAAGCTCCACGAAAAATATGTACATGTCACAAGTTGTGTATCTTATAAAGCTCTACAATTTTTTGTAAACGGTTTATCTATCTCTTACGGTTTACTAAATATGCCAAAGTAAACAAAATTCATCCAGAATAAACAGGTCTTTAGAAGCTATTCCCAGAAAATTCGAGATATACATTTTATTTCTGACAGAAATGGCTTTAATATGTGGTATTTTAAAAAAATCGTTAGCGCCATTTTTAAGAAAAACTAAATTTACGAAAATGTTTCCATGTAAAGGGTAGTTAGGGGTGGGGGAATTTTCTGCAAATCTTCGTGTCGCATCTTTGGAAGACACCAAACTTAAATACCAAGTTTGGTATTTAACCGTCCTTTCGTTTTTGAGCTGTGCTGTCCACAGACAGACAGACACACGGACCTGTTTCTGAAAAAAAACTTTTTTTGGATCCAGGGGGTCCTAAAAGATGTATTTTCGGTGAAAACTCGACAACGAATTTTTGGATGGAATACAATACTTCTCTATCCCTTTGTACATAGTACATACGGTGCTAGAGAAAGTAATAAACATTAACAAATCTATTATTAAGAGTCAGATTAAAGAAGCATCAGAAATGATATTTGGAAGAAAAGGAAATGGAAATAGTGAAAGAATTTTTTACTATTTTGGGGTAAGATCAGGTTGCAATGGAAGCTGGGCACCTCATGGCAGAAAGAAGGAAGCAAAATCTAAACCAGCAGTGTAAGGAATTATAATTATAACTAATAATAATAAAATAATAATAATAATGATAAAATAATAATAATAAAATAATAATAAAATAATAATAAAATAATAATAATAAAATAATAATAAAATAATAATAATAAAATAATAATAAAATAATAAAATAATAATAATAATAAAATAATAATAATATTAATTACAATAATAAATGTGTACACCCCGGAACCAGGACTCGAACCCAGGCCTACCGCTTGGCAAACACCGCGCTAAGAAGACGGCCCTGTTAGGAATTGGATATGTAAATTAAATTACCAGAAATGAACAGTAAATGGCTAGAGTGCCTGCGAGGCAACAGTAAAAGAATAGTTATTTATGATACAAAAGTGTAGTTTTATTTTGCGAGAAGGAAAGTTTGGGTAACGAGGTCGAGTGAAGCAATCCTTCGAGCAAAATAAAAACACTTCTAACTTCAGTATCATACCCATATTGTCTAGACAGCACATTGTTTCTAGATTTATCAAAAACATTATAATATAAGGTTCAACATTCCTTTTATTCAAGGAATAGTACGTTTTCCTATCGCTTGGAGGCGTGTGTGTATGTGGGAATAGAATTCGTCTATCGATATAGATTGGTAATCGATATAGTAATGTCAGTTCTTTACTCTTTACCATAAATGTTATAAATTAACAATTGCATTCCATTCCTTTTGCTATTAAATGATAAACTAGAGTATGTTACAACCAAATACCCAGCAAACACGTTTTATATGTTTGAAGTTGCCAATCGAAGAAAATTGTTGTCTAGTTGAGCATGTTTAGACACGAGAACGGACAAGTAAAGAAGGCGGTGGTACTATTATTGATTTTTTTTTTTTTTTCTCAGGAACATAACCTACAGATAAATAACAGAAAACAAAACATATACAGTTCTTATTAATAATAGGCAACATTAGGTTCTTAACTGTGCAATTATGATGAGGTACTTGGTGTGTTTGTGTTGCTAAATTCAGACATCATACTGTTATCACGTGGTATTGGTAGCATTGGAGTGTTGTAAAACCAGAGTTATAAAGAACAATTATAGGTCGAGTGTTTTATGTTAAAAAGCTTACTTTAAAACAGTCTCTCTTTAAAAATATATTATACGCATCGGAAGCTGAGGGTATAGGAATATAGGAAAATATTCCTTGTACCATATAGGAAATTATATACAATTATATATCTTTTATATTTTATATATATTATAAGAACTATATATAAGTTTATAGGAAAATAATATAGATATACCAAAAATGTAGACCAAAGGTACAGAATGTTCTGAAAAGATAGTTTAGGGTTAAGTACAGCAGCACAAAAAACTAGAATTATAAACACCGGAAAGAAGTGGATTCATTTTAGGTCATGTAAATGGAAGAGAACAGATGTTTACTTTCTCTATCCCCGTAAGTATAATGTGCATAGGGATAGAGAAGTATTCTATTCAACCCAAACATTCCATGTCGAGATTTCACTGGAAATACATGTTTTAGGACCCCATGAGTCCAAAAAAAAAGCATTTTCAGAAACAGGTCCGTGTGTGTGTGTGGACAGCATAGCTCAAAAACGTAAAGACCGTTAAATACCAAACTTGGTATCTTCCAAGGATGCGACACGAAGAATTTCAAGAAAATCCCCCACCCCTAACCACCCTTTACATGGAAAATTTTGTTTTTGTTAAAAACGGCTCTAACGATTTTGATTAAAATACCACATATTAAAGCCATTTCTATGACAAATAAAAGGCATATCCGCATTTTCTGGGAATAGCTTCTAAATATAAGTTTATTCTGGAAGAATTTTGCTTAATTTTGTATAACTAGTAAACCGTAAGAGAGAGACAAAAACGTGCTATGCAAAAAATGTAGATCTTGTTAAAATACACAAGTTATGCCATATACTTTTTTTGGGGGAGCTTACTGTTTTTGAGATATTCCTTGTTATTAGTTTCAGTTGTGAAATACTTATACTTTTCTCAGAGAGGAAGTATCCGTTTTCTTTTGTTCTACTCCTGGTCAAGCAAAGCAATGATTTGCAATGACAATCGCATAACGATAACTTTTAAAACATTTGACTATCACTTTAGTCTTGTGCATTCCCGCATCTCGTGCGTGGTGTTGAAGGAAGAATTATCTTTTGTAAGAAGTTTGTAGAGTAGCTAGAGAAAGGCATGTGATTATAACATATCCGATTTTTATTACTTGGGACACAAACATATATTTTCGCCTAAATATCAAATGCAACTTATTTGCTATTATTAACTTGGACTTGGAACTGCATTTAAAATACACAGGACTAGAATTTACATTTTGAATTTAGATTTCAATTAGTAGATAGTGTTTTGTTTCAGCATTGGGTACTGTAACGTTTCTCTTATTTTTGTTTTAGATAGAGTTTATTTGTGTTATCGAATGGCTTCCTGCATTTCTGTGTGCAGTCTGATAATTTCCTTGTCGCTCGCGCTGCATGATTTATAACCTCAAGCCAACTAGCGACAACATTGCTGTATAAAATTCTAGCAATTTCGGTCTTTCCTTTTAAACTTTCTATTTATAATATTCTCAGGTAATTGTTTTTGCTCTAAGTAATAATTTATTTTACTAAGGTTACTATTTCAATTATATTCAAAATCGTGTCCTGTTATTTAAAGTATGTTACTTATTCTAATATACAATAAGGTTTGCGTACTTACATCCGCCTAGCTCTCTGGGCAGTTAGCCCGTTTGCTACCTGTTCTATTTTCTATGATTTTCTCACTTTTTTACTTTCTCTACATGTACTACGTACATAGTGTATAGAGAAGGTATTGTACTCCACCCAAAAAGCCATTACCGAGATTTCACCGAATGTATATGTTTTAGGATCCTCTCTATCAAAAAAAAAAAAGCAGTTTCAGAAAAAGGTTCGTGTGTGTGAGTGTGTGAACGCAACAACTCAAAGACGAAAAGTTGGTAAAATACCAAATTTGGTATTTAAGTTTAGTTTCTTCCAGGGATAGGACACGAAGTTTTGAGAAAAATCCCTCCACCCTAAACTACCCTTTATGGAAAGCATTTCAAAAATTTGTATTTTCTTAAAAATGGCTCTAAGGATTTTGATTAAAATATTTTATATTTAAGACATTTACTTGCCAAATAAAATTTATATCTTGAATTTTCTAGGAATAGCCTCTGAAGACTACCATTCTAGATGAATTTTACGGAACTTTGCATAACTACTAAACCGTAAGAGATATTCAAAAACTTACTACACAAAAAAACGCAGATCACGATAAAAATGTAAGTGGCGTGTTATTCATGGACGCTCTTTAACTACCGTGGTTCTCAGCGTCCCATTCTATACCGGGCGTGAAAGACCGCTTAACTTTGCTCAGAAGCCTCTCTATCAGGCTTGAGGTTCCTTTACGTGCCGTAAATCTACGACACGGGACCAACGGCTCTACTTCCCTTCCGAAGGAAGCCATGCTAAGGATTTTTACCCTGGAAAAAATCCATCGTCCTCCGCCGGGTTTGAACCCGTGACTTTTAGATCACGATAAAGCTCACAATTAATGTCATATACACTTTGATCGTTTTTGAGATATTCCTTGTTATTGGTTTCAGCTTAAAAAAAACTACACTTTTCTCATACAGGAATTGTCAACTCGTGTCCATACAAACAAAGGAACTTCAGTCACCTAGTAACCAGCTTTTGACTATCACTTTAACCTATAGTACTCACGTATTTTGCTTCTACTTACAAGGAAGCAAGTAACAAGACTATTTATGCTAATTTTTTCTCGATTAACATGAGGTAAATATAAGCATAAGTATTTTAAATATAATTTGTTGCAGAGATGTAGAGCAAGTGATGTGAATGGAACACATCAAATTTTTCATCTTCCTCTCCTTTGCTCTACATGCCTCCCATCGCTATTTACGTCAGCTGCTGCCCACGTCAGCTCTTTTTGTTGATAATTCTCTTGAGCTGTTCCATATATATCCCTAGGAGATTCTTACCTTCTCTTTTTATACAGCCATGTTGTCGCTAGTTGGCTTGAGGTTATAAATCATGCAGCGCGAGCGACAAGGAAATTATCAGACTGCACACAGCCCACAGAAATGTGCTTTTTACGCCCAGTAAACAAATGCAGGAAGCCATTCGATAACACAAATAAACTCTATCTAAAACAAAAATAAGAGAAACTTTACAGTACCCAATGCTGAAACAAAACACTATCTACTAATTGAAATCTAAATTCAAAATGTTTATTCTAGTACCAAAGTGTTAGTCTCTATGATATTCCGTAAAACTGCAGCCAACATTTCTATACTTTCTCTACCACATAGATAATAAACACAAAAAATTTGCATTCGATATTTAACCGAAAATACATTTTTTTGAAAATCTTCGTGTCGCATCCTTGGAAGATGCAAAACTTAAATATCAAGTTTGGTATTCAACGGTCTTTTGGTTTTTGAGCTATGCTGTCCAGAAACACAGACACACGCACACACACGCACCTTTTTTTGAAAATGCATTTTTTTGGATTCAGGGGGACCCAAAACATGTATCTCCGGTGAAATAATCGGTAACGAATTTTTGGGTGCAATACAATAATTTCTCTATACACTATGTACATAGTACGTGTAGAGAAAATAAAAACGCTTGTTTTGGTTATAGGAGACTTTAAAACGTCTATTTACGGTGAAATCTTGGTATGCAAATTTTGGGGGAAGGCGCGTGTAGAGTAAGTACACATCTGATGTTCACATGCCTTTTTCTATCGGTGACAATTATGGTTAAAAATTCTTCTATATTCTTCTCTCTACATCATGCTTATCGAGATAAACATTAGAAAAAACGGCCTTATTACTTGCTTCCTTGTAAAGCAGAAGAGAAATAAGAGAATACACTAGGATAAAGAAATGCATCATATCTCTTAAAAGCTGTTTCTTTACATGGGCAGAAGTTGACAAGTTCACGTATGTGAAAAACACAAGTTTTCAAAGCTGAAACCCAAAACAAGAATTACCTCAAAAACAATCAACTCCATGAAAAAAATGTATATAACATAAATTGTGCGCTTTAAAGTGCTCTACATTTTTTGTGTGGTAAGTTTTTGTCCTCTCTTAGGGTTTACCAGTTATGCAAAATTCATCCAGAATAAACTAGTCTTCAGAGGCTATTCCCAGAAAATTCAAGATATACATTTTATGGTTTATCTTTAATATATGATATTTTAATCAAAATCGTTAGCCATTTTTTAGAAAATCATCATTTTCGAAAAAAGTTCCATGTAAAGTGTAGTTTGGAGGTGCGGGCATTTTCTTGAAATGTTTTGTGTCGCATCATTGGAAGATACCAAACTTAAATATCAAGTTTGGTATTTAATAGTCTTTTCGTTTTTGAGCTATGCTACCCACACACACACACACACACACACACACGGGCATTTTTGTAAAAATGCTTTTTTTGGATTCAGGGGGTGTCAAAACACGTATTTCCGGTGAAATCTCAGTATGGAATTTTTGGTGCATTACAATACCTTCTCTATACACTATGTACATAGTACGTGAAGAGAAAGTAAAAATGTATATGACAAAAGGTGTCTTTCAACGAGATGTAACATTTGTTGAGCAGTAAGTTTTTGTCTATCTCTTACAGTTAATCAGTTATCCAGAATGAAGAGGTCTTCAAGGGCTCTTCCCAGATACACATTTTATATTTATTTAAAATGCATTATTTCAATCACTATCAGTAGATATTTTTTATAAAATCAATTTTTTTATAAGTTTGTTCATGTAAAAGATAGTTGGGGGTGAGAGATTTTCTTGAAAATCTTCGTGTTGTATGCTTCAAAAGCACTATACTTAAATTCCCAGTTAGATATTTATAGGACTTTTCGTTTTTGAGTTGTGCTGCACACACACACACACGGAAATTATATAAAAACGCCTTTTTTAGATTCAAGGATCCCAAAACATGTATTTCCGGTGAAATCTCGGTATCGAATTGTGGATGGAATACAACACCTTGCACATGATGTACATAGTACGGGAAGAGAAAGCAAACAAGTTAAGGAAATGTGTACATGTATGTCTGAAAACCATAAATAAATATTGATACATCAAATTCACATGATTATATCACTTATTATTGTGCATATACATTAATAGTTTCTTCCTGAAATATCCGCATTCATTTTACGACATACAAGGACCAAAGCCTTATCATGGCTTCCTTCGGAAGGGAAGTAAAGATGGTGGTCCCGTGTCGTAGATTTACGGCACGTAAAGGAACCTCAATCCTAAAAAGAGCCCTCTGAGCAAAATTAAGTGTTATTTCACACCTAAATTAGAAACAGACACCGAGGACCACGGAAGTGAAAGAGCGTCCATAAATAAAACTTCATTTCATTTTTACATACGCAAAGAGATTAGCGATAGTCAAATGTTTTAGAAAGGAATGCTACATACTGGTCCTAAAATGACGTAGGATTTCCATAACATTGCGAAAAACAGCTGAAAATCGACAGGCGTTTAAAATGACATAGATATTGACTATCAAATCATTAATGACCGATATTTCAGAAATGACTAAAGTGATGCATCCGGAAATTTCAAAAATCCACAAAATGTGATATCCTATTGTATTTTATATAAGTTATTATACGTTATAAGTGATGTTTTTGCCACGCATCAAAATTCTAACTTATAGTTGTTTGAATAACAATGTTTACACTCTAAAGTGTAATAAAATTCAACAACGTTTAGCAATTATAACTATATTAACATAACTCCATGGCACGACAGCTCACGGGGAGCCTTGGCCTACCGCCCGGCCGCTGCGTCCCCCATCTCGGTCCACTACAGACGTCATGGATGGGGTGCAGTATTGGAGGGTGAGACGTGGTCAGCGCCTCGAACCCCTCCTGGCCGGTTAATGCGGTCCTCACGACCTGGAGCCGCTACTTCTCCATCAAGTAGCTCCTCAATTGGCCCCCCAGGGACCTGACGAGGCTGAGTGCACCCCGGTCCAGGTCTCCCAGCGGGGGAAAAATCCCCACGCCGGTACTGGGGATCGAACCCAGGTCTCCCGCTTGGTAGGCAGCTGCGCTACCACCGCGCTAAGGAGACGACCCTTATAACTATATTCACAAACAAAAATCCAATTTTCAACAAATTAGTTCAGGATAGATTTGTTATATACAATATTTTTGTATTAGTCCTAATTAGTGGAGACATATTATTACCTTTTTTTACTCTCCAAAACTCCTGTTTTTAAAATCGTAACACTTTATTTTTTCAAAATTAGACCATTTTCTTTTATGTGGTTTTGAGATTCATCATCTATTTTCTTAAAGAAATTTGTGAAAATGTCCATCGTGTGAAACATTTTGAGTGTGTAAAAGTGTTGGAAAAAGGAGTAAATAAGGTTAAAAGCTGGGAGTCCCTATCAACAAGTATGCGCCTTCCCATCTTATGCGCCAAGTGGTAGTGTGTCTGCTTCACATTCAACACGTCGTGAGTTCGAATCTCGCTTAGGGCGAATTACCCGGATAAGGTTTTCCCTTATCCTGAGAAGACGAATGTCGAGTAACTTTAAGCTCCATGGACCCCGAGATCATTTGAGCATCATTTCACCAATTTCATTCATCGTCCGATATGGCCAACCAGATTAAAGGACGTTGAACTACAAAAAAAAAAAAAAAAAAAAAAAAAAAAGCTATATATATTTTCTTGAATTCACAACATTTAGAATTCACAACATTTTAATATGAAACACATTCATATTTCAATTTTTCACAGATTTTGATAATTTTCACACTTACACTATCTTAAATATACCCATTTGTGAAAATTGATAAAAAAAAGTGCAAAAAATTAAAAAAAAAAATGTTTTGTGTGATAAAATAACGTAATGTTTGTAGTTCAATTTTCTGTTGCTTTTATTACCATGCGGCGCTTTAAACCTTATCACGTGACGATTTAAATGGATAGTCTTTGAGCGACTAAAATTACATATATTTCTTTCCGAATATTTCTTTCAAGCCCTTCCCATAAAATTCAAATGCAAATGTTCTTAATATATACATATGCATAAATACATAGGACAACACATATCCTTAATACAATATGGTACATGTATAAATATATAGGCCCTCAAGTTTTTGAGAAGGTGTTTTTATTCATGGAGCCTTAAAACATGTATTCCCGGTGAATTCTTAGTACGCATTTCTTTGTGGAATGCAATACTTCCTCTACCGTCTGTAAACAGGTAGTAGAGTAAGTAAAAATGTCGCAATAACTTTTGTAGTATAGTTTTACACCACCTTTTGCTGTAAGTACACCTTCGTGAACAAAATGTGGCACACAATGAGACAGCTCTTTATGTTGGTACACCACGCTCTAAAAATGTGACTCAGTTCTTTAAAAGCATAATTTTAAGCATTGGATTTCAGAGTACTTTACCTCCCCTAAAATATGGCCGATGAATAACGATGCAACTTAAACCTTGTATATTCATGCTGCACTACTGTTTTCTCAATATCGGTTTGGTTATTCCCGTTCAATAACGGCAATATTTTTAACCTTCGTCTCCATGTATGTCTATAAGTAACTGGTGTCGTATTTAGCCACATATGAAAATAATCGTTCACTCCTTCCTCTAGAAGTCCCAATTATGTTGTAATGGTTGAATATTTACTTCTGTACCATTCAAGCTTTCATAGAGATGGCGAGCAACAACCCCTACAATTCATTAGCATTATAATTCCGATCTGGTTAATTCTCAAGTTCCTGGTTCTTTTTTTTTTTTCGAGACCACACACACACACACACACACACACACACACATAACGAATTCCGGCTGTGAGGAGTAACATTTTTGGTTATCTGAAGGTGCAACCCTTACGGAGCGAAAAACACTATTACAATCTAGAGAAATGCACCACTTTTTATGCACGCAAGTGTACAAAATGAATATAGTAGTAGGCTATTTTTAGAACTGCCTATATAAAACTACGGGAAATCAAAACAAATCGTGACTTAAGGGACTCCGGGAGTGAAATTTTGATTGGAATCTGTCTGTGACGTAAGAGTCCACATAGACATGAATTCTAAACATTATCAGTTAGAATTAATTAATTAAAATCTAATATTATTAGAAGTTTAAATTACCGTGCATAAGTCACAGGAATTACTATATAAATATTTGTTACATATTTTGCTTATGCAAAATTGTTTCGAATCAGAATGTTTACTTCTTTGTGCTATCCTTATAAAGCTGAAACAAACATGGAAAAATCAGAAACTGTATGAAGGAGAGTGATTTTCAAGTGTAAACACGCCCAAAAGGAAGCATAATTAGCTTCAGAATAATTGCATATATAATTTAACGGGTATTAATAGGCTAAAAGAATTCATAAGATATGAAGTCAGCTTTCATTGCAAGAGATATATATATATTTTTTTACACCATAGCAACATAACAAGCTATTCAGATTTATTGATCTACCATTGAATGTCTGTTTTAAAACCGACGCCATACTGATTTACGTCGCAAAAGCTAATATGTGTACATTGTAATTATACTATATCTTCACGTAAGTAACGGATAAAGTGTAAAATTAAACTAAAATAATGTGGCTTTAAACTGTGTTAAAGCCATTTAGCGTCGCATCGAACTAAATACATTTGGAAAGAAATCTTACCTTAGATTGCGTATCCCTATAGTCCGGGGGTGGGGCAATTTTACTGCGGCATTTAACATTAGCGGTGCATGTCGAAAATTGCTTATATATTATAAATATTTGTTGGAAGCTTTGGGCATCTATAGATAATCAACATTTAACTATCCTTCCGTACTTTGCTATTTAAACTTCGTATAAAACTTCTGCTTCCCAGCATTATATTTCATTTAACAGCGTTTTTCTCAAAACTGCATTTTCAAACCTTCACAATGTTCCACGCACCTCAGTATTAGTTTACATACTTACAATTAAAAGTTCAGGGAATGTGCAGGAGTATATGCTTTAATATTACAACGTACACATTTAAACCAATATCAAAAGTAAATTTTAAAACCTATATTTGTATGAAAAAAAGCTGACGTGTTACACACACGTGACTTTCCCTAGCTTCTCTACAAACAAACTTCTTACAAAAGATTATTCTTCTTTCTACACAATGCTAATCGAGATAAACATTAGCAGAATGTTCTTATTACTTAGTTCCTTATAAGTAGAAGGGAACAAAGGGAATGTGCTATGCTAAAGTGATTGTCAAATGTTTTAAAAGCTGTCGTTATGCGATTGTCATTGCAAATCGCAAACGGACACTTACTGTCTGAGACAAGTACACGTACATTGTAAGTGAAACCGATAATAAGGAACATCTCGGATACAGCTATTTCTACAACAAAAACGTAAAGAACATAAATTTGGCATTTTGACGAGAGCTACATTTTTTGTGCAGTAAGTTTTTGTCTATCTCTTACGGTTTAGCAGTTAAGCAAAATTCGGCAAACTTCATCTAGAATAAAGAGATCTTCAGAGGCTATTCCTAGAATATTCAATACATATTATTTGGAATGTGAATAGCTTTAATATACGACATTTTACTCAAAATCGTTAGAGTCATTTTCGAGCAAATAAACATTTTTGAAAAATTATACATGTAAAAGCACTTTGTGGTGGCGGCATTTTCTTGAAAATCTTCGTGTCGCATCCTTGGAAGATGCTAAACCTAAATACCAAGTTTGGTATTTAACGTTTATAAGTTTTTCTGTCCAAAGAGACAGACACACGCACATATACGCACAGAGACCTTTTTCTAAAATGCTTTTTTTGGGACACAGGTACCCCAAAACATATATTTCCGGTGAAAATTCAACACCAAATTTTGAGTGGAATACAATACCTTCTCTATCCACTATGTACATTGTCCATGCAGCTAGAGAATTAAAAATTTTAAATAAAAGCTCACTCTATAATTAAATAAAATTCTTTCTGCAATTCTTTATCAGAGTTTTATTACTGTTGGCATTATATGGCGTCCATTTAGGGTTCCTTGGAGCTTGAAGTGTATGTTACATAGGTGGCTGCGCCAGTTCTTTCCATGAACTTTTAACGGATATTTTTGATTTTCCTGAATTCAGCTCTTCCATTTAAATCAGCGAAAAATGTATATACTAAACACATCATCAGATTGCAGAGATTTCTCTCGTCTTCCAACATCAGCTTGGAAAAATACGAAAGCCAACAGAGCTAAACCATCACAAACATCTGCACATTTCTCTGCCAATAAAAAACACCAGTAGACCTGCAAATTGTCAAAACGCGTTTCGCTGTTTCACATACTAGACACAAACGGATAGCTGCGCACGACCTTTGTCACCGCTTCTCTTCTTGCAAAGCGAGGTAGTGAGGTTATCCCAAACAGTAATAATGAAACAGATAACAAAAAAATCTGATGTGTTCCTTTCACATGACTTTCTCTACATCTCTGCAACAAATTATTATTAAAAAGCTTATGCTTCTATCTACTTCATGCTAATCGAAAACAAATAAACAGAAATAGTCTTATTACTTGCTTCCCTGTAAGTTGAAGTGGAATAAGGGAGTAGCATAAGTTAAAGTGATAGTCAAAAGCTGGTTGCTATCTGACTGAAGTTCCTTTGTTTGTATGTATGGACAAGGGTTGACAAATTCCTGTGTGAGAAAAGTATAAATTTTTTAACTCTGAAATGAATAACAAGCCATATCTCAAAAACGATCAACTTCCTGAAAAAAAGTATATGACATAAATAGTGTGTTTTATCGTGCGCTACATTTTTGTGTAGCGAGTTTTGTCAGCCTCTTACCAGCTGTGCAAATTTCAATAAAAGTCATCTAAAATAAAGAGACCTTCACAGGATATTCCCAGGGAATTGAAGATATACACTTTATGTGGCATGTAAATATAAGAGAAGTTAACCAAAATCGTTAGCCATTTTTGAGAAAATCAAAATTTGCGAAATTTTACTAAATTGGGTATTTAACGGTCTTTTTTTTGTTTTTGAGCTATGCTGTCCACAGGCGCGCGCGCGTACACACACACACAGACCTTTTTCCAAATTTTGTTTTGATTCAGGGGGACCCAAACATATATTTACGTTAAAATCTCGGAATGGAATTTTTAGGTGCAATATAATATTTTCTACATACACTATGCACATAGTACGTGTAGAGAAAGTAAAGACGATATTGTAATGCGAAAATACAAGGTTTAAGGTACATTAGGCGATTACATAAAATTATGAGGTGGGTTAACCACCCTACAGTCGGTGGTGTAGTGGTTAACATGCTAGCCTCTAAAAGCCAAGATTGCAGCTGGCGAAGGGTTATGGATTTTTACTTTCTCTACACGTACTATGTGCAAGGTGAATAGAGAAGCACCCAAAAATTCCATACCGAGATTTCATAGGAAATATATCTTTTGAAACCCCCTGAATCCAAAACAAAACAAAACAAATTAGAAAAATGTCCGTGTGTCTGTCTGTGCGCAGCATAGCTCAAAAATGAAAAGACCGTTAAAAACCAAACTTGGTATTAGGTTCGGTATCTTCCAAGGATGCGACACGAAGATTTTCAAGAAAATCCCCGCACCACAAACTAAGCTTTACATGGAAAAAATTTCGAAAATTTTGATTTTCTTAAAAATAGCTCTAACGATTTTATTTAAAATCTCGAATATTTAAGATATTTACTGGCCAAATAAAATGTATATCTTGAATTTTCTGGGAATAGCCTCTGAAGACGGATTTTTTATTACCTGCTAAACTATAAGATGGACAAAAACTTACCACACAGAAAATGTAGAGCACAATAAAACACACGATTTGTTATATTCATTTTTTTCGTGGAGTTCATGGTTTTTAAGATATTCCTTGTGTTAAGCTTCAGCTTTGAAAAACTACTTTTCTCATATAGGAATTTGTCAACTCGTGTCCATACAAACAAAGGAACTTCAGTCACATAGCAACCAGCTTTTGACTATCACTTTAACCTGTGGTACTCCCTTATTTCGCTTCTACTGACAAGGAAGCAAGTAATAAGACTAAATCTGCTAATTTTTTGTCGATTAGCATGAAGTAATTTTGTTCAGAAAGGTAGAGAAAGTCATATGAATGTAACACATCAGATTTTTTATGATGGTTCGATAGGAACAAGGTGCTGCAACCATTTTAATTAACACATCTACATCGGAAGGAATAAAGGCGACGTAGCAAATGGGAGAAAGCGTCACGAATTCTACTATCGATCTGTCTCGAACTCAAGTCATTGCGCCGCCGATGTTCATTGCTTTGATTTAATTGAAGGAGACAGAATGGATACATTGCAAGATTAATCGAGATGCGATACAAAGCCACAGATCTGCAGCATCGAGCTGGTATTTAAAAACGTGGCTTTCTGTAACAGACGTGATGGAAAAACACATTAGTACGTCAGGGATTCACCCGCAACTGAAATGTGATCTTTAGCTGCCCAATCCGGGAACCATCTTCTTACAGCGTGACAAGAATCCTAATTTCTCTTCTTGTACCTCAGGGGCACAAAAATATCAGACGTGTTCCATTCACGTGACTTTCTCTGCAACAAATTATTGTTAGAAAGCTTATGCTTCTATTTTATTCATTCTACTCGAGAAAAATTAGCATAAGTAGTCTTATTACTTGCCTCCTTGTAAGCAGAAGCGAAATAAGGGAGTAGCATAGGTTAAAGTGATACTCAAAAGCTGACTGAAGTGCCTTCGTTTGTATGGACACGTGTTGACAAATTCCTGTATGAGAGTATTTTAGAGCTGAAACCAAAAACAACGAATATATCAAAAGCGATCAACTCCACGAAAAAAAAAAAAATGTAAATGACATAAATGATATGTTTTATCCTGATCTACATTTTTGTGTAGTAAGTTTTTGTTCATCTCTTACGATTTAGTAGTTAGCAACATTTAATAAAATTCATCCAGAATAAAGTAGTCTTCAGAGGCTATTCCCAGAAAATTCAAGATATACATTTTATTTGTCAGGTAAATATCTTTAATGTGCGATATTTTAATCAAAATCGTTACACCAGTTTCTCTACTCCCTCTTTTACAAACTACCTATTCCTATAAATCTATTTTTTCTTCCTTACCGAGATTACGTCAATTGCATCCACTCCCTTGTTTTCTTCGCTACCTTGGTGTTCTTTTCCCGTGTAATTTGTACATTCAATGACAATAAAAATACTTTTAGCGTTAGACGGGGTCTTTTCGCAGACTCCGCCCATGCCTTCCACCTGTTCATATTAGACTGGTCACGATACCGAAGGGAAGGAGATGGACATGAAACGGAACTTGTGACAAATGAAGCTTGATTGGCAAACTGGTGATCCCCGAATTTTCTGGTTGGACAGTAATCCACTCCTCTCACCGGGTGATACAAAACTCGGTTAACCTTTTCTCTGCCCTACATACTGAAGTTCTAGAGCGCACGTGAACTAAACGAACAGCTTATGCAAGTCTATCTGTTCTGAGGGATGAAGAGGTGGACTGGCCAATCGGTTTTGCTTTTTCTTACTCGTGGCATGTTGTACACTTAAATACATTAAAAATACGTCCGGAAATACTTATCGTGGTCTTTTCGCTGACTGCGCCCATTTATTCCACCTCTTTGCTAATTGAACAGGCCACGCCGAGGGGAAGGAGATGGACGTAACTTGCCACGAAGTTCTGAGTTACGAACTGATGATTCCAAAACTAAGTTTGGACAATAATCCATCCCTCTCACCGAGCAACACAAAATTAAATTAATCTCTTCTCTGCCCTACACATTGTAGTTCTAAGGCTAAGGTAATTTGCGCACTTGGTGGACTAAATGATCAAGTTGCTTACATAAGTCAATCTGTTCTGATGGAGCGTCAAGCGGGGTTGAGGGATGGATTGGTCAATAGGCTTTGCCTTTTCTTGCTCGCGTGGTATGTTGTACCAGATAGGCACCGATGAAAATCGTGGCAAGCCTCGAATCCCGTCAAACGTTTACATTTTCAACAAAAACACAGTACCAGGGTATATTTATTGTCTTTGAGTGAACACGTTAATCCTATTAGGCAATCTTGTGTTTTTCATTATACCTTAATGTTCTTTCCATCTATTTACTTTCTCTACACATTCATATTATGTACATCGTGTACAGAGAAGATATATTTCACCCAAAAATTAGATTCCGAAATTTCACCGGAAATATATGTTTTAGGATCCTCTGAATATAAAATGACAGTTTTAGAACCAAAAGTTCGTCAAATACTGAACTTGGTATTTAAAGTTTAGTATCTTCCAAAGATGCGAAAAGAAGCTTTTCAGAAAAATCCCATCACCTCAAACTACCCTATATATGGAAAAAAAGTTTCTAAAATGTTTTTCTCAAAAATAGCTACAGCAATTTTGTTTATGATGCCGTATTTTAAATATATACACATGACAAATAAAGTGTATATACTGAATTTTCTGGAAATTGCCTCTGAAGACCTCTTCATTCTGGACGACTTTTGTATAACTTGTAAAACTTACGAGATAAACGACAGCTTACTACACAGAACTCATTAAAACACACAACTTATGTCATGTGGAGTTTACCATTTGCAAAATGTTCCTTCTTATTGGTTTAGTTTCAAAATACTCGAACATTTTTCATACGGGAATTCGTAAACTTGTGTGAATGGAAATAAAGGATTTCCACCACATAGCAACTAGCTAATAAAAATTTGACTGTTTCTTCAGCCTAGAGTATGTCTTTATTTCCGTGTCTACTTGCATGGAATACAAATGTTGCTAGTGTTTATCTCGAGTAACATGAAGATAGAACAATAAGGTTCTTAATAATAATTTGTTACATGTAGAGAAAGTCATGTGAATGGAAAACATCAGCTTCTTATATTCCTCTGATTTGTCTTTTATAGCAAATATTTTATTTCACGTCTTATTAGGTCATGGTGGAATCAATCCATACGTGTACATTCTTTATAAATTCCATTTCGACGTATTGTATGTGTAAAATATCCTTTTACTTTCTCTAGCACGTATGTACAATGGAAGTATTAGATAAATAATGTATTGCTTTCTACCCAAAGATACCAAGATTTCAATGGAAATGACGGTTTGGAGTGATTAAAAATTAGGAAAAGGCCCGTCTGTGTGCTGTGGGTAGCAAACCCAAAAGCGAAAATTAGCTTAAATAACAGTATTGATAACTTTTTATTTGTTTGGAAATATATCTTAGGAATAGCCCTAATGTTCTCTTCATTTTGAATGGCTTTTGCATAACTGATAAGCTTAGGAGATAAAAGCGTAGTACGCAGAAACACACAAGATATGTCTGTGTGTGTGTGTGTGTGTGTGTGTGTGTGTCTCTCTCTCTCTCTCAAGAGCTAACCATATCTCAAATACCCTCTGTTGTTGGTTTCAGTTTTAAAATAATTAATATTATCTCAAACTAGAACCCTTCATCCATTTCACTTTCTTTTATTTTACTCCTGGCCATGGAAAGAAAGCCGAATTTTAACTACACTCACATAGCGACAGATTTTAAAGTATTTGACTATCGGTTTAGTCTAGTGCGTTCCCTTATTTCCCTTCTACTTACAAGAAAGCAAGTATATAGTACTTCTGATAATTTTATCCGGATTTTAGCATTATGTAGATAAAAGAATAATCTTTTATAAGAATGGTTTGTTATAGAATGGGTAAGTAAGCCATTTGAATGGAACACATCAGATTGTTATTGGTTTGAATTTTCTCTGATAGAAAATCTTCCGTTCTTACTTTTTTCTTGCCTTATTTCTCCGGTGCAAAAAGAACTAAATTTCAATGTCATCACTAGAAATAGAAAGTTCATACCAATATCCTTATGCAGGGTAAGAGCGGACAGACTTGGCAGTACCATGCGGCACTACTTGCATGTGCAAAGGTCAACGTAGAGTACAACCCATTAGTGCAAAACAGCTATAACTGCATAACACAGAAGCACGTCGGTAGGAAGGAAGGCCTTCGAATAACATCTTTGTTCTGGTCAAATGTGAGCAAAAGTAATTTGTTTACAACCATAGTAAGTCTTCTAGCAATGCACTTATATATGTAGCTATTTTGAAACAGATGGCGGTTCTAGTAAACAAACTGTCAATTGTCTAGTAACAAAACAGCTTCACAGAAATCTATTAGTGATTGCTAATTAGTTCCAAAAGTTACACTCAACTATGACACAGTCCCGAGATATGGAACTGAACTGAATCTGTGCGGCATGTACAAGAACTGTCAACATGGATCTACCAATCCACGAGCATCCTACCTCAAATAAAGATGAACAGGGTTCAGTGTGATGTATCTCATACAAGCTGCACTTTTAGATCCCAACAAATGCTATTTGCTAGGTCATACTGATGAGCAGGGTTCAGTGTGATGTATCTCATACAAGCTGCACTCTCAGATCCCAACAAATGCTATTTGCTAGGTCATACTGATGAGCAGGGTTCAGTGTGATGTATCTCATACAAGCTGCACCTTTAGATCCCAACAAATGCTATTTGCTAGGTCATACTGTTGAGCAGGGTTCAGTGTGATGTATCACATGCAAGCTGCACATTTAGATCCCAACAAATGCTATTTGCTAGGTCATACTGATGAGCAGGGTTCAGTGTGATGTATCTCATACAAGGTGCACTTTTAGATCCCAACAAATGCTATTTGCTAGGTCATACTGATGAGCAGGGTTATGTGTGATGTATCACATACAAGCTGCTGCACTTTTAGATCCCAACAAATGCTATTTGCTAGGTCATACTGATGAGCAGGGTTCAGTATGATGTATCTCATACAAGCTGCACTCTCAGATCCCAACAAAAAGCTATTTGCTAGGTCATACTGATGAGCAGGGTTCAGTGTGATGTATCACATACAAGCTGCACTCTCAGATCCCAACAAATGCTATTTGCTAGGTCATACTGATGAGCAGGGTTCAGTGTGATGTATCACATACAGGCTGCACTCTCAGATCCCAACAAATGCTATTTGCTAGGTCATACTGATGAGCAGGGTTCAGTGTGATGTATCACATACAAGCTGCACTCTCAGATCCCAACAAATGCTATTTGCTAGGTCATACTGATGAGCAGGGTTCAGTGTGATGTATCACATACAAGCTGCACTCTCAGATCCCAACAAATGCTATTTGCTAGGTCATACTGATGAGCAGGGTTCAGTGTGATGTATCACATACAAGCTGCACTCTCAGATCCCAACAAATGCTATTTGCTAGGTCATACTGATGAGCAGGGTTCAGTGTGATGTATCACATACAAGCTGCACTTTTAGATCCCAACAAATGCTATTTGCTAGGTCATACTGATGAGCAGGGTTCAGTGTGATGTATCTCATACAAGATGCTGCACTTTTTGATCCAAACAAATGCTATTTGCTAGGTCATACTGATGAGCAGGGTTCAGTGTGATGTATCACATACAAGCTGCACTCTCAGATCCCAACAAATGCTATTTGCTAGGTCATACTGATGAGCAGGGTTCAGTGTGATGTATCTCATACAAGCTGCACTCTCAGATCCCAACAAATGCTATTTGCTAGGTCATACTGATGAGCAGGGTTCAGTGTGATGTATCACATACAAGCTGCACTTTTAGATCCCAACAAATGCTATTTGCTAGGTCATACTGTTGAGCAGGGTTCAGTGTGATGTATCACATGCAAGCTGCACTTTTAGATCCCAACAAATGCTATTTGCTAGGTCATACTGATGAGCAGGGTTCAGTGTGATGTATCTCATACAAGGTGCACTTTTAGATCCCAACAAATGCTATTTGCTAGGTCATACTGATGAGCAGGGTTCAGTGTGATGTATCACATACAAGCTGCTGCACTTTTAGATCCCAACAAATGCTATTTGCTAGGTCATACTGATGAGCAGGGTTCAGTATGATGTATCTCATACAAGCTGCACTCTCAGATCCCAACAAAAAGCTATTTGCTAGGTCATACTGATGAGCAGGGTTCAGTGTGATGTATCGCATACAAGCTGCACTCTCAGATCCCAACAAATGCTATTTGCTAGGTCATACTGATGAGCAGGGTTCAGTGTGATGTATCGCATACAAGCTGCACTCTCAGATCCCAACAAATGCTATTTGCTAGGTCATACTGATGAGCAGGGTTCAGTGTGATGTATCACATACAAGCTGCACTTTTAGATCCCAACAAATGCTATTTGCTAGGTCATACTGATGAGCAGGGTTCAGTGTGATGTATCTCATACAAGATGCTGCACTTTTTGATCCAAACAAATGCTATTTGCTAGGTCATACTGATGAGCAGGGTTCAGTGTGATGTATCACATACAAGCTGCACTCTCAGATCCCAACAAATGCTATTTGCTAGGTCATACTGATGAGCAGGGTTCAGTGTGATGTATCTCATACAAGCTGCACTCTCAGATCCCAACAAATGCTATTTGCTAGGTCATACTGATGAGCAGGGTTCAGTGTGATGTATCACATACAAGCTGCACTTTTAGATCCCAACAAATGCTATTTGCTAGGTCATACTGTTGAGCAGGGTTCAGTGTGATGTATCACATGCAAGCTGCACTTTTAGATCCCAACAAATGCTATTTGCTAGGTCATACTGATGAGCAGGGTTCAGTGTGATGTATCTCATACAAGGTGCACTTTTAGATCCCAACAAATGCTATTTGCTAGGTCATACTGTTGAGCAGGGTTCAGTGTGATGTATCACATGCAAGCTGCACTTTTAGATCCCAACAAATGCTATTTGCTAGGTCATACTGATGAGCAGGGTTCAGTGTGATGTATCTCATACAAGGTGCACTTTTAGATCCCAACAAATGCTATTTGCTAGGTCATACTGATGAGCAGGGTTCAGTGTGATGTATCACATACAAGCTACTGCACCTTTAGATCCCAACAAATGCTATTTGCTAGGTCATACTGATGAGCAGGGTTCAGTATGATGTATCTCATACAAGCTGCACTCTCAGATCCCAACAAAAAGCTATTTGCTAGGTCATACTGATGAGCAGGGTTCAGTGTGATGTATCACATACAAGCTGCACTCTCAGATCCCAACAAATGCTATTTGCTAGGTCATACTGATGAGCAGGGTTCAGTGTGATGTATCACATACAAGCTGCACTCTCAGATCCCAACAAATGCTATTTGCTAGGTCATACTGATGAGCAGGGTTCAGTGTGATGTATCACATACAAGCTGCACTTTTAGATCCCAACAAATGCTATTTGCTAGGTCATACTGATGAGCAGGGTTCAGTGTGATGTATCACATACAAGCTGCACTTTTAGATCCCAACAAATGCTATTTGCTAGGTCATACTGTTGAGCAGGGTTCAGTGTGATGTATCACATGCAAGCTGCACTTTTAGATCCCAACAAATGCTATTTGCTAGGTCATACTGATGAGCAGGGTTCAGTGTGATGTATCTCATACAAGGTGCACTTTTAGATCCCAACAAATGCTATTTGCTAAGTCATACTGATGAGCAGGGTTCAGTGTGATGTATCACATACAAGCTGCTGCACTTTTAGATCCCAACAAATGCTATTTGCTAGGTCATACTGATGAGCAGGGTTCAGTATGATGTATCTCATACAAGCTGCACTCTCAGATCCCAACAAAAAGCTATTTGCTAGGTCATACTGATGAGCAGGGTTCAGTGTGATGTATCACATACAAGCTGCACTCTCAGATCCCAACAAATGCTATTTGCTAGGTCATACTGATGAGCAGGGTTCAGTGTGATGTATCACATACAAGCTGCACTCTCAGATCCCAACAAATGCTATTTGCTAGGTCATACTGATGAGCAGGGTTCAGTGTGATGTATCACATACAAGCTGCACTCTCAGATCCCAACAAATGATATTTGCTAGGTCATACTGATGAGCAGGGTTCAGTGTGATGTATCACATACAAGCTGCACTCTCAGATCCCAACAAATGCTATTTGCTAGGTCATACTGATGAGCAGGGTTCAGTGTGATGTATCACATACAAGCTGCACTCTCAGATCCCAACAAATGCCATTTGCTAGGTCATACTGATGAGCAGGGTTCAGTGTGATGTATCACATACAAGCTGCACTTTTAGATCCCAACAAATGCTATTTGCTAGGTCATACTGATGAGCAGGGTTCAGTGTGATGTATCACATGCAAGCTGCACTTTTAGATCCCAACAAACGCTATTTGCTGGGTCATACTGATGAGCAGGGTTCAGTGTGATGTATCACATACAAGCTGCACTCTCAGATCCCAACAAATGCTATTTGCTAGGTCATACTGATGAGCAGGGTTCAGTGTGATGTATCACATGCAAGCTGCACTTTTAGATCCCAACAAATGCTATTTGCTAGGTCATACTGATGAGCAGGGTTCAGTGTGATGTATCACATACAAGCTGCACTCTCAGATCCCAACAAATGCTATTTGCTAGGTCATACTGATGAGCAGGGTTCAGTGTGATATATCACATACAAGCTGCACTCTCAGATCCCAACAAATGCCATTTGCTAGGTCATACTGATGAGCAGGGTTCAGTGTGATGTATCACATACAAGCTGCACTTTTAGATCCCAACAAATGCTATTTGCTAGGTCATACTGATGAGCAGGGTTCAGTGTGATGTATCACATGCAAGCTGCACTTTTAGATCCCAACAAATGCTATTTGCTAGGTCATACTGATGAGCAGGGTTCAGTGTGATGTATCACATACAAGCTGCACTCTCAGATCCCAACAAATGCTATTTGCTTATTGATACTGATACGGAACTGATAAAATATTTCAAATATTCTGATCACATCGCGCGAGTGGAATGAACTTTTTTGCTCTTCTTTGTCGGAACCGCAGAATGAGTTTTTCATTTGAAAGGCTTCAGAAGTACATTTTTACTTTCTCTATACGTACTATTACATAGTGTTTAGAGGAAGTATTGTATTCCACCCAAAAATTCGACACCGAGATATCACCGCAAATGCATCTTTTAGGACCCCCTGAGTTCAGAAAAAGCATTTTTACAGAAAGGTCCGTGTGTGTGTGTGTGTGTGTGTGTGTGTGTGTGTGTGTGTGTGTGTGTGTGTGTGTGTCTGTGGACAGATCAAAAACGAGAGGACCGTTAAAGCCCAAACTTGGTATTTAAGTTTGTTATCTTCCAAGGATGCGACACGAAGACTTTCAAGAAAATCCCCCCAATTCCCACGCAAAAAATTTCAAAAATTTTGATTTTCTTAAAAATTACTCAAACGATTTTGATTAAAATATCTTATGTTATAGATATTTGCCTGACAAATAAAATTAATATCTTGAATTTTTTGGGAATAGCCTCTGAAGACTACTTTATTCGGGATGCATTTTACGGAATTTTGCATAACTGCTAAACCGTAAGAGATGGACAAAAACTTACCACACAGAAAATGTAGCTTACGATAAAGCACTCAATTTATGCCATATACATTTTTTTCGTGGAATTGATCATTTTTAAGATATTCATGGTTTTTCGTTTCAGCTTTGAAAAACATACTTTTATACAGGAATTTATCAACTCGTGTCCATACAAACAAAGGAACTTCAGTTATATAGCAACCAGCTTTTGACTATCACTAACATATGCTACTCCCTTATTTCGCTTCGACTCACAAGGAAGCAAGCAATAAAGGCTATTTCTGCTGATTTGTTCTTGATTAGCATGAAGTAAATAAAAGCATAAGCTTTTTAACTACAATTTGTTACAGAGATGTAGAGAAAGTCACATGAATGGAGCACAGCAGATTTTTTAACAATTTATTTTTGACCAAACAGTAGTTTTGCTTTACAGGCCATTGAGGACAATTAACAATATAACAATAGCAAATTACATGTTGAGGTTGACCTCTATGAGGCTCCTGTATCATATAAAAACAAAATGTGTGTTTTACTTACTCACTGGTGTTAAATAATATGTATTTATAACTAACAAGGAATAATGGACATTAAGTAAATAATGAAATACAATAATGACAGTAAATGTGTGGTAACAAATTAGGTAACGAAAATAAAGCTTTATGTAGAAAACACATAAAACATTTGCAGCAATATCATTTATTCAAGGTGAGAAAAGTCGCTGTCATCGGATTGGCTGAGTAGACTGTAACTTGCTTTTTACTTTCTCTACACACCAAAAAATTCGATACCGAGATTTCACCGGAAATACATGTTTCGAGACCCCTGAATCCAAAAAATGCATTTTCAGAAGAATGTCCGTGTGTGTGTGTGTGTATGTGTGTGTGTGCAGCGTAGCTCAAAAAAGAAAAGTCAGTTAAAAACCAAACTTAGTATTCAGGTTTTGTATCTTCCAAGGATGCGACATGAAGATTTTCAAGAAAATTCCCCCATTCCCAAACTACCTTTTACATGGAAAAAAAATCGAAAATGTTTATTTACTTAAAAATGGCTCTAACGATTTTGATTAAAATATCGTATAATAAAGATATTTACCTGACAAACAAAATGTATATCTTGAATTTTCTTGGAATAGCCTCTGAAGACTACTTTATTCTGGATGAATTTAATGGAATTTTGTATAACTGCTACACCGTAAGAGATGGACAAAAATTTACCACACAAAAAATGTAGAACATGTTACAACACACAATTTATGTAATATACATTTTTTCGTGGAGTTGATCGTTTTTGAAATATGGGTTCAGCTTTGAAAAACATACTTTTCTCATTAAGGAATTTATCAACTCCTGCCCATACAAACAAAGGAACTTCAGTCACATAGCAACCAGCTTTTGATTGTCACTTTAACCAACGGTAGTCCCTTATTTCGCTTCTACTTACAAGGAAGCAAGTAATAAGACTATTTCTGCTAATTTTTCTCGAATAGCATGAAGCAAATAGAAGCATAAGCTTTGTAACAATAATTTGTTGCGCAGATGTAGAGAAAGTCATGTGAATGGAACACATCAGATTTTTAACATTCTTCTCTTTCCGGTTTTTGTTGTTATGTGATGCTTCTGAGCTCCAGAGACTTGAAGTTTACTGTAGAAAGCCTTTGATAGTTGCCTGATGTATTGTTGTAACGGAAGATTTCCTAGTTCTTGATGCAGGTGATTGATTTGTGGCAATTCAAATGAATTTATTTTGTAGTACCTGTAGTCGATGTTTTTCTGGCTGCAGGAGCTGCAGAGATTTGTATAACAACGTTGAGCATTGCAGCCCAAGATTGGAACGTGTTGATATAACCTGGTGACTCGAGAAGAAGCAAGTGAAACTGTGCACTCCAGGTGAGCTTTGTGTCCAGCAGGACTCCCTGGTGTTTCAGTTGGAAGCCATGGTAACGGCTGCTGTAGGAGGAGAAGTACATTATTGTTTTCAGTAAGACGGCTGCGTTACGATTTAGTTCAATTTCTTATAAAAGTCTCAAGATATTTAAGAAAGTAATTTCATTATTTGGATATTATTTTACAATTGATCAGTAAATACTACAATCCGTGTTATAATTGATTGGTGTTTTCTTAATGTACATATGTAAAGACGGAAGTCAGTCAGAGTCACTCTTATATATGTAACAACTTGTATGTTGTACATAATTAACGATCTGAACAAGTGTGCAGTAACGAATGCCTCATAAGTAATTTAAGTTCTCTGGAAACAGTGATGTTTACTTTACAGCAGGTTTGTTTACCTCTCCACTCTGCGTTCTTGTATAATTTGTTTTGTTGCGGCGAGAACGCCGGTCGCAACCTATATTGCGAACGATAACAACTTCCTAGCTCTGGTCATCATATAGCATCTATTTCTGCCCACATTTATTTCGATTTGTAAATAGAAACATAAGGTTTACTAGGAATAGTTTATTGCAGAATAGGTCATGTGGGTGGAACACATATTTCTAAGTACATTTTAAACGGAACATAATAACTCATCTTCCACCATGTGTATTACGATTCAAAATATACAAATGCTAAACTCTAAGTATGACTATATCAATGACATTGTATTAGATAAACTTGGGTTGGAGTAGCTGAAACCCCAGGCTGGTGTTGAAGATTAAAGAACACAGCGTCACGGTTCATTGCTTCTTCCCGCTCGCAATGATACAGCCAAAGATGGTGGAGTTGCCTCGCTGAAGCCTCATAACGTATGCACCAGCACTTTCCCTCATCCTCCCTCACTCCGCTGCACCCATGGGATGGTAAGTCGATCTCTCGATATATTCGATACGCGCTAGAGATAAGCATAACGCTTCGATATGGAAACCTGAACAAACCGAAGCGATACTAAAAACTAATCTCCACCGAAAAAATCCATGTATATACACAAAGTGGAAGGCGAATAACTAGAAGTATTTCTATCAGCGTTTCAAGACATTCTGATCATCCGCTATTTTCTAAAGTTATGTTCATGAGAAAATTTTCACGAGATTTTATGATAAATGGGGTTTAAGGGCGCTCAACTGCTAGATTATCAGCCCTTAAGCTAAAACTGGGGAGTTAAAATACCTGGGGTAAAAATATGCTAAAAAGAATCTTAAACAAAACAGCTAAAATCATAGATAAAAAACAGTATAAAAATTCAAACCAAGATAAATTAACTGACCAGCCCTCAAACCGGAGCTGGCGATAAAACCTGACACTACAAGAGCTAAAAGAAGATGAAGCATAAAACAATAGTGGCGAAAAGTATCAAATGTGATAAAAGAATTAAAAAATCTCACATATTACACAATTGTCTGCGCCAACATCGGTTAAATCAAAATAAAACTAGATGCTTAAAGCATATGCCACTTTGGATAAAACTTTAAAAACCTTATCCACCGCTCCGGAATCATCGGCCTAGACCTCCGAAATTCTGACGGGCAGTTACAGAGTGGCTCGAAGTGGATCAGGAGGTTTTAGGATGGCTATTATTGCCTCTCTCTGACGTTCGGTTGTTTACATAACAGGTCGCAGGGTTGTCCCTCCCCCCAACCCTCTGCTCTCTTCCCTGGCCGACTATAAGTGGAGGGATGTGTGTAAACTGAGACAGTTAATTAGCTGCTCTATAAAAACTATGGTCAGTTATTAATCATTTAGCACTGTATAATCAAAGATTACAAATGCTTATTAACATATGTATTTAACAGCGTAAATTCAGCTTAGAGAAGAAACAGAAAGCTGACTCCAAGATAGTAGAATGGTGTGAGAAGCGCTTTGTTAGAAAGGTTTCTTTACTCTAGCCACGTACAACCGGGACACGCCGGGAGTAAGCCTTAAAATTCGGAAGAGAGTAATGTTCCATTGTACAACACGTGTCACGTGAGTGTTGCAGTGCACCCTGGGTTGAGAAAACTGAATTTTGGGTAAGATTTACGTCAATTGCGCGGCCTTTCTGTCCAATCAGACGGTATATAAAGAGCCCAAGAAGACACATCGGGGCTGTCTGTCGCTGTCTGTATGTCGTATGTCAACTTCTGTCGCTGTTATGCTGTCGGCTGTCAGTCTGATCGTCACTTATTAGCACAAAGTTAAGCACGGTACTTGTAACGAAAACTTAGTGGTCTCCAGCGCTCTAAGTGTATTTAAAACCACTGACGTGTGTTAAATTAAATTGTATAAAGCAGAATCAAGGAATCAGTAAATATAATTACGTGTGATTAGCCAAGTATTAAATTAAGTTATCAGAATTGTAAAGCAAAGTGCTTATCTCGCCTCTCCTAGTAAGAAACAAACTCCAGGAAAGTTACACAAGTCTTCATTATTATAAGATCACTCCCTGAACTACCCCATTAGCTGCACCAACCCGAGAGAGTCAACTATCGTGCAGACTGCGAAACGCCGAGGCAAATTCACGGTAGTAGATCCACATCACCAGGTCCGTGGGTCTACTCATAGGTAGTGGAGTGAGTCTTGCCAACGTCACGAATCTGGGCTCGAAGCCGAGAACTCAGCATCTGGTGCTTTGAGTGTGGTGACCAGGAGAATACGCCACAAACACAAGGCCACCGCAAAACACAAGAGGGCCGTTCAAAACGCTTTAAACCATGATATGTTTGCTTCATTTATGGCAGTGCTATTAGTAAGCAGACCAAATGAGATACACTTACGAGTTTAAACGTATCTCCACTAAATGTCAAATTAATTTCAAATTACTTTACACCTACCATAGATATCATATTACAGATACATGTTTTTAAATTTTTACTTTCTCCAGCCGCGTATATACAAAGTACGTAGGGATACGGAAGCACTGTATTCCACCCAAAAATTCCAAGTCAAGATTTCACCAGAAATACATGGCTCAGGACCCTCTGAATAAAAAAACAGCATTTTTAGAAATAGGACCATGTGTGTTAGTGAGTGTGTAAGTGTATGTGGGTGTGTGTGTGTGTGTGTGTGTGTGTGTGTGAGTGGACAGCATAACTTAAAAACGAAAAGACGCTTGAATACCAAACTTAGTATTTAAGTTTGGAATCTATCAAGGATGCGATGCAACCCCTAACTACCCTTTACATAAAAAACTTTACAACAATTTTATTTTTTTTAAAAATGGCTCTAACGATTTTGATTAAAATACCACGTATTAAAGTCATTTCTATCACAAATAAAGTGTATATCTTGAATTTAGGGGAATATCTTCTAAAAACTTGTTTATTCTGGATGAATTTTCCTTAATTTGGCATAACTAGTAGCCCGTAAGAGATAGACAAAAACTTACTATATAAAAATCTGATGTGTTCCATTCACATGCCTTTCATTACATCTCTGCAACAAATTATTGTTAAAAAGCTTATGCTTCTATTTAGTTCATGCTAATTGCGGAAACATTAGCAGACATAGTCTTATTACTTGCTTCCTTGTAAGCAGAAGCAGAATAAGGGAGTACCTTAAGTTAAAGTGACACTTCGTCTGAGAAAATAAGTACCTAACAATTGAAACTAATAACAATGAATACCTCGAAAACGGTAGGTTCCACGACAAAAATATCTAATGTGTTCCATTCGCATGACTTTCTCTACAACTATGCAATAAATTGTTAAAAAGCTTATGCTTCCATTTTCTTCCTGCTAATCGAGAAAAATTAGCAGAAATAGTCTTATTACTTGAAGCGAAAGTAGAAGCGAAATAAGGGAGTACCATTGGTTAAAGTGATAGTCAAAAGCTGGTTGCTATGTGACGAAGTTCCTTTCTTTGTATGGACACGAATTCAAAAAGTCCTGTATTAGAAAAGTAGAAGTTTTAATAGCTGAAACCAAAAACAAGGAGTATCTAAAAAAACAATCAACTCCACGAAAAAAATGTATACATCATAAACTGTGTGTTTCAAAGTGCTCTACATTTGTTGTGTGGTAAGGTTTTGTCCATCTCTTACAATTTAGCAGTTATGCAAAATTCCGTAAAATTTGCCCAGAATAAAGTAATCTTCAGAGGCTATTCCCAGAAAATTCAAAATATACATTTTATTTGTCAGGTAAATATCTTTAATATACGATATTTTAATCAAAATCGCTAGCCATTTTTTAGAAAATCTAAATTTTCGAAAAAAGTTCCATGAAAAGGGTAGTATGGGGTGGGGGGATTTTGCTCAAAATCTTCGTGTCCCATCCCTGGAAGATACTAAAATTAAATACCAAGTTTGGTATTTTACCGACTTTTCGTTTTTGAGTTATCGTGTTCACAGACACACGGACACACGGACCTTTTTCAGAAAATACTTTTTTAGGATACAGGGGACCCTAAAATATTTATTTCCGGTGAAATTTCGGTATCGAATTTTTTGGTGGAGTGTAATACCTTCTCTATACACTACGTACATAGTGTGTATAGAGAAATTAAAAAATCTGATGTGTTCCATTCACATGACTTTCTCTATATCTCTGCAATAAATTATTTTTAAAAATCTTATGCTTCTATTTACTTCCTGCTAATCGAGAAAAAATAAGCAGAAATAGTTCAATTTCTTATTTCCTTGTAAGTAGAAGAAAAATAAGGGAGTACCACAGGTTAAAAGTGATAGTCAAAAGCTGGTTTCTATGTGACTGAAGTTCCTTTGTTGTATGGTCTCGCGTTCACAAAGTCCTGTATGAGAAAAGTGTGTATTTTAGAGCTGAAACCAAAAACAAGGTATATCTCAAAGACAATCAAATCCACGAAAAATATGTATATAACATAAATTGTGTGTTTTAAAGTGCTCTCTCTACATTTGTTGCATGGTAAGTTTTTGTCCATCTCTTACGGTTTAGCAGTAATGCAAAATTCCGTAAAATTGACCCAGAATAAAGTAGTCTTCAGAGGATATTCCCAGAAAATTCAAAATATACATTTTATTTGTCAGGTAAATATCTTTAATATACGATATTTTAATCAAAATCGTGAGAGCCATTTTTTATAAAATCAAAATTTTCGAAAAAAGTTCCATGTAAAGGGTAGTTGGGGGTGAGGGGATTTCTCTCAAAATCTTCGTGTCGCATCCCTGGAAGATACTAAACTTAAATACCAAGTTTGGTATTTTACCGATTTTTCATTTTTGAGTTATCGTGTTCACAGACACACAGACACACGGACACACACACACACACACACGGACCTTTTTCTGAAAATACTTTTTTTTGATACAGGGGACCCTAAAACATATATTTCCGGTGAAATCTCGGTATCGATTTTTTTGGTGGAGTGCAATACCTTCTCTATACACTATGTACATAGTGCATATAGAGAAAGTAAAAAAAAATCTGATGTGTTACACTCGCATGACTTTCTCTAGCTGTTCTGCAAACTTCTTACATAAGATTATTTTTCTTTCTGCACCTTGTTAATCGAGGTATTCAGCACAATGTTCTTATTACTTAGTTCCGTATGAGAGGGAAGAAAATAAGAGAATACACTAGGCTAAATCGATAGTCAAATGTTTTAAAAGCTGTCGTTATGCGATTGTCATCACAAATCACTTCTTTTCTTGGTCAGGAGTAGAACAAAAGAAAAACTGTAACTCCCCTCTGAGAAAAGTACAAGTACTTCAAAACTGAAACTAATAACAATGAATACCTCGAAAACGGTAAGCTCTACGAAAAAAATGTGTATGACGTAATTGTGCATTGTTTGTATAGTAAGATTTTGTCTATCTCTTACGGTTTACTAGTTATGCCAAATTAAGCAAAATTCATCCAGAATAAACAGCTCTTTAGAAGCTATTCCCAGAAAATTCAAGATATACATTTTATTTGTCAGGTAAATATCTTTAATATACGATGTTTTAATTACAATCGTTAGAGCCATTTTTAAGAAAATCAAAATTTTCGAAAAAAATTCCATGTAAAGGGTAGTTTGGGGGGGATTTTTCTCAAAACCTTCGTGTCGCATCCCTGGAAGATACTAATCTTAAATACCAAGTTTGGTATTTTAGCTATTTTTAGTTTTTGAGTTATCGTGTTCACAGACACACGGACACACGGATCTTTTTCTGGAAATGCTTTTTTTGGATTCAGGGTGTCCTAAAACATATATTTCCGGTGAAATCTCGACATCGAATTTTTGGCTGGAATGCAATACTTCTCTATCCCTATGTACATTGTACATACGGGGCTAGAGAAAGTAAAAATGTATATGACATAACTTGTGTATTTTGACAAGATCTGCATTTTTACTTTCTCTATACGTACTGTGTACATAGAGTATAGAGAAGGTATTGTATTGCACCCAAAAATTCGATACCGAGATTTCACTGGAAATACATGTTTTAGGGTGCCATGTATTCAAAAAAAGCATTTTTAGACAAATGTCCGTGTGTAAGTGTGTGTGTGTGTGTGTGTGTGTGTGTGTGTGTGTGTGTGTGTGTGTGTGTGTGTGAAGCATAGCTCAAAAATGAAAAGACCGTTAAAAACCAAATTTGGTATTTAAGTTTGGTATCTTCCAGGGATGCGACATGAAGATTTTCAAGAAAATTCCCCAATCCCAAACTACCCTTTACATGGAAAACAATTCGAAAATTTTTATTTTCTTCAAAATGGCTCTAACGATTTTCATTAAAATCTCATATATTTAAGATATTTACTTGACAAATAAAATGTATATCCTGAATTTTCTGGGAGTATCCTCTGAAGACTGCTTTATTCTGGATGAATTTTACGCATTTTTGTATAACTGCTAAAGCATAAGTGATGGACAAAAACTTACCCGACAGAAAATGTAGAGGACATTAAAACACACAATTTATGCTATTAACATTTTTTTCGTGGAGTCAATGGTTTTTCGGGATATTCCTTGTTTTTGGTTTCAGCTTTAAAAAACACATTTTTCTAATACAGGAATTTGTCAGCTCCTGTCATACAAACAAAGGAACTTCAGTCACATAGCTACCAGCATTTGACTATCACTTTAACTTATGGTTTTCCCATTTTTTAACAATAATTTGTTACAGATATGTAGAAAAAGTCATGTGAATGGAAAGTGAAGCCGTCAATTTTTTTTTGACTTAACCATTTTCAAGATGTTCTTTGTTAATGGTTTTGATTTTAAAATAGTTGTACTTTTGTCAAACCGAAATTAAGCTTTTGTTTTACTCTTGGCCATGCAAAAAGAACCAAATTTCAAAGCCATCACACAGCGAAAGCTTTAAACATTGTTGAGTATATCTTTCTCCAGGTGTACTCCCTTACTTTCCTTCTACTTACAAGAAACTAAGTAATACGACCATTTTTACGAAGGTTTATCTCGATTAGCATGAAATATTTAGAAGAAGAATTAGTTTTAAGAATAGTTTGTTTGCAGAATAAAGAAAGACTTGTGAATGGAACATACGATTTTTACTTTTTCTTCACGTACTCGTACATAGTGTATAGAGAAGGTATTGCACTCCACCCAAAAATTCGATACCAAGATTTCACCAGAAATACACGCTTTAGGCTCCCCTGTATCCAAAAAGGTGTTTTTTAGAAAAAGGTCCATGTGTGTCCGTGAGTCCGTGTGCCTTTGAACACGATAGGTCAAAAACGAAAAGTCGGTATAATACCAACCTTGGTATTTAAGTTTAGTATCTTCCAGGGATGTGACACGAAGATTTTGAACAACAAAAAAAAAAAAAAAATCCACCTCTAACTACCCTTTACATGGAATTGTTTTACGAAAATTATGGTTTACTCAAAAATGGTAGTAACGATGTTGATGAAAATATCGTATATTAAAGATATTTCCCTGAAAAAATATATATCTTGAATTTTCTGGGAATAGCCTCTGAAGACTACTTTATTCTGGATAATTTTACAGAATTTTAAATAACTGCTAAACCGTAATAGATGGACAAAAACTGGCCACACAAAAAATGTAGAGCACGTAAAAACACACATCTACGTTATATAATTTTTTTTCGTGGAGTTGATCGTTTTTGAAATATTTGTTGTTTTTAGTTTCAGCTTTGAAAAACGTACATTTCTCTTACAGGAATTTGTCGACTCCTGTCCATACATACAAACAAGGGAACTTCAGTCACATAGCAGCCAGCTTTTGACTATCACTTTAACCTATGGTACCCCCTTATTTCGCTTCTACTTACAAGGAAGCAAGTAATAAGACTATTTCTGCTAATTTATTTTTTCTCGATTAGCATTAAGTAAATAGAAGCATATGCTTTCCAACAATAATTTGTCTAGAGATGTAGAGAAAGTCATGTGAATGGAACACATACGATTTTTAAAAACAATATCCATGGCAAAGTTTGAACAAGTTCTGCAGAACGACTTTATTCATTTATTTAACAACTGTTTGCGAGCAAGTAATTTAAATGTTGAGTGGAAGAAAAAAGAAAGGCTGAAAGCAATTAAAACTGTCAAACAGCTGAAAACCGTCCACATCGATCTTTTGTCACTGCACTCATACGTTAAATGTGTGCTTGTAAAGAGATATTTCACTAAAATAACTGACCACATGCAGTAAGTTACACTCATTTGTTACATTCACATGACCTTCCTTAACCTCCATCATGGTATGAAAGCTTATCTTACGAATCCTTCTTTAGCACGTGTGTACAATGTATATAGAGGTAGACAAAATATTGTATTCTACCCAAAAATTTGGCACCGAGATTTCATCGAAAATACATGTTTTAAGGGCCACTAAGTCCAATTAATATGGTTTAAGAGTGCAGCAGTAGCTTATGATGTTTTAATCAAAATCGTTAACCTTTCAGGAAACAAATATTTTTAAAAATGTTACAAAAGGTAGCTGAAGGAGATTTTATTGAAATCTTGGAAGATATTTAAAGGTAAAGACTAGACAAGCGTGGGGGAATCTCGCGCTAAGCCTTATGTAGATATATTGTGTGTTAACGACCCCCAGAAGGTAGCCTTGAACTGAGCAACAGGCAGGCTACGAAATGACACGGAAGCCCCTAACTGTTTGACTGATGGATCATCTCGGCGCCATGATATTCCAACACCACGGGTTCCGGATGTTGATAAGCAGCCGTTCCCGCCCCCACGAGGACAGACCACAACGCCGTCCCAACGCCAATAACGGCATTAAGAAAGCGCATGTATTCGCGCGCCACCTGCCAGCACTGCCACACACTAGGCATCGGACGGAATGACGGAAAGGGAATGTTGAGAGTAAAGATTCACCAAGTAACAAGGAGAAGCTGCAAGTCAGAGTGCAGGAAACCTCGGCGCTACCTCACTCAGTATACCCAACTTAAATACCAAGTTTGTTATATATCACACTTTACGTTTTTGAGTTATGACGTTCACACAAAAATATTTTTGAGGGGGAGATTAAGGGGTCCTCTAACAGATATTTCCCGGGGAATCTCGGCATGGAAGTTTTGGATGGAACTTGATGTATATAGAGAACGTAAAAAGTAAAATACCGAGTGAGTCAAAAACCTCCGAACCGGCTGAGCCGTGTTTTTCGAGCACTGCTGCTGTAAACAAGGTCTCGCTTCTGACGTAGTTTTTGTTTTTTTTTATTGTTTAATTTACATAGCCCCCTTTAACATGTAAGGTCATATCGGGGGCTTTGCACTTCAAACAACTCGTGTATAGGTGTTTTTTTATTTTTTTACGTTTTTTTTTTTCTTTTAAATCGTTTTATTTTCCTCAAACACACACATTCACTCTCAAATACATACCTCCAAACTTTGTGGGGGATAGGGAATAATTCTGCTTAAAGAAAACTTACCGCCCCAGCTGGGAATCGAACTCGGGACCTCCGAGTGACGTAGTTTTGTTCTGATCTGGAAGTGCAGTATTGAGTTGACAGCGATATGATGTACTTCAGTTATTACAATTGAATTATTATTTTGTCCTGAACTTCGGCAAAAGTATATTCCGCTCAGTAAATGTATTCTACTACACAGCGTGCGTGTTAACTCAGCTCGCCAAGTGAAAGATTGCGGAGAAACAGTTATGGGGTCAATTTTATTCTTCCTTGTCAACAAGTTTCTACCCATATATACGTGAATATAATTTTGGACCTATTTTTACTTTCTCTACACGTACTATGGACATAGTGTATAGGGAAGGTATTGTAATGCACCCAAAAATTCGATACCGAGATGTCACCGGAAATACATGTTTTGGGTCCCCCTGATCCAAAAAAGCATTTTTGGAAAAAGGTCCGCGTGTGTGTGTGTGTGTGTGTGTGTGGACAGCAGAGCTTGGTATTTAAGTTCAGTGTCTTCCAAGGATGCGACACGAAGATTTTCAAGAAAATCCCCCCTTTCCAACTACCCTTTACATGGAACTTTTTTCGAAAATTTTGATTTTCTCAAAAATGGCTAACCTTTTTTATCAAAATATCGTATATTAAAGATATTTACCTGACAAATAATAGGTATATCTTGAATTTTCTGGGAATAGCCTCTGAAGACTACTTTATTCTGGATGAATTTTACGAAATGTTGCATAAATGCTAAACCGTAAGAAATGAACAGAAACATACCCCACAAAAATTGTAGAGCACATTAAAACACCCAATTTATGTTATGTTAATTTTTTCGAGGAGTTGATCGTTTTTAGATATTCCATGTTTTTGGTTTCAGGTTTAAACAACTTGTCCTTTTCTCATACAGGACTCAACTCGTGTCCATACAAACAAAGGAACTTCAGTCACCTAGTAACCAGCTTTTGACTGTCACTTTAACCTATGCTACTCCTTTAGTTCGCTTCTACTTACAAGGAAGCAAGTAATAAGACTATTTCGGCTAATTTTTTCTCGATTAGCATGAAGTAAATAGAAGCATAAGTTCTTTAACAATAATTTGTTACAGAGATGTAGAGAAAGTCATGTAATTGGAACACATCAGATTTTTACAAAAAGGTCCGTGTGTGAGTGTGTGTGAGTGTGTGTGTGTGTGTGTGTGTGGGCAGCATAGCTCAAAAACGAAAAGACAGTTAAATACCAAACTTGGTATTTAAGTTAGGTATCTTCCAAGGATGCGACACGAACATTTTCAAGAAAACCCCTCCACCCCCAACTACCCTTTAATGGAACTTTTTTCGGAACATTTTGATTTTCTCAAAAATGGCTAACGATTTTGATTAAAATATCGTATATTAAAGATATTTACATGACAAATAATATGTATATCTTGTGTTTTCTGAGAATAGCCTCTGAAGACTACTTTATTCTGGATGAATTTGACGAAATTTTGCATAGCTGCTAAACAGTAAGAAATGGACAAAACCTTACCATACAAAAAAATGTAGAGCACATTAAAACACACAATTTATATTTATACATTTTTTCGAGGAGTTGGTCGTTTATTTTAGATATTCCTGGTTTTTGGTTTCAGGTTTTAAAACTTGTGCTTTTCTCATACAGGAATTTTTCAACTCTTGTCCATACAAACAAAGGACCTTAAGTTACATAGCCACCAGATTTTGACTATCACTTTAACCTATTGTTTTCCTTATTTTGCTTCTACTTACAACGAAGAAAGTAATAAGACTATTTCAGCTAATTTTTTCTCGATTAGCATGAAGTTAATAGAAGAATAAGCTTTTTAACAATTTGTTGCAGAGATGTAGAGAAAGTCATGTGAATGAAAGAGCAGTTTTTTTTTTCGAGTCAACAGTTTTCACCTGTACATACGTGAATATAATTTGGCAGCCACTTTTAGAGAAGCAGCAGTGTGCGTGATTAGCCTTGTTTCAACAAGACTGTAACAGCTCAGTCAATCTTTCGATGAGAACAATTAAAAGTGTGGTTCAGTGTCAGTAGAGATTTGTGGCCTCCTCAGTCCTCCGATCTAACCCCCTGCGATTTCTATCTTTAGCATAAAGAACCACACACACATTTCAAGCAGGAAATTACCAGCATTTCTCGACGTGAACTGTGGGAGTGACGAATAGGTTTGTATGGAGAAGGCGGTGGCCAGTTCCAGCATCTCCTTTAACAACATTGGTAAGTAAAGCGTTCCTTTATTATGACAGCGGTAGACGGCAAAGAGCGCGGAGGACGCGGAAAGTTAAACTCGTTACAACTCTGATGATAACTGCCATACGACATTCTCTGCCCCACATAGCTTTTTCCTGTTTTTACTTCCTCTGCACGTAATACTTACATAGTATATAGAAAAAATATTGTATACCAGCCAAAAACTTCGAGGTCGAGGTTTCGATAGAAATATATTTGTTTTTTGGTCTCTTGAATTATAAAATATCATTTTTAGAAAAAAAGAATGCTTGTGAGTGTATGTGTACGTCTGTGGAAAGCATAGCTCAAACAATAAAAGACCGTTAAATGCCAAACTTGGTATTTATGTTTATTAGTTTTCAAGGGTGCTACACGAAGATTTTCAAGAAAATACCTGGACCCCCAAACTACCATTTACGTGCACAAATGAACACAGGAAAATTTTGTTTCTCTCAAAAAGTTAAAGAGATTCACATGAGAAATAAAATGAATATCTTGAATTTTCTGTAGACCTGTTTATTCTAGCTGCAGTTTGCACAACTAGTAAATCGTAAGAAATAGACCAAAAGCTACCACGTTAAAACACACAATTTGTTGCAGATGCGACCCTTTCCGATGGATCAACTATCTTTAGTTCTATTGGCAACTTCACTGTTCACATAGAAACCAGCTTTTTAAAGATGCGACTGTCACTTTAGCCTAGTGTATTCCCTTATTTCCCTTGTACGGTAAGTGTGCCAAATAAGACCATGTTTAGGTTTGATTCACATCCACCAGGCCAAATTTTAAAAAGTTTTATACAATATTGAACCTTGTGGAAAATGAAAATGTAAAGTTTATTGGACAACTCAAGGAGTATGTTCAAAGTTTTTGTTTTTCTAAAATGGAACAAATTGGCTTTATTAAAACCTGGAGCTCCAAATACGGCCAGTTCAAATTATTTTACGTGCGGTACTAGGCACAGATGATCATCTCAATACTTAACAAAAATGTGTCTTATTAAGTAAAAGAAAATGACACATGAAAGTTGTTGGTTGGTATCTAATGTTGAGCAGTTGGCAGTAAAACTAGTATGTTGATGTTATGTTATCATGTTGGCTAAAGGTTGGGCAGCGCAGTTTCCATCCATATCTTCTCTAAGGGGATGCGATTTTCTTAATTTTGTTCCATTTTCATACTCTACTTGCACATCTCCCGCTCATTTTGTTATAACTTCAAAAAAGTACGCTAATTCTAAATGGTTAAAAATATTGTTGAAAATTATTCTACGTACTTGCCTTTTATAATATTTTGGTACACTCACTTCGTAAAACATCAATAACTTTGTAAATATTAGTGTTAGAGACGAGATTTTTTTTTTTTTTATTTTGGTGGGAAAGTTTTACTTTAGTTATCGTATTTCCTTCGTGTGAGTTTGGCAGTACTGCGAACTTGTGTTTGGAGAGTTAGGTTACATTGTGTTTTAAATGTTATGTTTCTGAAGAAGTAAACAAATGTCCCATTGACTCAGAAACCAATTAACACTAAGGGCTGACTTTGTTACCACACATTTGCACCTAAATAGGCTTTATTGTAACGAGAAAAGCTTTATGTATGTGGATTATTTATTTGTTTAAAATTTGAAAATCATAATTTTTCAATATAAATTTAAGAGCTTTATTAAAAAAATATCTTTCCTTCTAATAAACAGATGTATTCTATTTCTACTTTCTCTGCACGTACTATGTATAGAGAAGGTATTGCACTCCACCCAAAAATCCAATGCCGTAATTTCACCGGAAATATATGTTTTAGGGTCCCCTATAACCAAAAAAAGCATTTTCAGAAAAGGTCCGTCTCTGTGTGTGTCTGTGAACTCAAAAACGGAAACTCGGTAAATTACGAAACTAGGTATTTAACTTCAGTATCTTCCAGGAATACGACACGAAGATTTTGAGAAAAATCTCCATACCCCAAACTACCCTTTACATGGAACTTTTTTCGAAAACTTTGATTTACTCAAAAATGGCTAAAGATTTTGATTAAAATATCTTATATTAAAGATGCTTACCTGACAAATAAAATGTATATCTTGAATCTTCTGGGAATAGCCTCTAAAGAGTACTTTATTCTGGATGAATTTTACGAAAATTTTCATAACTGCTAAACCGTAACAGATATGCAAATATGTAGCATACAGAAATGTAGAGCACGCTAAAACACACAATTTATGTCGTATATTTTTATCTTGGAGTTGATCGATTTTGAGTTATTTTTTGTTTTTGGTTTCAGCTTTAAAAACTTGTGCTTTTCTCATACAGAAATTTGTCAACTCCAGTCCATACAAACAAAGGAACTTCTGTCACCTTGCAACCATCTTTTGACTATCACTTTAACCTATGGTACTCCCTTGTTTTGATTCTACTTACAAGGAAGCAAGTAATAAGACTATTTCTGCTAAATTTTTCTCGATTAGCATGGAGTAAATACAAGCATAATCTTTTTAACAATAATTTGTTGCAGAGATGTAGAGAAAGTCATGTGAATGAAGCACACCAGCTTTTTACCAATAAAACCATAAATATATTACCATCATAAAACTGTTTACACAGTGTGAAAGTATACTCAATACTTCATATATTACAACATCGTTCAGTAAAGAATACATAAATGTATTACCATCATAAAACTGTTTACACAGTGTGAAAGTATACTCAATACTTCATATATTACAACATCGTTCAGTAAAGAATACATAAATGTATTACCATCATAAAACTGTTTACACAGTGTGAAAGTATACTCAATGCTTCATATATTACAACATCGTTCAGTAAAGAATACATAAATATATTGGCATCATAAAACTGTTTACACAGTGTGAAAGTATACTCAATGCTTCATATATTACAACATCGTTCAGTAAAGAATACATAAATATATTGGCATCATAAAACTGTTTACACAGTGTGAAAGTATACTCAATGCTTCATATATTACAACATCGTTCAGTAAAGAATACATAAATATATTGGCATCATAAAACTGTTTACACAGTGTGAAAGTATACTCAATGCTTCATATATTACAACATCGTTCAGTAAAGAATACATAAATATATTGGCATCATAAAACTGTTTATACAGTGTGAAAGTATACTCTTCTCTTCTGGCTCTACAGCCCTTGGTGAGCTTTGGCCTCCTGCACAATCCTCCTCCACATATCTCTATCTTCTGCTTTACTTTTCCACCCTCTGATTCCAATTTTTCTTAGGTCTTCCATCACATCATCTAACCATCTTGTTTTTGGTCTTCCTTTTTTTCTTCTAGCGTACAGTCTTCCTTTCAATATTCTTTTTGGCATTCTATCTTCTGTCATTCTCTCTATGTGTCCTAGCCATCTTATTCTTTGTGCCTTTATAAATTTCACAATATTTTGCTGCTTAATTAGTTCTTCTATCTCATAATTATATCTTATTCTCCATTGGTCTTTATCCTTTACAGGTCCAAAAATTCGTCTAAGTATTTTCCGTTCAAATCTTCGTAGTATTTCTTCATCTACATTGTTTAGGGTCCAGGTTTCTGCAGAATACGTTACTATTGGTCTTATTAGTGTTTTATAGATATTGTATTTTGTCCCTGTACTAATAAGCCTATTTTTTAATAGATTTAAATTTGCATAATAGGCTGCATTTCCACCTTGAATTCTTTCTTTTATGCACTCGTTTAAATTGTTATCATTATTTACAAGCGCTCCTAAATATCTAAATTTGGATACCCCTTCAAATGTTTTGTCTCCAACTACTAGATTTTCAATTATTCTTTTGCTTTTGTCTGCTGTCATTTTCAGGTATTTAGTTTTTTTTTCATTTACTTCTAATCCTATTTTTTTTTGACCTTCTTTCTAATTCTTCATTAACTTCAACTAACATTTTCCTATCTCTTGCCACAATCAATATGTCATCTGCATATGCACATATCTGACTAGACTTGAAAAACATTGTTCCTTTAGTATTTATTTTTTCTACTGCTCTGTGCAGGGCTAGGTTGAATAGAGTCGTCGATAGTCCATCACCTTGTCTTACTCCTGTGTTATAATCAAAATCCGGACTTAATTTATTCATTACTTTCACTTTGGCTTTTGTATTTTCCATTGTCATTTTTATTAGTCTTATTATTTTCGGTTGCACTTTAAAACATTGTAAGGTGTTATAGAGAACTTCTCTGTCAATTGAGTCAAATGCAAACTTAAAGTCAATAAACAGAAAGCATAAATCTATGCCATGCTCATAGAATTTTTCCATTATTTGTCGTATTACAAATATCTGGTCTATCGTACTCTTGTCACTTCTAAATCCACATTGATACTCGCCTAATACATTTTCCGCATATTTTTTCACTCTATTATTTAAAATACTTGAAAATATTTTATATGCTACATTTAGCAATGTAATTCCCCTATAATTATGGCATTGATATTTATTACCCTTTTTATATATTGGGCATATTATGCCTGTCTTCCAGCTTTCAGGCATCTGTTCCTTCCTCCATATTTCTAATATTAACGTATGTATTGCTTTCATAATTCCATTCCCACCATATTTAATTAGCTCGGCGATTATGTCATCTTCTCCTGGTGCTTTATTATTCTTTAGGCTCTGTATTGCTATTTTAACATCCCAAATATCCGGTTCTTCTTCTTCTTCTTCTTCTTCTTCTTCCATTTTTTGTTCATTTCCATTTTCATTCTCTCCTTGTTCCTGATTATTTATTGATTGTCGTTTATTTAACAATTCCTTGTAGTACTCAGCCCATCTTTCCAGTATATCTTTATCTTCTCCAAGAACATTACCTTCCTTGCTTAGACATTCTTTCATTTTATTCTGTTTCCCTTGTTTCATTTGCTTTAATGCCATATAGAATTTCTTTATCTCACTCTGTTGAATCAGCGTTTCTATTTCTTGGGTTTGCATTTTCCAATATTCTCTTTTCTTTTTCTTACATATGTTATTAGCGTCTCTTCTTCTTTGACGGTATTCTTCATAGTTATTTCTAGTTTCTTTCTGGAGCATTTTTTTCCTAGCCATGTTCTTTTTTTCTATAGCTTGCTCACACTCTTTATCATACCATTCTATGTTTCTTTCCATTTTCTTTTCACCTATACTTATTTTTGCTACCTCTTTTACTGTCTCCTTTATTACCTCCCATTGTTCTTCTACACCTTCTTCTGTTCCTTTTTCATTTAATTTGCTGCTCATTAACTTTTGATATTTCTTTTTTTCTTCTTTATCTTTTATTTTTTCTCTATCCCATCGTATATGTTTGTTCTCTTGAACTCTCTCCATCTTCTTTATTTTTATTCTCATTCTCACTTTAACCAAAAAGTGATCTGAATCACAATTTGGGCCTCTGCAACTTCTTACATCTATAATTGATGATGTATGTCTTGCTTTAATTAGCACATGATCAATTTGATTTACTATATCTGAGCCTGGCATTTTCCACGTTCCTTTATGTATTTCTTTGTGAGGGAAGCAGGTACTTTTAATAATCATATTATTTCTAACTGCGAATTGTCCAAGTAGATTACCATTTTCATTACTTATTTGATGTAGTGAATGTTTCCCTGCCACTCCATTTAAATAGTCTTCTTTCCCCACTTGGGCATTAAAATCTCCTAGTATCACCAATGTATCATAAGTTCCTACTGAATTACATGTATTTTCTAAGCTTTCGTAAAACTCTTCCTTGTTTATCTCATCTTTCTCTTCTGTAGGTGCATATATAGATAATATAGTTATATTTCTGAATTTACCTTTAAGGCGTATTTTACAGATTCGTTCACTAATTGATTTAAATTCTATTAGGCTCTTTTTGATTTCCTTTGAGATAATAAATCCTGTACCATTAAGTCCAGCTTTTTTAGGTCCACTATATAATACCGTGTATTCTTTCTTATCTATTCTACCTTCCCCTGCCAATCTTATTTCTTGGAGCGCTACCACATCTAATTTATATTTTAATACTTCATTTGCTATTTCTTTCATTTTCCCAGGTTTCAGCATTGTCCTTACGTTCCTGGTCGCCAACATTAAATCATTCCGAGGCTTTTTTGCAGGTTTCGTAACAATAGCTTTTTTACAAGATTAGGTTGTTAACCTAATGCTTAACCCCCAACCTGGAGGACCAGGCTTCCTTATTTATGTCCCCAGGAAGCAGGGTGGTCCGGTTATACCCCCGAACACTGGGTAGCTCAGGCACCTCGGGGGCGCTACTCCCCGTACTCACCAAGGTGAGCCCCTGAGGGAGTGAAAGTATACTCAATACTTCATATATTACAACATCGTTCAGTAAAGAATACATAAATGACTATATACTCAGCAATTGTTAAATCAGGTCCATAACGTGCTTCTTCTGTTATTACACAATCTGAGAAGGGAATATGTTTCAACAAAGCACTCCAATCAAGGAGATGCTGCCACCTACTGAGATTATGCAGAAGCTTTTTCAGAAACCATTAGTTGACCTTATTTGGTTCATATACAGGTCATTTCAAAACGACACCAAACGAAGATAGCAGTCGTTAGCTTACACTTTGAATTGTCCGAAACTTGATGTCGCAAATTTCAAACTCTTCTATTTAAAGTTTTGTGTGCATTTAAAACTCGCACACATTTGGGATTAGGCAGCGAAGGAACAACGGTTGTCATACGCCACGTAGAGAACCTCAGAACGTGTTATACGAAACACATAACAAAACCACATACTACGTTTTCCATTACTAAGGTGACCTGTGCCGCGTCGGCGTGTCTATCAAACCACCCATACATCACGCGACTGGGACCTTCGCTACCAACCGGCATCTCTCTTGGAATGGGCCAGGCACACACCATTTGCTTATGTACGACTGCCTAATCCTTGGTGATTTTATGGCAGTTTTTGTATACGCCAAATTTAGAGCTGAAACTTATATTCGCGTATCACGTACGGTATGACCAACAAGGCATGACACATCTTCGTTTGGTGTCGTTTAGAAACACCCTGTATATAACTTATAAGGAAGCAAGTAATAAAACAATTTCTCTAGTGTTCATCTCGATTAGCATATAGTAAGTAGAAGAATAAGCTTTTGTAAGACTCCTTTGTTTAAAAACAGGAAGAGAAAGTCATGTAATACTTTTCCTTCTTTTCATAAATGGTTTCATTGCAGAGGGATCGCATTGTGTCCGAATGTCATTTTTCTGGCTTATCAACGAGGAGATCTCAGATTGAACTGGGAGATATCCTCCTTTGACCAGAATATTCCCCAATATCACACGAGAGTGGACGTGTATTCATTAACAAAAGCTCTAGCCGTTTTCATTAAAATATCCCATATTAAAGATATTCACATAAAAAGATAATGAAATTTCTGGGAATAGTCTCTGAACACCTCTTTATTCGGATGAGTTTCGCTAAAGTTTCATAACTAGTAAATCGTAAGACATAAACAAAAACTTACTACACAAAAAATTAGATCCCATTAAAGAAAATCTGAAATATTCCATTCACATGACTTTCTCTACATCAATTATTGTTAAAAACCTAATGCTTTTATCTACTTCATGCTAATCGAGAAAAAATTAGCAGAAATAGTCTTATTACTTGCTTCCTTGTAAGTAGACGTGAAATAAGGGAGTAACATAGGTTAAAGTGATAGTCAAAAGCTGGTTGCTATGTGACTGAAGTTCCTTTGTTTGTATGGACACGAGTTGACAAATTCCTGTATGAGAAAAGTACAAGTTTTTCAAAGCAGAAACCAATAACAAGGAATATCTCAAAAACGATCAACTCCACGAAAAAAAATTATATGACATAAATTGAGTCTTTTAATGTGCTCTAAATTGTAGGTTTTTGTCCATCTCTTACGGTTTAGCAGTTATGCAAAATTTCGTAAAATTCATCCAGAATAAAGTAGTCTTCAGAGTCTATTCCCAGATAATTCAAGATATACATTTTATTTGCTTTAATATACAATATTTTAATCAAAATCATTATAGCCATTTTTAAGAAAATCATAATTTTCGAAAAAAGTTCCATGTAAAGGGTTGTTGGTGGAGGGGAGATTTTCTCGAAAAATTTCGTGTCGCATCCTTGGAAGAAACCAAACTTAAATACCAGGTTTGGTATTCAACGGTATTTTGGTTTTTGAGCTATGCTGTCCACAGACACACACAGCAACGCACACGTACGCACGCGCACGCGCACATACACACATACACATACGCGCGACCTTTTTTTAAAAATCCTTTTATTGGATTCAGGGGGACCCAAACATGTATTTCCGGTGAAATTTTTGGGTGCAATACAATACCTTCTCTATACACTATGTATACAGTACGTGTAGAGAAAGTAAAAATATACCATATACGTTTCTCTTGTAGAGTTGACCGGTTTTGAGATATCCCTTGTTAGTGGTTTTTAACTTTAAAATACACTTTTCTCTTACAGGAATTTGTCAACTCGTGTCCATACAAACAAAGGAACATCAGTCACATAGCAACCAGCTTTTGACTTCACTTTAACCTATGGTACTCCCTTATTTCGCTTCTACTTACAATAAAGCAAGTAATAAGACTAGTTCCGCTAATTTTATCTCGAGCAGCATGGTGTAGATAGAAGAATAAACTTTTTAACAATAATTTGTTACACAGATGTAGAGAAAGTTATGTGAATGGGACATATCGGTTTTGTTTTTACTTTTTCTACACGTACTATGTGCATTGTGTATAGAAAGGATATTGTATTGCACCCAAAAATTTGACACCGAGATATTACCGGAAATACATGTTTTGGGTCCCCTTGAATAAAAAAACAAAGATCAATGTGTGTGTGTTTGTGTGTCTGGGCAGCATAGCTCAAAAACGAAAAGACCGTTAAATATCAAACTTGGTATTTAAGTTTGGTATCTTCCAAGGATGCGACACGAAGCTTTTTAACAATAATTTATTGTAGAGATGTAGAGAAAGCCATGCGAATGGAACACATCAGATTTTTTCACGTGATGATTTAAAGAGAACGAAATTTTAACGCCATCATATATCAAGCGCTTGATAAAAGATTTGACTATCACTTAAACCTACTGTATTCGCTTTCACCTACAAGGAAAAGTGTATTTAGACCTGCATGCATTAAAGCACAATGCGTTGAAGAAAATGTATAGAAAGTAATGTAAATGTTACGTATCAGACTTTTTATTTCCAGGGACCTCAAAACGGGCGGACATTGAGCAGAATGCAAAAATCCGAGGTTTAAAATATAGATGTGCAGGAATTTTTAGTGGAACGCTTCTATTGTGTTCGTTTAATCTGTTTGAAACAAAACACTATCTCACCGACACAACTAATGGAACTATCAGCTGCAACTGCATTGTTTGCAAAGACAATTTCACCAGTTAAATCTGCAACGGTTAACATTTTAACTGTACGTGTAACAGTCACACTTTAAGCCAAGCATTTAACTTCAGGTGCATCACTCTATCATGGAGCTGACTAATGAGGCACAGAATCTGGAGCTGTAATTCTATGTTGGCAAATGAAGTATTAATGTAAATTTTCATTTAAATATGTATTTTCATTCTGAATATGTTAATGAATTTATTTTATTTCATTAGCTAAAATCGAAATCTGCTTTTTCCTATACATATTGAACTATATACACTGTTTGTTAAAATTATACTTTATTCCCAGCTTATTAATTTATCCGACTTAATTAGCTAAAATGAAAGTCTTTCTTAAGCTATAGATATTAAACTTCGTACACCAGTTCTGAATATATTTGTAACAAGCTGTCTGGATGAAGTTTTCCACTAGTGACTATTGTAATTTTACTTTCTCTACACGTACTATGTCCATAGTGTATAGAGAAGGTATTGTATTACAGCCAAAAATATGATACCGGGATTTCACCGGAAATACGTGTTTTAGGATTCCCTGAATATGAAGAAGAAAAAAAAAAGCATTTTCAGAAAAAGGTCCGTGTTTGTGTCTATGGATAGCATAGCTCAAAAACAAAAATACCGTTAATTACCAAACTTGGTATTTAGGTTTGGCATCTTCCAAGGATACGACACGAAGATTTTGAAGAAAGTCCCCCACCACAAAACTAACCTTTTACATGAAAAAAAAATTCGAAAATTTTGATTTTCTTAAAAATGGCTCTAATGATTTCGATTAAAAGACCACACATTAAATCCATTTCTCACAAATATAATGTGTATCTTGAATTGTCTGCGAATAGCCTCTGAAGACCTCTTTATTCTGGATGAATTTTGCCGAATTTTGCATAACTGCTAAACCGTAAGAGATAGACAAAACTTTACTACACAGAAAATGTAGATTTCTTCAAAACACACAATTTCTATCCTTTACGTTTTTGTTGCGAAGGTAGCCGTTTCCGATATAATCCTTGTTATTGGTGTCAGTCGTGAAGTACTTAAACTTTTCTCAGACAGTTAAGTGTCCGTTTTTCTTTTGTTCAACTCCTGGCCAAGGAAAGGAGCGATATACAATGACAATCGCATAACGTCACTTTTAAAACATTTGACTGTCGGTTATTTTCTTCCTACTTATAAGGAACTAAGTAATAAGAACATTCTGCTAACTATTATCCTGATAAGCATTGCGTAGAAAGAAGAGTAATGTTATTTAAGAAGCTTGTAGAGCAGCTAGAGAAAGTCATGTGAGTGTAAATAATCAGATTTTTAAAAATATGACGAGTTACGTTCAGACGAATGCACCTATTTGGCAACAAACTATTCTTATTAAAGCTTATTCTTTTATCTAGATAGATTAGCAGAAATGGTGTTATTGCTTAGTTGCTTGTCAGTAGAACACAAAAAGGAAACACAATAGACTAAAGAGAGAGGTTCCCCTTGCTCAGGCAGGAGAAAAGGAAATGACAAATTCCAGCTTGAGGAAGTTTTAAATACCTCAAAACAAAAACCGATAATCAGGAATACCTTGGCAATGCTTACCTTCACAAAAATGCCTATCACATAAATTGTATATTTTAACAACATGTATAACTTTTGCAGTAGCATTCACTCTCTTATGGCTATACAAAGTTGCTCCAGGAACTATTACCGTGAAATTCAAGCTATATGTTTCATTTATAATTAAAATATCTTAAAAATAAGGTATTTTAATCAAAACCGTTAGAAATAGCTTTACTTTCTCTATACGCACTATTTACATAGTGTATAGAGAAGGTATTATTATACTGAACCCAAAAATTCGATACCGAGATTTCACCGGAAATATATGTTTTAGGGTCCCCGATATCCAAAAAAAGCATTTTCACAAAAAGGTCCGCGTGTGTGTGAACACGATAACTCAAAAACGAAAAGTCGGTAAAATACCAAACTTGGTATTTAACTTTAGTATCTTCCAGGGATGCGACACGAAGATTTTGAGAAAATTCCCCCACCCCAACTACCCTTAAATGGAACTTTTTTCGAAAATGTTTATTTTCTCAAAAATGGCTAATGATTTTGATTAAAATTTCGTATATTAAAGATATTTACCTGCCAAATAAAATGTATATCTTGAATTTTCTGGGAATAGCCTCTGAAGAGTATTTTATTCTGCATGAATTTTACTGAATTTTGAACAACTGCTAAACCGTAAGAGATGGACAAAACCTTACTTCACAAAAAATGTAGAGCACGTTAAAGCACACAATTTGTTATATACATTCTTTTCGTGAGTTCGTCGTTTTTGAGACATTCCTTATTTTTGGTTTCTGCTATGAAAAACTTATACTTTTCTCATACAGGAACTTGTCAACTCCTATCCATATAAATAAAGGAAGTTCATTGATATAGCAACCAGCTTTTGAGTATCATTTTAACCTATGATAGTCCTTTATTTCGCTTCTACTTACAAGGAAGCAAGTAATAAGACTACTTCTGTTCATTTTTCTGATTAGCACAAAGTAAATAGAAGTATAAGCTTTTTAAGAATAATTTGTTGCAGGGACATAGAGAAAGTCATGTGAGTGGTACACATCAGATTTTTAAAAACATGTTTTAAAAACTGTCCACATAAAGGATAGGTTGGCTCGGGGATTTTCTTGAAAATTAAATATCGCACGCTTAGAAGATCTAAACTTAAATTCCAACTCTGGTATTAAGGGACTTTTTAGTTTTTCAGTTATGATGTTTACAGAATCACCTACACACCCGGAACTTTTTGTATTTGGGGGGGGGGGGGGGTAAGCAAAACTTGTATTTCCAGTAAAATCTAGGTATATACAATTCTAGTGTAACACAATACCTTATCTACGTACGTACTACAGAAAGTAAAACTATTTTCTATTACAAAGTGGAAGAACCGCCTATCTCCGACTGTTCCCAGAAAAGTCAAGATGATATATATGACACCGAAGGAGTGTTCTCTTCCTCCGGATTGCTAACTAGGCAACCTACACTTTAAACACGATGCGATATTCGCCAGGTATACGTTTTTTTCGTGGAATAGATCATTACCGAGATATTCGTTTTTATTGTTTTCAGATTTAAAAAACTTTTCTCGGACGCAAAGTTGTCAACTCTAGGTCCTGCACAGAAACGGATTTCAGCCACATGGTAACCAGCTTTTAAGATTTGACATTCGTTTTCTCCTAGTGTATTCCCTTTATTTGCCTGCTACTTATAAGGAAGAAAATAATTAAGACAATTTATTTTAATGTTTATCTCGATTATCACGAAGTAGATAGAAGTACATGTTTTTTAACAATAATTTGCTACAGCGATATAGAGAAAGTCATGTGAATGCAACATATCATATCATATTTTTTTGTTTTTTTGTTTTTTGTTTTTTTTTTCATAGGATACTTGAAATGTATACATAAAGACTGAAGAATAGGATAAAGATTTTTATTCATTCCTGTCCATATTTCGAGAACGTTCCAGCAAATCATGTCTTTCCGAATGCACTAAAAAGTGGATTTTCTTAAAAATAGAGTTTCAGTCGCTCGTGCTCGCTTGTAAACGTATGGGCCAGTTTGTATGTATTTGGTAAACTCTCACAACAATTTATTGTTTTTTTTTTTAATTTTTCTACACGTACTATGTAGGAGTACATAGTGTACAGAGAAGGTATTGTATTGCACCCAAAATTCGATACCGAGATTTCACCGGAAATACATGTTTTGAGGTCTTCTGAGTCCAAAAAAGGAATTTAGAGAAAGGTCCGCGTGTGCCTGTGGATAACATGGTTCAAAAATTAAGACCGTTAAATTCCAAACTTGGTATTTAATTTTTTTTATCTTCCAAGGATGGGACGCAAAATTTTTCAAGAATATCCCCTCACACCAAACTACCACTTAAATGGAAACTTTTTTATATCAAAATTGGCTCTAACTGCTTTGATTAAAATACCTTATATTATACATATTTACATCACAAATAAAATGTAAATCTTAAATTTTCAGGAGATAGTTTTAAAGACCTGTTCGTTCTGGATACATTTTTCTGAATTTCTGCATAATTAATAAACTGTAAGAAATAGACAAAAAATTATCATACAAAATATTTACATGTTGTTAAAACACACAATTTACGTAAATTTATATTGTAAAGTTGACAGTTTCCAAAATATTCCTTGTAATTGGGTTTAACTTTATAATACAGTTTTCTCAGTCAGGGAGTGTTCGGTTTTCATATCTTCCACAGAGTCTAGAATGTGTGTGTGTGTGTGTGTGTGTGTCTGTGTGTGTGTGTGTGTCTGTGTGAGGAAAATAAAATGATTTAAACCGAACGTAAAAGAATCTACAGACCACGAGGTGTTGCAAGTGCAAAGCTCCCGATAAGACCTTACATGTTAAAGGGTGCTATAGAAATGAAACAGCTCACCTGGGTTGTGTGGTGGTAGCGTGTCTGCTTCACATTCAACAGGTTGAGAGCTCGAATCTTGCTTAGGGTAAGTTACTTGGATAAGTATTTTTTTCGGGTTTATCCTTTATCCTGAGAAGACAAATGTCGAGTAACTTTAAGCTCCATGGAACCCGAGATCATTTGAGCATCATTTCACCAACTTCATTCATCATCCGATATGACCAATCAGGTTTATGGTCGTTAAGCTACAAAAAAATAAATAAATAAAAGGAAATGAAACAATAAAAAAGAAAGAAAAAGTGAATTTTAATGACAGTCGCATAACGACAGCTTTTAAAACATTTGACTATCACTTTAACATAGCACATTCCTTTAGTTGCCTTCTACTTATAAGGAACTAAGTAATAAGAACATTCTGCTAATGTTTATCTCGATTAGCATTGTGTAGAAAGAAAAGTAATCATTTGTGAGAGGATTTTTTGTAGAACAGAGAAAGTCATGCGAATGCAACACATATTTTTTTAATGAAAGAATAGATTTAAATTCTGAAATGTTATTGAGTGACGCCTTACGTTTGTAAGTATAATTAAAAAGTTATATGCATTTATTTATGATTATCATTAAAACACATTTTCTAAGAAGGTAGAATTTTTGTTTTAATGAAATTCATATAATTAAGCTAATTAAAAGAAACAACACTTCCACGCCAAACTATCAATTCTTGTTAAATTTACCAAACATAAAAATTACATTCAGGTGACAATATTTGAACCCGGGAGCTTTACCTCTGAAGGCCAACTCACACACTGTTAGGTCACTTCAGTGGTTCAACGCAGACATTTCGACCGAAATTGATACGACGGGATATAGTGTACAGTTTTTAGAAAATAGTGTGTAGGACTGCATGACTTTTCAATCCGCCGGCTGAGAACACTCACCACCTGTTTATGAATATTTATAATGAATGGTATTTTATTAAAAATCGTTTTAGTCATTTTTAAACTGTTTGAAAATGTCTCGTACAAAAGGTGATTGGGGCGAGGGATTTTACTGAAAATATCCGTTGAAGATGTTGAAAGAAGGATACCGACTTTAATTAACACGTTTTTGGTCTTTAAAGTGTGCTGTTCGTCGTTCTGGCGGAAGTCACCAGTTCCAAACTTGGCTCTTTTGGGGTTATTGCATCGTCTTACCAAGAATCAGTTCTCTATAACACAGCAAAAGCGATATCTCTTCATTTTTAAGTTGTGCCTATTTTTATTTTCATGAACTCCAAGTTTCACATTTGTCAGGCAGGCACAAATGGACTTCTCGTAGGTCATAATAACAAAAGTGATTATGTTGTGGTGGCTGTCTCGCTTAAAGCCAAAGTCACACTGCAGCAACTTGCACTCTCAGCAAGTTTCTAGGAGGTGTTCTTTCTCAGAACTGAAGGGAGGTGCAAGGCTAACTAATGTTCTAAACATAACACCAAAGAGTCTCTCTCACCACATCGTCAAGTTGCACAATTGAAAACAAATCCAGTATACGCTGTAAAGTTTTTGTTTCAGTCTAGGAGGTGTTGTTTCTCAGAACTGAAGGGAGGTGCAAGGCTAACTAATGTTCTAAACATAACACCAAAGAGTCTCTCTCACCACATCGTCAAGTTGCACAATTGAAAACAAATCCAGTATACGCTGTACAAATACTTGTACGATAACCTGAGTACTTGGCGGTCTGCTTCAGTATCAGCGCCTGGTGCATCTCTTGGAGCTGAGGAAGGGAGAAGCTATTTTACTTTAAAGACCATCAACACGGAGACCACAAATTAAGAATTTTGTTTTATTACAGGCGACTTCACGGAATAGCAACCGAGTTAGATTGGAATCAAAGAAATCCAACTTCCAACCATCTTGACTCTGTGGCCTTCGGCCGTAATGTGTGCTTTGCACCGCTGTGCGTGAAGTGACGTAGCAGAGTGCCCGTTGGCCTTCATTGGTGGAGGTCTCAGGTTCAAATACTGTTTAGCAAATTTAACGAGAATTGATAGTCTGGCATGGATATATCCTTTCATTTAATTAGTTTAATACGTGAATTGTTCATTACTACATCCCCTTTAATGTTATGATCACATCCGGGCTTTCACTACTGAAACTTTGTTGTTGTTTTATTATTTGAACTTTTCGACAAATACTGTAGAGGTTTTGGGGCCTTAAGTTATTTTCTCGCGAATTGACCCTCATATCCACTCTCCCAGACTTTATGGATGAAAAGGAGCAATCCTAACTAGAAAAAACTTCCCACCCGCATTCGGGATTCAAACCCTGGACCTCTGGATGAAGTCAAGTCTACCGCAGAGACAGTCAGAAAGTAACATTTTATGGCGGAGCAGCGCCTCCCTGAGCCATTACATGGTAGCTTATAAATGCAAAGGGGGAAGATCCACTGATTTTTCCAGTTGGAGTTTTGTGCGACTATAATTACCTGCTCAACAGAGCCTCAACAAAGTTTATAAATAAAGAAGACAGGAATTCATTAAATACAATAATGCAAAAATTAACGTAACAAAAACAAGAACACTATCATAATATATAAATCTCCGGATCAATATATAGAAATTATCAACATAAACATGTAGCTATATCTGAAGTGTTGAAGATCATGTGAGAAAGATGCAATAAACCTAATCCATCAACTTGGAACCGCACATAATAACAGAAACTGCAAAACTCCGGACACACAAAATACGCAGGATATAATACAAGAACACGTAGCAAATATAGCTGCAACTGTCAATTTAAATGATGTACTATTTCTACTAAAAAAAGAAGGAAAAATATCTGTATTGACCTAGAAATGATTACATTAGGCAAAAGAATTTTATATTAAAACGGAGAAAAACTTGTTGCCGCAGCACAGACTATCTAGAAAAGGTGGAAAAGAAAAAGAGTGAATGTAAAAAGAATCTTTTTTATGAAAAATGAAGCACAAAGAAAAGTATGCAGAATGTTTTTCCTAAATACATTTTGTATCAGTAATGGACCATTAAAATAAATGCCTCACGTACTTTCGCATCTAGTGATCTAGAGAAAAATATCCATAGACAAAAAAAGGCTTTCAACGAGATAGAGAAAATAAAACAGCATATTGAGAAATGACCTACTATGGAGTTAATTTATATTATGAAATATTCACAAAAGATTAATTTGTATAGAAAAGTGCACTCTCTAGGATGATTATGAGCAAGAAAGTAAAGAAATTGATCAGAAAGCAGCAAGTCTGAGAACATACAAATGATTTTGCCAGGATTATAACCATTCCTTTTTAAGTCTAAAAAGTGCTTATTTTGCGTCAGATTTGAAGCTGCTCAAGGGGAAGAAAATAGAGAACTTAGGCCCAAGTTCTAAATCATAAGCCAGGGCTTCCAAAGAAGTGGTGTTTGTGACAGAGCTACAGAGAGTGTAACGGAGCATGTTACACCTGACACGAACTGAAGTACTGAAGCTGGGGCATCTCTTTTCAATTTCTCTACCCGTACACAGTGTATAGAAAAGGTACTGTAATGCACCCAAATATTTGATAGCGAGATTTCAACGGAAATATATGTTTTAGGACTCCCTGAACTCAAAAAGAAAAGTATTTTCAGAAAAAGGTCCTTGTGTGAGAGTGGGTGTGTCTGTCCGTGTGTCTGTTGACAGCATAGCTCAAAAACAAAAAGTCCGTTAAATATCGAAGTTGGTATATTCCAAGGATGCGACACGAACATTTTCAAGAAAATTTCCCCACCCCTAATTACCTTTTACATGGAAAGGTTTTCGAAAATGTTGATTTTCTCAAAAAAGGCTCTAACGATTTTGATTAAAATATTGCATATTAAAGATATTTACACGACAAATAAAATGTATATCTTGCATTTTCTGGGAATAGCCTCTGAAGATTACTTTATTCTGGATGAAATTCACGGATTTTTGCATAAATGGTTAACCATAAAAGATAGACAAAAAGTTAGTAAACAGAAAACGTAGATCTTGTTAAAACACACATTTATGTTATTTGCATATTTTTTTTTTTTTTTTTTTTCGTAGAGTGAATTATTTTTGAAATAATCCTTGGTATAGGCTTGAGCTTTAAAAAACTTGCACATTTCTCATACAAGAATTTGTCAGCTGCTGTCCATACAAACAAAGGAACTTCAGTCTCACAGCAACCAGCTTTTGACTGTCACTTTAACCTATGTTACTCCCTTATTTCGCTTCTACTTACAAGGAAGCAAGTAATAAGACCATTTCTGCTAACTTTTCTCGTTTAGCATGAAGTATAAGCTCTAATACAATAATGTTGCAGAGATGTAGAGAAAGTCATGTGAATGGATCGGATACTTGTGCTGGTTCAAAATCGAAACCAATATGTTGTGTCCTTTTGTTATAATGTTTTAACACCACTAACTTAATTTGACTTAGCAAGGTTGACCTCATCTGTTTACACTAAGCATGACATCTTTCCATCCGCAAGAAAAAGGAAGAATGCTGCACTATAATTTGAGAGAGATGACTTTATTGGTGTATCGAGAGCCCTAATGGGCAGTAAACTGTTTGCAAATTAAATGCTACAGATATGAAAATGAGAGCGTTACATTTCTCAAACACACATTCCTTTTTCTATATCTGAATGAGGAGCATTATACTTTATTTGATGTTATATTATTACAAACTATATTATCTTTTAATTTGTTAAAAGTAATCAAATGCTTTATATTAAAGTTTTCAATATCAGAAGCTGCAAATCCTTTTATATATGCATCCTTTTTATCCGTGCACTGAAAAAAAAATTGTAAAGTTACTCTAGTTTCAGAAAATAAAAGCGGTGAAACAATAAATAACAGCTAATAAATATATAACAAAATAATTATTTTATAACCCACTGGACTACACATCTCCTTTAAAGTGCCTTTTACTTTTCTGAAGTCATTTAGTCCAATATTTTAGAAATTTTAAGGAATCTTACAGCTATATCTAGAAAAAAGGATTAAAATGATACATTGAAAGCAATGATTAAAACTGTCCATATATTTAAAATGGGTTTGAAATTTAGAATAAAGCGATAACGGATGCTTAGAACTAAGTCAAACTTTAAAATGGCTCTCTCTCAAAATACGGATTTTAGACGTAGTGATTTCTGCCAGAACGCCGACGATAAATACACACACATATACATGGACCTTTTTCTAAACACGCATGTTTACTTTCTCTATACATATTATGCACATAGTGTATAGAGAAGGTATTGTGTTGCACCCAAAAATTCCATACCGAGATTTCACCGGAAATATATGTATGTTTTAGGGTCCTCTGCATAAAATAAAATAAAATAAAATAAAAAAAAAACATTTTCAGAAAAAGGTCCGTGTGTGTGTGTGTGTGTCAGTGAACATAACACAAAAACAAGAAGTTGGTAAAATACCAAACTTGGTATTTAAGTATAATGTCTTCCAGAGATAAGGCATGAAGATTTTAAGAAAAATCCCCGCACCACATACTACCCTTTACGTGGAACTTTTTTCCAAAATTTTTATGTTCTCAAAAATAGCGCTAAAATTTTTGATTAAAATATCGTATACTAAAGATATTTACCTAACAAATAAAGTGTATATCTTGAATTTTCTGGGAATAGCCTCTGAAGACACTTTTATTTTGGATGAATTTTACGGAATTTTGCATATAACTGCTAAACCGTAAGAGATGGTGAAAATCTTACCACACAAAACATGTAGAGCACGTTAAAATACACCATTTATGTTATATACATATTTTTCATGGAGTTGTTCGTTTTTGAGATATTTTTTGTTGCAGCTTTAAAAAATCTGATGTGTTCCATTCACATGACTTTCTCTATATCACTACAACAAATTATTCTATTTACTATTAAGGGGGTACCATAGGTTAAAGTGATAGTCAAAAGCTGGTTGCTCTGCGACTGAAGTATGGACACGAGTTCACAGTCCTGTATGAGAAAAGTATGTCTTTATAGCTGAAAAAAGGAATATCTTAGAAACAATCAACTCCACGAAAAAATGTATACAACATAAATTGTGTGTTTTAAGGTCCTCTACATTTGTTGTGTGGTAAGTTTTTGTCCATCTCTTACGGTTTAGCAGTTATGCAAAATTCCGTAAAATTGACCCAGAATAAAGTAGTCTTCAGAGGCAAAATGTATATAACATAAATTGTGTGTATTAAGGTCCTCTACATTTGTTGTGTGGTAAGTTTTTGTGCATCTCTTACGGTTTAGCAGTTATGCAAAATTCCGTAATCAAATTTTTTCAAAAAAGTCCCATGTAAAGGGTAGTTTGGGGTGGGGGGGATTTTTCTCAAAATCTTCGTGTCGCATCCCTGGAAGATACTAAACTTAAAAACCACGTTTGGTATTTTAGCGACTTTTCGTTTTTGAGTTATCGTATTCACAGACACACGGACACACACAAAAAAGAAAAAAAACACACACACACACACACACAGACTCTTTTCTGAAAATACTTTTTTTGGATACAGCGGACCCTAAAACGTATATTTCCGGTCAAATCTCGGTATCGAATTTTTTGGTGGAATGCAATACCTTCTCTACACACTATGTGCATAGCACGTATAGAGAAAGTAAAAACGTATACTTTTCTCTTACAGGAATTTGTCAACTCCTGTCCATGCAAACAAAGGAACTTCAGTCACAAAGCAACCAGCTTTTGACTTTCACTTTAACCTATGGTACTCCCTTATTTCGCTTCTACTTACAAGAAAGCAAGTAATAAGACTATTTCTGTTAATTTTTTCTCGATTAGCAAGAAATAAATAGAAGCATAAGCTTTTTAACAATAGTTTGTTGCAGAGATGCAGAGAAAGTCATGTGAATGGAACACACCAGATTTTTTTTTTTATTCAGATGGCATCAAAACATGTACTTCCAATGAAATCTCGGTATCGAATTTTCGAGTAAAATGTTAAACGTTCCCTACCTATTTGTATAGTGTACGTGGAGATTGTAAGGATCTGATAAGCGCATATATATGATCCAAACTATCCCTTAAATTTTTTTTTTTAGCTTAATGTCATAGTTGGTCATGTCATACGATGAATGAAATTGTTGAAATGATGTTCAAATGATCTCGAGGTCCATGGACCTTAAAGTTACTCGACATTCGTCTTCGCCGGATAAGGAAAAACCTTATCCGTTTAACTCAGCCTAAGCGAGATTCGAACTCGCGACCTGTTGAATGTAAAGCAGACACCTTACCCGGGCGGGCTGTGCAACTTTTGTTATTAAAGCGTGTTCTTCTTTCTAATGCATTCTACCGAAAATGTAGATTTGTAAATTACTCATTTACTTGAAAACATGTAAGGTAATACCGATAGTGAATCTTTTAGCTGCTGCTCGCTATGTATTGACTCAAACTCAGCACTCTTTCAATTACTAACACAAAAACAAAAGTCTAATGTGTTCCAATCATATTACTTTCTCTATTTTAAACAGATTATTCTTCTAATTCATGCTAATCAAGATAAACATTAGCAGAAACTGCCTTATTAGTTTCTCAAATAAAAGAGGAATGAGTGGTTACACTAGGCTAAGACGACAGTCAAATGTTTTAAAAAGTGGTTGCTATGGGATTGAAATCCGTTTCTTTGCGAGACCAGGAATTGACAACTTCCCGTGTGAGAAAAGCTAAATATTTTAAAATTAGAAACATCTCGAAACTGGACAACTCCACGAAAAAATGTGTTTTTGTAGGAGATCTACATTTCTTGTATAGCAAGTTATCTCGTGCGGTTTACCAGTTATGCAAATTCATCAGGAATAAAGATGTCGTCAGGGGCTATTCCTAGAAGATTCAAGATATACGTCTTTATGCTATTTTAATCAAAATCGATAGAGCAATTGTTGAGATTTTTTTTACTGGATACGGAAACGCGTATTTCCGATGAAATCTCGATATAGAAATTTTGGGCGGAATGCCTTACCTTCTCTATACACTATGTGTATAGTTCGTATAGAGGAAGCAAAAAAAGGTGCACCCCATTTGAAAAAATCATATGTTTTTTTTACTTTCTCTACACGTACGTGCGTCTGTCTGTGTATGTGTTTTTATTTTTTTTATTTTTTGGTAATGTTTAACGCCCGCTTTTACTGCTCTGGCACCGCAGGGGATGCCACTCATGATTCATGAAGATGGAGCCCCGGTGAAATAAGATGGCGGGGGAAACCGGAGAACCCGGAGAAAACCCGCCCATGAGTCGCTTTGTCCACCACAAATCTCACATGCGGTCGCTTGGGATCGAATCCGGACCCCGCAGGTGCGGGGTGTGTCTGTGTGGGGGGGGCAGCATAGCTCAAAAACGAAAAGATCATTAAAAACCAAAGTTGATATTTAGGTTTGGAATATTCCAAGGATGCGACACGAAGATTTTCAAGAAAATCCCCTCACTCCCAGCTACCCTTTACTCGAAACTTTTTTCGATAATTTTGGTTTTCTCAAAAAGGGCTCTAATAATTTTGATTGAAATATCATATATTAAAGATATTTACACGACAAATAAAATGTATACCTTGAATTTTCTGGGAATAGCCTCTGAAGACTACTTTATTCTGGATGAATTTTACGGAAGTTTGCATAACAGTTAAGCGATGGACAAAAACGTACCACACAAAAATGTAGAGCACGTTAAAACACACAATATATGTTATATACATTTTTTTCGTGGAGTTGAGGGTTTTATGAGATATTCCTTGTCTTTGGTTTAGGCTTTAAAAAACTCATTTTTCCCATACAGGAATTTGTCAACTGCTGTCCATACAAACAAAGGAACATCAGTCACATAGCAACAGCTTTTGACTCACTTTAACCTATGCCACTCCCTTATTTCGCTTCTACTTACAAGGAAGCAAGTAAATAAAAGTATAAACTTTTTAACAATAATTTCTTGCGGAGATGTAGAGAAAGATATGTGAATGGAACACATGAGATATATTTTTTTAAAGTTTTCAAGTAAACGAAATTCTTGTTTTCGCATACTGGGATACATTGAATTTAGGTACGAAGTTTGGTTTATAATCTACTTTTCGTTTAATGCTATGCAGTGTACACAAATACGCTCAGTTACCTCACAGTGAGATATGTTACTTTATCATTAAAATCTCTGTAGTTATTTACTACAACTGTAACAACCCCATTAACTTTTAGGTTCTGAGCCGCAAAACCTTGCCCAAGTGGAAGGCGGTAAGCGAGGAGTGACGACAAGGCGGGGCCCAATTATGTGCAACAAAAATCTCAGACTCCAAGTAGCAGTTAAAACTGCAACATTCAAGCAAATTTCAAATGTGGAAATACTAATATGTTCAACGCTTTAAATCCTGGATCTTCCTTGAAAGATTAAACGTTTATTTATTCATTTATTCAGGCGAATTGCTTATTTTAGTGAAACCTGAGTAACAAATTCAGGTAAGCAGTAGGGAAAGTCATTATGCTCTACTAAATGGACATAAAATAATGGTATAAACTATATAAAGTTATCTGATGTGTTCCATTCACATGACTTTCGCTACATCTCTGCAACAAAGAATTGTTAAAAAGCGTATGCTTCTATTTACTTCATGCTAATCTAGAAAAAAGTAGCAGAAATAGTCTTATTACTTGCTTGCTTGTAAGTAGGAGCGAAATAAGGGAGTACCATAGGTTAAAGTGATAGTCAAAAGCTGGTTGCTAAGTGACTGAAGTTCCTTTGTTTGTATGTATGGACACGAGTTGACAAAATCCTGTATGAGAAAAGTATGTTTTTTAAAGCTGAAACCAAAAACAAGAAATATCACAAAAACGATCAACTTCAGGGAAAAAATGCTTATAACATATTTTGTGAGGTAAAATTTTGTCCATCTCTTACGGTTTAGTAGTTAAGTAAAGTTCCGTAAAATTCATGCAGAATAAAGTAGCCTTCAGAGGTTATTCCCAGAAAATTCAAGATATACCTACACTTTGTTTGTCAGGTAAATACCTTTAATTTACGAATTTTTTATAAAAATCGTTAAGTCATTTTTGAGAAAATCAAAATTTTCGAAAAGTTCCATATAAAGGTTAGTTTGGGGTGGGAGGACTTTTCTCAAAATCTTCGAGTCGCATCCCTGGAAGATGCTAAACTTAAAAACCAACTTTGGTATTTTAGCAACTTTTCGTGTTCACAGACACACAGACCTTTTTCTGAAAATGCTTTTTTTGGATACAGTGGACCCTAAAACATATATTTCCGGTGAAATCTCGGTATCGAATTTTTGGGTGGAATGCAATATCTTGTCTATACACTATGTACATAGTACGTATAGAGAAAGTAAAGGTGAAAATTATGTCAAATTCTTACGGGTTTGACTTTGCTATTATATTTTCAATCTTTGAGTGAATATTCCTAATCAACAATAATAGATAACTTCTGAACTTAATGAATATGCAATCTTGAAAGGTTCGCAACATTGAAATTTTAAAATCGAATATCCTTCCTTCTGTAAACTAAAAATGAAACCTTCTCTCTTCCTTAATTTGGTTCCTATAATATTCAAATTACCAACGAAGAAATTCCAGAAACTTCATTACAGTTTCAGGAAGGGAAGAATAATATAGTCAAATCGATCCGAACAAGTTCCATTCACATTCCTTTCTCTACCTGCTCTACAAACAAGTTTCTCACAAAAGATTATTCTTCTTTCTATTTCATGCTAATCGGGGTAAACTTTAGCAGAATAGTCTTATTAATTGCCTATAATCAAAAGCTTTTACTATTTTAAAACTATCGCTATGCGATTGCCATTGCAATTTGCTTCACGGGTAAACAAAAGAAACACGCTGAGAAGAGTACAACTATTTTAAAACTGAAAGCAATTACAAGGAATATTTCGTAAATGGTTGGTTCCGCAACAAAAACCATGAGCCATAAACTCTTGATTTAATGAGATCTTCATTTCTGTGCGGTAAGTTTTTGTATATCTCTTACGGTTTACCAGTTATGCAAACGTCATCCAGAATGGAGAGGTCTTTAGAGGCTATTCCCAGAAAATTCAAGATGTACCATGTAAGTATATTTAATATACGGTATTTTAATGAAAATTGTTATAGCTAATTATGAGAAAATTAGCTTTCCATGTAAATTGTGATTTGGGGAGAGAGGATTTTGTTGAAAGTCCACTTATCCTGTCCTTGGGGGGTACTTAATTAAATATCAAGTTTGGTATTTAAAGGACTTTCGTTTCTCAGTCATCCTGCTCTCCACACACACACACACACACACACACACACACACACACACAAGGGGACTTTTTCTACATCACTGTAACAAATTATTGTTGAACAATTTATTCTACTCTCTACTTTATGATAATCAATTAGCAGAAATTGTCTTAATGAATTGCTTTCTTATAAATAAAGGAATACATTAGGCTAAAACGATAGTCAAATCTTTTAAAAGCTGGTTGTCGTGTGATTAAAACTAGTTTCTCTACAGGGCCAGAAGTTGACAACTTTCCGTATGAAAAAGGTTTATCTGAAAAATAGCCAGGAATATCTCGGAAATAGTTAATTACATGAAAATAACGTATATGACAATTTGTTTGTTTTAACGTGATCTAAATTTTTGTGCAGTAAATTTTTGTCTATCTTTCACAGTTTACCAGTGAAATTCAGCCAAATTCATTGACAATAAAGAGGTCTTCAGAGGCTATTCCCATAAAATTCAATATACACATTTTATATGCCATATAAATACCTTTAATATACGGTGTTTTAATCAAAATCGTTAAGGCCATTTTTGAGAAAATCAAAATTTTCGAAAGTGTTTCCATGTAAAGGGTAGTTTGAGGTGGGGGAATTTTTTCTCAAAATCTTCGTGTCGCATCCCTAGAAGACACTTAACTTAAATACCAAGTTTGCTATTTTACCGACTTTTTGTTTTTGAGCTATCGTAATCTCAGACACAGGGACCTTTTTCTGAAAATGCTTTTTTTTTATACAGCGGACTCCAAAACGTCTATTTTCGGTGAAATATCGGTATCGAATATTTGTTGGAATACAACACTTTCTCTATACACCATGTACATAGTAAGTGTAGAGAAAGTAAAGGATTCACCTGATCTCAATTCACTGAAATCTTAGCATCGAATTTTTGGATGTAATAGAACCCCTTCTCTACCTACTGGATGTATTCTACGTAAGTTACTTACAGGTAAGTAACAAAAACTCAAAATGATCTGTATTCACATGTTACTTCCCACTTTTCTACAAACTGTTAATATAGAAGGTTCATCTGCTTCGCGTTAATCGAGATAAATAATTGCCAAAATGGATTTATTACATTTTTGCTTGTAGATAAAAGTGGAATACTAATACTTGACAAGCGAGTCACTATGTGATGACAGATAGACAGACATTTTACTAAAATTACTTGGTTTTTATTCAGGAATGCTCAAAATATGTATTTCCGGGGAAGTCTCGGTATTGAATTTTGGGGTGGAATGTACTTATGCGTGGTAGAGAAAGTAAACTGCTAATGTGTTACATTTACATGGCTATCAAACAATTCTTGAATGATTTCTAGTTAGTAAAGTTTTTGCTCCTATCTAATCGAAATAGGCACATACAGAAACACATTTATTGCACGTTTCCTTGTAGGTACAGTGGAAACACACAAGCAGGCTTTACTGATAGTCTGTTCTTCAATGAGCTGAACACTATACAATGTCTGTGAAATTTAGTTCTCTTTGAATGTCCAGGGAAAAAACCAATAACAGCTTCCCATTTAATGAACGTGCACATTTTTACTTTCTCTAGCACGTAGTACAATGTACTTATTAGATACAGAAGGTGTTGTATTTCTTCCAAAAATTAGATACCGAGATTTCACCGCAAATACGTATTTTAAAAACCCTTAAATCAAAATATAGACAGACAGATATTTACAAAAATGTATGTGCGTGCAGTACCTGTGGACACTAGAACTCAAAAACGACAAGTCGTTAAAATACCAAACTTGGTATTTAAGTTTAGTAACTTCCAGGGATGCGACATTAAAATTTAAAAAAAAATAATAATAATAATGATAAACCCTCCCCCCCCTTCCCAAAATGTTTACATGAAACATTTTTCTTAATTCTCGATTTTCTAAAAAAAATGGCTAAGGATTTTGATTGCAACGCCTTATATTAAAGAGTTTGGAAAGCAAATAAAATTTATATATTGAATTTCTTGGGGTTAGCTCCCCAAATCGTCTTCAATTTGAATGACTTTTGTATTAACTAGTAAGCTGTAAGAAATATAAACAACTTAGTACACAAAAATATAGATCACGTTAGAACACACAATTTATATCAAACTTTTTACTTTCTCTACACGTACTACGTACATGGTGTATAGAGAAGGTATTGCACTCCACCCAAAAATTCGATACCGAGATTTCACAGGAAATACACGTTTTCAGACCCCCGAGAAAAAAATTAGAAAAATGTCCGCGCGCGTGTGTGGTGTGTGTGTGTGGACAGCACAGCTCAAAAACGAAAAGTACGTTAAATACCAAACTTGATATTTAAGTTCAGTATCTTGCAAGGATCCGACACGAGATTTTCACGAAAATTCCCCCACTGCCAACTACCCTTTACATGGAAACATTTTCGAAAATGCTGTCCTCCTCCAAATGGTTCTAATGATTTTTATTAAAACATCGTATATTAAAGACATAAAATGTATATCTCGAATTTTTCGGGGAATAGCCTCTGAAGACATCTTTATTCTGGATAAATTTTGCATAACTGGCAAACCGTAAGAAATAGACAAAACCTTGCTTAACAAAAAATGTAGATCTGGTTAAAATTCACAATTTATGTTACATAATTTGTTTTTTTTTTTTCGTGGAGCTGGCCATTTTTGAGATAGTTCATGCTGTTAGTTTCAGCTTTAAAAAATATATTCTGTCATACGGGCATTTGTCAACTCCTGTCCATACAAACAAAGGAACTTCAGTCACATAGCAACCAGCTTTTGACTGTCACTTTAACCTATGGTACTCCCTTATTTCGCTTCTACTTACAAGGAAGCAAGTAATAAGACTATTTCTGCTAATTTTTTCTCGATTAACATGAAATGAATAAAATCACAAGCTTTCTTACATTAATTTGGGTAATTATTTACAAGTTGGGCCGCTAACTCTCTCCGCTGCGACTTATGCCAGTTTTGCACTCTAACGGGACCGGTGTGGTTAGAGAGGGATTATGGGTGGGAAGATGGTTTAAAAAACTAATGTTGTATCCATTGCGCTGTTAGGAGTTGTTGGAAATATCGATAATGAGGTACTACCACGATATAATATTAGAAACATAAATTTATATACACACACTAACCTAAACGGATTGGAACCTAACCTCGCGCTAAATTTGAAATCCACAGGCTTTGAAATTGTCATCATAAATACAAAGTCAATCAATCGCACCTAGTTTCATTCGATTTTAGAGTGGCCGAAGTTCTGCATAGTAAAATTCACTGAACAGCTGTATCTATGTGAAACATACATCAGCACAGCGTCTAGCGACATATGCCGGTGTTGCATTCCACAACACTGTCCGCTTACCGCCGACAATGAAACTCAGGTTTTAGGCACTTTAGTGTGTAGTATTATTGTATATTTACATTGTAAAAGTACTATAAGCCTTCTTTATTTATATTCTACTCCTTCTAGGCAGCATATTTCATAAATATTCACAAAAAAGGATCGCTACGAGTACGTAATAAATTAGAGTTTAACTTAATTACGGAGCTTTTCCGATAAAAAAAATTGGTGAAAACGTAACAAGTATAAACCAAACTTATAGTCAAACCACAATTTGTTTAATTTCTAGAGGGGCCCAAGTTCTCTATAATTACCTTAATTTGTTGCAGAGATGTAGAGAAATTCATGAGAATGAAACACACAGATTTTTTAAATTAGATACAAGAAGATTCTAGATATATGCTTACAGTTCCAGTAATGAAGAATAGCAGAATCAAATTGGTCTAGAAAAAGTGTTCCATTTCAGTTAAGTAACAAATAAACGTCCCATTAAAATTCACACATTCCCTGCCCACTTTTAAATAAAATGTCTATTTGCTATGCGTTTCGTGTAAATGAGGTAAATAATGTATAATTTGTTTTATCACACCATTCCTTTGATGTACAACAACAATAAAAAGCTTGACAAACGGATCGCTTTGTGAGGGTTTTGAAATTCCATTCTTTGCGGGGTCACGATTAAAAAGAACAAATAAACAAACCGTATGTCGAATTAGCAGCGGAAAAATGTATAAAATATTTGAAAATCCACACTAATAAATAATATCCCGGATATGATAAACATTTTTACTTTCTCTATAGGACAAAACTTTTGTTCCAATCAAAAATTCGATGTCGAGATTTCAACGGAAATATAAGTATGAGGTTCCATAAACCCAATAAAAGCATTTTACAACAATGTACGTGTAACAGCATAATTCAAAAACATAAGTCCGTAAAATGCCAAATTTGATATTTAAGTGTAAGATCTTCCAAGAATAACATACGAAAATGTTCAAGAAAGTTCTGTGCCCCAACTTCCCTTCACATGCAATATGTTACAAGCATTTTGATTTTCTCAAGAATGGCTCAAACGATTTTTATTAAAACACCATAAGTTTAAGAAATTCTAATGACCAATTAAATGTAAGTCTTACATTTTCTGTGAGCAGCCTCTCCATTTTGGATAACTTTCACATATCTGTCAGTGTCGTAAGATACAGAAAACATTATTTCAGAAACAATGTATATCTCGTTAAAGCACACAATTAATCCAATACTTTTTTTGTGGAATTAACATTTCTAAGACTTCCTTTTTATTGGCATAGCTTTTCCAAAATTTAATACTCTTCTCAAATGTGATTTTTACTCGCCAGCAGTAAAATGAGAAATAAATTATTTTAAAATTGAAAACAATAACAAGGAATATCTCGGAAATAGTTAAGTCTACCAAAATTATTACGATATTAACTATTTTTACGACATCTGCATTTGTTTTATTTGGAAGTTGATGTTTAACTGGGCTTTTCAGTTAGGCAAAGGTCATCCAGAATGAAGAGGTCTTCAGAGGCTATTCCTAGAAAATTTAAGATATTCATTTTATTTTATATTTTTAATATACGGTTTATTAAACAAATTCCTTAAGAGCACTTTTTGATAAAATCAAAATTTTAGAAAATGCTCCATGTAAAACCTAGTATGGGTTGGGGGGGAGTGTTCTTTAACATGTTCGTGTTGTATTATTACAAGGAGCTGAACGTATTTTTCAAGTTTGGTATTTAACACGCTTTTCTTTGACGAGTCTTGTTGTTCACATATACACACACGAACATACTGACCTATGTCTAAAAATGCTCTTTTTGGATTCAGAGTACCCTAAAAGGTTTATTTACATTGAAACCCCGGTATCGAATTTCTGAGTGGAATGCAATACCTTGTAGAGGAAGTAAAAGTTGCACAAGCAACAGCTTACCTAAATTTAGTAGTGTTTGTAATTTATCCAATTAAAATTTTATTTCTTCTCCTTCAATTTGGCTGCTATAATTTTATAAATGAAGATGAATATATTATATAAAGTTCTTGCAGTTTCAGCAAGGAAAAAATAAATCAGTCAAATTGCTGCAGCAAAATAATTCGAGCCCAATTAGTTAAAAAAAATTCTATTGATCAACGCGTTTATTTAGAGTTACAGCAAAAATCAAGACAACGATAAAACAAATGTTCGTATTTTGCACACTAAATAACAAAACGACAGGATCCTGGTACCAATCTCCCTTAGCTGTGACCATTTTGAACGCACGCGTTCCTTTCCTTAAAATACCTCGCGCTTCAGCTGTTTAAGGCAACAGTTCCAGTCAAATGAGTTAGTTAAATATTGAACAAAGACAAGTATTTAAAAAAAAATTCTTGAAAAAACAAAATTATGACGTAAAACTTTAGTTGAAAAATGAGTGAGGTAAATTACCTTTACACCATGTAGCATCCAAATGTTAACACACAAAGCACTTTGCTCACTGTTTCACCAAACACACAAACACAAAAACACACCACACCAAGGACACTGTGAGGAAGGTACGCTCGGCGTGTTCGCGAAACGCATACTGAGCTAAAGCCTGCCGAAAACCTGCGACCTGGCCTTCTGTCCTTGTCTCGCACACTCCACTGAGTGGCAGAGGGAGCGAGACGGACGCGCGGCGCCACGGCGCATGCTCACCTCCACGTACAGAGAGGGTTACTATGATGATGGTATTTATATTGAAAATTATGTAAGGATGCGACCGGAAGATGAAAAAACTTTTCCAAACTTGCGGTTTACGGTAATTTCATGTTGGTACCTCTAAAGTTAAACGGCTACGTTTCCATAACGGAGCGGTAAATGTCCTTTGTGTTTTGTTTTTATATCCCCCTCTTTTACTCACGCTTGTATCGTTTGTTTTTATTTGACACTAGCGCTCTTACCCATTCTATAAATAAGGAGCTGAAAATAAGAAAATCTGAATGTGTTCCATTCACATGAATTTCTCTATATCTCTGACACAAATTATTGTTAAAAAGTTTATGCTTCTATTTACTTCATGCTAATTGAGAAAAAAATAGCAGAAATAGTCTTCTTATTTACTTTCTTGTAAGTAGAAGCGAAATAAGGTAGTAGCATAGGTTAAAGTGATAGTCAAAAGCTGGTTGCTATGTGATTGAAGTTCTTTTGTTTGTATGGACAGAAGTTGACAAATTCCTCTATGAGGAAAGTATAAGTTTTTCAAAGCAGAAAACAAAAAACTTCGAATATCTTAAAAACGATCAACTCCACGAAAAAAATATGGTATATGTTGCATAAATCGTGTGTTTTAACGTGCTCTACATTTGTGTGGTAAGCTTTTGTCCATCTCTTATGGTTTAGCAGTTATGCAAAATTCCGTAAAATTCACCCAGAATAAAGTAGTCTTCAGAGGCTATTCCCAGAAAATTCAAGATATGCTTTTTATTTGTGAGGTAAATATCTTTAATATACGACATTTTAATCAAAAATGTTAGAGCCATTTTTGTGAATATAAAAATGTTTGAAAAAAGTTTCATGTAAATGGTAGTTGGTAGTTAGAGGATTTTCTTGAAAATCTTTGTGTCGCATCATTAGAAGATACCAAACTTAAATACCAAGTTTGGTATTTAACGGTCTTTTCGTTTTTGAGCTATGCTGTCCACAGACACACAGGCACATACACACGCACACACGGACCTTTTCCAAAAATGTTTTTTTTGGGGGGGGATTCAGGGGGACCCAAAACATATATTTCAAGTGAAATCTCGGTATCGAATTTTTGGTTGGAATGCAATACTTTCTCTATACACTATGTACATAGTACGTGTAGAGAAAGTAAAAACGGATGTCGTACGAGTCTTGTACCTAACAATTCGTACACACCGGACTGAGAATAAAAATCTTATGTGTCCCATTCACATGACTTTCTCTACATCCTTACAACAAACTATTCTCAGAAAGGTTATTCTTTTATCTACCTCATACTAATAGATATAAACAAAAACAGAAATTGTCTTATTACTTAATTGCTTATAATAGAAGATAAATAAGCGGATACACTAGGCTAAAGTGTCAATCTATTTTAAAAGCTATCGCTGTGCCATTGTCATCGACATTCGTTTTTTTTTTTATTTATTTATTTTTTTTTTATTATTTTTTTATGGATGAGGCTTCCTGTTTGAGAATAGTAATTTACTATACAAGTGTTCCAATCACATGCCTTTCTCTATATGTCTGCAAAAATTTTTGTTACAAATCTTATGCTTCTATTTACTTCATGCTAATCCAGAAAACATTAGCAGAAATATTCTTATTACTTGCTTCCTTGTAAGTAGAAGCGAAATAAGGGAGTACCATAGGTTAAAGAGATAGTCAAAAGCAGGTTGCTATGTGACTGAAGTTCCTTTGTATGAACAGGAGTTGACAAATTCCTATATGAGAAAAGTATGTTTTTCAAAGCTGAAACCAAAAACGAGGAATATCTAAAAAGCAATCAATTCCACGAAAATTTGTATAAAACATAAATTGTGTGTTTAAACGTGCTCTACGTTTTTTGTGTGGTAGGCTTTTGTCCATCTCTTACGGTTTAACAGTTATGTAAAATACCGTAAAACTGATCCAGAGTAAAGCAGTCTTCAGAATCTATTCCCAGAAAGTTCAAGATATACCTTTTATTAGTCAGGTAAATATCTTTATTATATGATATTTTAATCAAAATCGCTGGAGCCATTTTTGAGAAATTAAAATTTTCAAAAAAGTTCCATGAAAAGGGTAATTGCGTGTGGGGGATTTTCTTGAATATCTTCGTGTCGCGTTCTTGGAAGATACCAAACTTAAATACCAAGTTTGGTATTCAACGGTCTCTTCGTTTTTGAGCTATGCTGTCCGCAGACACAGAGACACAACCACACACGGACCTTTTCCCAAAAATGCTTTTTTTTTTTTTTTTTTTTTTTTGGATTCGGGGGACCCAAAACGTGTATTTCCGGTGAAATCTCGGTGTTGAATTTTTGGGTACAATACAATACCTTCTCTATACATTATGTACATAGTACGTGTAGAGAAAGTAAAAAGGGAATGACTGCAGTGTTAAGGAATAATCCCTCGGCGTAGAAACAAATTGCCCCAAAAAGTATTGAGGAATTATTTGTCAAATTTAAGAGAATGCAGGGTTTTAGAACGTAAATCTGACCAGTATGTTTAACAAAAATGTTATTAATGTGTTTTCTCTGAAATGCTGGGTCTGAGTGCACCGAATGTGTTATATGCCAAGTCGCGTGGGTGTATGCTATCTCCTTCCCTCTCGTGAGACGGCTGCCCAGTGATTGGGCCCTAGGTGCGCCTGCGCAGTAACAGTATCCAGGTAAAAGCAGTTCATTTTTATTTTCTCTATACGTGCTATGTACATAGTGTATAGAGGAAGTATTGTAGTCCATCCAAAAAGTCGATACCGAGATTTCATCGGAAATGCACGTATTAGGACCCTCTGAAAAAAAAAACAAAAAAACAAAAAAAAAAAAACATTTTTAAAAACAGGTTCATGCGTGTATGTGTGTGAGTGTGTGTGTGTATGTGTGTGTGAGTGTGTGTGTATGTGTGTGTGAGTGTGTGTGTGAGTGTGTGTGTGTGAGTGTGTGTGTGTGTGTATGTGTGTGTGTGTGTGTGTGGTATTTAAGTTTGGTATCTTCCAAGAATGCGACACGAAGACTTTCAAGAACATTCTCCCACCTCTAACTACCCTTTACATGGAAACTTTTTCAAAAATTATGTTTCTCTTAAAAATGGCTCTAACGATTTTGATTAAAATACCACATATTAAAGCCATTTATATCACAAATAAAATGTATATCTTAAATTTTCTGGGAAAAGATTCTAAACATGTGTTTATTCTACATGATCTTTGCTTAATTTGGTATAACTAGTAAACCAAAAGAGATAAACAAAAACTTACCTCACAAAAAAATATAGAGCACGTTAAAACACACAAGTTATATTATATACTTTTTTTTCGTCGAGTTTATCGTTTTTAAGATATTCCTTGTTATTAGTTTCAGCTTTGAAACACCTATACTTTTCTCATACAGGAATTTGTCAACTCCTGTCCATACAAACAAAGGAACTTCAGTCACATAGCAACCAGCTTTTGACTACCATTTTAACCTATGTTTATCCGTTATTTCGCTTCTACTTACAAGGAAGCAAGTAATAAGACTATTTCTGCTATTTTTTTTTTCTCAATTAGCATGAAACAAATAAAAGCATTAGCTTTTTAACAATAATTTGTTACAGAGATGTAGAGAAAGTCAAATGAATGGAACACATTAGATTTTTCTTAATTAGCATGAAGTGAATAGAAGCATAAGCTTTGTAACAATATTTTTACAGAGATATAGGGAAAGCCATGTGAAGGAGTACATCAGAATTTTTTAATTGTTGTTTTTGTAGAAAGTCAGCTAATCGGATTACACGTATGATGCACGTCAACTAATTCGCAGATTAAAGAGACGGATCTGCGGTGTTCACTCTGCATTAATAATAACACTAATAATAGTAATAATAATAATAATAATAAAAATAATAATAATAATTATAATAATAATATCAATAATAAAATTATAAAAATAATAATTATAATAACATTAATAATAATAGTAATAATAATAGTAAAAGTAATAATAATCATAAAAATAGTCATAGTAATAATAATAAAAATAATAATAATAATAATAGTAATAATAATAATGATAGTAATAATAATAAAAGTAATAATAGTAATAATAATAATAGTAATAATAATAGTAATAATGATATTAATAGTAGTAATAATAGTAGTAATAATGATGATGATAATAATAGTATTATTAATAATAATATCAATAAGAATAGTCAAAAATTGGGCAAAAACCTTATCCATTTTAAAATTCTATACAGCTAATTGACATAATTTTATAAAAAACATGGAAATTCATAACATTGATAGTAGATAAAAGGGATATATTCATTGTCCCAATGCCAATCTTTTTTTTTTTTTTTTTTTAAATAGGGTACCGGAGTCTGATCAGGACTCCGGCACTGTATACCCTACTTTTATTTACCTTACTTACCTTGTTTTTCTGTATTATTACTGGATTGCTGTTTTCTTACTTTTACAACACACACATAAACACAAACATATAACACCCATGCCCAAGGCGGGACTCGAACCCACGATCCCCAGCACTACGAAGCACCAAAGCGGGACGCCTTGGCGAGCGCGGCCATGTGGACCGGCCAAAATTAGTGTTAAAATGTATAAATAAATATAATTAATCTTCGTTGCTTTCAGAAATGTGTGCATAATGTAACAATCAAGATATTTAATGCTCTCCCCAGTAATGTCAAAGAAAATGTTGGGAATTTCAAGGTTTTAAGGCCTCTCTTAAGAAGTACCTTTTCAATAAACCATTTTACTCTGTAGATGAAGGTGACAAATCTCGCTGACAATGTCATTGTATTTATCAGTATTATAATGTGTATATTAGTGTGTGTGTGTGTTTTATATTCAAATTAAACTGATGTATACTTTGACTTGCACGAATGTGTCAAATGAATTTTTTAGTATTTAGTAATGACACAAGGTCTGTAAAGTTTGATGCTTTGATATTTTACACTCTAGTGCATAATTGTAAATGTTTGCATTGTAAATGCTCATATTATAGTTTTATATAATTACTAGTAATAATAATAATAATAATAATATAATAATAATAATAATAAATATTGTGTCGAAAATTAGAAAACTATCATCTGAGATTACATCAGTGTTACATATAATGAAATTATATTTATTTATACATCTTAACACTCATTTTTATAGTCTTTGTGTTTATGTACTTGAAAAAAAAAATAATAAGGAGGTACATATGTTTTTATAGAGCACATTAAGTATAGCAGTGGCGTACATGCCACAAAAGCAAATGGTGTGATTATATGTCTATTCTGTTGTTTTTGTAACCCATGCTTTTAGCATTAGAGCTTTATACATTGTTTATTTATCCACAGTATATAAACATATGTATACAAGTATATGCCTTGACAAGTTCTATGTTCAGTGGCTTCCTGGCTTAAACGAACCTACAGAATGCTTTCTAATCTAATATAATCTAATCTAATCATTAGTCATGGACAAAATATTATTTTACAACAAAGAAAAAGCAAGAAAGAAAGAAAACAATGAAGGAAGAAAACCCATAAGCCTTACATTTATTAAGTACATAAACCATGTACCAAGTTGATTCTTCACGGCCCAAAGCTAATATTTGTAATTAAAACACATACGAGTGTCGACATAATGTCGACTAAACATTAACACAACCAACAAGCAAGCGAGAGTAAAACAGTTGAAAATAGTTAAGCATTCCAGAAGCCTAACCGAATTATCTTCATTGTTACCTACCTACTTTTAACTAGCCCTCGCGTATTTCACCATAAGCTATTTCAATGGCTCTGAAATTGTAGCTTGAGCTCGGCGCGGTGGGGACATAGAAAAGTCTAGAACAAGCATCACACATTTTTGAGAGAAGGTTAAATTCTTTAGAGTTTGCGAATGGAAGAGATCAGAAAGCTGTACCTCCGCACTTTCAAGTCGAAGCAGTTGTAGGTAATGTTGCCGAATAAGGGTGTGTTTATCGCGCAACGTCGCAAAACCATACCAACCTTAGAAACTGAAAAAGCGCTGTAAAACTGAGCAGGCAGTGCCAAGGGAATGCAATCGCCTAATAGCCGCTAGATAGCAGTAGCAGCACGGCTATTTGTTGTTAATAGCAGTACAATGCTCTATTTTTCTTCCCCATTCAATACTAAGGGAATGAAACCTGTTGTGGATGACGCAAGATAACATTGGAAATCAAATACATTTTTGTGTATTAACTATCGTTCCCGTGGTCACATCGTCTAAACAAGGACATAAAAATATATTTGTTTCACGTATAAAGTATATGTTTGCTGTCGTAGTTCTTTAAAATTAGCAAGTCATTAGCTACCCACATATTAACCAATAACCCTTCTTGAATTCTAAAAAATGGCAGAAAAATGACGGTAGGTTAACCTACCTATTGTAGATGTTGGTTATTTGAGGTTATGTGCTCCATGAGCTGGCTAAAAGTAACTTCATCGGAACATGAAGACACTGTAACACTGGAAGTGCGATGCTCTTAATACATTAAATCAAGTAATATTTGGGTTAAATGGGGAAACCTAACACACAAAGTTCTATGAAATAAAAATTTACCAATTGCTTTCTTTCTTTTTTACGAAAACATACACCATTACTAGTAAATAAACAAAATAATATTTATTTTTTTATTATTATTGTTATTGCTTTATATATTTTATTATTCTTATTATTATGTTGATTATAATAGTACTTTTAGAAATAACTGTCAGCTCAACCAGATCTACTTGCTCTTTGGTTATGTCATTGTTAGCCTCAAAAAGGTTGTTCTGACATAGAAGAAAGCGGAAACAGTATGAATAAAGGAAAGAAACAGATTCAGAAGCATGGATGTTATGAGGCAAGAAAGAAGCAGGTCCAGGAAAATGCCATAATCTCGTTACATATTTCACGTTTACTCACCAGACTATGTAGTATGAATAAAAGAAAGAAACAGATTCAGAAGCATGGATGTTATGAGGCAAGAAAGAAGCAGGTCCAGGAAAATGCCATAATCTCGTTACATATTTCACGTTTACTCACCAGACTATGTAGTATGAATAAAGGAAAGAAACAGATTCAGAAGCATGGATGTTCTTTATGAGGCAAGAAAGATGCAGGTCCAGGAAAATGCCATAATCTCATTACATATCTCACGTTTACTCACCAGACTATGTAGTAGGGATAAAGGAAAGAAACAGATTCAGAAGAAGCATGGATGTTACTTTCTGAGGCAAGAAAGATGCAGGTCCAGGAAAATGCCATAATCTCATTACATATCTCACGTTTACTCACCAGACTATGTAGTAGGGATAAAGGAAAGAAACAGATTCAGAAGAAGCATGGATGTTACTTTCTGAGGCAAGAAAGATGCAGGTCCAGGAAAATGCCATAATCTCATTACATATCTCACGTTTACTCACCAGACTATGTAGTACGAATAAAGGAAAGAAACAGATTCAGAAGCATGGATGTTATGAGGCAAGAAAGATGCAGGTCCAGGAAAATGCCATAATCTCATTACATATATCACGTTTACTCACCAGACTATGTAGTCGCTGCCATTACTATTATGTTAACAACATTCTTGTTTTTCCACACTAGTAATTGCAATTTCATCCGTTCCATGCTAAACTATGTGTGCGCTATCTTCCCTCCTTTTGGCAATACCAATATGTATGCTCCATTACGCAGATAATTGCGCTTTCCAGATGCAAAGCTTGATTGCCTGACGACATGCGGTCAACAGACCAAACCCTTAGTCGGCAACATTACCCAGTCGTATAACTCAAGAAAGAGGACATTTCCGGGAACAGGAGGGCGTCTGGTAACCCCATGTATGTATGTAGGAATGTTCTCTGAACTAGAAAACGATGTGGGAGTGAACATGACTCTGTTTCAGATATGTAAGATGATAAGGTAAGCTTATTTTCTGGGTAGAGATGACGAAACTAAATGGGGCATGACCATTCAGCACAATTTGCTACTCTTCTGGGGCATGTGTTTAAACTACACTATACAGAATGTTTCAAAAATACGGGGCATAATTTCAGGTATGTATTTCCCACATGAAGACAATCAAAATAGTTCATTATAACATGTGTCCGGAAATGCTTCATTTCCGAGTTATTGCCTTTACAACATTGAAAGTCCCACCTGTAGACAATCAAAATAGTTCATTATAACATGTGTCCGGAAATGCTTCATTTCCGAGTTATGGCCTTTACAACATTGAAAGTCCCACCTGTAGACAAAATAGTTCATGTCCGGAAATGCTTCATTTCCGAGTTATGGCCTTCACAGCATTGAAATTCACTGGAACGTTTTTCTTTCCGCAGGTTGTTGTCATTACAGAAGATGTTCAAAATGTCCACCTCCTGCTTGAATACAGGCCTCACATCGATGTCTCATTGACCTGCGAACACGATCCCAAACTCCAGGAGTATTGCGTATGTCCTCACAACTTGCCACAATTCGATTCCGAAGGGATTCCAAATCCGGCACCGGAGACGAATAAACCAATGATTTTAAATGGCCCCACAAGTAGAAATCGAGAGGGTTCAGATCAGGTGAGCGTGGAGGCCAAGAAATTGGCCACCTCTACCTATCCATCGATCAGGAAACCTTCGATCCAAGTACCGGCGAGCCGTAAGACTGAAGTGTGCAGGAGCGCCATCATGCAAGAAGTGAATGTGTTGATGATTGATCAGTGGAGTGTCTTCGAAAACGTCAGGTATGGTGTTTTCCAGGAAGTTTGTGTACGCCTTCCCCGTAAGTCTGTTTACAAGTACATGGGGTCCAACTAATCGATCACCAATGATACTGGCCCACATGTTGAGGGAGAACCGCACCTGGTGATGAGATACAACAGTTGCACGTGGGTTTTCATGCGACCATACATGCTGATTGTGGAAATTTGTTATGCCATTTCTTGTGAACTGTGCTTCATCTGTAAATAATACGATGGCAGAAAAGTTCGGATTTACACCACACTGCTGCAAGAACCACTGACAGAACCTAACTCGTGCAGGGTAATCTGCTGGTGACAGGGCCTGTACACGTTGCAAATGATAAGGATACAATTGATACTCGTTCAACAGTCTTCAGACAGTCGTATGAGGAACATTGACTTGCAAGGCTAACCGTCGTGTGATGATAGAAGGAGTCCTGTCCACAGCCTCCAGAATCTCCTCCTGCACTTCCGGAGTTGTAGACTTGGTCGACCCCTTCCCAAATCAGGAGAGGTGAATGTTCCATACTCGCACAGACGGGAATGGAGACGTACAAATGTCTTCCGATCTAGACATTGTCGCTGTGGGTACCTCTCCTGGTACAAACGACGAGCCAGCGCAGCATTGCCGTCCGCCTTACCGTGCATGAAGTGTATCTCTGCCAGTTCTTGATTTGAATACATGTCGCACAGTCTTAACGCCTAAAGAACACTGAATGTAACCTTCCTCAGAATGAACTATCAGAGGGCCCTCCTAATGTCTCCTTTGACGGCAAAGACCTGCGGAAAGAAAAACGTTCCAGTGAATTCGAATTTTGTGAAGGCCATAACTCGGAAATGAAGCATTTCCGGACATGAACTATTTTGATTGTCTACAGGTGGGACTTTCAATGTTGTGAAGGCCATAACTCGGAAATGAAGCATTTCCGGACATGAACTATTTTGATTGTCTACAAGTGGGACTTTCAATATTGAGAAGGCCATAACTCGGAAATGAAGCATTTCCGGACATGAACTATTTTGATTGTCTACAGGTGGGACTTTCAATGTTGTGAAGGCCATAACTCGGAAAAGAAGCATTTCCGGACACATGTTATAAAGAACTATTTTGATTGTCTTCAAGTGGGAAATACATACCTGAAATTATGCCCCATATTTTTGAAACATTCTGTATAGTGGCATCAATTCTGGACACTTGTTGCTTAAATTAACTTACCTTCATATAACAATATTGGATTAAACAATTTATTCCTGTGTGATACATTGTAGCCAAAAAGTGTTAGTTTAATACACGATTGAAGCGTTTACCGCATAACAGGGCTAAATTTGACTATATTTGATATGAAATGTGGCATTATTAATCTCATACTATATAAAGGTCTAAACTTGGAGATATCTACCAATTTTAAGATTATGACAATTCATACACGTATATAATAACCGTAAATATACGAGATTTCCCAATTAGTAGCGCTGGCTTCGGGCTGCAGAGACACACCTACTCCAGCACGTCGTCCTCTTCCTGCTGGTACATCAACCAGTGAACATTGAAATAGAGCACAGATTGAAAAATATGATGTGTTCCATTCACATGATTTTCTCTACTTCGCTGCAACAAATTATTCTTAAAAAGATTTTACTTCTATTTATCTCATACTAATCAGAAAAAAATAGCAGAAATAGTTTTATTACTTGCTTCCTTGTAAGTAGACGTGAAATAAGGCAATATCATAGGTTCAACTGATAGTCAAAAGCTGTCACTGAAGTTCCTTTGTTTGTATGGACAGCAGTTGACAAATTCCTGTATGAGAAAAGTATAGGTTTTTCAAAGCAGAACCAAAAAAGAAAAAAAGTAATGTCTGAAAAACGATCAAGCCCACGAAAAAAATGTATATAACATAAATTGTGTGTTTTAATGTGGTCTACATTTTTGTGTGGTAGGTAAGTTTTTGTCCATTTCTTACGGTTTAACAGTTACATAAAATTCATCCAGAATAAAGAAGTTTTCAGAGGCTATTTCCAGAAAATTCAAGATGTGCATATTATTTGTCAGATAAATAAATTTAATATACGATATTTTAATTAAAATCGTTAGAGCCATTTTTGAGAAAATCAAAATTTTCCAAAAATAATCCTTGTAAAGGGTAGTTGGGGGTGGGGGGAGTCTTCTCAAAATCTTCTTGTCGCATCCGTGGAAGATACTGAACTTAAATACCAAGTTTGGTATTTTACCGTCTTTTCGTTTTTGAGATACCGTGTTCACAGGCTCAGAGACACACGGACACACGGACATACGGACACACACACACACACACACACGGGTCATTTTTCCGAAAATGCTTTTTTTAGATAAAGGGGTCCCTAAAACATTTATTTCCGGTGAAATCTCCGTATCGAATTTTTGGGTGGAGTGCAATACCTTCTCTATACACTGCCCATAGTGCGTATAGAGAAAGTAAAAGACTCACTAAACAAAAAATCTACATCACGACAAAACACACCATTTATGTCCTTTACGTTTTTGTTGTGGAGGTAGCTGTTTCCGAGATATTCCTTGTTACTGCTTTCAATTGTGAAGTACTTAAACTTTACTCTGACAGGAAGTGTCCGTTTTTTTTTTTTTTTGTTCTACTCCTGGCCAAGCAAAGAAGTGATTTGCAATGACAATCGCATGACGATAGCATTTAAAACATTTGACAATCACCTTTAGCATAGCGGATTCCCTTATTCCCTTCTACTTATGAGGAACTAAGTAATAAGAACATTCTGCTAATATTTGTCTCGATTAGAATTGTGTACAAAGAAGAATAATCTTTTGTAGGAGGTTTGTAGAGCAGCTAGAGAAAGTCATGTGAGTGTCACACATCAGATTTTTTATTTTATTTAGGGGGTCTCAAAACATATGTTTCCGGTGAAATCTCGATAAGCTGCCTTTCAATTAAATACAATATCTTCTCAGCCTACTATTTAAATTATATATAGTAGAAAAAGTAAAAATATTCGTGTGCAATGTATGATGTCAAACATGATATTACCAACTGTCAGTACTTTGACTGGTTTAATGAGCTAGAAAAAAATTCGAAACCTGAGGTATCACTTATGATAGACGCTAGACGATAAACAAAAAAATCTGATGTGTTCCATTCACATGATTTTCTCTACATCTCTGTAACAAATTGTTGTTAAACAGCTTATGCTTCTATTTACTTCATGCTAATCGAGAAAAAATTAGCAGAAGTAGTCTTATTACTTGCTTCCTTATAAGTAGAAGCGAAATAAGGAGTACCATAGGTTAAAGTGATAGTCAAATGCTGGTTGCTATGTGACTGAAGTTCCTTTGTTTGTATGGACACGAGTTCACAAAGTCCTGTATGAGAAAAGTATGCTTTATATAGCTGAAACCAAAAACAAGGAATATCTCAAAAACAATCAACTCCACGAAGAAAATGTATATAGTATAAACTGTGTGTTTTAAAGTGCTCTACATTTGTTGTGTGGTAAGTTTTTGTCCATCTCTTACGGTTTAGCAGTTATGCAAAATTCCGTAAAATTGATCCCGAATAAAGTAGCTTTCAGAACCTATTCCCAGAAAATTCAAAATATACATTTTATTTGTCAGGTGAATATCTTTAATATACGATATTTTAATCAAAATCGTTAGAGTCATTTTTAGAAAATCAAAATTTTCGAAAAAGTGTTCCATGTAAAGGGTAGTTTGGGGTGAGGGAATTTTTCTCAAAATCTTCGTGTCGCATCCTTGGAAGATACTAAACTTAAATACCAAGTTTGGTATTTTACCGTCTTTCCCTTTTTGAGTTACCGTGTTCACAGACACATGGACACACTGATACACGGACACACGGATACACGGACCCACGGACACACACACACACACGCACACACACACGGACCTTTTTCCGAAAATATTTTTTTTGATACAGGGGACCCTATAACATATATTTCCGGTGAAATCTCGGTATCAAATTTTTTGTTGCCGGTTCACACTGAACAAACCTCAGTGATTCAAACATCCTAAGTGACAGGAGGAGGGCATTTCCATTCAATACAGTATCTTATAATTCACTGCAATGAATTCTGAGTGATTTATGTTCATTGTCTTTTCAAAGCTCGCACCTGTATTGTTGTACCAAGCTTTATACTTTTATTTGTAAAAGTACAAGGCATTTTTATTTGCTAATCATATTATGAAATAATTGTTACTTTATGAATATAATGAAAATAATGTCAATATATGTAACTACTTCTAGCACAGATTATTACATCAACGTGTTCATGTGTGCGCTACAAACCCGTCCCCGCTTTATACCACTGACTGCTCTGTGTGTTCGTAACTGTGTGCGCCCCATAACCACTCTCTATTGATAATAATTGTGAAAACAGCTGCAGGGAAGACGATAATAACCAGAATGGAAAGTTAACTTTTGTAAGTATGCAGTAACTTTGTGTTAAACTGACAATGCTTTTTACTTTCTCTATACGTACCATGTACATAGTGTATAGAGAAGGTATTGTATTGTACCCAAAAATTTGATACCGAGATTTCACCGGAAATAAATGTTTTGAGACCCCCTCAATCCAAAAAACATTTTAATATAAATGTCCGTTTATGTGCCTGACTGTCTATCAGTCTGTCAGTCTGTCTGTCAGTCTTTCTGTGTGTATGTGTGACTTTGGGCAGCATAGCTCAAAAATGAAAATACCGTTAAAAACCAAACTTGGTATTTAAGTTTAGTATCCTACAAGGATGCGCCACGAAGATTTTCAAGAAAACCCCCACCCCAAAGTACCCTTTACATGGACAAAATTTCGAAAATTTTGATTTACTTAAAAGTGGCTCTAACGATTTTAATTAAAATGACGTATATTTGAGATATTTATTTGACAAATAAAATGTATATCTTGAATTTTCTGGGAATAGCCACTGAAGACTACTTTATTCTGGATGAATTTTACGGATTTTTGGATAACTGCTAAACCGATAGAGATGGACAAAAACTTACACAGAAAATATAGAGCACGTTAAAGCACACAATTTGTGTTATATACAGTTTTTTCGTGGAGTTTAACGTTTTTAACATATTCCTTGTCTTATGTTTCAGCTGTGAAAAACATACTTTTCTCATACAGGAATTTGTCACCTGCAGTCCATAGAAACAAAGGAACATCAGTCACATAGCAACCAGCTTTTGACTATCATTTTAATCTATCGTACTCCCTTATTTCACTTCTGCTTACAATGAAGCAAGTAATAAGACTATTCTCAATTAGCATAACGTAAATAGTAGCCTAACTTTTTTAACAATATTTTTTTTACAGAGATGGAGAGAAAGTCATGTGAATGGAACACATCAGAGTTTTTACTTTCTCTATACGTACTATGTACATAGTGTATAGAGAAGGTATTGCATTGCACCCAAAAATTCCATACCGAGATTTCACCGGAAATACATGTTTTGATACCCGCTAAATCCATAAAAAAGCATTTCTAGAAACATGTCCGTGTATGTGTGTGTGTGTGTGTGTGTATGTCTGTGGGAGCATACCTCAAAAACGAAAAGACTGTTAAAAACCAAATTTGGTATTTGGTATCTTCCAAGGATACGACACGAAGATTTTCAAGAAAATCCCCCCACCCCAAACCACCCTTAACATGGAACTTTTTTCAAAAATGGCTCTAAAGACTTTGATTAAAATCCCGTACAATACTGACATTTAAATACCAAATAAAATGTAAATTTTGAATTTTCTGGAAATAGCCTCTGAAGACCTCCTTATTCTGGTTGAATTTTGCCGAATTTTGCTTAACTGCTAAACGATAAGAGATAGACAAAAGCTTACGACACAGAAAATGTAGAACACATTAAAACACACAATTTATATTACATAATTTTTTTCGTGGAGTTGATCGTTTTTAAGTTATCCATTGTTTTTGATATCACCTTTCAAAAACTTATATTTTCTCATACAGGAATTTGTCAACTCCTGTCCATACATGCAAAGGAACTTCAGTCACAGAGCAACCAGCTTTTAACTATCACTTTAACCTATGGTATTCCCTTATTCCGGTTCTACTTAAACGGAAGCAAGTAATAAGACTATTTCTGCCATTTTTTCTTAATTAGCATGAAGTGAATAGAAGCATAACAATAACTTTTTGCAGAGATGTAGAGAAAGTAATGTGAATGGAACACATCAGATTTTTGTTACAAACTACATAAAATTATGTATTATTAAACGTGTATATCTGGTGGTCTGAAAAGTTCTCAGCCTCACAGCCAGAGATCGCGGCGATACTTACATGATTTTTTTCCTTACGTTGGTACACATGTTGATAGACCCTATGTAAAAGTACAAGTCATTCCAGGAAATAGTTGACTGTAGGCAGTTGTTTGAAGCAGTGGAAGCGCGCATTGCTTTGGAAACGGAGAAGTTCGAGTATCGTGCTGTGATAAAATTCTTCGTAAACGAAGGTTTAGCACCTCAGAAATTCATTTGCGGATAGTAAATGTGTATGATGACTCTTCACCTTTAGTTTCCACTGCGAAGAATTGGGCGGCCGATTTTAAACGTGGCCGTAAAAGCGTCCAAGACGATCCACGCGAAGGACGTCCAAAAACTGTAACCATATCGGAAATCACTGAAAAAGTGCATGTCATGATTTTGGGAGACCGGCGTAAAAAGGTGTATGAAGTTGCTAATCCTCTTGGAATTTCAAAGGAGCGTATTGGTCACATCTTGCATCAAGAATTAAACATGAAAAAGCTTTGCGCAGGATGGGAGCCATGTATCCTCACTGTGGATAACAAACGCAGTCGCACGACACTATCTGAAGTGCTTGGTGCATTTTCAGAGGAACAGAAGTGACTTTTGCGCCAATGCGTCACAATGGATGAAACATGGATTCACTACTACACAACCGAATCCAAGCAGCAGTCGAGGCAGTGGACAGAAGCTGGTTCTTCAGCGAGGATGGTGTCATCGGCGGGAAAGATCAGTGTTTTGGGATGCCAAAGAATTTTGTTGATTGACTATCTCGAAAAAGGTAAAACCATTACTGGGGAATACTACTCTCAACTTCTAACCAACTGAATGCAAGCATTCGTGAAAACAGACCCAGGTTAAAAAAGAAAAACATTGTTTTCCATCAGGACCTGCCCACAAAAGTGTTTTGACAGATCTGCACTATGAAGTGCTGGAACATCCACCCTATTCCCCAGACTTGGCTCCCTTGGACTTCCATCTGTTTCCAAATCTGAAGAAATTCCTCGCTGGTAGGCGCTTTTCGTCCAATGAAGAAGCAATTGCTGCTGTAAATGGGTACTTTGCAGCACTTGCAGAGGGACACTACAGAGACGGGATAATGGCACTGGAACACCGCTGGACAAAATGTATTCATATTAAAGGAGATTGTGTTGAAAAACAAAACTACTTTGAAAGCATGAATTGTCGTTTTTCACTATCAGGCCGAGAACTTTTCAGACCACTCTCGTATTACTATAGTGCTGTAATAATTTTATAATAACTTGTTTTAGCATGAAGGTTATCTTAATCTATATGTTAAAACTTGCATCTAGAAACGACACTTGCCATACAGGATCACTTTCATTAGTTTATAATAATTCCAACTTTAATCCATGCCAGTTTTCTGTTACATTACGTCACCTACAAAGTGGAATCATTATAACAAACATATCCAGTGTATGTAGACTGTACAATAGTATTTGCTTCTCCTGAAAAATTAACTTTCTCTACACGTACTAAACAAATAATGTATAGAGAAGGTAATGTAATCCACTCAAAAATTCGATTCCGAGATATCATCCAAAATACATGTTTGAGGAACACTGAATAAAAAGGGAATTTCTGAAAAAGGACCGTGGTGTGTGGCCAGCATAGCTCAAAAGCGAAGAAAATCGGTAATACCAAATTTGGTATTTAAGATCAGTATCTTCCAAGAAAACGACACAAAAATTTTCAAAGAAAATACCCCACTGCAAATTACCCTTTAAACGGATTTTTTGTTGTTGAAAATGTTTTTCTGAACAATGTATCTAACGATTTTGAATTGAAATACCATATATTACATATATTTACATGAAAATTAAAATGTACTAAAACTTTCTGGGAGTAGCCTCTAAAGGCCTATTCAATTTGGATGATTTTTTCTGAATTTTGCATTATTGGAGAAAAATGTAAATCTCGTTAAAAGACACAATTTATGTCAGACACATTTGTTATAGAGTTGGCCGTTTCCGAGATATTGCTTGCAATTGGTTTCAAGTTCTTGAAGCTTTCCCAAACGGGAGGTGACCTTAGGTTTCATCTCTCTTTTGTTTTACTCCTGCCTGTGCAAAGCAAAATGCGAATATCAGTAGTTTATCACATAGCGACTGTTTTTAAACTACAACAATTGCCTTTCTTACGGCGCTAGGGATCACGTGATTATGTACTCGTACTCAATATCCAAAGTGCGAGGTTTACTTTCTCTAACAGATATGCACAACAGCAGGTAGAGAAGATATTGTATTCGATACCGGAAATGTGTGTTTTAAATGTCCCTGAAACGGAAAAAAGAAACAGTGAGTGTGGACAACTATAACTTCTTAGTGTTTTAAATGTCCCTGAAACGGAAAAAAGAAACAGTGAGTGTGGACAACTATAACTTCTTAGTGTTTTAAATGTCCCTGAAACGGAAAACAGAAACAGTGAGTGTGGACAACTATAACTCCTTAGTGTTTTAAATGTCCCTGAAACGGAAAACAGAAACAGTGAGTGTGGACAACTATAACTCCTTAGTGTTTTAAATGTCCCTGAAACGGAAAACAGAAACAGTGAGTGTGGACAACTACAACTCCTTAGTGTTTTAAATGTCCCTGAAACGGAAAAAAGAAACAGTCAGTGTGGACAACTATAACTCCTTAGTGTTTTAAATGTCCCTGAAACGGAAAACAGAAACAGTGAGTGTGGACAACTATAACTCCTTAGTGTTTTAAATGTCCCTGAAACGGAAAACAGAAACAGTGAGTGTGGACAACTATAACTCCTTAGTGTTTTAAATGTTCCTGAAACGGAAAAAAGAAACAGTCAGTGTGGACAACTATAACTCCTTAGTGTTTTAAATGTCCCTGAAACGGAAAACAGAAACAGTGAGTGTGGACAACTATAACTCCTTAGTGTTTTAAATGTCCCTGAAACGGAAAACAGAAACAGTCAGTGACTGTGGACAACTATAACTCCTTAGTGTTTTAAATGTCCCTGAAACGGAAAACAGAAACAGTCAGTGACTGTGGACAACTATAACTCCTTAGTGTTTTAAATGTCCCTGAAACGGAAAACAGAAACAGTGAGTGTGGACAACTATAACTCCTTAGTGTTTTAAATGTCCCTGAAACGGAAAACAGAAACAGTCAGTGACTGTGGACAACTATAACTCCTTAGTGTTTTAAATGTCCCTGAAACGGAAAACAGAAACAGTCAGTGACTGTGGACAGCTATAACTCCTTAGTGTTTTAAATGTCCCTGAAACGGAAAACAGAAACAGTCAGTGACTGTGGACAACTATAACTCCTTAGTGTTTTAAATGTCCCTGAAACGGAAAAAAGAAACAGTGAGTGTGGACAACTATAACTCCTTAGTGTTTTAAATGTCCCTGAAACGGAAAAAAGAAACAGTGAGTGTGGACAACTATAACTTCTTAGTGTTTTAAATGTCCCTGAAACGGAAAACAGAAACAGTGAGTGTGGACAACTATAACTCCTTAGTGTTTTAAATGTCCCTGAAACGGAAAACAGAAACAGTGAGTGTGGACAACTATAACTCCTTAGTGTTTTAAATGTCCCTGAAACGGAAAACAGAAACAGTGAGTGTGGACAACTACAACTCCTTAGTGTTTTAAATGTCCCTGAAACGGAAAAAAGAAACAGTCAGTGTGGACAACTATAACTCCTTAGTGTTTTAAATGTCCCTGAAACGGAAAACAGAAACAGTGAGTGTGGACAACTATAACTCCTTAGTGTTTTAAATGTCCCTGAAACGGAAAACAGAAACAGTGAGTGTGGACAACTATAACTCCTTAGTGTTTTAAATGTCCCTGAAACGGAAAACAGAAACAGTGAGTGTGGACAACTACAACTCCTTAGTGTTTTAAATGTCCCTGAAACGGAAAAAAGAAACAGTGTGGACAACTATAACTCCTTAGTGTTTTAAATGTCCCTGAAACGGAAAACAGAAACAGTGAGTGTGGACAACTATAACTCCTTAGTGTTTTAAATGTCCCTGAAACGGAAAACAGAAACAGTGAGTGTGGACAACTATAACTCCTTAGTGTTTTAAATGTTCCTGAAACGGAAAAAAGAAACAGTCAGTGTGGACAACTATAACTCCTTAGTGTTTTAAATGTCCCTGAAACGGAAAACAGAAACAGTCAGTGTGGACAACTATAACTCATTAGTGTTTTAAATGTCCCTGAAACGGAAAACAGAAACAGTCAGTGACTGTGGACAACTATAACTCCTTAGTGTTTTAAATGTCCCTGAAACGGAAAACAGAAACAGTCAGTGACTGTGGACAACTATAACTCCTTAGTGTTTTAAATGTCCCTGAAACGGAAAACAGAAACAGTGAGTGTGGACAACTATAACTCCTTAGTGTTTTAAATGTCCCTGAAACGGAAAACAGAAACAGTCAGTGACTGTGGACAACTATAACTCCTTAGTGTTTTAAATGTCCCTGAAACGGAAAACAGAAACAGTCAGTGACTGTGGACAGCTATAACTCCTTAGTGTTTTAAATGTCCCTGAAACGGAAAACAGAAACAGTCAGTGACTGTGGACAACTATAACTCCTTAGTGTTTTAAATGTCCCTGAAACGGAAAAAAGAAACAGTGAGTGTGGACAACTATAACTCCTTAGTGTTTTAAATGTCCCTGAAACGGAAAAAAGAAACAGTGAGTGTGGACAACTATAACTTCTTAGTGTTTTAAATGTCCCTGAAACGGAAAACAGAAACAGTGAGTGTGGACAACTATAACTCCTTAGTGTTTTAAATGTCCCTGAAACGGAAAACAGAAACAGTGAGTGTGGACAACTATAACTCCTTAGTGTTTTAAATGTCCCTGAAACGGAAAACAGAAACAGTGAGTGTGGACAACTACAACTCCTTAGTGTTTTAAATGTCCCTGAAACGGAAAAAAGAAACAGTCAGTGTGGACAACTATAACTCCTTAGTGTTTTAAATGTCCCTGAAACGGAAAACAGAAACAGTGAGTGTGGACAACTATAACTCCTTAGTGTTTTAAATGTCCCTGAAACGGAAAACAGAAACAGTGAGTGTGGACAACTATAACTCCTTAGTGTTTTAAATGTTCCTGAAACGGAAAAAAGAAACAGTCAGTGTGGACAACTATAACTCCTTAGTGTTTTAAATGTCCCTGAAACGGAAAACAGAAACAGTGAGTGTGGACAACTATAACTCCTTAGTGTTTTAAATGTCCCTGAAACGGAAAACAGAAACAGTCAGTGACTGTGGACAACTATAACTCCTTAGTGTTTTAAATGTCCCTGAAACGGAAAAAAGAAACAGTGAGTGTGGACAACTATAACTTCTTAGTGTTTAACATTAGTATCTCCAGAGGATGCGAAATGAAGAAACTCCACTTTACATGGAAACATTTTCGAAATGTTTTATTTTCTAAAAAAAGCTGTAACAATTTTGATTAAAATGCTTTCTGTTTGAGATATTTTCACGACAAACTAAATGTAAATCTTGAATTTTCTGAAGATCTCTTCATTCTGGATGAACGTTGAGTGACTCATAAACCACGAGAGATAGACAAAAAATGTAATCTCTTTAAAATACAGTTATGTCATGTACAGATAACCGCTTTTCTTGTTTACTTTAAACTTTTCTCAAGCGGGACGTCAACTTTCGTTTCATCTTTTTTCTTTACTCTCCCGGGGATTCAAAAGAGAACCTAATTTCAATTTCACATAGCAATATTTTTTAAAGATTTAGCCTAGTATATTCCCTTATTTATCTTCTTCTTACAAGTAATAAAACCAATTCTGCAAATCTTTATCTCATTAGCATTACGTAGATAAAAGAAACATATTTTGTAAGGAAGAGTTGCTTGTGGAACAGCTAGAGAAGGTCATGTGAATGGAATATATTACATTTTAAGAAAGAGGTCAGGGTATGTGTTTCTGTCTATCTGTCTATGTGTGTGTTTAAAGTTTAGTATCTCCTAATATCCCAAACTGCCCTTTACATCTGTACCAAATTTTAATTTTCTGAAAAATGGCTCTGTATATTAAAGACACTTACATGACAAATAAAATGTGTACTTTGGTTGAAGTCCTCTTCATTGTGAATGACTTTTGCATAAGTAGTAAACCGTAACAAAATCTTACTGCATAACAATTATAATTCTATTACTCCCACTCTGAATTTATGTCTTTTACATTTTTGTTGTTGACATAACCGCTTCCGGGATATTTCTTGTTATTGGTTTCAATTTTAAATACTTAGTACTTTTCTCGAACGGTAAACCGTCTGTTTCTTTTGTTTAGCTCCGGGCCATGCAAAGAAGCGAATTTCAAAAACCAGTCGCATTCCGATAGCTGTTAACACATTTGACTATCGCTTTAGCATACTGTACTCCTTTATTTCTTCTACTTATAAGGAGGCAACTAATAACACAATCAGTTCTGCTATCGTTCATGATTAGCATTGAGTAGAAAGAAGAATTGTATTTTATAAGGAAAGTTTGCTAGAGACAGTCATGTGACTGGAACACATCAGATCTTTTCTTCTGTCCAGGTATCCTCAAAAAGTTTATTTCCGGCGAAATCTCAAATTCTAATTTTTGGGTTGAATGCAATATACTGTTATCTGGTAAAATAAAGTGTTGGTTAAACTATAGGAAGAACTTTTTGTAAAACCCATTTCTAAAATAGCTACATAAAACTAAATGAAAATTCAACTCCGAGGCGCAAAGACCGAATCAGGCCAACGTGTACAAGCGTCATGGGTGGGGTGCAGTACTGGAGGGTGGGACGGGGTTATACCCCAAGTCCCTCCCGGCCGGTTATTGCGATCAGGGAACACGGAGACGCTACTTTCCTGCTCCCCAGGATCCTCAGGAGGCGGAGTGTGCCCCGGATCAGGTCTCCCGGCCGGTTATTGCGATCAGGGAACATGAAGACGCTAATTTCCTGCTCCCCAGGATCCTCAGAAGGCTCAGTGTGCCCCGGATCAGGTCTCCCTGCCGGTTATTGCGATCAGGGAACATGGAGACGCTAATTTCCTGCTCCCCAGGATCCTTAGAAGGCTCAGTGTGCCCCGGATCAGGTCTCCCGGCCGGTTTATGCGATCAGGGAACATGGAGACGCTAATTTCCTGCTCCCCAGGATCCTCAGAACGCTCAGTGTGCCCCGGATCAGGTCTCCCAGCAGGTTGCGTCGTTATGATGTCGTTGTGGGTGTCACGTATGCGTCGTTCCCCACTGTATGTACTAAGTGTGTGTGTGTATGTATATACTCCCCTACCTATGACTTAGAGCAGGTCACTCCACGTGCCTTTTTGTAGCGACGTCTGCTATAGTTGCTGACTCAGCTTTGCACAATCCCGCTGACGTCGGCCGGCGAATATGAAAATTGACTCACTCTTGCTGGAGTGACAATTTGGGTAGTTACGTCTAAATATTACAACCACTTTATCTTTGATTTCTTAATTCATTTGTGACTAGAGCCGTTTAACAATTCCGACGAGCACTTTGCCTCACGTACTAAATTACTCTCTCCTGCCACTTTATATATTCGACGACTGAACTTTATTTTGCACATTTAATGACTGAACATCGCGTTGTGCGCCTAGCAACTGAGTATTATGATCTTCACATTGTGTGGCAACCGAACTTGATATTGAGTGCCAAACTGTCTTCTAGCTGCTACTTATATAGCAAAATTACGTGCAATGGCTGCTTTATTTCCATTGGTCAAAAAGACCGCGAACTTGGCGTCTAGGTGTCCCGTAATGCATTTCTCGTTACCCATTATGCACTATAAACACCACGTGACTGCCTCTAGACGATGAAGAAAAACTCACTTCTTAAACATTAGAGACTTAAACCCAGTTCGCTTTCACTTGTTACCCTTTTGCACACACTTGCATAAAGGAGAACGTGACTTTTACCAACTTTCTACGTTAACAAAGGATCTCCCTCTTATGCAGCGACCTAGTTTCATAAACACCCTAATCTGCGCTTGCTTCAAGCTAGCTTTCTACACATATTGAGAAATGTTTTATTTGTACTGTCAATAATAATCAAATATTAATAATAATTATCGTAATAATATTAATAAGAATAATAATAAGAATAATAAGAATAACAGCGAGGCCAGCTAACGGTCCTGCCACTCGATAAGCAGCCACAAATACATAATAAACCAATTGAATATTAAAGGACGTTTTTCAGTTAATTTTGCTTCACAATTACACGGTTAAAGTGTAATATTACATTTCCTCACAAAAGTTGTATACATATCCCAGCCCGAGATCAAACCCAGGAATCTTAATTATACTCTAAGTTTCCTTGCTTCCGTGATATTCCCCAATTTGCCGTTAAGAAACTTTGTGACCAGAGTTTATTATAATTGCCCTGTGGGATCTCTAACCACTAGGAACAGCACATCCATTTTGCTTTTCGCACAGAAAGAAAAGGATAGCCGCAATAAAACTCCGGACCATTTTTCTCTTTCACTTTCACACAAGAATTTTCAAAAAAAAAAAAAAAAAATCTTTATCGAACTGTCCAAGTTTACTAAGGAATTAAACTCAAGACGTTCGCGTTTAAAAAGAACATTCAAACTGCTTTCCAAAGTTAAGAGGTCTTATTAACCATATTGCTGAGCTTGAATATTTGCAGCTTGTTATTACTATTATTATTACCATTATTGTTACAATTACTAATATCAATATAACCAGTAATATCATTATGAATATTATTTGTAGCATTACCACTAATATTATTACGGCTACTATCATTAACATTATTACGTTATATTAGTGCACTTATGACATTGTTATTATCATTATTACTATAATAATTTCTAATGATTACTGTTATTGTTAACATCACATTTTTATTAATAGCATTAACATTCATTATTATTACCATTATTTTTACAATAATTATTATTAATATTAGTATTATTAATATCATAATGATTATTATGTAATTATTACCGGTGCAATTATTATTAATATTAGCATTAGTAACTCATTCACATAATTATTACTAGAATATTTACTATTATTTTTTCTATTATTATCGTCATTAACATCATTAGTATTATTATTTGCGTTATTACTTTACTTCTATAATTATTATTCATATACTTAACTACTACTATTTTTTTATTGTTTTTCATTTCTGTTGCCCATTTAACGTCTAAGGTGATATCGGGGGCTTTTACACTCGAAACAACTCGTCTGTAGGCTGTTCTACGCTTGGTTTAAATAACCCTTATTTTCCTCAACCACACAAACAGACATTCACAAACATAGCTCCAGACTCTGTGGGGATAGGGAATAACTCCGGTTAAAGAAAAACTCCTCGCCCCAGCCGGGAATCAAACCCGGGACCTCCGGGTGAGAAGTACTATTGATTTTGTTTCCATTATTATTATCATTTTAATATCAGTATTATTAAAAGTATCACCATTGTCAGTATTATTTCAGTTGCAATACTACTAATGCCTATCACTTCTATTGTTAATATACTTACTGTAACTATGGCCATATTATTATGCTACTAGTGTTACTCTTATCACTACTACCACTGCCACAACCTCAACCACTACCACCACCACTACCACTACCACCACCACCACTACCACCACTACCACCACTACCACCACCACCACTACTACCACTACCACCACCACCACTACCACTGCCACCTCTACCACTACCACCACTACCACTACCGCTACCACCACCACCACTACCACTACCACCACCACCACTACCACCACTACCACCACCACCACTACTACCACCACCACCACTACTACCACTACCACCACCACCACTACCACTACCACCACTACCAACACTACCACCACTACCACCACTACCACCACCACCACCACTACCACCACCACCACTACTACCACTACCACCACCACCACTACCACCACTACCACCACCACCACTACTACCACCACCACCACTACTACCACTACCACCACCACCACTACCACCACTACCACCACTACCACCACTACCACAACCACCACTACTACCACTACCACCACCACCACTACCACTGCCACCTCTACCACTACCACCACTGCCACTACCGCTACCACCACCACCACAAGCACCAGTACCACCACTACCACCACTACCACCACTACCACTACCACCACTACCACTACCACTACTACCACCACTACCACCACCACTACTACCACTACCACCACCACTACCACCATCACCACTACCACCACTACAACTACCACTACCACCACTACCACTACCACTACCACTACCACTACCACCACTACCACAATTACCACCACAACCACCACCACTACCACTACTACTACCACTACCACAATTACCACCACAACCACTACCACTACCACTACTACTACCACTACCACCACTACACTACCACAATTACCACCACAACCACTACCACCGCAACCACTACCACTACCACAATTACCACCACAACCACTACCACTACCACTACTGTTACCACTACCACCACTAACACTACCACCACTACCACCACCACCACTACAACTACCAATACCGCCATCACTACCACCACCATTACTACTACCACCACAACCACTACCACTACCACTGCCAACATCATTACAACTACCACTACTACCATTACCACCTCCAACACGACAATTATCACTACTACCACTACCACCACCACCACTACCACTACCAAAATTACCACCACAACCACTACCACTACCACCACAACCACTACCACTACCACTACTACTACCACCACCACCACTACCACTACCACAATTACCATCACTACCACTACTACCACTACCACGACAACCACTACCACCACAGCGACTACCACTACCACCATTACCACCACCACTACCACCACCACCACAGCCATTATCATTATCACCACTAACACCACGACTACCACTACCACCATTACCACCACCACTACCACTACCACCACAACCATTACCACTAACACCACACCGACCACCACTATCACCTCTACCACCACCACTAACACCACAACGACTACCACTACTACCACTACCACCGCTAGCACTACCACTACCACCACCACTAACACTACCACAACTACCAATACCACTACCACTACCACTACTACTACCACTACTACCACTACCACTACTAACACTACTACTACCACTACCAGTACCACCTGTACCACTACCACACTACCACTACCACAACTACTACCACTACCAGTACCACCTGTTGCACTACCACTACTACCACTACCACCACTACCGCTTCGACTAACACTACTACTACTATCACCACTACACCACTACCACTACCACTACTACTATCACCACTACCACCACTACCACTGCCACTACTACCACTACTAATATCACCACTACCACCACCACTAACACTACCACCACCACAAACACTACCACCACTACCACTACTACCACTACCACTACCACCATTACCACAACTACCACTACCACCACTACCAGTACCACCACTACCACTACTACCACTACAACTACCACCAAAACCACTACTACTACCACTATCACCATACTACTACCACTACCACCACTACCATTACTACATCTACCACTACTATCACTACCACCACTACCACTACCACCAGCACCACTACCACCATTACCACCACCACTACCACTACCACCAGCACCACTACCACTACCACCAGCACCACTACCACCACTACCACCACCACCACCACTACCACCACCACTACCACTACCATACCACTACCACTACGACTACTACTTCTACTACTGTTTACTTTATTATTCTTTCAACCACGTTCATAGTAACCTAAGAAGGTATTACATAAACCCAAAACGTTGATTCTAAGCTTCCACTGGAAATACACGTCTTGCATTTGGTTTGTATTTTTCAAAGCTTAATCATTGTTTCAAATTGCCATGGATTTTTAGTTGTTTCTAGCGACGTCATGAAAGGAGTGTGGAATTTTGAGGCCAGCATTACAGGTGACTGATCTGTCCCATATTTTATGTATGTGGATATCACTTCGTATGTGAAAAAGTTGCAAAACTCTCCGAGGTAATTTCATGTTAAAAAGCGGTCACTGGGGAACTGGCGTGAGCGACCATCGATTAACAGAGTGCGCTTCCTGAGATGTTCAAGGCCGCTGTTCCTGCTGATACCTTGGTGGCTTATAGTCATCTGACATAATTTAGTCAAGTGTGTAAAATAAATACAAATCAATAATTGCGTGTAATCAGAGTAGTAAATCGATTCAAATGTTGACCAGTAAGGTTTCCCCACCCATGGGACTTGGGAGTTGTACTGAAACATTGAGTGGCTCAACAGATATTTGAGCTAGCCTAATGGCTATCAGTAATGTTTTCCCACCCATGTGACTTGGGAGTTAGACTGTAACATTGAGTGACACAACAGGAATTTGAGCTAGCCTAATGGCTATCAGTAATGTTTTCCCATCCGTGTGACATGGGAGTTAGACTGTAACATTGAGTGGCTCAACAGGCATTTGAGCTAGCCTAATGGCTATCAGTAATGTTTTCCCATCCGTGTGACATGGGAGTTAGACTGTAACATTGAGTGGCACAACAGGCATTTGAGCTAGCCTAATGCCTATCAGTAATGTTTTCCCACCCATGTGACTTGGAAGTTGTACTGAAACATTGAGTGGCTCAACAGGTATTTGAACTAGCCTAATGGCAATCAGTAATGTTTTTCCATCCGTGTGACATGGGAGTTAGACTGTAATATTGAGTGGCTCAACAGGCATTTGAGCTAGCCTAATGGCTATCAGTAATGTTTTCCCATCCGTGTGACATGGGAGTTAGACTGTAACATTGAGTGGCTCAACAGGCATTTGAGCTAGCCTAATGGCTATCAGTAATGTTTTCCCATCCGTGTGACATGGGAATTGTACTGAAACATTGAGTGGCTCAACAGGCATTTGAGCTAGCCTAATGTTTATCAGTAATCTTTTCCCATCCGTGTCACATGGGAGTTAGACTGTCACATTGAGTGGCACAACAGGCATTTGAGGTAGCCTAATGGCTATCAGTAATGTTTTCCCAACCGTGTGACATGGGAGTTGTACTGAAACATTGAGTGTTTCAGCAGGCATTTAAGTTAGCCTTATGGCTATCAGTAATGTTTTCCCACCCATGTGACTTGGGAGTTGTACTGAAACATTGAGTGGCTCAACAGGCATTTGAGCTAGCCTAATGGCTATCAGTAATGTTTTCCCACCCAAGTGACTTGGGAGTTGTACTGAAACATTGAGTGGCACAACAGGCATTTGAGCTAGCCTAATGGCTTTCACTAATGTTTTCCCACCCATGTGACTTGGGAGTTGTATTGAAACATTGAGTTGCTCAACAGGAATTTGAGCTAGCCTAATGGCTATCAGTAATGTTTTCCCATCCGTTTGACATGGGAGTTAGACTGTAACATTGAGTGGCTCAACAGGCATTTGAGCTAGCCAAATGGCTATCAGTAATGTTTTCCCATCCGTGTGACATGGCAGTGGTACTGAAACATTGAGTGGCTCAACAGGCATTTGAGCTAGCCTAATGTCTATCAGTAATATTTTCCCATCCGTGTGACATGGGAGTTAGACTGTAACATTGAATGGCACAAAAGGCGTATGAGCTAACCTAATGGCTATCAGTAATGTTTTCCCATCCGTGTGACATGGGAGGTAGACTGTAACATTGAGTGGCTCAACAGGCATTTGAGCAAGCCTAATGGGTATCAGTAATGTATTCCCATCCGTGTGACTTGGGAGTTAGACTGAAACATTGAGTGGCACAACAGGCATTTGAGCTAGCCTAAAAGCTGTTAGTCATGTTTTCCCATCCGTGTGATTTGGGAGCTAGTCTAATAACATTGAGTGGCACAACAGACATTTGAGCCAGCCTAATGGCTATCAGTAATGTTTTCCCCTCCGTGTGACATGGGAGTTAGACTGTAACATTGAGTGGCTCAAAAGGCATTTGAGCTAGCTGATTGGCGATTAGGAATGTTTTCCCATCCGTGTGACTTGGGAGTTAGACTGTCACATTGAGTGGCACAACAGACATTTGAGCTAGCCTAATGGCTATCAGTAATGTTTTCCCAATCGTGTGACATGGGAGATAGACTGTAACATTGAGTGGCTCAACAGGCATTTGAGCTAGCCAAATGGCTATCAGTAATGTTTTCCCATCCGTGTGACATGGCAGTTGTACTGAAACATTGAGTGGCTGAACAGGCATTTGAGCTAGCCTAATGGCTATCAGTAATGTTTTCCTATCCGTGTGACATGGGAGTTATACTGTAACATTGAGTGGCTGAACAGGCATTTGAGCTAGCCTAATGGCTATCAGTAAGGTTTTCCCATCCGTGTGACATGGGAGTTAGACTGTAACATTGAGTGGCTCAACAGGCATTTGAGCTAGCCTAATGGCTATCAGTAATGTTTTCCCACCCATGTGACATGGGAGTTAGACTGAAACATTGAGTGGCTGAACAGGCATTTGAGCTAGCCTAATGACTATCAGTAATGTTTTCCCACCCATGTGACATGGGAGTTAGACTGAAACATTGAGTGGCTCAACAGGCATTTGAGCTAGCCTAATGGCTATCAGTAATGTTTTCCCATCCGTGTGACATAGGAGTTAGACTATAAAATTGAGTGGCACAACAGGCATTTGAGCTAGCCTAATGGCTATCAGTAATGTTTTCCCACCCATGATACTTTGGAGTTGTACTGAAACATTGAGTGGCACAACAGGCATTTGAGCTAACATAATGGCTATCAGTAATGTTTTCCCATCCGTGTGACTTGGGTGTTAGACTGTAACATTAAGTGGCACAATAGGCATTTGAGCTAGCCTAATGGATATCAGTAATGTTTTCCCATCCAAGTGACTTGGGAGTTGTACTGAAACATTGAGTGGCACAACAGACATTTGAGCTAGCCTAATGGCTATCAGTAATGTTTTCCCACCCATGTGACTTGGGAGTTGTACTCAAACATTGAGTGGCTCAACAGGCATTTGAGCGAGCCTAATGGCTATCAGTAATGTTTACCCATCCGTGTGAAATGGGAGTTGTACTGAAACATTGAGTGGCTCAACAGGCATTTGAGCTAGCCTAATGGCTTTCAGTAATGTTTTCCCATCCGTGTGACATGGGAGTTAGACTGTAACATTGAGTGGCTCAACAGGCATTTGAGTTATCCTAATGGCTATCAGTAATGTTTTATCCGTGTGTCTTGGGAGTTAGACTGTAACATTGAGTGGCTCAACAGGCATTTGAGCTAGCCTGATGGCTATCAGTAATGTTTTATCCGTGTGTCTTGGGAGTTAGACTGAAACATTGAGTGGCACAACAGGTATTTGAACTAGCCTAATGGCTATCAGTAATGTTTTCCCATCCGTGTGACATGGGAGTTAGACTGTACCATTGAGTGGCTCAACAGGATTTGAGCTAGCCTAATGGCTATCAGTAATGTTTTCCCATCCGTGTGACATGGGAGTTAGACTGTACCATTGAGTGGCTGAACAGGCATTTGAGCTAGCCTAATGGCTATCAGTAATGTTTTCCCATCCGTGTGACATGGGAGTTAGACTGTACCATTGAGTGGCTCAACAGGATTTGAGCTAGCCTAATGGCTATCAGTAATGTTTTCCCATCCGTGTGACATGGGAGTTAGACTGTAACATTGGGTGGCTCAACAGGCATTTGATCTAGCCTAATGGCTATCAGTAATGTTTTCCCATCCGTGTGACATGGGAGATAGACTGTAACATTGAGTGGCTCAACAGGCATTTGAGCTAGCCCAATGGCTATCATTAATGTTTTCCCATTCGTGGGCCGTGGGAGTTAGACTGTAACATTGAGTGGCACAATAGACATTTGAGCTAGCCTAATGGATATCAGTAATGTTTTCCCATCCGTGTGACATGGGATTTAGACTGTAACATTGAGTGGCACTACAGGCATTTGAGCTAGCCTAATGGCTATCAGTAATGTTTTCCCAACCGTGTGACATGGGAGTTAGACTGTAACATCGAGTGGCTCAACAGGCATTTGAGCTAGCCAAATGGCTATCAGTAATGTTTTCCCATCCGTGTGACGTGGCAGTTGTACTAAAACATTGAGTGGCTGAACAGGCATTTGAGCTAGCCTAATGGCTATCAGTGATGTTTTCCCATCCGTGTGACAAGGGAGTTAGACTGTAACATTGAGTGGCGCAACAGGCATTTGAGCTAACCTAATGGCTATCAGTAATGTTTTCCCATCCATATTACATGGGAGTTGTACTGTAACATTGAGTGGCACAATAGGAATTTTAGTTAGCCTAATGGATATCAGTAATGTTTTCCCATCCGTGTGACATGAGAATTAGACTGCAACATTGAGTGGCACAACACGCATTTGAGCTAGCTTAATGGCTATCAGTAATGTTTTCCCGTCCGTGTGACATGGGAGTTAGACTGTAACATTGAGTGGCACAACAGGCATTTGAGCTAGCCTAATGGCTATCAGTAATGTTTGCCCATCCGTGTCACATGGGAGTTAGACTGTAACATCGAGTGGCTCAACAGGCATTTGAGTTAGCCTAATGGCTATCAGTAATGTTTTCCCAAACATTAGACTTGGGAGTTGTACTGAAACATTGAGTGGCACAACAGGTATTTGAACTAGCCTAATGGCTATCAGTAATGTTTCTCTATCCGTGTGACATGGGAGTTAGACTGAAACATTGAGTGGCTCAATAGGCATTTGAGCTAGCCTAAAGGCTATCAGTAATGTTTTCCAATCCGTGTGACTTGGGAGTTAGATTGTAACGTTGAGAGGCACAATAGGCTTTTGAGCTAGCCTAATGGATATCAGTAAGGTTTTCCCATCGGTGTGACATGGGAGTTAGACTGTAACATTGAGTGGCACAACAGGCATTTGAGCTAGCCTAATGGCTATCTGTAATGTTTTCCCATCCGTGTGACATGGGAGTTAGACTGTAACATTGAGTGGCACAACAGGCATTTGAGCTAGCCTAATGGCTATCAGTAATGTTTTCCCATCCGTGTGACATGGGAGTTAGACTGTCACATTGAGTGGCACAACAGGCATTTGAGCTAGCCTAATGGCTATCAGTAATGTTTTCCCACCCATGTGACTTGGGAGTTGTACTGAAACATTGAGTGGCAAAACAGGCATTTGAGCTAGCCTAATGGCTATCAGTATTGTTTTCCCACCCAAGTGACTTGGGAGTTGTACCGAAACATTGAGTGGCTCAACAGGTATTTGAACTAGCCTAATGGCTATCAGTAATGTTTCCCCATCCGTGTGACATGGGAGTTAGACTGAAACATTGAGTGGCTCAACAGGCATTTGAGTTAGCCTAATGGCTATCAGTAATGTTTTCCCATCCGTGTGACATGGGAGTTAGACTGTAACATTGAGTGGCTCAACAGGCATTTGAGCTAGCCTAATGGCTATCAGTAATGTTTTCCCATCCGTGTGACATGGGAGTTTGGCTGTAACATTGAGTGGCTCAACAGGCATTGGAGCTAGCCTAATGGCTGTCAGTAATGTTTTCCCATCCGTGTCACATGGGAGTTAGACTGTCACATTGAGCGGCACAACAGGTATTTGAGCTAGCCTAATGGCTTTCAGTAATGTTTTCCCACCCATGTGACTTGGGAGTTGTACTGAAACATTGAGTGGCACAATAGGCATTTGAGCCATTCTAATGGCTATCAGTAATGTTTTCCCACGCAAGTGACATGGGAGTTGTACTGAAACATTGAGTGGCACAACAGGCATTTGAGCTAGCCTAATGGCTTTCACTAATGTTTTCCCACCCATGTGACTTGGGAGTTGTATTGAAACATTGAGTGGCTCAACAGGCATTTGAGCTAGCCTATTGGCTATCAGTAATGTTTTCCCATCCGTGTGACATGGGAGTTAGACTGTAACATTGAGTGGCTCAACAGGCATTTGAGCTAGCCAAATAGCTATCAGTAATGTTATGCCATCCGTGTGACATGGCAGTTGTACTGAAACATTGAGTGGCACAATAGGCATTTGAGCCATTCTAATGGCTATCAGTAATGTTTTCCCACGCAAGTGACATGGGAGTTGTACTGAAACATTGAGTGGCACAACAGGCATTTGAGCTAGCCTAATGGCTTTCACTAATGTTTTCCCACCCATGTGACTTGGGAGTTGTATTGAAACATTGAGTGGCTGAACAGGCATTTGAGCTAGCCTATTGGCTATCAGTAATGTTTTCCCATCCGTGTGACATGGGAGTTAGACTGTAACATTGAGTGGCTCAACAGGCATTTGAGCTAGCCAAATAGCTATCAGTAATGTTATGCCATCCGTGTGACATGGCAGTTGTACTGAAACATTGAGTGGCTCAAGAGGCATTTGAGCTAGCCTAATGTCTATCAGTAATATTTTCCCATCCGTGTGACATGGGAGTTAGACTGTAACATTGAGTGGCACAAAAAGCATATGAGCTAACCTAATGGCTATCAGTAATGTTTTCCCATCCGTGTGACATGGGAGTTAGACTGTAACATTGAGTGGCACAAAAAGCATATGAGCTAACCTAATGGCTATCAGTAATGTTTTCCCATCCCTGTGACATGGGAGGTAGATTGTAACATTGAGTGGCTCAACAGGCATTTGAGATAGCCAAATGGGTATCAGTAATGTTTTCCCACTAATGTGACATGGGAGTTAGACTGTAACATTGAGTGGCACAACAGATATTCGAGCTAGCCTAATGGCTATCAGTAATGTTTTCCCATCCGTGTGAGTTGGGAGTTAGATTGTAACATTGAGTGGCTCCACAGGCATTTGAGCTAGCCTAATGGCTGTCAGTAAGATTTCCCATCCGTGTGACAAGGGAGTTAGACTGTAGCATTGAGTGGCTCAACAGGCACTTGAGCTAGTCAAATGGCTATCAGTAATGTTTTCCCATCTTTGTGACATGGGAGTTAGACTGAAACATTGAGTGGCACAACAGCTTTTTGAGCTGGCCTAAAAGCTGTTAGTCTTGTTCTCCCATCCGTGTGACTTGGGAGCTAGTCTAATCACAATGAGTGGCACAACAGACATTTGAGCCAGCCTATTGGCTATCAGTAATGTTTTCCCAATCGTGTGACATGGGAATTAGACTGTAACATTGAGTGGCTCAACAGGCATTTGAGTTAGCTGATTGGCGATTAGTAATGTTTTCCCATCCGTGTGACTTGGGAGCTAGACTGTCACATTCAGTGGCACAACAGACATTTGAGCTAGCCTAATGGCTATCAGTAATGTTTTCCCAATCGTGTGACATGGTAATTAGACTGTAACATTGAGTGGCTCAACAGGCATTTGAGCTAGCCAAATGTCTATCAGTAATGTTTTCTCATCCGTGTGACATATCAGTTGTACTGAAACATTGAGTGGCTGAACAGGCATTTGAGCTAGCCTAATGTCTATCAGTAATGTTTTCCCATCCGTGTGACATGGGAGTTAGACTGTAACATTGAGTGGCACAACAGGCATTTGAGCTAGCCAGATGGCTATCAGTAATTTTTTCATCCGTGTGTCTTGGGAGTTAGACTGAAACATTGAGTGGCACAACAGGCATTTGAGCTAGGCTAATGGCTATCAGTAATGTTTTCCTATCCGTGTGACATGGGAGTTAGACTGTAACATTGAGTAGCTGAACAGGCATTTGAGCTAGCCTAATGGCTATCAGTAATGTTTTCCCATCCGTGTGACAAGGGAGTTAGACTGTAACATTGAGTGGCTCAACAGGCATTTGAGCTAGCCTGATGGCTATCAGTAATGTTTTCCCATCCGTGTGACATGGGAGTTAGACTGTACCATTGAGTGGCTCAACAGGCATATGTCTAGCCTAATGGCTATCAGTAATGTTTTCCCATCCGTGTGACATGGGAGATAGACTGTAACATTGAGTGGCTCAACAGGCATTTGAGCTAGCCCAATGGCTATCATTAATGTTTTCCCATTCGTGGGCCGTGGGAGTTAGACTGTAACATTGAGTGGCACAATAGACATTTGAGCTAGCCTAATGGATATCAGTAATGTTTTCCCATCCGTGTGACATGGGATTTAGACTGTAACATTGAGTGGCACTACAGGCATTTGAGCTAGCCTAATGGCTATCAGTAATGTTTTCCCAACCGTGTGACATGGGAGTTAGACTGTAACATTGAGTGGCTCAACAGGCATTTGAGCTAGCCAAATGGCTATCAGTAATGTTTTCCCATCCGTGTGACGTGGCAGTTGTACTAAAACATTGAGTGGCTGAACAGGCATTTGAGCTAGCCTAATGGCTATCAGTGATGTTTTCCCATCCGTGTGACAAGGGAGTTAGACTGTAACATTGAGTGGCGCAACAGGCATTTGAGCTAACCTAATGGCTATCAGTAATGTTTTCCCATCCGTGTGACATGAGAATTAGACTGCAACATTGAGTGGCACAACACGCATTTGAGCTAGCCTAATGGCTATCAGTAATGTTTTCCCATCCGTGTGACATGGGAGTTAGACTGTAACATTGAGTGGCACAACAGGCATTTGAGCTAGCCTAATGGCTATCAGTAATGTTTGCCCATCCGTGTCACATGGGAGTTAGACTGTAACATCGAGTGGCTCAACAGGCATTTGAGTTAGCCTAATGGCTATCAGTAATGTTTTCCCAACCATTTGACTTGGGAGTTGTACTGAAACATTGAGTGGCACAACAGGTATTTGAACTAGCCTAATGGCTATCAGTAATGTTTCTCTATCCGTGTGACATGGGAGTTAGACTGAAACATTGAGTGGCTCAATAGGCATTTGAGCTAGCCTAAAGGCTATCAGTAATGTTTTCCAATCCGTGTGACTTGGGAGTTAGATTGTAACGTTGAGCGGCACAATAGGCTTTTGAGCTAGCCTAATGGATATCAGTAATGTTTTCCCATCGGTGTGACATGGGAGTTAGACTGTAACATTGAGTGGCACAACAGGCATTTGAGCTAGCCTAATGGCTATCTGTAATGTTTTCCCATCCGTGTGACATGGGAGTTAGACTGTAACATTGAGTGGCACAACAGGCATTTGAGCTAGCCTAATGGCTATCTGTAATGTTTTCCCATCCGTGTGACATGGGAGTTAGACTGTACCATTGAGTGGCTGAACAGGCATTTGAGCTAGCCTAATGGCTATCAGTAATGTTTTCCCAACCGTGTGACATGGGAGTTAGACTGCAACATTGAGTGGCACAACACGCATTTGAGCTAGCCTAATGGCTATCTGTAATGTTTTCCCATCCGTGTGACATGGGAGTTAGACTGTAACATTGAGTGGCACAAGAGGCATTTGAGCTAGCCTAATGGCTATCAGTAATGTTTTCCCATCCGTGTCACATGGGTGTTTGACAGTAACATTGAGTGGCACAACAGGCATTTGAGCTAGCCTAATGGCTATCAGTAATGTTTTCCCACCCATGTGACTTGGGAGTTGTACTGAAACATTGAGTGGCAAAACAGGCATTTGAGCTAGCCTAATGGCTATCAGTATTGTTTTCCCACCCAAGTGACTTGGGAGTTGTACTGAAACATTGAGTGGCTCAACAGGCATTTGATCTAGCCTAATGGCTATCAGTAATGTTTTCCCATCCGTGTGACATGGGAGATAGACTGTAACATTGAGTGGCTCAACAGGCATTTGAGCTAGCCAAATAGCTATCAGTAATGTTATGCCATCCGTGTGACATGGCAGTTGTACTGAAACATTGAGTGGCTCAAGAGGCATTTGAGCTAGCCTAATGTCTATCAGTAATATTTTCCCATCCGTGTGACATGGGAGTTAGACTGTAACATTGAGTGGCACAAAAAGCATATGAGCTAACCTAATGGCTATCAGTAATGTTTTCCCATCCGTGTGACATGGGAGGTAGATTGTAACATTGAGTGGCTCAACAGGCATTTGAGATAGCCAAATGGGTATCAGTAATGTTTTCCCACTAATGTGACATGGGAGTTAGACTGTAACATTGAGTGGCACAACAGATATTTGAGCTAGCCTAATGGCTATCAGTAATGTTTTCCCATCCGTGTGAGTTGGGAGTTAGACTGTAACATTGAGTGGCTCCACAGGCATTTGAGCTAGCCTAATGGCTGTCAGTAAGATTTCCCATCCGTGTGACAAGGGAGTTAGACTGTAGCATTGAGTGGCTCAACAGGCACTTGAGCTAGTCAAATGGCTATCAGTAATGTTTTCCCATCTTTGTGACATGGGAGTTAGACTGAAACATTGAGTGGCACAACAGGTTTTTGAGCTGGCCTAAAAGCTGTTAGTCTTGTTTTCCCATCCGTGTGACTTGGGAGCTAGTCTAATCACAATGAGTGGCACAACAGACATTTGAGCCAGCCTATTGGCTATCAGTAATGTTTTCCCAATCGTGTGACATGGGAATTAGACTGTAACATTGAGTGGCTCAACAGGCATTTGAGTTAGCTGATTGGCGATTAGTAATGTTTTCCCATCCGTGTGACTTGGGAGCTAGACTGTCACATTCAGTGGCACAACAGACATTTGAGCTAGCCTAATGGCTATCAGTAATGTTTTCCCAATCGTGTGACATGGTAATTAGACTGTAACATTGAGTGGCTCAACAGGAATTTGAGCTAGCCAAATGTCTATCAGTAATGTTTTCTCATCCGTGTGACATATCAGTTGTACTGAAACATTGAGTGGCTGAACAGGCATTTGAGCTAGCCTAATGGCTATCAGTAATATTTTCCCATCCGTGTGACATGGGAGTTAGACTGTCACATTGAGTGGCACAAAAGGCATATGAGCTAACCCAATGGCTATCGGTAATGTTTTCCCACCCATGTGACTTGGGAGTTGTACTGAAACATTGAGTGGCTGAACAGGCATTTGAGCTAGCCTAATGGCTATCAGTGATGTTTTTCCATCCGTGTGACAAGGGAGTTAGACTGTAACATTGAGTGGCGCAACAGGCATTTGAGCTAGCCTAATGGCTATCAGTAATGTTTTCCCATCCGTGTGACATGGGAGTTAGACTGTAACATTCAGTGGCTCAAAAGGCATTTGAGCTAGCCTAATGGCTATCAGTAATGTTTTCCCATCCGTGTGACATGGGAGATAGACTATAACATTTAGTGGCTCAACAGGTATTTGAGCTAGCCTAATGGCTATTTGTAATGTTTTCCCATCCGTGGGACGTGGGAGTTAGAATGTAACATTGAGTGGCTCAACAGGCATTTGAGCTAGCCTAATGGCTATCAGTAATGTTTTCCCACTAATGTGACTTGGGAGTTGTACTGAAACATTGAGTGGCACAACAGGCATTTGAGCAAGCCTATTGTCTATCAGTAAATTTTTCCCACGCATGTGACTTGGGAGCTGTACTGTAACATTGGGTGGCTCATCAGGCATTTCAGCTAGCCTAATGGCTATCAGTAATGTTTTCCCATCCGTGTGACACGGGAGTTAGACTGTAACATTGAGTGGCTCAACAGGCATTTGAGCTAGCCTAATGACTATCAGTAATGTTTTCCCATCCGTGTGACATTGGAGATAGACTGTAACATTGAGTGGCTCAACACGCATTTGAGCTAGCCTAATGGCTATCGGTAATGCTTTCCCATCCGTGGGACGTGGGAGTTAGAATGTAACATTGAGTGGCTCAACAGGCATTTGAGCTAACCTAATTGCTATCAGTAATGTTTTCCCATCCGTGTGACATGGGAGTTATACTGTAACATGGAGTGGCTCAACAGGCATTTGAGCTAGCCTAGTGGCTATCAGAAATGTTTTCCCATCCGTGTCACATGGGAGTTTGACTGTAACATTGAGTGGCACAAAAGGCATTTGAGCTAGCCTAATGGCTATCGGTTATGTTTTCCCACCCATGTGACTTGGCAGTTGTACTGAAACCTTGAGTGGCTCAACAGGCATTTGAACAACCCTATTGGCTTTTAGTAATGTTTTCCCATCCGTGTGACAAGGGAGTTAGACTGTAACATTGAGTGGCGAAACAGGCATTTGAGCTAGCCTAATGGCTATCAGTAATGTTTACCATCCGTGTGACATGGGAGTTAGACTGTAACATTGAGTGGCTCAACAGGCATTTGAGCTAGCCTAATGGCTATCAGTAATGCTTTCCCATCCGTGTGACATGGGTGTTAGAATATAACATTGAGTGGCTCAACAGGCATTTGAGCTAGCCTAATGGCTATCAGTAATGTTTTCCCATCCCTGTGTCTTGGGAGTTAGACCGAAACATTGAGTGGCTCAACAGGTATTTGAGCTAGCCTAATGGCTATCAGTAATGTTTTCCCATCCGTGGGACGTGGCGGTTAGAATGTAACATTGAGTGGCTCAAAAGGCATTTGAGCTAGCCTAATGGCTATTAGTAATGTTTTCCCATCCGTGTGACATGGGAGTTAGACTGAAACATTGAGTTGCACAACAGACATTTGAGCTAGCCTAATGGCTATCAGTAATATTTTCCTATCCGTGTGACATGGAAGTTAGACTGAAACATTGAGTGGCTCAACAGGCATTTGAGCTAGCCCAATGGCTATCAGTAATGTTTTCCCATCCGTGTGACATGGGAGTTAGACTGTAACATTGAGTGGCTCAACAGCCATTTGAGCTAGCCTAATGGCTATCAGTAATGCTTTCCCATCCGTGTGACATGGGTGTTAGAATCTAACATTGAGTGGCTCAACAGGCATTTGAGCTAGCCTAATGGCTATCAGTAATGTTTTCCCATCCCTGTGTCTTGGGAGTTAGACCGAAACATTGAGTGGCTCAACAGGTATTTGAGCTAGCCTAATGGGTATCAGTAATGTTTTCCCATCCGTGTGACATGGGAGTTAGACTGTAACATTGAGTGGCACAATAGACATTTGAGCTAGCCTAATGGATATCAGTAATGTTTTCCCATCGGTGTGACATGGGAGTTAGACTGTAACATTGAGTGACACAACAGGCATTTGAGCTAGTCTAATGGCTATCAGTAATGTTTTCCCATCCGTGTGACATGGGTGTTAGAATCTAACATTGAGTGGCTCAACAGGCATTTGAGCTAGCCTAATGGCTATCAGTAATGTTTTCCCATCCCTGTGTCTTGGGAGTTAGACCGAAACATTGAGTGGCTCAACAGGTATTTGAGCTAGCCTAATGGGTATCAGTAATGTTTTCCCATCCGTGTGACATGGGAGTTAGACTGTAACATTGAGTGGCACAATAGACATTTGAGCTAGCCTAATGGATATCAGTAATGTTTTCCCATCGGTGTGACATGGGAGTTAGACTGTAACATTGAGTGACACAACAGGCATTTGAGCTAGTCTAATGGCTATCAGTAATGTTTTCCCATCCGTGTGACATGGGAGTTGTACTGTAACATTGAGTGGCAAATAGGCATTTGAGCTAGCCTAATGGATATCAGTAATGTTTTCCCTTCCGTGTGGCATGGGAGTTAGACTGTAACATTGAGTGGCACAACAGGCATTTGAGCTAGCCTAATGGCTATCAGTAATGTTTTCCCTTCCGTGTGGCATGAGAATTAGACTGTAACATTGAGTGGCACAACAGGCATTTGAGCTAGCCTAATGGGTATCAGTAATGTTTTCCCATCCGTGTCCCATGGGAGTTAGACTGTAACATTGAGTGGCTCAACAGGCATTTGAGCTAGCTTAATGGCTATCAGTAATGTTTTCTCACCCATGTGACTTGGGAGTTGTACTGAAACATTGAGTGGCACAACAGGCATTCGAGCTAGCCCAATGTTTATCAGTAATGTTTTCCCATCCAAGTGACTTGGCAGTTGTACTGAAACATTGAGTGGCACAACAGGCATTTGAGCTAGCCTAATGGCTTTCAGTAATGTTTTCCCACCCAGTTGACTTGGGAGTTGTACTGAAAAATTGAGTGGCTCAACAGGCATTTGAGCTAGCCTAATGGCTATCAGTAATGTTTTCGCAGCCGTGTGACATGGGAGTTAGACTGTAACATTGAGTGGCTCAACAGGCTTTTGAGCTAGCCTAATGGCTATCAGTAATGTTTTCCCATCCTCGGGAAATGGGAGTTAGAATGTAGCATTGAGTGGCTCAACAGGCATTTGAGCTAGCCTAATGGCTATCAGTAATGTTTACCCATCCTTATGACAAGGTAGGTAGACTGTAACATTAAGTGGCTCAGCAGGCATTTGAGCTAGCCTAATGGCTATCAGTAATGTTTTCCCATCCGTGTGACATGGGAGTTAGACTGAAACATTGAGTGGCTCAACAGACATTTGAGCTAGCCTAATGGCTATCAGTAATGTTTTCCCACCCAAGTGACATGGGAGTTAGACTGTAACATTGAGTGGCACAACAGGCATTTGAGCTAGCCTGATGGCTATCAGTAATGTTTTCCCACCCATGTGACTTGGGAGTTAGACTGAAACATTGAGTGGCACAACAGACATTTGAGCTAGCCTAATGGCTATCAGTAATGTTTTCCCACCCATGTGACTTGGGAGCTAGACTGTAACATTGAGTGGCACAACAGACATTTGAGTTAGCCTAATGACTATCAGTAATGTTTTCCCTTCCTTGCGACATGGGAGTTTTACTGAAACATTGAGTGGCACAACAGACATTTGAGCTAGCCTAATGGCTAACTGTATGCCATCGGGGTGTTTCTTCTCAAAATAATTGGATATCTTTTTGTGTTTTACCGGGATCAACTGAAGCCAGTTAGGGAGTATAATGTCGGATCGGCATTTCGCGATGGTAGTTCAGCGGTTAAAGCAACCACACGGAGCCCGGGAAATCCCTGTTTCAAATCGCGGCTAAACCTACCCATCAAATATTGTAACTTTTTAAACAATAGTAAATTAATTTTAAAAATCTTATGAGTTCCATTCACATGACTTTCTCTACATCTCTGCAAAAATTATTCTTAAAAGGTTCAGGCTTCTATTTACTTCATGCTAATGGAGAAAAGATTAGCAGGAATAATCTAATTACTTGCTCCCTTGTAAGTAAAAGCGGAATAAGGGAGTACCACAGGTTAAAGTGATAGTCAAAAGCTGGTTGCTAGGTGATTTAAGTTCCTTTGTTTTTATGGACAAGATTTGACAAATTCCTGCATGAGAAAACTATAAGTTTTTTAAGGCTGAAACAAAAACGAAGGAATATCTCAAAAACGATCAACTGCACGAAAAAATTGTATGACATAAATTGTGTATTTTAATAGGCTCAACATTTTTGTGTGGAAAATTCTTGTCCATATCATAGCGTTTAGCAGTTATGCAAAATTCCGTAAAATTCATCCTGAATAAAGTAGTCTTCAGAGGCAATTCTCAGAAATTGCAAGATATACACTTTATTTTCAGGTAAATATCTTTAATATAGGATATTTTAATCAAAATCGTGAGAGCCATTTTTGAGAAAATCAAAATGTTTTAAAAAAGTTCTTATTGTGGGGGTATTATGTTGAAAATCTTCATGTTGCATCCTTGGACGATATCAAACTTAAATACCAAGTTTGGTATCCAACAGTCTTTTCGTTTTTGAGCTATGTTGTCCACAGACACACGTCCAAACACGCACACACGGACCTTTTTCCAAAAATGTTTTCTTTGAATTCAGGGGTACGCAAAACATATATTTCCCGTGAAATCACGGTATCGATTTTTGAGTACAATACAATAACTTCTCTATACTCTATGTACATAATACGTGTAGAGAAAGTAAAATGGTAGTCAGTTATTGATGAAACTAATAGTTAAGAAATCCGACATTTTATAGGGTATTTGAAAACTAAATTTGTATATGTTTTTCTTTAATTAACGTCTTCTTAAATTCAAATACACTTTTCACTCTGCAAATTAGCAGAGTTTTCATGCGCCCAACACTTTTGCTTCTGCCATTAAATACAATCTTCTTCAAAACTTCCCCCACGTAAATTTAACAAAGTTTTCTTAGAAGCATCAGCTTCTCATGTATTCAAAGAAGCAAGTGCTATGCTTCAAGCATTGTCCAAATTCAGGCATTTTGCACGCTTGTGTTTTGTTTCTTCCTACGTATGTTTACTTTCTCTACACGTACCATGTGCATAGTGTAAAGAGAAGTTATTGTATTCCATCCAAATATTCAATACCAATATTTCATCTGAAATGCATGTTTTATGTTCCCCTTTATTAAAAAATAAGGATTTTTGGAGAAAGGTCAGTGTGTGTGTGTGTGTGTGTCTGTGTGTCTGTGGACAACAGAGCTCAAAACAAAAAGACCATTAAATACCAAACTTGGTATTTAGGTTTGGTATCTTCCAACGTAGGGACACGAAGTTTTTCAAGAAACCCCCTTAACTAATCGTTATATGGAAAGATTTTCGAAAATTTTAATTTTCTAAAAACTGGCTGTAACGATTTTGATTAAATTCCCGTATATTAATGATATTTACATCCCAAATAATATTTATATCTTGAATCTTCTGGGAATAGGCTCTGAAGATTTATTTATTCTTGATGCATTTTGCCGAATTTTGTTAAAGTGCTAAACCGTAAGAGATGGACAAGGACTTACTACACAGAAAATGCAGATCAGGTCAAAATTCACAATTTATGTCCTTTAAGTTTTTGTTGTGGAAGTAACCGTTTCCGAGATATTCCTTGTTATTGGTTTCAGTTGTGTAGTGTTTATATTTTTCTCAGAAAGTATGTGTCCGTTTTTCTTTTGTTCTACTCCTGGTCAAGCAAAGAAGCGATTTTCAATGACAATTGCATAACGATAGATTTCAAAATAGTGTACTATCACTTCAGCACAGCACATTCCTTTAGTTTCTTTCTACTTATAAGGGACTAAGTAATAAGAACATTCTGCTAATGTTTATCTCGATTATCATTGTGTAGAAAGAAGAATAATCTCATGTAAAGAGTTTATAGAACAGCTAGAGAAAGTCGTGTGAGTGTAATACATCAGACTTTTGGAAAAAGGTTCGTGTGTGTGGACAGCATAACTCAAAAACGAAAGGATGCGACACGAAGATTTTCAAGAAAATATCCCCACCACAAAGTATGGAAAAAATTTCGAAAATGTTTATTTTTTACCTTCAACAGTCTTAAGCAGTAAATGACAAGATATCAGTTGTCCTAGGTTTTCTTCTGGAAGCAATTGGTTTCTTGCTTGCATTTGTTAAAGGTGAACGCAGAGGAAGTGAAGGCAGACAGAAACTGAAGTCAGGTCTCGTCTTCGTTAGCAGAAATGTCCGTGATGGTTGAGCGCAGGAAATCTAGGTGAGAGAATACACCAGGACTCGGGAAGTTCGCCTGCTCAAGCTAACACTTTATGGACGATAATAACACCGGATAAACGTATCTGTTCAGTGTCCGAAGCTTCCCAAACAGGTTACCAGATGGCAGTCTTCGAGAAAGAAGACATTTTTAGATTCATACAAAGTCTGCAAACGTGTTCTAGGTTACTCAAAACACCTAATTTCCTCTAAAAAACCAATTAAGTCACCTTATTTTGTACGATTTTGTATAACTGCCAAATCATAACAGATATACAAAACATTTTTGCACCAAAAAGAAAAGAAAGTTAGAAAGGAACAACGGCTTTATTCCCCTTTCTAAGGAAGCCATGTTGATGATCTTAACGCCGGGTTTGAACCCGAGACCTTGGATACACAAGAGGCTAGCCCGGTAACCATTACACCACAGACGGGACCTCACCTGAGTTCGCGCTGTTGGTTATTTACTTGATAGCTTCACAACAGATGCAAGGAACGGAGCTTTGGAGAACCATATTCTGTCTGAACATACTCTCCATTACTGTGACGAGAAACTGTGTTCATTAGGGCCTTTAATGTTTCTGTGATATCCTTCCCAAATTATAAAATACTGTCACGTCACAATAGTTATTTAGGATACAAGTGGTGTTTTATTTTGTGAGTAGGAAGCTTACGAAATGAGGCCGTAGGCCCAGTTCAGTAATCCTATGAACAATTTAACACGTGCGTCATACACTATTTATAGTCCGTCCTCAATATTTGTAGATTGTTTTACCTATTTCACGGAGTTGCTGTTTAATAGTCTGCGATAAGCTGTTGTTGCCTTGCTTGCATCAGTGCTGACAACATGATGACTTACTCGTACGGAAGGAAAACGGGGGCAGTTGTAATTTTGCTCTCTCCGCTGCTTGCATAATTTTGTCTGATTCCATGTTCATTCGCCATTTTATGAGCTTTCAGAGTCATAGGCTACTTAGATGAGGCAGTGGACGTATAAACCAAAGTCGGTTACATTGGAGTCTTATAATTTCACATGACTTTCTCTACATCTCTGCAACAAATTATTGTAAAAAAGCTTATGCTTCTACTTATTTCATGTTAATTGAGAAAAAATAGCAGAAATAGTCTTATTACTTGCTTTCTTGTAACTAGAAGCGAAATAAGGGAGTAGCATATGTTAAAGTGATAGTCAAAAGCTGGTTGCTATGTGACTGAAGTTCCTTTGTTTGTATGGACAGCAGTGGACACAATCCTGTATGAGAAAAGTATAAATGTTTTAAAGCTGAAACCAATAACAAGGAATATCTCAAAAACGATCAACTCCATGAAAAAAATGTATATGATATAAATTGTGTGTTTTATCGTGATCTACAGTTTTTGTGAACTAAGTTTTTGTGTCTCTCTAATGGTTTACCAATTATACAAAATGCAATAAAAGGCATCCAGAATATAGAGGTGTTTAGAGGTTAATCCCAGAAAATTCAAGATTTACATTTTGTTTGTTACGTATATGTGTTAAATATAAGAGATTTTAATCAAAATCGTTAGAGCCATTTTTGAGAAAATCAAAATTTCCGAAAATTTTCCAATTATTTTGAACATCTTCGTGTCGCATTCTTAGAAGATATAAAACTTAAATACCAAGTTTGGTATTTAACGCTCCTTTCCTTTTTGAGCTATGCTGTCCACAGACACACACACGCGCGCGGAGCTTATTCCAGAAATGCTTTTTTGGATTCAGGAGGACCCAAAACATGTATTTCGGTGAAATCACAGTATCGAATTTTTGGGTGCAATACAATACCTTCTCTATACACCATGTACATAGTACGTGTAGAGAAAGTAAAATTGGTGTTTTATATTGTGAGCGTACAGCAATCCCAAAAACAATATAAAACAATTTCAACACATGCGTCATACACTATTTATAGACAGTCCTCAATATTTGTAGACATATAATTATTAATATATTGTTTTACCTATTTCCGGAGTTCCTGCTTAATAGTCTGAGATAATCAGTTGTTGCCTTGCTTGCTGACAACATGATGACTTAATCGTACGGAACGAAAACATTTTATACAACGGAGGCAGTGTAACAGTTTTAACTTTGCTCTCTCTGCTGCTTGTATAATTTTGATAGTTCAGCAGATTCCATGTTCATCATCCGCCATTTTATGGATCGATACGAGCTTTCTGTGTCATAGTCTATTTGAATGAGGCCGTGGAAACATAAACCAAAGCTGGCTGCATTGGAGTGTCATAATTTTATAAGACTGAGAGACAGAATTTTCTACTTTTAACGCTACTTACATCTGGTTACAGACCTATTTTTAGCATCTACTGTCCAAAAAACTCTGATGTGTTCCATTCACATTACTTTCTCTACATCTCTGCAATAAATTATTGTTAAAAAGCTTATGCTTCTATTTACTTCATGCTTATTGAGAAAAAAATTAGCAGAAATAGTCTCATTACTCGCTTCTTGTAAGTAGAAGGGAAATAAGGGAGTACCATAGGTTAAAGTGATAGTGAAAAGCTGGTTGCTATGTGACTGAATTTTGTTTGATTGTATGGAGACCAATTAACAAATTACTGTACGAGAAAAGTTTTTCAAAGCTGAAACCAAAAACAAGGAATATCTCAAAAACGTCCAACTCCATGAAGAAAGTGTATATAGCATAAATTGTGTGTTTTAATGTGCTTTACAGTTTTTGTCCATCTCTTACGGTTTAGCAGTTATGCATAATTCCGTAAAATTCATCCAGAATAAAATGGTCTTAAGAGGCTATTCCCAGAATATTCTAGTAATACATTTTATTTATCGTGTAAATATCTTTAATATACGACATTTTAATGAAAATCGTTATAGCTATTTTTGAAAAAATCAAAATTTTCGAAAAAAAATGGCCATGTAAAGGGTAGTTGGGGGTGGAGGGATTTTCTTGAAAATCTTGGTGTCACATCCTTGGAAGATACCAAACCTAAATACCTAGTTTGGTTTTTAACGGTCTTTTCGTTTTTCAGCTATGCTGCCCACAGACACACATACACACACACTCACGTACACAGACAGACAGACAGACAGACAGGACACACACGTTTTTCTAAAAACGTTTTTATTTATCCAGGGGGTCTCAAAACGCGTATTACCGGTGAAATCTCGGTATTGAATTTTTGGGTGTATTTCAACACCTTCTCTATACTCTATACATAGTACGAGAAAGTAATATATTTTCTCAACTTGAGGAAACATAACCTCATTTACAACCTGTGTAAATACGATGTCGAATACGAGAAACAGCACATACATATGTCACTGCATGATACTGTCCTCCTGATCCAGATAAATGAAGGTGATCAACTTCTCTTTGGGGAATATGCTCCTGTACCGCCTAATTGGCTTTCACAGAAATACCTTTTAGAAGAGCTTGCGTATTTTCTGCATTCATTGGAGAAAGCATGTATCAAGTTCCTTGTCATCTGTGAGTTAATAGTATCTGCTACACCGGTCTGACTAACTTGGTTCACCTAATATTGGTTGCTTTACAACCCGAACAAGAACGAGAATATTCAAATGCATGTATATGGAATATTATAATGAAAGTGATCACAATTGACAGGAAGCAAGCTTGGTCAAAGTTTACTTTCTCTACAAGTACTATGTACATAGTGTATAGAGAAGGTATTGTATTCCACCCAAAAATTCAATACCGAGATTTCACCGGAAATACAACTTTTGGGTCCCCTGAATCAAAAAAAGCATCTTCAGAAAATGGTCCGTGTGTATGTGTGCGTGTGTGCGTGTGTGTGTGTGTGTTTCTGTGGACAGCATAGTCCAAAAACGAAAAGACTATTGAATACCAAACTTCGCATTTAAGTTTGATATCTTCCAAGGATGCGACAGGAAGATTTTCAAGAAAATCCCCCACCCTCAATTACCCTTTACATGGAACTTTAGTCGAAAATTTTGATTTTCTTAAAAATGGCTCTGACAATTTTGATTAAAATGTTGTATATTAAAGATATTTACCTGACAAATAAAATGTATATCTTGAATTTTCTGGGGATAGTCTCTGAAGACTACTTTATTCTCGATGAATTTTACGGAATTTTGCATAACTGCTAAACCGTAAGAGATGAACAAAAACTTACTACACAAAAAATGTACAGCACGTTAAAACACACCATTTATCTATATACATTTTTTCGTGGAGTTGATCTTTTTTGAGGTATTCCTTGTTATTTGGTTTCAGCTTTGAAAAACATAATTTTTTCATACAACTCTTGTCCATATAAACAAAGGAACTTCAGTCACATAGCAACCGACTTTTGATTATTACTTTAACCTATGGTATTCCCTTATTTCGCTGCTACTTACAGGAAAGCAGGTAATAAGACTATTTGCGCTAATTTTTTCTCGATTAGCTTGAGGTAAATAGAAGCATAAGCTTTTTAGCAATAATTTGTTACAGAGATGTAGAGAAAGTCATGCGAATGGAACACATCAGATTTTTTGTTTGTTTTCGTGAGAAAAAGTTTGGTAATGCAGTGCCAGCAATAAAATATTGTAGTAGTAGTTAAAAACTGACTGAATTACGTTGACATATGTCATAAAGCTGCTGACACATTTATGTCCATGTGAAAGCTTGTTATTTATAGCCCAGCTGTCTGCATACTGGACACGCACCTTTCGGTCTCTAATGAGACAAAAGTGCTTCCACATTGAAACACTCGTAAATAGTAAAGTGTTTCATTATTACAGAGGTATTTAACAGCTCTGATCTTACAGCAATAGTATTGTATTCCACCCTCAACTCCGACGTCCAGATTTCACCGTGAATGCATGTTTTGAGGTCACCTGAATTCAAAGAGAGCATTTTTACTTTCTCTACACATACTATGTGCATAGCGTAGGAGAAGGTATTGCACTCCACTCAAAATTCGATACCGAGATTTCACTGGAAATACATGTTTATGTAGCAAAAAATCTGATGTGTTTCATTCACATGACCTTCTCTACATCTCTGCAACAAATTATTGTTAAAAAGCTTCAGGTTCCATTCATTTCATTCTAATCGAGCAAAAATTACCAGAAATAGTCTTATTACTTGCTTCCTTGTAATAGAAACGAAATAAGGTTGTACCATAGGTTAAAGTGATAGTCAAAAGCTGGTTGCTATGTGACTGAAGTTCCTTTGTCTGTATGGACAGGAGTTGACAAATTCCTATATGAGAAAAGAATCAGTTTTTAAAAGCTGAAAATAAAATGAAAGAATACATCGAAAACAATCAACTCTACGAAAAAAATGTATATAACATAAATTGTGTGTTTTAACGTGCCTTACATTTTTTCTGTGTTAAGTTTTTTTTCTCGATCTCTTACGGTTTAGCAGTTATGCAAAATTTCGTAAAATTCATCCAGTAAAGCAGTTTTCAGAGGGTATTCCAAGAAAATTCAAAATATACATTTTATTTGTCAGGTTAATATCTTTAATATACGATATTTTAATCAAAATCTTTGAGTCATTTTTAAGAAAATAAAGAATTTCATGTAAAGTGTAGTATGGGGTAGGGGGATTTTTCTCAAAATCTTTGTGTCGCACCCCTGAAAGATACTAAACTTAAATACCAAGTTTGCTATTTTACCGACTTTTCGTTTTTAGGTTATCGTGTTCACGGACACACGGACACACACACACGGACCTTTTTGTGAAAATGCTTTTTTTGGGTACAGGGGACCCTAAAACATATATTTCCGGTGAAATCTCGGTATCGAATTTTTTGGTGGAGTGCAATACCTTCTCTATACACTATGTACATAGTGCCTATAGAGAAAGTAAAAATTGGAAAAAAGTCAGTGTGTGTGTCTGTGGACAACACAGCTCAAAAACGAAGAGACCGTTAAATACCAAACTTGGTATTTAAGCTTGGTATCTTCTAAGGATTCGACACGAAGATTTTCAAGAAAATCCCCACCCCAACTACCCTTACATGGAACTTTATTCGAAAATTTTAATTTTTTCAAACATGGCTAACGATTTTGTTTAAAATATTGTATATTACAGATATTTACCTGACATATAAAACGTATATCTTGAATTTTCTGGGGATAGTCTGTAAAGACTGCTTTATTCTGGATGAATTTTACGAAATTTTGCATAACTGCTAATCCGTAAGAGATGGGCAAAAACTTACCACACAAAAATGTACAGCACATTAAAACACATAATTTATGTTATACACATAGCAACCAGTTTTTGACTATCACTTTAAACTATGCCCCTCCCTTGTTTCGCTTCTCCTTACAAGGAAGCAAGTAATAAGACTATTTCTGCTCAGTTTTTCTTGATTAGCATGAAATAAATAGAAGCATAAGCTTTTTAACTATGATTTGTTCAGAGCTGTGGAAAAAGGCATGTGAATGGAACACATCAGATTTTCTTGTTACCTTCTCTAGCCCCAAGTACAATGTACATAGCGGATAGAGAAGGCATATTCCACCCAAAAATTCGATGTGGAGAGTTCGCCAAAAATATGTGTAGTTAGGTCTCCTGAGTCAGGAAAATCTGATGTGTACCATTCACATGACTTTCTCCATATCCCTGCAACAAATAATTCTTAAAAAGCATATACTTCTATTTACTTTATGCTAATCAGAAAAAAATTAGCAGAAATAGTCTTATTACTCGCATCCTTGTAAGTAGAAGCGAAATAAGGGACAACCGTAGGTTAAAGTGATAGTCAAAAGCTGGTTGCTAGGTCAATGAAGTTCCTTTGTTTATATGGATAGGAGTTGACAAGTTCCTGTATGAGAAAAGTATACGTTTTTCATAGCAGAAACCAAAAATAAGGAATGTCACAAAAACGACGAACTCCACGAAAAAAATGTATGTAATATAAATTGTGTGTTTTAAAGTGCTCTACATTTTTTGTGTAGTAAGTTTTTGTCCATCTCTTACGGTTTAGCAGTCATTCAAAATTTAGTAAAATTCATCCAGAATAAACTACTTTTCAGAGGCTATTTCCAGAAAATTCAAGATATAATTTCATTTGCCAGGTAAACATGTTTAATATCCGAAATTTTAATCAAAATCGTTAGAGCCATTTTTGAGAAAATCAAAATTTGGGAAAAAAGTTCCATGTAAAGGGTAGCTGGGGTGGGGGTATTTTTCTCAAAATCTTCGTGTCGCATCCCTGGAAGATACTAAACTTAAATACCAAGTTTGGTATTTTACCTACTTTTCGTTTTTGAGTTATCGTGTTCACAGTCACACGGACACACAGGCACACGGACACACATACACACACACACACACACACACACACACACACGGACCTTTTTGTGAAAATGCTTTTTTTTTTATATTGGGGACCCTAAAACGTATATTTCCGGTGAAATCTCGATATCGAATTTTTGCTGGAATGCAATACTTTCTCTATACACTATGTACATAGTACGTATGGAGAAAGTAAAAAAAGCATTTTTAAAAAAGGTTTCTGTCTGTAGACAGCTTAGCTCGAAAATAGAAAGACCGTTAAATACCAAATTTGGTATTCAGGTTTAGTATCTTCCAAGGATGCGATACGAATTATCACAAAGTACCCTTTACATGGAAAAATTCTTGAAAATGTTCTCTTACTCAAAATTGGCCCTAAAGATTTTGATTAAAATACCGTATACTAAAGATACAACACAAATAAAACGTATATTTTGATCTTTTGGGAATAGCCTCTGGAGACTACTTTATTCTACATGAGTTTTGCATTACGGTAAAACCGTAAGAGATGGACAAATACTTACTACGTAAAATGAAGATCACGTTAAAACACGCCGTTTATGCCATCTACGTTTTTCTTGTATAGTTTTGCATTTTCGAGATGTTCCTTACTATTGGTTCCAATTTTTAACTAATTACATTTTCTCAAACAGGACCATGGAAAGGGAAGTGAACTTCAATTGCTTCATATTCTGAGCAGCTTTTAAGGGATTTAACTATCACTTTAGCATAATTCGTTCCCTTATTTCTCTTCTACTTACAAGGAAGAAGCTAATAAAACTATTTCTGCTAATGTTCTTCTCAACTATTATGATGCAGCGAAGAGAATAATCTTTTGTATTTTCGTCCATCCTGGTCGTGCAAAGAGAACCGAATGTCAAGCCCATCAAATAGCGACCAGCACTTAAGAGATTTGACTGTCGCTTTAGCCTAGTATGTTGTTTTATTTTCCTGTATCTACATATTAGGAGATAGGAAGTAAAACTCTTGCTGCTAATTTTTAAACAGAACTGATTAGCATAACAAGTTTTTGTAAGAACAGTTTGCTCAGAACAGGAAGAAAAAGCTGTGTTCCACTCACATGACTTTCTCTACATCTGTTACAGATTATTGTTAAAAGCTTATTCTTCTGTCTATTTCATGCTAATTGAGAAAAAATTAGCAGAAATAGTCTTATCACTTGCTCCCTTGTAACTAGAAGCGAAATAAGGGACTACCACAGGTTAAAGTGATAGTCAAAAACTGGTTGCTATGTGACTGAAGTTCCTTTGTTTGTATGGACACGAGTTGACAAATTCTTGTATGAGAAAAGTTTAAGTATTTTAAAACGGAAACCAATAGCACGGCATGTCTCCGAAACGTACATCTCTTTAAAGAGAGAGAGAGAGAGAGAGAGAGAGAGAGAGAGAGAGAGATAAAAATAGAAGAACTGTATGGCATAGATTATGTCGTTTTACAAAAGCTACATTTCTTGTTACTAAGTTTTTGTGTATCTCTTACAGTTTAGTTACTCAAAAGTCATCCCAAAGAAACAGGTCTTTAGAGGATATTTCCATACGGTTCACATCTTATTTGCCATGTAAATGTCTTTAACACCTAAGATATTTTAATCAAAATCTTTAGAGTCATTTTAGAATAATCAGAGTTTTCGAAAGTGTTTCTATGTAAAGGTAGTCTTGAAAATCTTCATGTCGTACCCTTTGAAAATACTAAACTTAAATACCAAGTTTGGTATTTAACGAAATGTTCGTTTCTGAGCTATACTATCTACATACTGAACGTTTTCTAAAATACCTTTTTTTGGATTCAGAGGATCCAAAATATGTATATCCAGTGAAACCTCTCTATCATATTTTTGAGTGCACATGTACATAGACGTGTAGAGAATATAAAACAATGTTTTAGTACACAATGGAATGAGCTCTGCACTTTACTGCGACGCGACAAGTGTAGCAGTCACATTTTGATCTGTAGACACGAAGCTGTCTCTTTGCCGTTAAACCGTGCTGTTTAGAGATTAAACTTGTTTATGCTGTGAACAGTTGACAATCATTGTTGCTTATCTAGGGTTCAAATGGTTTCCAATATGAATGCAATGCGCTTAGATTACCCGGTCATGGAATGCGAAATGATAAATCTGCTTTAAAGTGCGTGTTTATTGCAATAAGGCGAAATATTTAACTTCCATTATTTTAGACAAATTTGATACAATTCTCATAAAATTGATTAAAGATTCAAAAATCTGATGTGTTCCATTCACATGATTTTCTCTACATCTCTGCAAAAAACTTTTCTTAGAAAGCTTATTCTTTTATTTATTAGCGAAAATAGTCTTATTACTTGCTTCCTTATAAGCAGAAGCGAAATAAGGGAGTAACATAGGTTAAACTGATAGTCAAAAGTTGCTTGCTATGTGACTGAAGTTCCTTTGTTTGTATGGACAGGAGTTCACAAATTACTGTATGAGAAAAGCATAAGATTTTTAAAGCTGAAAACAAAAACAAGGAATATCTCAAAAACGATCATATCCACGACAAAAATGTATATGACATAAATAGTGTGTTTTATCGTGATCTACATTTTTGTGTAGCACGTGTTTGTCTATCTGTTACGGTTTAACAGTTATGCAAAATTCAATAAAATCATCCAAAATAAAGAGGTCTTTAGAGCCTACTCCCAGCAAATTCAAAATATACATTTTATTTAGAACATAAATATCTTCAATACAAGAGATTTTGAACAAAATCGTTAGAGCAATTTTTGAAAAAATCAATATTTTCGAAAAAAGTTCCATGCAAAGGGTAGTTTGGGGTGGGGGGAATTTCTTTAAACCCTTCGTGTCGCATCCTTGGAAGATATCAAACTTAAATACCAAGCTTGGTACTTAACGGTCTTTTCGTTTTTGAGTTATACTGTCCACAGACACACACACGAATACACGGACCTTTTTCCAAAAAATGTTATTTACTTTCTCTACACGTAATATGTACATAGTGTATAGAGAAGGTATTTTAATGCATCCAAAATGTCGATACCAGATTTCACCGGAAATATATGTTTTGGGTCCCCCTGAAACCGAAAAAGGATTTCTTGGTATCTTCCAAGGATGCGACACGAAGATTTTCAAGAAAATACACCCATCCCTATCTACCTTATGAAGAAGGTATACAAAAACTTGTGCCACGCTATGACAAATGTCTGCAAAATTTTGGCAGTTGTGTGGAAAAGTAGTTAAGAGTTGTAGAATTTTGTGCAATAAATAATTATTCTGTATCTGTACACAATTTAATATTATTACCAAACGGAACTTACTTTCTGGACGTACCTCGTATTATATACATTTTTAGTGGAATTAACCGTTTCTGAGATGTTCCTTGTTTTTGGTTGCAGCTTTGAAAAGCTTATACTTTTCTCACACAGGAAGTTGTCAACTCATGTCCATCGAATCAAAGGAACTTGTCAGATAGCAACCAGCTTTTGACTATCACTTTAGCCTATGCTACTCCCTTATTTCCCTTCTACTTACAAGGAGGCAAGTAATAAGACTATCACTTTAACCTATGGTACTCCCTTATTTCCCTTCTACTTACAAGGAAGCAAGTAATAAGACTAACACTCTAACCTATGGTACTCCCTTATTTCCCTTCTACTTACAAGGAAGCAAGTAATAAGACTATAACTTTAACCTATGGAACTCTCTTATTTCCCTTCTACTGACAAGGAAGCAAGTAATAAGACTGTCACTTTAACCTATGGTACTCCCTTATTTCCCTTCTACTTACAAGGAAGCAAGTAATAAGACTATCACTTTAACCTATGGTACTCCCTTATTTCACTTCTACTTACAAGGAAGCAAGTAATAAGACTATCACTTTAACCTATGGTACTCCCTTATTTCACTTCTACTTACAAGGAAGCAAGTAATAAGACTATCACTTTAACCTATGGTACTCCCTTATTTCACTTCTACTTACAAGGAAGCAAGTAATAAGACTATCACTTTAACCTATGGTACTCCCTTATTTCACTTCTACTTACAAGGAAGCAAGTAATAAGACTGTCACTTTAACCTATGGTACTCCCTTATTTCCCTTCTACTTACAAGGAAGCAAGTAATAAGACTATCACTTTAACCTATGGTACTCCCTTATTTCACTTCTACTTACAAGGAAGCAAGTAATAAGACTATCACTTTAACCTATGGTACTCCCTTATTTCCCTTCTACTTACAAGGAAGCAAGTAATAAGACTATCACTTTAACCTATGGAACTCTCTTATTTCCCTTCTACTTACAAGGAAGCAAGTAATAAGACTATCACTTTAACCTATGGAACTCTCTTATTTCCCTTCTACTTACAAGGTAGCAAGTAATAAGACTGTCACTTTAACCTATGGTACTCCCTTATTTCCCTTCTACTTACAAGGAAGCAAGTAATAAGACTATCACTTTAACCTATGGAACTCTCTTATTTCCCTTCTACTTACAAGGAAGCAAGTAATAAGGCTGTCACTTTAACCTATGGAACTCTCTTATTTCCCTTCTACTTACAAGGAAGCAAGTAATAAGACTATCACTTTAACCTATGGTACTCCCTTATTTCCCTTCTACTTACAAGGAAGCAAGTAATAAGACTATGACTTTAACCTATGGTACTCCCTTATTTCTCTTCTACTTACAAGGAAGCAAGTAATAAGACTATCACTTTAACCTATGTTACTCCCTTATTTACCTTCTACTTACAAGGAGGCAAGTAATAAGACTATCACTTTAACCTATGGTACTCCCTTATATCTCTTCTACTTACAAGGAAGCAAGTAATAAGACTATCACTTTAACCTAGTGTACTCTCTTATTTCCCTTCTACTTACAAGGAAGCAAGTAATAAGACTAACACTTTAACCTATGGTACTCCCTTATTTCCCTTCTACTTACAAGGAAGCAAGTAATAAGACTAACACTTTAACCTATGGTACTCCCTTATTTCCCTTCTACTTACAAGGAAACAAGTAATAAGACTAACACTTTAACCTATGGTACTCCCTTATTTCTCTTCTACTTACAAGGAAGCAAGTAATAAGACTATAACTTTAACCTATGGTACTCCCTTATTTCCCTTCTACTTACAAGGAAGCAAGTAATAAGACTGTCACTTTAACATATGGAACTCTCTTAATTCCCTTCTACTTACAAGGAAGCAGGTAATAAGACTAACACTTTAACCTATGGTACTCCCTTATTTCCCTCCTACTTACAAGGAAGCAAGTAATAAAAATATCATTTTAACCTATGGTACTCCCTTATTTCCCTTCTACTTACATGGGAGCAAGTAATAAGATTATCACTTTAACCTATGGTACTCCCTTATTTCCCTTCTACTTAAAAGGAAGCAAGTAATAAGAATATCACTTTAACCTATGATACTCCCTTATTTCCCTTCTACTTACAAGGAAGCAAGTAATAAGACTATCACTTTAACCTATGGTACTCCCTTATTTCCCTTCTACTTACAAGGAAGCAAGTAATAAGAATATCACTTTAACCTATGGTACTCCCTTATTTCCCTTCTACTTACAAGGAAGCAAGTAATAAGACTGTCACTTTAACCTATGGTACTCCCTTATTTCCCTTCTACTTACAAGGAAGCAAGTAATAAGAATATCACTTTAACCTATGGTACTCCCTTATTTCCCTCCTACTTACAAGGAAGCAGGTAATAAGACTATCATTTTAACCTATGGTGCTCCCTTATTTCCCTTCTACTTACCAGGAAGCAAATAATAAGACTAAAACTTTAACCTATGGTACTCCCTTATTTCCCTTCTACTTACAAGGAAGCAAGTAATAAGACTATCACTTTAACCTATGGTACTCCCTTATTTCCCTTCTACTTACAAGGAAGCAAGTAATAAGACTATCACTTTAACCTATGGTACTCCCTTATTTCCCTTCTACTTACAAGGAAGCAAGTAATAAGACTATAACTTTAACCTATGGTACTCCCTTATTTCCCTTCTATTTACAAGTAAGCAAGTAATAAGACTATCACTTTAACCTATGGTACTCCCTTATTTCCCTTCTATTTACAAGGAAGCAAGTAATAAGACTATCACTTTAACCTATGGTACTCCCTTATTTCCCTTCCTTACAAGGAAGCAAGTAATAAGACTATCACTTTAACCTATGGAGCTCCCTTATTTCCCTTCTACTTACAAGGAAGCAAGTTATAAGACTATCACTTTAACCTATGGTACTCCCTTATTTCCCTTCCTTACAAGGAAGCAAGTAATAAGACTATCACTTTAACCTATGGTACTGCCTTATTTACCTTCTACTAACAAGGAAGCAAGTAATAAGACTATCACTTTAACCTATGGAACTGCCTTATTTCCCTTCTACTTACAAGGAAGCAAGTAATAAGACTATCACTTTAACCTATGGAACTCCCTTATTTCCCTTCTACTTACAAGGAAGCAAGTAATAAGACTATCACTTTAACCTATGCTACTCCCTTATTTCCCTTCTACTTACAAGGAAGCAAGTAATAAGACTATCACTTTAACCTATGGAACTCCCTTATTTCTCTTCTACTTACAAGGATGCAAGTAATAAGATTATCACTTTAACCTATGGTACTCCCTTATTTCCCTTCTACTTACAAGGAAGCAAGTAATAAGACTATCACTTTAACCTATGTTACTCCCTTATTTCTCTTCTACTTACAAGGATGCAAGTAATAAGATTATCACTTTAACCTATGGTACTCCCTTATTTCCCTTCTACTTACAAGGAAGCAAGTAATAAGACTATCACTTTAACCTATGGAACTCCCTTATTTCTCTTCTACTTACAAGGATGCAAGTAATAAGATTATCACTTTAACCTATGGTACTCCCTTATTTCCCTTCTACTTACAAGGAAGCAAGTAATAAGACCATGTTTGTTAATTTTTTCGATTCGCATGAAGTAAATAGAACAATAAGCATGTTAACAATAATTTGTTGCAGAGAAGTAGAGAAAGTCATGTGAATGGAACACGTCATATTTTTTTCAAAATGCTGCATTAGCAAGTTTGCGAACTAGTGCCTGATCTTATCTTCCAAACCGCAGGATACCAGTTATCATTCATGGCACAATTGGTATTCCTAGCATATTTGGGTCTTTAAAGTAGAAAGTTGCAAAATGCCAAACTTATTGAACGCGAAATGATTACACAGGGAAGTGCAATACGCCCGCCCAGGAAGATGACGTGTGGTCCTGGCGGCAGCACTGTGCAGTTTCAGATGACCGACACCCCTCAGCGTTTACGCTTTGCAGTTAAGTATTACGTAAAGTTGGCATAATACTGTGCATAGCGTGTGACCATTACATTCTGGCATTTATATTTTTACTTTCTCTACACATACTATGTACATTGTGTATAGAGAAGGTATTGCAGTGCATCCAAAAATTCAATACCGAGATTTCACCGGAAATATGCTTTGGTGCCCCCTGAATGCTAAAAAAGTATTTTTAGAAAAATGTCCGTGTGTGTGTCTTTCTATCTGTCTGTGTGTGTCTGTGTGTGTCAGTGTCTGTGTCTGTGTGTCTGTGTATGTCAGTGTGTGTGTCTGTCTGTGTCTGTGTGTCTGTGTGTGTCAGTGTCTGTGTCTGTGTGTGTCTGTGTGTGTCTGTGTGTGTCAGTGTCTGTGTGTGTGTCTGTGTATGTCAGTGTGTGTGTCTGTGTGTCTGTGTATGTCAGTGTGTGTGTCTGTGTGTGTCAGTGTCTGTGTCTGTGTGTGTCTGTGTATGTCAGTGTCTGTGTCTGTGTGTTTGTGTGTCTGTGTCTGTGTGTGTCTGTGTGTCTGTGTGTGTCTGTGTCTGTGTGTGTGTCTGTGTATGTCAGTGTCTGTGTCTGTGTGTCTGTGTATGTCAGTGACTGTGTCTGTGTGTGTCTGTGTGTGTCGTTCTGTGTCTGTGGACAACTAAAATACCGTTAAAAACTAAACTTGGTATTTACGTTTGATACAGGCGGCGTACAGTAAGTCGTTAGAAAAAGAGGGAAAAACAAATAATGTTTGTTAGATTTGTATGTTGTTGTTGTTTATCATTCTAGTCTCCTTTTATTCTGATTCACTTTTCCCAGCGTTTCTCCAACCGTTTTAAAACTTACAAAACATATGGACACCAATGTTAAAGAGCGTTAATACCTAATCCTCTACCTGCAGTCTTCCAAGACATTTTCTAGCGTGCTCAAACACAAAACATTAGCCAACTATCTCCGAGATAGGCAATTCGTTTCAACCGTGGACGACACCATGTCCAACCCACATATAATGCGAGCGGGAGTCCCCCAGGGCAGCCTACTTGGACCCGTATTGTTCAACATCTATATAAACGACATCCCTAAAACTCTCAACACTCAACTATCCCTATATGCTGACGATACCTGCATCACAGCCCAATCTGGCAAACCCCAGTTAATTCGTAGCAGATTCCAAATTGCACTGACCACACTACAGCCTTGGCTTGAAAAATGGCGTATAAAGGTAAACAACCGAAAGTCCCAAGCCATCTTCTTCACAAAAAGAAACAAACACAGATATCCTACACACGCACTCCGACCGTTACACCTATTTGGCGAAGACATCTCCTGGTTGCCTCAAGTAAAATACTTGGGCCTCACAATGGACCAAAGTCTAACCTGGAAAGCCCACGTAGCCGACATTCGACACAAAGCTCAGGCTCAACTACGCAAACTACATCCTCTCATTAACCTCCACAGTGCCCTCAGTCCTAAACTTGGTCTCACACTGTATAAAACTCTAATCCGACCCATACTAACCTATGCCTGCCCTGTATGGGGATACGCTGCTCCAACACATATCACATCACTAAATAAATTCCAAAATAAAATCCTACGACTGACCACCAAACTACCAAATTTCGCACCGGCAAGAAAGCTACATGAGGAACTCAAGATGCACACACTCGAAGAGTTCATTAAAAAACTAGCCTCCGACCTCTACGACCGCATCAAGCTACATCACAACCCACTTATACAACAAATAGGCAACTACACAACTGATGACAATAAACATCACAGACCACTCCACCTGTTTGATAGATCCCTATCAAGTAACACCTCAGCCATAGATATAGATGTACACCTATACAGACTCATGAACCCGACTAATTAAACAAATTCTGCTTCTCTTTCTACCTGCATAGCAACCAACACAACGCATCCCGATGAACGGTCAGGAGACCAACACCAGAATAGCCATCGCTGTCACAAGCAACAAACTCAAAGTTAACAGTGCCCAGATGACGGCAAGCAGGTATTCACACACACACACACACACACACACACACACACACACACACACACACACACACGTCAACCAAACCTAAACCCACCCTCACCAAGGCATTCCCGTACTTCAATGCATGATCTGTATTAATGTCAAGTCCGTCCGTCTCACGTAGCCAAGAGCATGTGTATATTTCAAGTATTACTGTGTGCATGATAGCTTAAAGAATGACGTCAAGTCAGTCCGTCTGTAATTCACCAACTAACCTAATACCATAACCACATCAAACACACTAACAACCCAGTACTCCTGGGTGCTGCTCAGACCTAGGTATGAGTAGCACCCAGAAATTTCCCGTACTTGCTTGTGCGCGTGTGCGCCAAGCCAGGAAGTCTGTCCATCACTAACCGGGGTGCTCAGCGGAACCCGAATACCAACAGCATTACACTAACAAGCACCCCTTGCTCTTGAATGTTTCGCATGATCTAGCCTAACAGCATGTGCATGGGGAGACAATGTAGCCTCCGAGGATGATCGTCACTGGGGGCGGCGGGTGTGGGGCCGCCCCTTTAAAAAAAAAAAAAGAAGTCATAATTATATGGTGGTGGTACCGGTCGTGGAGGGTGGATCTTCGAGACGTCGTCGTGCTGCACAACAGAGTGGTGGTCCATGGATCAACGGTTGCTGTAGTAACCACCAGTACTATCTCAGCGGCTTAGATTGGGTAGAGCAACACGGCCACAGCCAACAGTTTTCTTTAACTGGCTCCTAGGCGCCTCTCGGGGTTCGGCCCTCTGTTGCTCGCGCCACAGTGCGCCCACTATCCGTTCTTTACTTCAACTATCTTTCTTATTTCCTGTTTGCTATTAGGTTGTAAGTACCCCCGCTAGGAAACAACCCTTAGGTATAATAAATAAATAAAAGAAAAGGAAAGAGGAAAAAAAAATGGTTGGAACCAGGACTAGGCCTGAGCCACCTGATTCTCCTAGTAAAATCCAAGCACCCAGCGTTCTCAGCAGAAAGGGAAATAACATTGCCAGTCGTAACCTTTTCGACTCTTCCCAGCATCAAAGAGTCGAGCCATGTATGGAGGAAATTTTTGAGTCATGCACTCCCCCTCCCGTGGTCTCGCCACTCCCTGATTCCCCAGATGGAAAAAGCCCCGAAATGCAGCCTAAACAAACTGCTTTTCCCATTAATGAAAATCCTAGTCAAACTAATTTGACATTGGATACCACACCCACTGACAGCTCCGTGGGCCTAACCCGCCCGGGACTCAGCAGTGACAGTGCGCAAAGCAGCATACCTCCAGCTGGGACGCCAGCCAGTAACCCAAATCCCACAGGAGGATGTGTCTGAGCAGGAATCTTCAATATCAAATGGCTCAACAACTAATGTGACCCCATCCTATGCTGACAAAACAAAAACAACTGCAGTTGCTAATGGCGCGACTACTAATGTTTTCAGATTCCAAGGGAACACCACCTCGTCCACCAGAAGAGGAATGACAGCATCTCGCGACACATCACCTCAGGCACAGCCACCCGCCCTCACAGTAGGAAACACACGTCATGCCTATCTGCTACCCATATACATCTCCAAAAGTGAGACAAACAGGCTTGCGGAACTGCTACTTGAGTTCGGCAACCAAAACAATCCCGAGCACTACGTCACAGACGAGGCCGCTTACTCCAAAGATTTTCGGGTCAGAATGACTTCCGAGGTCGACTACGGCCTACTAATCAAATTTCTGAAATCCAAAAATGCCAACTTCCACATCAAAAAGTTCGCTTCGGAGAAATCACTCAGATTTGTGGCCAAGGGACTACGGCTCCCATCAGTGGAACCACATCTCCGACAAGAACTCATCCTAAATCATGACATAACCCCACTACAAGTAGTCCAATTAAGAAAGTTCAATAGGGAAAGAACGCTACTCCCTATGTACATGGTGGAGGTACGACATAGGGAGGACTACGAAACAGCTCTACGTATACGCCAACTCCAGTATATGACGGTACGCATAGAGCCGTACAAACGACCTGTGGTACCAAAGCAATGCAACAGGTGCCAACAACTCACCCACCACGAACTCCAATGCCAGGCAGTGTCGGAGATCTGTTCTAGATGCGCAGGACCTACCCGACATCAACGTCACCACACATGATGATATTGACACGGCTGCAGCAACCCTACAAAACACTATTGGCTTTGCCATCACGGTATCCACGCCGACACAAACACATAATGCAGCTCACTGTCCTCTCCCACCGGACATCAAATCCGTTGCGACTGAGTGCAACAGAGCTCGCAAGCGTTGGCAGCATACCCGGCACCCCGCAGAGTTCGCCCGCCTACAGCTCCTAAATTCTGAACTGCGCCGACGCATTGCCGACGTAAAAACGGAGAAATGGAACAATGTTCTGAAAGACCTAAACCCAGAGCACGACTCTCTCTGGTGAATTGCTAAGAAATTAACCAAACCCAGAACTCCAATCCCACCTCTACATTACAATGGCTACATAGCCACAACAGATGCGGAAAAGGCTGAGGTTCTTGCCGATCAGTTGCAAGAGGCACTGACTCCAAACATCATTCCAAGCTCCCTCCGTTTCATACTAGAAACGGAAGCTCTTACTCGTATCAGGTTACAACGGCCCACCAACATGAAAAGCGCCGCACTTGCAATTCCGAAATTAAATGGCTCATTAAACACCTGCCAAACAGAAAAGCCCCTGGTCTCGATGTAATTCCAAATCGCGCCCTCAAGCAGCTGCCCCATAAGGCCCTTACCACACTGACCTCACTCTTCAACGCCATCCTGGATGAGAGCTACTACCCTACATGCTGGAAAAATGCCCTGGTCCTTCACTTCCCTAAGAAAAATAAAGACCAGTCAAACCCTAACAACTACCGCCCCATTAGCCTATTAAACACTCTCAGTAAACTTCTGGAAAAAATTGTCCTCAAACGCTTAAACTCCTTCATTCACAAACACAACATCCTGATTCCGGAGCAGTTCAGTACAGAGTACAACACTCCACAACTGGTCCGAGCCACTGAGCACATTACTCATGGCTTCAACAACAATAAGTCGACAGCAGCAGTCCTCCTGGACAAAGAGCGCGCTTTTGATCGCGTATGGCACCCGGGGCTCCTGAGGAAACTCCACGACTACAACATGCCAGACTCCATTATCAAACTTATAGCAAACTACCTAGCCGACCGGACGTTCCAGTCCAAAGTTAATGAAACCCTGTCCTCCCAAAAAATAATCCGAGCGGGCGTCCCGCAAGGCAGCATACTAGGTCCTCAACTTTTTAACTTGTACATCAACGACATACCAAAAACCCCTCTGCAGACTACTTCATCTACGCTGACGACACGACTATCATGACGCAGTCTGGATCCCCACTAACCGACTTCAAGTAGCATTAACGTCCCTAGAGGACTGTCTCACCAAGTGGTGCATTAAAGTGAACACAGCCAAATGTGAAGCTATATTTTTCTCAAAACGGGTCAACCACAGGAGATACGCACGCACACTACAACCTCTCCAAATATTTGGTAATCTCATCACTTGGAAACCAACAGTAACCTACCTAGTCGTAGTACTAGACCAAAGTCTCATCTGGAATAAACACATCCAGTGCGCCCGGCAGAAAGCGAATGCCCAACTAGCAAACATTTACCCTCTAATCCATCTCAACAACACGCTCAAACTTCGTTCAGGCTTAACCCGTTACAAAACACTCCTTCGACCTATTCTCATTTACGCTTCACCAGCCTGGGGCTACACAGCCCCCAGGCACATCAAAAAACTACCGCAGTTCCAAAACAAAGTCCTGCGCCTTATCGCAAAAGTACCAGCCATCACACCGGCGAGTACACTTCACGCGGAACTCAAAGTGCACACCACAGAACAATTCATCAAGATGCTTACCCACGATATGTACGCCCGTGCCACAAAAAGCCACAACCCCCTTATTGCCGATCTTGGCAGATACGACACCACCACAAACAAGCACAAACGCCCACTCTCCCTATTCGATAGGAACCTTTCTGAAACAATCACACCCGAAGACATCCAAGACTACCTGGACTCCTTGGTCCCAGACTGACACAGCAACCACCGTCTCAGCCCTCTCCTACACTGACCTCTCCTCCGCTGTTCCTTTTCCACAACTCCTTAAACACTCCAATAATCACCTCTATCTCTCTCTTTTCACAGCCAGCCCTCCAAAGTCGCTGCTCTCACAGGGCGGCCCGGGGGGCTGAGGGCCCATCCAAACTGTGACCATACACTGACCTCTCCTCCGCTGTTCCTTTTCCACAACTCCTTAAACACTTCAATAATCACCTCTATCTCTCTCTTTTCACAGCCAGCCCTCCAAAGTCCCTGCTCTCACAGGGCGGCCCGGAGGGCTGAGGGCCCCCCCAAACTGTGACCATACACTGACCTCTCCTCCGTTGTTCCTTTTCCACAACTCCTTAAACACTCCAATAATCACCACTATCTCTCTCTTTTCACAGCCAGCCCTCCAAAGTCGCTGCTCTCACAGGGCGGCCCGGGGGGCTGAGGGCCCATCCAAACTGTGACCATACACTGACCTCTCCTCCGCTGTTCCTTTTCCACAACTCCTTAAACACTCCAATAATCACCACTATCTCCCTCTTTTCACAGCCAGCCCTCCAAAGTCCCTGCTCTCACAGGGCGGGTCGGGGGGTTGAGGCCCCCCCCCAAACTGTGACCATACACTCACCTCTCCTCCGCTGTTCCTTTTCCACAACTCCTTAAACACTCCAATAATCACCACTATCTCTCTCTTTTCACAGCCAGCCCTCCAAAGTCCCTGCTCTCACAGGGCGGCCCGGGGGGCTGAGGGCCCCCCCAAGTGTGACCATACACTGACCTCTCCTCCGCTGTTCCTTTTCCACAACTCCTCAAACACTCCAATAATCACCACTATCTCCCTCTTTTCACAGCCAGCCCTCCAAAGTCCCTGCTCTCACAGGGGGGCCCGGGGGGCTGAGGGCCCCCCCAAACTGTGACCATACACTGACCTGCGCCATTGTACCCGGTACACGAACTTGGACACTCAGGCTGGATTCCTTACGATAAGCCTGCTCGACCCCGGATAACAAACCATGGATACCCTCTCAGCGGACCCGGGGGAAGGAGGGCCCCCAACTACCTTCGACACGGCTTGCACCCGGACATGATTGGAACCCACCACTGAATATACAACTTAATGCACTCATTCAAGGTTTTCTCTAGCATCGTAGATATAGATTCACTAACTTAGATTAAACGTAAACTTTCTAATAACCACCAGACCCTGGCCACACCAAGCTTAATCTACCTCATCCAAACCCTCACTATCCTTCCTCCAGAACCACAGGCAACCACATAATATATTCCCACACACTAAGACCCCTAGAGGCCCCTCCTACTTCCCACGGCAACACTCAGGGCTTCTGTCATGTTTGTTGCCCTGGCCACACCAAGCTTAATCTACCTCATCCAAACCCTCACTATCCTTCCTCCAGAACCACAGGCAACCACATAATATATTCCCACACACTAAGACCCCTAGAGGCCCCTCCTACTTCCCACGGCAACACTCAGGACTTCTGTCATGTTTGTTGCCCTGTCCTGTTTTACCCTTCACCCGCTCGTATGCTCGCATACCAGCATTGCGTGATACCGTTTACTTACTAGGGTGCATTAGCGGAACCTGACTCACATGTACGTTTGTAGCGCCATAGACTAACAGCACCCTTCCCAGCCCTTGCATGCCTTTGTATACTAACTGCTTGTGCATGGGGAGACGATGTAGCCTTCGAGGATGATCGTCACCGGTGGCGGCGGGTGTGGGGCCGCCCCTTTTAAAAAAAAAATTTAAAAAAAATAAATTAAAGAAATTAAAAAAAAAAAAAAAAAAAGCCATAATATCACGTGAACCAATCAGATGTTAGCTTCATCGCAGCTCTTATAAATACCAGTCTCCGCAAGCTCAAACCATCAGTTCACCCTGAAGACGAGGAAGATGCACTTCTTCGAAACGTTGGTGTCAAGCCAAGTTTTTACCTGGCTAGAAGCCCGAGAAGATTTTGAATTAATACGTCGCCAGGAAAGCTTCAGTTCTTATTTTAAATTACAAGGTATTAACTAGGTTAAGAACTTCCTGTTATGTTGTGTTAATACTATAATAGTTGTTACTTTTACTTTCTCTACACGTACTATGTATATAACGTATAGAGAAGGTATTGTATTGCACCCAAAAATACGATACCGAGATTTTACCGGAATAATATGTTTTGGGTTCCCCTGAATCCAAAGTACCATTTTTGGGAAAATGTCAATGTGTGTGTGTGTGTGTGTGTGTCTGTGGACAGCATAGCTCAAAAACGAAAAACCCTTGAATACCAAACTTGGTATTTAAGTTTGGTATCTTCAAAGGATGTGACACGAACATTTTCAGGAAAATCTCCCCACCCCCAACTACACTTTACATGGAGCTTTTTTCGAGAATTTTTTTAAAAATGGCTCTAACGATTATGATTAAAATATCGTATATTAAGATATTTGTCTGACAAATAAAGTATATAACTTTGAATTTCTGGGAATAGCTTCTGAAGACTACTTTATTCTGGATTAATTTTACGGAATTTTGCATAACTGGTAAACCGTAAGAGATGGACAAAAACTTACCACACAAAAGATGTAGATCACGAAAAAAAAAAAACACACAATTTATGTCTTATACATTTTTTTTCGTGTAGTTAATCGTTTTTAAGATATTCCTTGTTATTGGTTTCAGATTTAAAAAAAAAAAAAAAAACATACTTTTCTTATTCAGGAATTTGTCAATTCCTGTACATACAAACAAAGGAACTTCAGTCATGTTTCTACTATCACTTTAACCTATAGTACTCCCTTATTTCACTTCTACTTTCAAGGAAGCAAGTAATAAGCCTACTTCTGCTAATTTTTTCTCCATTAGCATGAAGTAAACGGAAGCATAAGGTTTTTAACAATAATTTAATCCAAAGATGTAGAGAAAGTCATGTGAATGGAACACATCAGATATTTTTAAAATTATTTTGCAAATATTACATACCAATTGCCACTAAATCTATGAAATATACACATGTCCATATCCGAATTATAAATACTAATGCAAGATATGTTGGGCTATCAATCATGAACAGAGTACGAACCCGGATATTATATCAAATATGGCTCCTATGGAAAGTACACAGTGAAAACATAACAGGTATCATGGAGAAAAATGTCAACAGCTGAATTGACCTACAACAATTGTATTAACCTATGAAAAATGGATGAAATAGTTCAAAAGCAAACTGTTCTATATGCAGCAACACTGAAAGAATTATCTGTTCTTCCATTCCGCAGAGTTGGTCACCTTGAGGCGGGAACTCGTGACGTACATGATGTACTGGTCTGCGAAGCGACGACTGCTCCTCTCTCCGGAGTCACAGCTGGAGGTGCGGTGTTTGGGCGCCCCACGGCTATACTCACCCAGCGGCGAGCAATGCAGACTTATTTATTTTGCTTAAGGTAATAAGCGGACGGAGATCTCTGGGAAGTGGTACAGGAACTTATCTCACAATAGCCATCAGCACTTGTATTGGGTCAAAGGTTTTTATTTCCTTATTCTTTACGTCCGTGTAGAAAGTTGCTGGCGCGATTCAACAGTTACTTCTCTCACAGGAGAGCATAGACACGCACAATTTTACGTCCGTGTAGAAAGTTGCTGGCGCGATTCAACAGTTACTTCTCTCACAGGAGAGCATAGACACGCACAATTTTACGTCCGTGTAGAAAGTTGCTGGCGTGATTCAACAGTTACTTCTCTTACAGGAGAGCATAGACACGCACAATTTTACGTCCGTGTAGAAAGTTGCTGGCGCGATTCAACAGTTACTTCTCTCACAGGAGAGCATAGACACCCACAACTTTACGTCCCTGTAGAAAGTTACTGGCGCGATTCAACAGATACTTCTCTCACAGGAGAGCATAGACACGCACAACTTTACGTCCGTGTAGAAAGTTGTTGGCGCGATTCAACAGTTACTTCTCTCACAGGAGAGCATAGACACGCACAATTTTACGTACATGTAGAAAGTTGTTGGCGCGATTCAACAGACACTTCTCTCACAGGAGAGCATAGACACGCACAATTTTACGTCCGTGTAGAAAGTTGCTGGCGCGATTCAACAGTTACTTCTGTCACAGGAGAGCATAGACACTCACAACTTTACGTCCCTGTAGAAAGTTGCTGGCGCGATTCAACAGATACTTCTCTCACATGAGAGCATAGACACGCACAATTTTACGTCCGTGTAGAAAGGTGCTGGCGCGATTCAACAGATTCTTCTCTCACAGGAGAGCATAGACACGCACAATTTTACGTCCGTGTAGATAGTTGCTGGCGCGATTCAACAGTTACTTCTCTCACAGGAGAGCATAGACGCGCACAATTTTACGTCCGTGTAGAAAGTTGCTGGCGCGATTCAACAGTTACTTCTGTCACATGAGAGCATAGACACGCACAATTTTACGTCCGTGTAGAAAGTTGCTGGCGCGATTCAACAGTTACTTCTGTCACAGGAGAGCATAGACACTCACAACTTTACGTCCCTGTAGAAAGTTGCTGGCGCGATTCAACAGATACTTCTCTCACAGGAGAGCATAGACACGCACAATTTTACGTCCGTGTAGAAAGGTGCTGGCGCGATTCAACAGATACTTCTCTCACAGGAGAGCATAGACACGCACAATTTTACGTCCGTGTAGATAGTTGCTGGCGCGATTCAACAGTTACTTCTTTCACAGGAGAGCATAGACGCGCACAATTTTACGTCCGTGTAGAAAGTTGCTGGCGCGATTCAACAGTTACTTCTGTCACAGGAGAGCATAGACACGCACAATTTTACGTCCGTGTAGAAAGTTGCTGGCGCGATTCAACAGTTACTTCTCTCACAGGAGAGCATAGACACGCAAAATTTTACGTCCGTGTAGAAAGTTGCTGGCGCGATTCAACAGTTACTTCTCTCACAGGAGAGCATAGACAAGCACAATTTTACGTCCGTGTAGAAAGTTGCAGGCGTGATTCAACAGTTACTTCTCTCACAGGAGAGCATAGACACGCACAATTTTACGTCCGTGTAGAAAGTTGCTGGCGCGATTCAACAGTTACTTCTGTCACAGGACAGCATAGACACCCACAACTTTACGTCCCTGTAGAAAGTTGCTGGCGCGATTCAACAGATACTTCTCTCACAGGAGAGCATAGAAACGCACAATTTTACGTCCGTGTAGAAAGTTGTCGGCGCGATTCAACAGATACTTCTCTCACAGGAGAGCATAGACACGCACAATTTTACGTTCATGTAGAAAGTTGTTGGCGCGATTCAACAGATACTTCTCTCACAGGAGAGCATAGACACGCACAATTTTACGTCCGTGTAGAAAGGTGCTGGCGCGATTCAACAGATACTTGTCTCACAGGAGAGCATAGACACGCACAATTTTACGTCCGTGTAGAAAGGTGCTGACGCGATTCAACAGATACTTCTCTCACAGGAGAGCATAGACACGCACAATTTTACGTCCGTGTAGAAAGGTGCTGGCGCGATTCAACAGATACTTCTCTCACAGGAGAGCATAGACACGCACAACTTTACGTCCCTGTAGAAAGTTGCTGGCGCGATTCAACAGATACTTCTCTCACAGGAGAGCATAGACACGCACAATTTTACGTCCGTGTAGAAAGGTGCTGGCGCGATTCAACAGATACTTCTCTCACAGGAGAGCATAGACACGCACAATTTTACGTCCGTGTAGATAGTTGCTGGCGCGATTCAACAGTTACTTCTCTCACAGGAGAGCATAGACGCGCACAATTTTACGTCCGTGTAGAAAGTTGCTGGCGCGATTCAACAGTTACTTCTGTCACAGGAGAGCATAGACACGCACAATTTTACGTCCGTGTAGAAAGTTGCTGGCGCGATTCAACAGTTACTTCTCTCACAGGAGAGCATAGACACGCAAAATTTTACGTCCGTGTAGAAAGTTGCTGGCGCGATTCAACAGTTACTTCTCTCACAGGAGAGCATGGACAAGCACAATTTTACGTCCGTGTAGAAAGTTGCAGGCGTGATTCAACAGTTACTTCTCTCACAGGAGAGCATAGACACGCACAATTTTTGGTACGTGTAGAAAGTTGCTGGCGCGATTCAACAGTTACTTCTGTCACAGGACAGCATAGACACCCACAACTTTACGTCCCTGTAGAAAGTTGCTGGCGCGATTCAACAGATACTTCTCTCACAGGAGAGCATAGAAACGCACAATTTTACGTCCGTGTAGAAAGTTGTCGGCGCGATTCAACAGATACTTCTCTCACAGGAGAGCATAGACACGCACAATTTTACGTTCATGTAGAAAGTTGTTGGCGCGATTCAACAGATACTTCTCTCACAGGAGAGCATAGACACGCACAATTTTACGTCCGTGTAGAAAGGTGCTGGCGCGATTCAACAGATACTTGTCTCACAGGAGAGCATAGACACGCACAATTTTACGTCCGTGTAGAAAGGTGCTGACGCGATTCAACAGATACTTCTCTCACAGGAGAGCATAGACACGCACAATTTTACGTCCGTGTAGAAAGGTGCTGGCGCGATTCAACAGATACTTCTCTCACAGGAGAGCATAGACACGCACAATTTTACGTTCATGTAGAAAGTTGTTGGCGCGATTCAACAGATACTTCTCTCACAGGAGAGCATAGACACGCACAATTTTACGTCCGTGTAGAAAGTTGCTGGCGCGATTCAACAGTTGCTTCTGTCACAGGAGAGCATAGACACCCACAACTTTACGTCCCTGTAGAAAGTTGCTGGCGCGATTCAACAGATACTTCTCTCACAGGAGAGCATAGACACGCACAATTTTACGTCCGTTTAGAAAGTTGCTGGCGCGATTCAACAGTTACTTGTCTCACAGGAGAGCATAGACATGCACAATTTTACGTCCATATAGAAAGTTGCTGGCGCGATTCAACAGATACTTGTCTCACAGGAGAGCATAGACACGCACAATTTTACGTCCGTGTAGAAAGGTGCTGGCGCGATTCAACAGATACTTCTCTCACAGGAGAGCATAGACACGCACAATTTTACGTCCGTGTAGAAAGGTGCTGGCGCGATCCAACAGATACTTCTCTCACAGGAGAGCATAGACACGCACAATTTTACGTTCGTGTAGATAGTTGCTGGCGCGATTCAACAGTTACTTCTCTCACAGGAGAGCATAGACACGCACAATTTTACGTCCGTGTAGAAAATTGCTGGCGCGATTTAACAGTTACTTCTGTCACAGGAGAGCATACACACGCACAATTTTACGTCCGTGTAGAAAGTTGCTGGCGCGATTCAACAGTTACTTGTCTCATAGGAGAGTATAGACACGCACAATTTTACGTCCGTGTAGAAAGTTGCTGGCGCGATTCAACAGTTACTTCTATCACAGGAGAGCATAGACACGCACAATTTTACGTGCGTGTAGAAAGTTGCTGGCGCGATTCAACAGTTACTTCTCTCACAGAGGAGCATATACACGCACAATTTTACGTCCATGTAGAAAGTTTCTGGCGCGATTCAACAGATACTTGTCTCACAGGAGAGCATAGACACGCACAATTTTACGTCCGTGTAGAAAGTTGCTGGCGTGATTCAACAGTTACTTCTCTCACAGGAGAGCATAGACACGCACAATTTTACGTCCGTGTAGAAAGTTGCTGGCGCGATTCAACAGTTACTTCTCTCACAGGAGAGCATAGACACGCACAATTTTACGTCCGTGTAGAAAGTTGCTGGCGTGATTCAACAGTTACTTCTCTCACAGGAGAGCATAGACACGCACAATTTTACGTCCGTGTAGAAAGTTGCTGGCGCGATTCAACAGTTAATTCTCTCACAGGAGAGCATAGACACCCACAACTTTACGTCCCTGTAGAAAGTTGCTGGCGCGATTCACAGATACTTCTCTCACAGGAGAGCATAGACGCGCACAATTTTACGTCCGTGTAGAAAGTTGCTGGCGCGATTCAACAGTTACTTCTGTCACAGGAGAGCATAGACACGCACAATTTTACGTCCGTGTAGAAAGTTGCTGGCTCGATTCAACAGTTACTTCTCTCACAGGAGAGCATAGACACGCACAATTTTACGTCCGTGTAGAAAGTTGCTGGCGTGATTCAACAGTTACTTCTCTCACAGGAGAGCATTGACACGCACAATTTTACGTCCGTGTAGAAAGTTGCTGGCGCGATTCAACAGTTACTTCTGTCACAGGACAGCATAGACACCCACAACTTTACGTCCCTGTAGAAAGTTGCTGGCGCGATTCAACAGATACTTCTCTCACAGGAGAGCATAGACACGCACAATTTTACGTCCGTGTAGAAAGTTGTCGGCGCGATTCAACAGATACTTCTCTCACAGGAGAGCATAGACACGCACAATTTTACGTTCATGTAGAAAGTTGTTGGCGCGATTCAACAGATACTTCTCTCACAGGAAAGCATAGACACGCACAATTTTACGTCCGTGTAGAAAGGTGCTGGCGCGATTCAACAGATACTTGTCTCACAGGAGAGCATAGACGCGCACAATTTTACGTCCGTGTAGAAAGGTGCTGGCGCGATTCAACAGATACTTCTCTCACAGGAGAGCATAGACACGCACAATTTTACGTCCGTGTAGAAAGGTGCTGGCGCGATACAACAGATACTTCTCTCACAGGAGAGCATAGACACGCACAATTTTACGTCCGTGTAGATAGTTGCTGGCGCAATTGAACAGTTACTTCTCTCACAGGAGAGCATAGATACGCACAATTTTACGTTCATGTAGAAAGTTGTTGGCGCGATTCAACAGATACTTCTCTCACAGGAGAGCATACACACTCACAATTTTACGTCCGTGTAGAAAGTTGCTGGCGCGATACAACAGTTACTTCTCTCACAGGAGAGCATAGACACGCACAATTTTACGTGCGTGTAGAAAGTTGCTGGCGCGATTCAACAGTTACTTCTCTCACAGAGGAGCATATACACGCACAATTTTACGTCCGTGTAGAAAGTTGCTGGCGCGATTCAACAGATACTTGTCTCACAGGAGAGCATAGACACGCACAATTTTACGTCCGTGTAGAAAGTTGCTGGCGCGATTAAACAGATACTTATCTCACAGGAGAGCATAGACACGCACAATTTTACTTCCGTGTAGAAAGTTGCTGGCGCTATTCAACAGTTACTCGTCTCACAGGAGAGCATAGACATGCACAATTTTACGTCCGTGTCGAAAGTTGCTGGCGCGATTCAACAGTTACTTGTCTCACAGGAGAGCATAGACACGCACAATTTTACGTCCGTGTAGAAAGTTGCTGGCGCGATTCAACAGTTACTTCTGCCACAGGACAGCATAGACACGCACAATTTTACGTCCGTGTAGAAAGTTGCTGGCGCGATTCAACAGTTACTTCTCTCACAGGAGAGCATAGAGACGCACAATTTTACGTCCGTGTAGAAAGTTGCTGGCACGATTCAACAGTTACTTCTCTCACAGGAGAGCATAGACACGCACAATTTTACGTCCGTGTAGAAAGTTGCTGGCGTGATTCAACAGTTACTTCTCTCACAGGAGAGCATAGACACGCATAATTTTACGTCCGTGTAGAAAGTTGCTGGCGCGATTAACAGTTACTTCTCTCACAGGAGAGCATAGACACGCACAATTTTACGTCCGTGTAGAAAGTTGCTGGCGTGATTCAACAGTTACTTCTCTCACAGGAGAGCATAGACACGCACAATTTTACGTCCGTGTAGAAAGTTGCTGGCGCGATTCAACAGTTACTTCTGTCACAGGACAGCATAGACACCCACAACTTTACGTCCCTGTAGAAAGTTGTCGGCGCGATTCAACAGATACTTCTCTCACAGGAGAGCATAGACACGCACAATTTTACGTTCATGTAGAAAGTTGTTGGCGCGATTCAACAGATACTTCTCTCACAGGAGAGCATAGACACGCACAATTTTAAGTCCGTGTAGAAAGGTGCTGGCGCGATTCAACAGATACTTGTCTCACAGGAGAGCATAGACACGCACAATTTTACGTCCGTGTAGAAAGGTGCTGGCGCGATTCAACAGATACTTTTCTCACAGGAGAGCATAGACACGCACAATTTTACGTCCGTGTAGAAAGGTGCTGGCGCGATTCAACAGATACTTCTCTCACAGGAGAGCATAGACACGCACAATTTTACGTCCGTGTAGATAGTTGCTGGAGCGATTCAACAGTTACTTCTCTCACAGGAGAGCATAGACACGCAATATTTTACGTTCATGTAGAAAGTTGTTGGCGCGATTCAACAGATACTTCTCTCACAGGAGAGCATAGACACGCACAATTTTACGTCCGTGTAGAAAGTTGCTGGCGCGATTCAACAGTTACTTCTGTCACAGGAGAGCATAGACACCCACAACTTTACGTCCCTGTAGAAAGTTGCTGGCGCGATTCAACAGATACTTCTCTCACAGGAGAGCATAGACAGGCACAATTTTACGTCCGTGTAGATAGTTGCTGGCGCGATTCAACAGTTACTTGTCTCACAGGAGAGCATAGACATGCACAATTTTACGTCCGTGTAGAAATTGCTGGCGCGATTCAACAGATACTTGTCTCACAGGAGAGCATAGACACGCACAATTTTACGTCCGTGTAGAAAGGTGCTGGCGCGATTCAACAGATACTTCTCTCACAGGAGAGCATAGACACGCACAATTTTACGTCCGTGTAGAAAGGTGCTGGCGCGATCCAACAGATACTTCTCTCACAGGAGAGCATAGACACGCACAATTTTACGTCCGTGTAGATAGTTGCTGGCGCGATTCAACAGTTACTTCTCTCACAGGAGAGCATAGACACGCACAATTTTACGTCCGTGTAGAAAGTTGCTGGCGCGACTCAACAGTTACTTCTCTCACAGGAGAGCATAGACACGCACAATTTTACGTCCATGTAGAAAGTTGCTGGCGTGATTCAACAGATACTTCTCTCAGAGGAGAGCATAGACACGCACAATTTTACGTCCGTGTAGAAAATTGCTGGCGCGATTCAACAGTTACTTCTGTCACAGGAGAGCATACACACGCACAATTTTACGTCCGTGTAGAAAGTTGCTGGCGCGATTCAACAGATATTTCTCTCACAGGAGAGCATAGACACGCACAATTTTACGTCCGTGTAGAAAGCTGCTGGCGCGATTCAACAGTTACTTGCCTCATAGGTGAGTATAGACACGCACAATTTTACGTCCGTGTAGAAAGTTGCTGGCGCGATTCAACAGTTACTTCTCTCACAGGAGAGCATAGACACGCACAATTTTACGTGCGTGTAGAAAGTTGCTGGCGCGATTCAACAGTTACTTCTCTCACAGAGGAGCATATACACGCACAATTTTACGTCCGTGTAGAAAGTTGCTGGCGCGATTCAACAGTTACTTCTGTCACAGGAGAGCATAGACACTCACAACTTTACGTCCCTGTAGAAAGTTGCTGGCGCGATTCAACAGATACTTCTCTCACATGAGAGCATAGACACGCACAATTTTACGTCCGTGTAGAAAGGTGCTGGCGCGATTCAACAGATTCTTCTCTCACAGGAGAGCATAGACACGCACAATTTTACGTCCGTGTAGATAGTTGCTGGCGCGATTCAACAGTTACTTCTCTCACAGGAGAGCATAGACGCGCACAATTTTACGTCCGTGTAGAAAGTTGCTGGCGCGATTCAACAGTTACTTCTGTCACATGAGAGCATAGACACGCACAATTTTACGTCCGTGTAGAAAGTTGCTGGCGCGATTCAACAGTTACTTCTGTCACAGGAGAGCATAGACACTCACAACTTTACGTCCCTGTAGAAAGTTGCTGGCGCGATTCAACAGATACTTCTCTCACAGGAGAGCATAGACACGCACAATTTTACGTCCGTGTAGAAAGGTGCTGGCGCGATTCAACAGATACTTCTCTCACAGGAGAGCATAGACACGCACAATTTTACGTCCGTGTAGATAGTTGCTGGCGCGATTCAACAGTTACTTCTTTCACAGGAGAGCATAGACGCGCACAATTTTACGTCCGTGTAGAAAGTTGCTGGCGCGATTCAACAGTTACTTCTGTCACAGGAGAGCATAGACACGCACAATTTTACGTCCGTGTAGAAAGTTGCTGGCGCGATTCAACAGTTACTTCTCTCACAGGAGAGCATAGACACGCAAAATTTTACGTCCGTGTAGAAAGTTGCTGGCGCGATTCAACAGTTACTTCTCTCACAGGAGAGCATAGACAAGCACAATTTTACGTCCGTGTAGAAAGTTGCAGGCGTGATTCAACAGTTACTTCTCTCACAGGAGAGCATAGACACGCACAATTTTACGTCCGTGTAGAAAGTTGCTGGCGCGATTCAACAGTTACTTCTGTCACAGGACAGCATAGACACCCACAACTTTACGTCCCTGTAGAAAGTTGCTGGCGCGATTCAACAGATACTTCTCTCACAGGAGAGCATAGAAACGCACAATTTTACGTCCGTGTAGAAAGTTGTCGGCGCGATTCAACAGATACTTCTCTCACAGGAGAGCATAGACACGCACAATTTTACGTTCATGTAGAAAGTTGTTGGCGCGATTCAACAGATACTTCTCTCACAGGAGAGCATAGACACGCACAATTTTACGTCCGTGTAGAAAGGTGCTGGCGCGATTCAACAGATACTTGTCTCACAGGAGAGCATAGACACGCACAATTTTACGTCCGTGTAGAAAGGTGCTGACGCGATTCAACAGATACTTCTCTCACAGGAGAGCATAGACACGCACAATTTTACGTCCGTGTAGAAAGGTGCTGGCGCGATTCAACAGATACTTCTCTCACAGGAGAGCATAGACACGCACAACTTTACGTCCCTGTAGAAAGTTGCTGGCGCGATTCAACAGATACTTCTCTCACAGGAGAGCATAGACACGCACAATTTTACGTCCGTGTAGAAAGGTGCTGGCGCGATTCAACAGATACTTCTCTCACAGGAGAGCATAGACACGCACAATTTTACGTCCGTGTAGATAGTTGCTGGCGCGATTCAACAGTTACTTCTCTCACAGGAGAGCATAGACGCGCACAATTTTACGTCCGTGTAGAAAGTTGCTGGCGCGATTCAACAGTTACTTCTGTCACAGGAGAGCATAGACACGCACAATTTTACGTCCGTGTAGAAAGTTGCTGGCGCGATTCAACAGTTACTTCTCTCACAGGAGAGCATAGACACGCAAAATTTTACGTCCGTGTAGAAAGTTGCTGGCGCGATTCAACAGTTACTTCTCTCACAGGAGAGCATAGACAAGCACAATTTTACGTCCGTGTAGAAAGTTGCAGGCGTGATTCAACAGTTACTTCTCTCACAGGAGAGCATAGACACGCACAATTTTACGTCCGTGTAGAAAGTTGCTGGCGCGATTCAACAGTTACTTCTGTCACAGGACAGCATAGACACCCACAACTTTACGTCCCTGTAGAAAGTTGCTGGCGCGATTCAACAGATACTTCTCTCACAGGAGAGCATAGAAACGCACAATTTTACGTCCGTGTAGAAAGTTGTCGGCGCGATTCAACAGATACTTCTCTCACAGGAGAGCATAGACACGCACAATTTTACGTTCATGTAGAAAGTTGTTGGCGCGATTCAACAGATACTTCTCTCACAGGAGAGCATAGACACGCACAATTTTACGTCCGTGTAGAAAGGTGCTGGCGCGATTCAACAGATACTTGTCTCACAGGAGAGCATAGACACGCACAATTTTACGTCCGTGTAGAAAGGTGCTGACGCGATTCAACAGATACTTCTCTCACAGGAGAGCATAGACACGCACAATTTTACGTCCGTGTAGAAAGGTGCTGGCGCGATTCAACAGATACTTCTCTCACAGGAGAGCATAGACACGCACAATTTTACGTTCATGTAGAAAGTTGTTGGCGCGATTCAACAGATACTTCTCTCACAGGAGAGCATAGACACGCACAATTTTACGTCCGTGTAGAAAGTTGCTGGCGCGATTCAACAGTTACTTCTGTCACAGGAGAGCATAGACACCCACAACTTTACGTCCCTGTAGAAAGTTGCTGGCGCGATTCAACAGATACTTCTCTCACAGGAGAGCATAGACACGCACAATTTTACGTCCGTTTAGAAAGTTGCTGCCGCGATTCAACAGTTACTTGTCTCACAGGAGAGCATAGACATGCACAATTTTACGTCCATATAGAAAGTTGCTGGCGCGATTCAACAGATACTTGTCTCACAGGAGAGCATAGACACGCACAATTTTACGTCCGTGTAGAAAGGTGCTGGCGCGATTCAACAGATACTTCTCTCACAGGAGAGCATAGACACGCACAATTTTACGTCCGTGTAGAAAGGTGCTGGCGCGATCCAACAGATACTTCTCTCACAGGAGAGCATAGACACGCACAATTTTACGTTCGTGTAGATAGTTGCTGGCGCGATTCAACAGTTACTTCTCTCACAGGAGAGCATAGACACGCACAATTTTACGTCCGTGTAGAAAATTGCTGGCGCGATTTAACAGTTACTTCTGTCACAGGAGAGCATACACACGCACAATTTTACGTCCGTGTAGAAAGTTGCTGGCGCGATTCAACAGTTACTTGTCTCATAGGAGAGTATAGACACGCACAATTTTACGTCCGTGTAGAAAGTTGCTGGCGCGATTCAACAGTTACTTCTATCACAGGAGAGCATAGACACGCACAATTTTACGTGCGTGTAGAAAGTTGCTGGCGCGATTCAACAGTTACTTCTCTCACAGAGGAGCATATACACGCACAACTTTACGTCCATGTAGAAAGTTGCTGGCGCGATTCAACAGATACTTGTCTCACAGGAGAGCATAGACACGCACAATTTTACGTCCGTGTAGAAAGTTGCTGGCGTGATTCAACAGTTACTTCTCTCACAGGAGAGCATAGACACGCACAATTTTACGTCCGTGTAGAAAGTTGCTGGCGCGATTCAACAGTTACTTCTCTCACAGGAGAGCATAGACACGCACAATTTTACGTCCGTGTAGAAAGTTGCTGGCGTGATTCAACAGTTACTTCTCTCACAGGAGAGCATAGACACGCACAATTTTACGTCCGTGTAGAAAGTTGCTGGCGCGATTCAACAGTTACTTCTCTCACAGGAGAGCATAGACACCCACAACTTTACGTCCCTGTAGAAAGTTGCTGGCGCGATTCACAGATACTTCTCTCACAGGAGAGCATAGACGCGCACAATTTTACGTCCGTGTAGAAAGTTGCTGGCGCGATTCAACAGTTACTTCTGTCACAGGAGAGCATAGACACGCACAATTTTACGTCCGTGTAGAAAGTTGCTGGCTCGATTCAACAGTTACTTCTCTCACAGGAGAGCATAGACACGCACAATTTTACGTCCGTGTAGAAAGTTGCTGGCGTGATTCAACAGTTACTTCTCTCACAGGAGAGCATTGACACGCACAATTTTACGTCCGTGTAGAAAGTTGCTGGCGCGATTCAACAGTTACTTCTGTCACAGGACAGCATAGACACCCACAACTTTACGTCCCTGTAGAAAGTTGCTGGCGCGATTCAACAGATACTTCTCTCACAGGAGAGCATAGACACGCACAATTTTACGTCCGTGTAGAAAGTTGTCGGCGCGATTCAACAGATACTTCTCTCACAGGAGAGCATAGACACGCACAATTTTACGTTCATGTAGAAAGTTGTTGGCGCGATTCAACAGATACTTCTCTCACAGGAGAGCATAGACACGCACAATTTTACGTCCGTGTAGAAAGGTGCTGGCGCGATTCAACAGATACTTGTCTCACAGGAGAGCATAGACGCGCACAATTTTACGTCCGTGTAGAAAGGTGCTGGCGCGATTCAACAGATACTTCTCTCACAGGAGAGCATAGACACGCACAATTTTACGTCCGTGTAGAAAGGTGCTGGCGCGATACAACAGATACTTCTCTCACAGGAGAGCATAGACACGCACAATTTTACGTCCGTGTAGATAGTTGCTGGCGCAATTGAACAGTTACTTCTCTCACAGGAGAGCATAGATACGCACAATTTTACGTTCATGTAGAAAGTTGTTGGCGCGATTCAACAGATACTTCTCTCACAGGAGAGCATACACACTCACAATTTTACGTCCGTGTAGAAAGTTGCTGGCGCGATACAACAGTTACTTCTCTCACAGGAGAGCATAGACACGCACAATTTTACGTGCGTGTAGAAAGTTGCTGGCGCGATTCAACAGTTACTTCTCTCACAGAGGAGCATATACACGCACAATTTTACGTCCGTGTAGAAAGTTGCTGGCGCGATTCAACAGATACTTGTCTCACAGGAGAGCATAGACACGCACAATTTTACGTCCGTGTAGAAAGTTGCTGGCGCGATTAAACAGATACTTATCTCACAGGAGAGCATAGACACGCACAATTTTACGTCCGTGTAGAAAGTTGCTGGCGCTATTCAACAGTTACTCGTCTCACAGGAGAGCATAGACATGCACAATTTTACGTCCGTGTCGAAAGTTGCTGGCGCGATTCAACAGTTACTTGTCTCACAGGAGAGCATAGACACGCACAATTTTACGTCCGTGTAGAAAGTTGCTGGCGCGATTCAACAGTTACTTCTGCCACAGGACAGCATAGACACGCACAATTTTACGTCCGTGTAGAAAGTTGCTGGCGCGATTCAACAGTTACTTCTCTCACAGGAGAGCATAGAGACGCACAATTTTACGTCCGTGTAGAAAGTTGCTGGCGCGATTCAACAGTTACTTCTCTCACAGGAGAGCATAGACACGCACAATTTTACGTCCATGTAGAAAGTTGCTGGCGTGATTCAACAGTTACTTCTCTCACAGGAGAGCATAGACACGCATAATTTTACGTCCGTGTAGAAAGTTGCTGGCGCGATTCAACAGTTACTTCTCTCACAGGAGAGCATAGACACGCACAATTTTACGTCCGTGTAGAAAGTTGCTGGCGTGATTCAACAGTTACTTCTCTCACAGGAGAGCATAGACACGCACAATTTTACGTCCGTGTAGAAAGTTGCTGGCGCGATTCAACAGTTACTTCTGTCACAGGACAGCATAGACACCCACAACTTTACGTCCCTGTAGAAAGTTGTCGGCGCGATTCAACAGATACTTCTCTCACAGGAGAGCATAGACACGCACAATTTTACGTTCATGTAGAAAGTTGTTGGCGCGATTCAACAGATACTTCTCTCACAGGAGAGCATAGACACGCACAATTTTAAGTCCGTGTAGAAAGGTGCTGGCGCGATTCAACAGATACTTGTCTCACAGGAGAGCATAGACACGCACAATTTTACGTCCGTGTAGAAAGGTGCTGGCGCGATTCAACAGATACTTTTCTCACAGGAGAGCATAGACACGCACAATTTTACGTCCGTGTAGAAAGGTGCTGGCGCGATTCAACAGATACTTCTCTCACAGGAGAGCATAGACACGCACAATTTTACGTCCGTGTAGATAGTTGCTGGAGCGATTCAACAGTTACTTCTCTCACAGGAGAGCATAGACACGCAATATTTTACGTTCATGTAGAAAGTTGTTGGCGCGATTCAACAGATACTTCTCTCACAGGAGAGCATAGACACGCACAATTTTACGTCCGTGTAGAAAGTTGCTGGCGCGATTCAACAGTTACTTCTGTCACAGGAGAGCATAGACACCCACAACTTTACGTCCCTGTAGAAAGTTGCTGGCGCGATTCAACAGATACTTCTCTCACAGGAGAGCATAGACAGGCACAATTTTACGTCCGTGTAGATAGTTGCTGGCGCGATTCAACAGTTACTTGTCTCACAGGAGAGCATAGACATGCACAATTTTACGTCCGTGTAGAAATTGCTGGCGCGATTCAACAGATACTTGTCTCACAGGAGAGCATAGACACGCACAATTTTACGTCCGTGTAGAAAGGTGCTGGCGCGATTCAACAGATACTTCTCTCACAGGAGAGCATAGACACGCACAATTTTACGTCCGTGTAGAAAGGTGCTGGCGCGATCCAACAGATACTTCTCTCACAGGAGAGCATAGACACGCACAATTTTACGTCCGTGTAGATAGTTGCTGGCGCGATTCAACAGTTACTTCTCTCACAGGAGAGCATAGACACGCACAATTTTACGTCCGTGTAGAAAGTTGCTGGCGCGACTCAACAGTTACTTCTCTCACAGGAGAGCATAGACACGCACAATTTTACGTCCATGTAGAAAGTTGCTGGCGTGATTCAACAGATACTTCTCTCAGAGGAGAGCATAGACACGCACAATTTTACGTCCGTGTAGAAAATTGCTGGCGCGATTCAACAGTTACTTCTGTCACAGGAGAGCATACACACGCACAATTTTACGTCCGTGTAGAAAGTTGCTGGCGCGATTCAACAGATATTTCTCTCACAGGAGAGCATAGACACGCACAATTTTACGTCCGTGTAGAAAGCTGCTGGCGCGATTCAACAGTTACTTGCCTCATAGGTGAGTATAGACACGCACAATTTTACGTCCGTGTAGAAAGTTGCTGGCGCGATTCAACAGTTACTTCTCTCACAGGAGAGCATAGACACGCACAATTTTACGTGCGTGTAGAAAGTTGCTGGCGCGATTCAACAGTTACTTCTCTCACAGAGGAGCATATACACGCACAATTTTACGTCCGTGTAGAAAGTTGCTGGCGCGATTCAACAGATACTTATCTCACAGGAGAGCATAGACACGCACAATTTTACGTCCGTGTAGAAAGTTGCTGGCGCTATTCAACAGTTACTCGTCTCACAGGAGAGCATAGACATGCACAATTTTACGTCCGTGTCGAAAGTTGCTGGCGCGATTCAACAGTTACTTGTCTCACAGGAGAGCATAGACACGCACAATTTTACGTCCGTGTCGAAAGTTGCTGGCGCGATTCAACAGTTACTTCTCTCACAGGAGAGCATAGACACGCACAATTTTACGTCCGTGTAGAAAGTTGCTGGCGCGATTCAACAGTTACTTCTCTCACAGGAGAGCATAGAGACGCACAATTTTACGTCCGTGTAGAAAGTTGCTGGCGCGATTCAACAGTTACTTCTCTCACAGGAGAGCATAGACACGCACAATTTTACGTCCGTGTAGAAAGTTGCTGGCGTGATTCAACAGTTACTTCTCTCACAGGAGAGCATAGACACGCATAATTTTACGTCCGTGTAGAAAGTTGCTGGCGCGATTCAACAGTTACTTCTCTCACAGGAGAGCATAGACACGCACAATTTTACGTCCGTGTAGAAAGTTGCTGGCGTGATTCAATAGTTACTTCTCTCACAGGAGAGCATAGACACGCACAATTTTACGTCCGTGTAGAAAGTTGCTGCCGCGATTCAACAGTTACCTCTGTCACAGGACAGCATAGACACCCACAACTTTACGTCCCTGTAGAAAGTTACTGGCGCGATTGAACAGATACTTCTCTCACAGGAGAGCATAGACACGCACAATTTTACTTCCGTGTGGAAAGTTGTCGGCGCGATTCAACAGATACTTCTCTCACAGGAGAGCATAGACACGCACAATTTTACGTTCATGTAGAAAGTTGTTGGCGCGATTCAACAGTTACTTCTCTCACAGGAGAGCATAGACACGCACAATTTTAAGTCCGTGTAGAAAGGTGCTGGCGCGATTCAACAGATACTTGTCTCACAGGAGAGCATAGACACGCATAATTTTACGTCCGTGTAGAAAGGTGCTGGCGCGATTCAACAGATACTTTTCTCACAGGAGAGCATAGACACGCACAATTTTACGTCCGTGTAGAAAGGTGCTGGCGCGATTCAACAGATACTTCTCTCACAGTAGAGCATAGACATGCACAATTTTACGTCCGTGTAGATAGTTGCTGGCGCGATTCAACAGTTACTTCTCTCACAGGAGAGCATAGACACGCACAATTTTACTTTCATGTAGAAAGTTGTTGGCGCGATTCAACAGATACTTCTCTCACAGGAGAGCATAGACACGCACAATTTTACGTCCGTGTAGAAAGTTGCTGGCGCGATTCAACAGTTACTTCTGTCACAGGAGAGCATAGACACCCACAACTTTACGTCCCTGTAGAAAGTTGCTGGCGCGATTCAACAGATACTTCTCTCACAGGAGAGCATAGACAGGCACAATTTTACGTCCGTGTAGATAGTTGCTGGCGCGATTCAACAGTTACTTCTCTCACAGTAGAGCATAGACACGCACAATTTTACGTCCGTGTAGAAAGTTGCTGGCGCGATTCAACAGTTACTTCTCTCACAGGAGAGCATAGACACGCACAATTTTACGTCCGTGTAGAAAGTTGCTGGCGTGATTCAACAGTTACTTCTCTCACAGGAGAGCATAGACACGCACAATTTTACGTCCGTGTAGAAAGTTGCTGGCGCGATTCAACAGTTACTTCTGTCACAGGACAGCATAGACACGCACAATTTTACGTCCGTGTAGAAAGTTGCTGGCGCGATTCAACAGTTACTTCTGTCACAGAAGAGCATAGACACCCACAACTTTACGTCCCTGTAGAAAGCTGCTGGCGCGATTCAACAGATACTTCTCTCACAGGAGAGCATAGACACGCACAATTTTACGTCCGTGTAGAAAGTTGCTGGCGCGATTCAACAGTTACTTGTCTCACAGGAGAGCATAGACATGCACAATTTTACGTCCGTGTAGAAAGTTGCTGGCGCGATTCAACAGATACTTGTCTCACAGGAGAGCATAGACACGCACAATTTTACGTCCGTGTAGAAAGGTGCTGGCGCGATTCAACAGATACTTCTCTCACAGGAGAGCATAGACACGCACAATTTTACGTCCGTGTAGAAAGGTGCTGGCGCGATCCAACAGATACTTCTCTCACAGGAGAGCATAGACACGCACAATTTTACGTCCGTGTAGATAGTTGCTGGCGCGATTCAACAGTTACTTCTCTCACAGGAGAGCATAGACACGCACAATTTTACGTCCGTGTAGAAAGTTGCTGGCGCGACTCAACAGTTACTTCTCTCACAGGAGAGCATAGACACGCACAATTTTACGTCCATGTAGAAAGTTGCTGGCGTGATTCAACAGATACTTCTCTCACAGGAGAGCATAGACACGCACAATTTTGCGTCCGTGTAGAAAATTGCTGGCGCGATTCAACAGTTACTTGTCTCACAGGACAGCACAGACACGCACAATTTTACGTCCGTGTCGAAAGTTGCTGGCGCGATTCAACAGTTACTTCTCTCACAGGAGAGCATAGACACGCACAATTTTACGTCCGTGTAGAAAGTTGCTGGCGCGATTCAACAGTTACTTCTCTCACAGGAGAGCATAGAGACGCACAATTTTACGTCCGTGTAGAAAGTTGCTGGCGCGATTCAACAGTTACTTCTGTCACAGGAGAGCATAGACACCCACAACTTTACGTCCCTGTAGAAAGTTGCTGGCGCGATTCAACAGATACTTCTCTCACAGGAGAGCATAGACAGGCACAATTTTACGTCCGTGTAGATAGTTGCTGGCGCGATTCAACAGTTACTTCTCTCACAGTAGAGCATAGACACGCACAATTTTACGTCCGTGTTGAAAGTTGCTGGCGCGATTCAACAGTTACTTCTCTCACAGGAGAGCATAGACACGCACAATTTTACGTCCGTGTAGAAAGTTGCTGGCGCGATTCAACAGTTACTTCTGTCACAGGACAGCATAGACACCCACAACTTTACGTCCCTGTAGAAAGTTGCTGGCGCGATTCAACAGATACTTCTCTCACAGGAGAGCATAGACACGCACAATTTTACGTCCGTGTAGAAAGTTGTCGGCGCGATTCAACAGATACTTCTCTCACAGGAGAGCATAGACACGCACAATTTTACGTTCATGTAGAAAGTTGTTGGCGCGATTCAACAGATACTTCTCTCACAGGAGAGCATAGACACGCACAATTTTACGTCCGTGTAGAAAGGTGCTGGCGCGATTCAACAAATACTTCTCTCACAGGAGAGCATAGACACGCACAATTTTACGTCCGTGTAGATAGTTGCTGGCGCGATTGAACAGTTACTTCTCTCACAGGAGAGCATAGATACGCACAATTTTACGTCCGTGTAGAAAGCTGCTGGCGCGATTCAACAGTTACTTGTCTCATAGGAGAGTATAGACACGCACAATTTTACGTCCGTGTAGAAAGTTGCTGGCGCGATTCAACAGTTACTTCTCTCACAGGAGAGCATAGACACGCACAATTTTACGTCCGTGTAGAAAGTTGCTGGCGCGATTCAACAGATACTTGTCTCACAGGAGAGCTTAGACACGCACAATTTTACGTCCGTGTAGAAAGTTGCTGGCGCGATTCAACAGATACTTGTCTCACAGGAGAGCATAGACACGCACAATTTTACGTCCGTGTAGAAAGTTGCTGGCGCTATTCAACAGTTACTCGTCTCACAGGAGAGCATAGACATGCACAATTTTACGTCCGTGTCGAAAGTTGCTGGCGCGATTCAACAGTTACTTGTCTCACAGGACAGCACAGACACGCACAATTTTACGTCCGTGTCGAAAGTTGCTGGCGCGATTCAACAGTTACTTCTCTCACAGGAGAGCATAGACACGCACAATTTTACGTCCGTGTAGAAAGTTGCTGGCGCGATTCAACAGTTACTTCTCTCACAGGAGAGCATAGAGACGCACAATTTTACGTCCGTGTAGAAAGTTGCTGGCGCGATTCAACAGTTACTTCTCTCACAGGAGAGCATAGACACGCACAATTTTACGTCCGTGTAGAAAGTTGCTGGCGTGATTCAACAGTTACTTCTCTCACAGGAGAGCATAGACACGCATAATTTTACGTCCGTGTAGAAAGTTGCTGGAGCGATTCAACAGTTACTTCTCTCACAGGAGAGCATAGACACGCACAATTTTACGTCCGTGTAGAAAGTTGCTGGCGTGATTCAACAGTTACTTCTCTCACAGGAGAGCATAGACACGCACAATTTTACGTCCGTGTAGAAAGTTGCTGGCGCGATTCAACAGTTACTTCTGTCACAGGACAGCATAGACACCCACAACTTTACGTCCCTGTAGAAAGTTACTGGCGCGATTCAACAGATACTTCTCTCACAGGAGAGCATAGACACGCACAATTTTACGTCCGTGTAGAAAGTTGTCGGCGCGATTCAACAGATACTTCTCTCACAGGAGAGCATAGACACGCACAATTTTACGTTCATGTAGAAAGTTGTTGGCGCGATTCAACAGATGCTTCTCTCACAGGAGAGCATAGACACGCACAATTTTAAGTCCGTGTAGAAAGGTGCTGGCGCGATTCAACAGATACTTGTCTCACAGGAGAGCATAGACACGCAAAATTTTACGTCCGTGTAGAAAGGTGCTGGCGCGATTCAACAGATACTTCTCTCACAGGAGAGCATAGACACGCACAATTTTACGTCCGTGTAGAAAGGTGCTGGCGCGATTCAACAGATACTTCTCTCACAGGAGAGCATAGACACGCACAATTTTACGTCCGTGTAGATAGTTGCTGGCGCGATTCAACAGTTACTTCTCTCACAGGAGAGCATAGACACGCACAATTTTACGTTCATGTAGAAAGTTGTTGGCGCGATTCAACAGATACTTCTCTCACAGGAGAGCATAGACACGCACAATTTTACGTCCGTGTAGAAAGTTGCTGGCGCGATTCAACAGTTACTTCTGTCACAGGAGAGCATAGACACCCACAACTTTACGTCCCTGTAGAAAGTTGCTGGCGCGATTCAACAGATACTTCTCTCACAGGAGAGCATAGACAGGCACAATTTTACGTCCGTGTAGATAGTTGCTGGCGCGATTCAACAGTTACTTCTCTCACAGTAGAGCATAGACACGCACAATTTTACGTCCGTGTTTTAAGTTGCTGGCGCGATTCAACAGTTACTTCTCTCACAGGAGAGCATAGACACGCACAATTTTACGTCCGTGTAGAAAGTTGCTGGCGTGATTCAACAGTAACTTCTCTCACAGGAGAGCATAGACACGCACAATTTTACATCCGTGTAGAAAGTTGCTGGCGCGATTCAACAGTTACTTCTGTCACAAGACAGCATAGACACCCACAACTTTACGTCCCTGTAGAAAGTTGCTGGCGCGATTCAACAGATACTTCTCTCACAGGAGAGCATAGACACGCACAATTTTACGTCCGTGTAGAAAGTTGTCGGCGCGATTCAACAGATACTTCTCTCACAGGAGAGCATAGACACGCACAATTTTACGTTCATGTAGAAAGTTGTTGGCGCGATTCAACAGATACTTCTCTCACAGGAGAGCATAGACACGCACAATTTTACGTCCGTGTAGATAGTTGCTGGCGCGATTGAACTGTTACTTCTCTCACAGGAGAGCATAGATACGCACAATTTTACGTTCTAGTAGAAAGTTGTTGGCGCGATTCAACAGATACTTCTCTCACAGGAGAGCATAGACACGCACAATTTTACGTCCGTGTAGAAAGTTGCTGGCGCGATTCAACAGATACTTCTCTCACATGAGAGCATAGACACGCACAATTTTACGTCCGTGTAGAAAGGTGCTGGCGCGATTCAACAGATACTTCTCTCACAGGAGAGCATAGACACGCACAATTTTACGTCCGTGTAGAAAGTTGCAGGCGTGATTCAACAGTTACTTCTCTCACAGGAGAGCATAGACACGCACAATTTTACGTCCGTGTAGAAAGTTGCTGGCGCGATTCAACAGTTACTTCTGTCACAGGACAGCATAGACACCCACAACTTTACGTCCCTGTAGAAAGTTGCTGGCGCGATTCAACAGATACTTCTCTCACAGGAGAGCATAGAAACGCACAATTTTACGTCCGTGTAGAAAGTTGTCGGCGCGATTCAACAGATACTTCTCTCACAGGAGAGCATAGACACGCACAATTTTACGTTCATGTAGAAAGTTGTTGGCGCGATTCAACAGATACTTCTCTCACAGGAGAGCATAGACACGCACAATTTTACGTCCGTGTAGAAAGGTGCTGGCGCGATTCAACAGATACTTGTCTCACAGGAGAGCATAGACACGCACAATTTTACGTCCGTGTAGAAAGGTGCTGACGCGATTCAACAGATACTTCTCTCACAGGAGAGCATAGACACGCACAATTTTATGTCCGTGTAGAAAGGTGCTGGCGCGATTCAACAGATACTTCTCTCACAGGAGAGCATAGACACGCACAACTTTACGTCCCTGTAGAAAGTTGCTGGCGCGATTCAACAGATACTTCTCTCACAGGAGAGCATAGACACGCACAATTTTACGTCCGTGTAGAAAGGTGCTGGCGCGATTCAACAGATACTTCTCTCACAGGAGAGCATAGACACGCACAATTTTACGTCCGTGTAGATAGTTGCTGGCGCGATTCAACAGTTACTTCTCTCACAGGAGAGCATAGACGCGCACAATTTTACGTCCGTGTAGAAAGTTGCTGGCGCGATTCAACAGTTACTTCTGTCACAGGAGAGCATAGACACGCACAATTTTACGTCCGTGTAGAAAGTTGCTGGCGCGATTCAACAGTTACTTCTCTCACAGGAGAGCATAGACACGCAAAATTTTACGTCCGTGTAGAAAGTTGCTGGCGCGATTCAAAAGTTACTTCTCTCACAGGAGAGCATAGACAAGCACAATTTTACGTCCGTGTAGAAAGTTGCAGGCGTGATTCAACAGTTACTTCTCTCACAGGAGAGCATAGACACGCACAATTTTACGTCCGTGTAGAAAGTTGCTGGCGCGATTCAACAGTTACTTCTGTCACAGGACAGCATAGACACCCACAACTTTACGTCCCTGTAGAAAGTTGCTGGCGCGATTCAACAGATACTTCTCTCACAGGAGAGCATAGAAACGCACAATTTTACGTCCGTGTAGAAAGTTGTCGGCGCGATTCAACAGATACTTCTCTCACAGGAGAGCATAGACACGCACAATTTTACGTTCATGTAGAAAGTTGTTGGCGCGATTCAACAGATACTTCTCTCACAGGAGAGCATAGACACGCACAATTTTACGTCCGTGTAGAAAGGTGCTGGCGCGATTCAACAGATACTTCTCTCACAGGAGAGCATAGACACGCACAATTTTACGTCCGTGTAGAAAGGTGCTGGCGCGATCCAACAGATACTTCTCTCACAGGAGAGCATAGACACGCACAATTTTACGTTCGTGTAGATAGTTGCTGGCGCGATTCAACAGTTACTTCTCTCACAGGAGAGCATAGACACGCACAATTTTACGTCCGTGTAGAAAATTGCTGGCGCGATTTAACAGTTACTTCTGTCACAGGAGAGCATACACACGCACAATTTTACGACCGTGTAGAAAGTTGCTGGCGCGATTCAACAGTTACTTGTCTCATAGGAGAGTATAGACACGCACAATTTTACGTCCGTGTAGAAAGTTGCTGGCGCGATTCAACAGTTACTTCTATCACAGGAGAGCATAGACACGCACAATTTTACGTGCGTGTAGAAAGTTGCTGGCGCGATTCAACAATTACTTCTCTCACAGAGGAGCATATACACGCACAATTTTACGTCCATGTAGAAAGTTGCTGGCGCGATTCAACAGATACTTGTCTCACAGGAGAGCATAGACACGCACAATTTTACGTCCGTGTAGAAAGTTGCTGGCGTGATTCAACAGTTACTTCTCTCACAGGAGAGCATAGACACGCACAATTTTACGTCCGTGTAGAAAGTTGCTGGCGCGATTCAACAGTTACTTCTCTCACAGGAGAGCATAGACACGCACAATTTTACGTCCGTGTAGAAAGTTGCTGGCGTGATTCAACAGTTACTTCTCTCACAGGAGAGCATAGACACGCACAATTTTACGTCCGTGTAGAAAGTTGCTGGCGCGATTCAACAGTTACTTCTCTCACAGGAGAGCATAGACACCCACAACTTTACGTCCCTGTAGAAAGTTGCTGGCGCGATTCACAGATACTTCTCTCACAGGAGAGCATAGACGCGCACAATTTTACGTCCGTGTAGAAAGTTGCTGGCGCGATTCAACAGTTACTTCTGTCACAGGAGAGCATAGACACGCACAATTTTACGTCCGTGTAGAAAGTTGCTGGCGCGATTCAACAGTTACTTCTCTCACAGGAGAGCATAGACACGCACAATTTTACTTCCGTGTAGAAAGTTGCTGGCGTGATTCAACAGTTACTTCTCTCACAGGAGAGCATTGACACGCACAATTTTACGTCCGTGTAGAAAGTTGCTGGCGCGATTCAACAGTTACTTCTGTCACAGGACAGCATAGACACGCACAATTTTACGTGCGTGTAGAAAGTTGCTGGCGCGATTCAACAGTTACTTCTCTCACAAAGGAGCATATACACGCACAATTTTACGTCCGTGTAGAAAGTTGCTGGCGCGATTCAACAGATACTTGTCTCACAGGAGAGCATAGACACGCACAATTTTACCTCCGTGTAGAAAGTTGCTGGCGCGATTAAACAGATACTTCTCTCACAGTAGAGCATAGACACGCACAATTTTACGACCGTGTTGAAAGTTGCTGGCGCGATTCAACAGTTACTTCTCTCACAGGAGAGCATAGACACGCACAATTTTACGTCCGTGTAGAAAGTTGCTGGCGTGCTTCAACAGTAACTTCTCTCACAGGAGAGCATAGACACGCACAATTTTACGTCCGTGTAGAAAGTTGCTGGCGCGATTCAACAGTTACTTCTGTCACAGGACAGCATAGACACCCACAACTTTACGTCCCTGTAGAAAGTTGCTGGCGCGATTCAACAGATACTTCTCTCACAGGAGAGCATAGACACGCACAATTTTACGTCCGTGTAGAAAGTTGTCGGCGCGATTCAACAGATACTTCTCTCACAGGAGAGCATAGACACTCACAATTTTACGTTCATGTAGAAAGTTGTTGGCGCGATTCAACAGATACTTCTCTCACAGGAGAGCATAGACACGCACAATTTTACGTCCGTGTAGAAAGGTGCTGGCGCGATTCAACAGATACTTCTCTCACAGGAGAGCATAGACACGCACAATTTTACGTCCGTGTAGATAGTTGCTGGCGCGATTGAACAGTTACTTCTCTCACAGGAGAGCATAGATACGCACAATTTTACGTCCGTGTAGAAAGCTGCTGGCGCGATTCAACAGTTACTTGTCTCATAGGAGAGTATAGACACGCACAATTTTACGTCCGTGTAGAAAGTTGCTGGCGCGATTCAACAGTTACTTCTCTCACAGGAGAGCATAGACACGCACAATTTTACGTCCGTGTAGAAAGTTGCTGGCGCGATTCAACAGATACTTGTCTCACAGGAGAGCTTAGACACGCACAATTTTACGTCCGTGTAGAAAGTTGCTGGCGCGATTCAACAGATACTTGTCTCACAGGAGAGCATAGACACGCACAATTTTACGTCCGTGTAGAAAGTTGCTGGCGCTATTCAACAGTTACTCGTCTCACAGGAGAGCATAGACATGCACAATTTTACGTCCGTGTCGAAAGTTGCTGGCGCGATTCAACAGTTACTTGTCTCACAGGACAGCATAGACACGCACAATTTTACGTCCGTGTCGAAAGTTGCTGGCGCGATTCAACAGTTACTTCTCTCACAGGACAGCATAGACACGCACAATTTTACGTCCGTGTAGAAAGTTGCTGACGCGATTCAACAGTTACTTCTCTCACAGGAGAGCATAGAGACGCACAATTTTACGTCCGTGTAGAAAGTTGCTGGCGCGATTCAACAGTTACTTCTCTCACAGGAGAGCATAGACACGCACAATTTTACGTCCGTGTAGAAAGTTGCTGGCGTGATTCAACAGTTACTTCTCTCACAGGAGAGCATAGACACGCATAATTTTACGTCCGTGTAGAAAGTTGCTGGCGCGATTCAACAGTTACTTCTCTCACAGGAGAGCATAGACACGCACAATTTTACGTCCGTGTAGAAAGTTGCTGGCGTGATTCAACAGTTACTTCTCTCACAGGAAAGCATAGACACGCACAATTTTACGTCTGTGTAGAAAGTTGCTGGCGCGATTCAACAGTTACTTCTGTCACAGGACAGCATAGACACCCACAACTTTACGTCCCTGTAGAAAGTTACTGGCGCGATTCAACAGATACTTCTCTCACAGGAGAGCATAGACACGCACAATTTTACGTCCGTGTAGAAAGGTGCTGGCGCGATTCAACAGATACTTGTCTCACAGGAGAGCATAGACACGCACAATTTTACGTCCGTGTAGAAAGGTGCTGACGCGATTCAACAGATACTTCTCTCACAGGAGAGCATAGACACGCACAATTTTACGTCCGTGTAGAAAGGTGCTGGCGCGATTCAACAGATACTTCTCTCACAGGAGAGCATAGACACGCACAATTTTACGTTCATGTAGAAAGTTGTTGGCGCGATTCAACAGATACTTCTCTCACAGGAGAGCATAGACACGCACAATTTTACGTCCGTGTAGAAAGTTGCTGGCGCGATTCAACAGTTACTTCTGTCACAGGAGAGCATAGACACCCACAACTTTACGTCCCTGTAGAAAGTTGCTGGCGCGATTCAACAGATACTTCTCTCACAGGAGAGCATAGACACGCACAATTTTACGTCCGTGTAGAAAGTTGCTGGCGCGATTCAACAGTTACTTCTGTCACAGGAGAGCATAGACACCCACAACTTTACGTCCCTGTAGAAAGTTGCTGGCGCGATTCAACAGATACTTCTCTCACAGGAGAGCATAGACAGGCACAATTTTACGTCCGTGTAGATAGTTGCTGGCGCGATTCAACAGTTACTTCTCTCACAGTAGAGCATAGACACGCACAATTTTACGTCCGTGTTTTAAGTTGCTGGCGCGATTCAACAGTTACTTCTCTCACAGGAGAGCATAGACACGCACAATTTTACGTCCGTGTAGAAAGTTGCTGGCGTGATTCAACAGTAACTTCTCTCACAGGAGAGCATAGACACGCACAATTTTACATCCGTGTAGAAAGTTGCTGGCGCGATTCAACAGTTACTTCTGTCACAAGACAGCATAGACACCCACAACTTTACGTCCCTGTAGAAAGTTGCTGGCGCGATTCAACAGATACTTCTCTCACAGGAGAGCATAGACACGCACAATTTTACGTCCGTGTAGAAAGTTGTCGGCGCGATTCAACAGATACTTCTCTCACAGGAGAGCATAGACACGCACAATTTTACGTTCATGTAGAAAGTTGTTGGCGCGATTCAACAGATACTTCTCTCACAGGAGAGCATAGACACGCACAATTTTACGTCCGTGTAGATAGTTGCTGGCGCGATTGAACTGTTACTTCTCTCACAGGAGAGCATAGATACGCACAATTTTACGTTCTAGTAGAAAGTTGTTGGCGCGATTCAACAGATACTTCTCTCACAGGAGAGCATAGACACGCACAATTTTACGTCCGTGTAGAAAGTTGCTGGCGCGATTCAACAGTTACTTCTGTCACAGGAGAGCATAGACACCCACAACTTTACGTCCCTGTAGAAAGTTGCTGGCGCGATTCAACAGATACTTCTCTCACAGGAGAGCATAGACACGCACAATTTTACGTCCGTGTAGAAAGTTGCTGGCGCGATTCAACAGTTACTTGTCTCACAGGAGAGCATAGACATGCACAATTTTACGTCCGTGTAGAAAGTTGCTGGCGCGATTTAACAGATACTTTTCTCACAGGAGAGCATAGACACGCACAATTTTACGTCCGTGTAGAAAGGTGCTGGCGCGATTCAACAGATACTTCTCTCACAGGAGAGCATAGACACGCACAATTTTACGTCCGTGTAGAAAGGTGCTGGTGCGATCCAACAGATACTTCTCTCACAGGAGAGCATAGACACGCACAATTTTACGTCCGTGTAGATAGTTGCTGGCGCGATTCAACAGTTACTTCTCTCACAGGAGAGCATAGACACGCACAATTTTACGTCCGTGTAGAAAGTTGCTGGCGCGATTCAACAGTTACTTCTCTCACAGGAGAGCATAGACACCCACAACTTTACGTCCCTGTAGAAAGTTACTGGCGCGATTCAACAGATACTTCTCTCACAGGAGAGCATAGACACGCACAACTTTACGTCCGTGTAGAAAGTTGTTGGCGCGATTCAACAGTTACTTCTCTCACAGGAGAGCATAGACACGCACAATTTTACGTACATGTAGAAAGTTGTTGGCGCGATTCAACAGACACTTCTCTCACAGGAGAGCATAGACACGCACAATTTTACGTCCGTGTAGAAAGTTGCTGGCGCGATTCAACAGTTACTTCTGTCACAGGAGAGCATAGACACTCACAACTTTACGTCCCTGTAGAAAGTTGCTGGCGCGATTCAACAGATACTTCTCTCACATGAGAGCATAGACACGCACAATTTTACGTCCGTGTAGAAAGGTGCTGGCGCGATTCAACAGATACTTCTCTCACAGGAGAGCATAGACACGCACAATTTTACGTCCGTGTAGAAAGTTGCAGTCGTGATTCAACAGTTACTTCTCTCACAGGAGAGCATAGACACGCACAATTTTACGTCCGTGTAGAAAGTTGCTGGCGCGATTCAACAGTTACTTCTGTCACAGGACAGCATAGACACCCACAACTTTACGTCCCTGTAGAAAGTTGCTGGCGCGATTCAACAGATACTTCTCTCACAGGAGAGCATAGAAACGCACAATTTTACGTCCGTGTAGAAAGTTGTCGGCGCGATTCAACAGATACTTCTCTCACAGGAGAGCATAGACACGCACAATTTTACGTTCATGTAGAAAGTTGTTGGCGCGATTCAACAGATACTTCTCTCACAGGAGAGCATAGACACGCACAATTTTACGTCCGTGTAGAAAGGTGCTGGCGCGATTCAACAGATACTTGTCTCACAGGAGAGCATAGACACGCACAATTTTACGTCCGTGTAGAAAGGTGCTGACGCGATTCAACAGATACTTCTCTCACAGGAGAGCATAGACACGCACAATTTTATGTCCGTGTAGAAAGGTGCTGGCGCGATTCAACAGATACTTCTCTCACAGGAGAGCATAGACACGCACAACTTTACGTCCCTGTAGAAAGTTGCTGGCGCGATTCAACAGATACTTCTCTCACAGGAGAGCATAGACACGCACAATTTTACGTCCGTGTAGAAAGGTGCTGGCGCGATTCAACAGTTACTTCTCTCACAGGAGAGCATAGACGCGCACAATTTTACGTCCGTGTAGAAAGTTGCTGGCGCGATTCAACAGTTACTTCTGTCACAGGAGAGCATAGACACGCACAATTTTACGTCCGTGTAGAAAGTTGCTGGCGCGATTCAACAGTTACTTCTCTCACAGGAGAGCATAGACACGCAAAATTTTACGTCCGTGTAGAAAGTTGCTGGCGCGATTCAAAAGTTACTTCTCTCACAGGAGAGCATAGACAAGCACAATTTTACGTCCGTGTAGAAAGTTGCAGGCGTGATTCAACAGTTACTTCTCTCACAGGAGAGCATAGACACGCACAATTTTACGTCCGTGTAGAAAGTTGCTGGCGCGATTCAACAGTTACTTCTGTCACAGGACAGCATAGACACCCACAACTTTACGTCCCTGTAGAAAGTTGCTGGCGCGATTCAACAGATACTTCTCTCACAGGAGAGCATAGAAACGCACAATTTTACGTCCGTGTAGAAAGTTGTCGGCGCGATTCAACAGATACTTCTCTCACAGGAGAGCATAGACACGCACAATTTTACGTTCATGTAGAAAGTTGTTGGCGCGATTCAACAGATACTTCTCTCACAGGAGAGCATAGACACGCACAATTTTACGTCCGTGTAGAAAGGTGCTGGCGCGATTCAAGAGATACTTGTCTCACAGGAGAGCATAGACACGCACAATTTTACGTCCGTGTAGAAAGGTGCTGACGCGATTCAACAGATACTTCTCTCACAGGAGAGCATAGACACGCACAATTTTACGTCCGTGTAGAAAGGTGCTGGCGCGATTCAACAGATACTTCTCTCACAGGAGAGCATAGACACGCACAATTTTACGTTCATGTAGAAAGTTATTGGCGCGATTCAACAGATACTTCTCTCACAGGAGAGCATAGACACGCACAATTTTACGTCCGTGTAGAAAGTTGCTGGCGCGATTCAACAGTTACTTCTGTCACAGGAGAGCATAGACACCCACAACTTTACGTCCCTGTAGAAAGTTGCTGGCGCGATTCAACAGATACTTCTCTCACAGGAGAGCATAGACACGCACAATTTTACGTCCGTTTAGAAAGTTGCTGGCGCGATTCAACAGTTACTTGTCTCACAGGAGAGCATAGACATGCACAATTTTACGTCCATATAGAAAGTTGCGGGCGCGATTCAACAGATACTTGTCTCACAGGAGAGCATAGACACGCACAATTTTACGTCCGTGTAGAAAGGTGCTGGCGCGATCCAACAGATACTTCTCTCACAGGAGAGCATAGACACGCACAATTTTACGTTCGTGTAGATAGTTGCTGGCGCGATTCAACAGTTACTTCTCTCACAGGAGAGCATAGACACGCACAATTTTACGTCCGTGTAGAAAATTGCTGGCGCGATTTAACAGTTACTTCTGTCACAGGAGAGCATACACACGCACAATTTTACGACCGTGTAGAAAGTTGCTGGCGCGATTCAACAGTTACTTGTCTCATAGGAGAGTATAGACACGCACAATTTTACGTCCGTGTAGAAAGTTGCTGGCGCGATTCAACAGTTACTTCTATCACAGGAGAGCATAGACACGCACAATTTTACGTGCGTGTAGAAAGTTGCTGGCGCGATTCAACAATTACTTCTCTCACAGAGGAGCATATACACGCACAATTTTACGTCCATGTAGAAAGTTGCTGGCGCGATTCAACAGATACTTGTCTCACAGGAGAGCATAGACACGCACAATTTTACGTCCGTGTAGAAAGTTGCTGGCGTGATTCAACAGTTACTTCTCTCACAGGAGAGCATAGACACGCACAATTTTACGTCCGTGTAGAAAGTTGCTGGCGCGATTCAACAGTTACTTCTCTCACAGGAGAGCATAGACACGCACAATTTTACGTCCGTGTAGAAAGTTGCTGGCGTGATTCAACAGTTACTTCTCTCACAGGAGAGCATAGACACGCACAATTTTACGTCCGTGTAGAAAGTTGCTGGCGCGATTCAACAGTTACTTCTCTCACAGGAGAGCATAGACACCCACAACTTTACGTCCCTGTAGAAAGTTGCTGGCGCGATTCACAGATACTTCTCTCACAGGAGAGCATAGACGCGCACAATTTTACGTCCGTGTAGAAAGTTGCTGGCGCGATTCAACAGTTACTTCTGTCACAGGAGAGCATAGACACGCACAATTTTACGTCCGTGTAGAAAGTTGCTGGCGCGATTCAACAGTTACTTCTCTCACAGGAGAGCATAGACACGCACAATTTTACGTCCGTGTAGAAAGTTGCTGGCGTGATTCAACAGTTACTTCTCTCACAGGAGAGCATTGACACGCACAATTTTACGTCCGTGTAGAAAGTTGCTGGCGCGATTCAACAGTTACTTCTGTCACAGGACAGCATAGACACGCACAATTTTACGTGCGTGTAGAAAGTTGCTGGCGCGATTCAACAGTTACTTCTCTCACAAAGGAGCATATACACGCACAATTTTACGTCCGTGTAGAAAGTTGCTGGCGCGATTCAACAGATACTTGTCTCACAGGAGAGCATAGACACGCACAATTTTACCTCCGTGTAGAAAGTTGCTGGCGCGATTAAACAGATACTTCTCTCACAGTAGAGCATAGACACGCACAATTTTACGACCGTGTTGAAAGTTGCTGGCGCGATTCAACAGTTACTTCTCTCACAGGAGAGCATAGACACGCACAATTTTACGTCCGTGTAGAAAGTTGCTGGCGTGCTTCAACAGTAACTTCTCTCACAGGAGAGCATAGACACGCACAATTTTACGTCCGTGTAGAAAGTTGCTGGCGCGATTCAACAGTTACTTCTGTCACAGGACAGCATAGACACCCACAACTTTACGTCCCTGTAGAAAGTTGCTGGCGCGATTCAACAGATACTTCTCTCACAGGAGAGCATAGACACGCACAATTTTACGTCCGTGTAGAAAGTTGTCGGCGCGATTCAACAGATACTTCTCTCACAGGAGAGCATAGACACTCACAATTTTACGTTCATGTAGAAAGTTGTTGGCGCGATTCAACAGATACTTCTCTCACAGGAGAGCATAGACACGCACAATTTTACGTCCGTGTAGAAAGGTGCTGGCGCGATTCAACAGATACTTCTCCCACAGGAGAGCATAGACACGCACAATTTTACGTCCGTGTAGATAGTTGCTGGCGCGATTGAACAGTTACTTCTCTCACAGGAGAGCATAGATACGCACAATTTTACGTCCGTGTAGAAAGCTGCTGGCGCGATTCAACAGTTACTTGTCTCATAGGAGAGTATAGACACGCACAATTTTACGTCCGTGTAGAAAGTTGCTGGCGCGATTCAACAGTTACTTCTCTCACAGGAGAGCATAGACACGCACAATTTTACGTCCGTGTAGAAAGTTGCTGGCGCGATTCAACAGATACTTGTCTCACAGGAGAGCTTAGACACGCACAATTTTACGTCCGTGTAGAAAGTTGCTGGCGCGATTCAACAGATACTTGTCTCACAGGAGAGCATAGACACGCACAATTTTACGTCCGTGTAGAAAGTTGCTGGCGCTATTCAACAGTTACTCGTCTCACAGGAGAGCATAGACATGCACAATTTTACGTCCGTGTCGAAAGTTGCTGGCGCGATTCAACAGTTACTTGTCTCACAGGACAGCATAGACACGCACAATTTTACGTCCGTGTCGAAAGTTGCTGGCGCGATTCAACAGTTACTTCTCTCACAGGACAGCATAGACACGCACAATTTTACGTCCGTGTAGAAAGTTGCTGACGCGATTCAACAGTTACTTCTCTCACAGGAGAGCATAGAGACGCACAATTTTACGTCCGTGTAGAAAGTTGCTGGCGCGATTCAACAGTTACTTCTCTCACAGGAGAGCATAGACACGCACAATTTTACGTCCGTGTAGAAAGTTGCTGGCGTGATTCAACAGTTACTTCTCTCACAGGAGAGCATAGACACGCATAATTTTACGTCCGTGTAGAAAGTTGCTGGCGCGATTCAACAGTTACTTCTCTCACAGGAGAGCATAGACACGCACAATTTTACGTCCGTGTAGAAAGTTGCTGGCGTGATTCAACAGTTACTTCTCTCACAGGAAAGCATAGACACGCACAATTTTACGTCTGTGTAGAAAGTTGCTGGCGCGATTCAACAGTTACTTCTGTCACAGGACAGCATAGACACCCACAACTTTACGTCCCTGTAGAAAGTTACTGGCGCGATTCAACAGATACTTCTCTCACAGGAGAGCATAGACACGCACAATTTTACGTCCGTGTAGAAAGGTGCTGGCGCGATTCAACAGATACTTGTCTCACAGGAGAGCATAGACACGCACAATTTTACGTCCGTGTAGAAAGGTGCTGACGCGATTCAACAGATACTTCTCTCACAGGAGAGCATAGACACGCACAATTTTACGTCCGTGTAGAAAGGTGCTGGCGCGATTCAACAGATACTTCTCTCACAGGAGAGCATAGACACGCACAATTTTACGTTCATGTAGAAAGTTGTTGGCGCGATTCAACAGATACTTCTCTCACAGGAGAGCATAGACACGCACAATTTTACGTCCGTGTAGAAAGTTGCTGGCGCGATTCAACAGTTACTTCTGTCACAGGAGAGCATAGACACCCACAACTTTACGTCCCTGTAGAAAGTTGCTGGCGCGATTCAACAGATACTTCTCTCACAGGAGAGCATAGACACGCACAATTTTACGTCCGTTTAGAAAGTTGCTGGCGCGATTCAACAGTTACTTGTCTCACAGGAGAGCATAGACATGCACAATTTTACGTCCATATAGAAAGTTGCTGGCGCGATTCAACAGATACTTGTCTCACAGGAGAGCATAGACACGCACAATTTTACGTCCGTGTAGAAAGGTGCTGGCGCGATTCAACAGATACTTCTCTCACAGGAGAGCATAGACACGCACAATTTTACGTCCGTGTAGAAAGGTGCTGGCGCGATCCAACAGATACTTCTCTCACAAAAGAGCATAGACACGCACAATTTTACGTCCGTGTAGAAAGGTGCTGGCGCGATTCAACAGTTACTTCTCTCACAGGAGAGCATAGACACGCACAATTTTACGTCCGTGTAGAAAGTTGCTGGCGTGCTTCAACAGTAACTTCTCTCACAGGAGAGCATAGACACGCACAATTTTACGTCCGTGTAGAAAGTTGCTGGCGCGATTCAACAGTTACTTCTGTCACAGGACAGCATAGACACCCACAACTTTACGTCCCTGTAGAAAGTTGCTGGCGCGATTCAACAGATACTTCTCTCACAGGAGAGCATAGACACGCACAATTTTACGTCCGTGTAGAAAGTTGTCGGCGCGATTCAACAGATACTTCTCTCACAGGAGAGCATAGACACGCACAATTTTACGTTCATGTAGAAAGTTGTTGGCGCGATTCAACAGATACTTCTCTCACAGGAGAGCATAGACACGCACAATTTTACGTCCGTGTAGAAAGGTGCTGGCGCGATTCAACAGATACTTCTCTCACAGGAGAGCATAGACACGCACAATTTTACGTCCGTGTAGATAGTTGCTGGCGCGATTGAACAGTTACTTCTCTCACAGGAGAGCATAGATACGCACAATTTTACGTCCGTGTAGAAAGCTGCTGGCGCGATTCAACAGTTACTTGTCTCATAGGAGAGTATAGACACGCACAATTTTACGTCCGTGTAGAAAGTTGCTGGCGCGATTCAACAGTTACTTCTCTCACAGGAGAGCATAGACACGCACAATTTTACGTCCGTGTAGAAAGTTGCTGGCGCGATTCAACAGATACTTGTCTCACAGGAGAGCTTAGACACGCACAATTTTACGTCCGTGTAGAAAGTTGCTGGCGCGATTCAACAGATACTTGTCTCACAGGAGAGCATAGACACGCACAATTTTACGTCCGTGTAGAAAGTTGCTGGCGCTATTCAACAGTTACTCGTCTCACAGGAGAGCATAGACATGCACAATTTTACGTCCGTGTCGAAAGTTGCTGGCGCGATTCAACAGTTACTTGTCTCACAGGACAGCATAGACACGCACAATTTTACGTCCGTGTCGAAAGTTGCTGGCGCGATTCAACAGTTACTTCTCTCACAGGACAGCATAGACACGCACAATTTTACGTCCGTGTAGAAAGTTGCTGACGCGATTCAACAGTTACTTCTCTCACAGGAGAGCATAGAGACGCACAATTTTACGTCCGTGTATAAAGTTGCTGGCGCGATTCAACAGTTACTTCTCTCACAGGAGAGCATAGACACGCACAATTTTACGTCCGTGTAGAAAGTTGCTGGCGTGATTCAACAGTTACTTCTCTCACAGGAGAGCATAGACACGCATAATTTTACGTCCGTGTAGAAAGTTGCTGGCGCGATTCAACAGTTACTTCTCTCACAGGAGAGCATAGACACGCACAATTTTACGTCCGTGTAGAAAGTTGCTGGCGTGATTCAACAGTTACTTCTCTCACAGGAGAGCATAGACACGCACAATTTTACGTCTGTGTAGAAAGTTGCTGGCGCGATTCAACAGTTACTTCTGTCACAGGACAGCATAGACACCCACAACTTTACGTCCCTGTAGAAAGTTACTGGCGCGATTCAACAGATACTTCTCTCACAGGAGAGCATAGACACGCACAATTTTACGTCCGTGTAGAAAGGTGCTGGCGCGATTCAACAGATACTTGTCTCACAGGAGAGCATAGACACGCACAATTTTACGTCCGTGTAGAAAGGTGCTGACGCGATTCAACAGATACTTCTCTCACAGGAGAGCATAGACACGCACAATTTTACGTCCGTGTAGAAAGGTGCTGGCGCGATTCAACAGATACTTCTCTCACAGGAGAGCATAGACACGCACAATTTTACGTTCACGTAGAAAGTTGTTGGCGCGATTCAACAGATACTTCTCTCACAGGAGAGCATAGACACGCACAATTTTACGTCCGTGTAGAAAGTTGCTGGCGCGATTCAACAGTTACTTCTGTCACAGGAGAGCATAGACACCCACAACTTTACGTCCCTGTAGAAAGTTGCTGGCGCGATTCAACAGATACTTCTCTCACAGGAGAGCATAGACACGCACAATTTTACGTCCGTTTAGAAAGTTGCTGGCGCGATTCAACAGTTACTTGTCTCACAGGAGAGCATAGACATGCACAATTTTACGTCCATATAGAAAGTTGCTGGCGCGATTCAACAGATACTTGTCTCACAGGAGAGCATAGACACGCACAATTTTACGTCCGTGTAGAAAGGTGCTGGCGCGATTCAACAGATACTTCTCTCACAGGAGAGCATAGACACGCACAATTTTACGTCCGTGTAGAAAGGTGCTGGCGCGATCCAACAGATACTTCTCTCACAGGAGAGCATAGACACGCACAATTTTACGTTCGTGTAGATAGTTGCTGGCGCGATTCAACAGTTACTTCTCTCACAGGAGAGCATAGACACGCACAATTTTACGTCCGGGTAGAAAATTGCTGGCGCGATTTAACAGTTACTTCTGTCACAGGAGAGCATACACACGCACAATTTTACGTCCGTGTAGAAAGTTGCTGGCGCGATTCAACAGTTACTTGTCTCATAGGAGAGTATAGACACGCACAATTTTACGTCCGTGTAGAAAGTTGCTGGCGCGATTCAACAGTTACTTCTATCACAGGAGAGCATAGACACGCACAATTTTACGTGCGTGTAGAAAGTTGCTGGCGCGATTCAACAATTACTTCTCTCACAGAGGAGCATATACACGCACAATTTTACGTCCATGTAGAAAGTTGCTGGCGCGATTCAACAGATACTTGTCTCACAGGAGAGCATAGACACGCACAATTTTACGTCCGTGTAGAAAGTTGCTGGCGTGATTCAACAGTTACTTCTCTCACAGGAGAGCATAGACACGCACAATTTTACGTCCGTGTAGAAAGTTGCTGGCGCGATTCAACAGTTACTTCTCTCACAGGAGAGCATAGACACGCACAATTTTACGTCCGTGTAGAAAGTTGCTGGCGTGATTCAACAGTTACTTCTCTCACAGGAGAGCATAGACACGCACAATTTTACGTCCGTGTAGAAAGTTGCTGGCGCGATTCAACAGTTACTTCTCTCACAGGAGAGCATAGACACCCACAACTTTACGTCCCTGTAGAAAGTTGCTGGCGCGATTCACAGATACTTCTCTCACAGGAGAGCATAGACGCGCACAATTTTACGTCCGTGTAGAAAGTTGCTGGCGCGATTCAACAGTTACTTCTGTCACAGGAGAGCATAGACACGCACAATTTTACGTCCGTGTAGAAAGTTGCTGGCGCGATTCAACAGTTACTTCTCTCACAGGAGAGCATAGACACGCACAATTTTACGTCCGTGTAGAAAGTTGCTGGCGTGATTCAACAGTTACTTCTCTCACAGGAGAGCATTGACACGCACAATTTTACGTCCGTGTAGAAAGTTGCTGGCGCGATTCAACAGTTACTTCTGTCACAGGACAGCATAGACACCCACAACTTTACGTCCCTGTAGAAAGTTGCTGGCGCGATTCAACAGATACTTCTCTCACAGGAGAGCATAGACACGCACAATTTTACGTCCGTGTAGAAAGTTGTCGGCGCGATTCAACAGATACTTCTCTCACAGGAGAGCATAGACACGCACAATTTTACGTTCATGTAGAAAGTTGTTGGCGCGATTCAACAGATACTTCTCTCACAGGAGAGCATAGACACGCACAATTTTACGTCCGTGTAGAAAGGTGCTGGCGCGATTCAACAGATACTTGTCTCACAGGAGAGCATAGACGCGCACAATTTTACGTCCGTGTAGAAAGGTGCTGGCGCGATTCAACAGATACTTCTCTCACAGGAGAGCATAGACACGCACAATTTTACGTCCGTGTAGAAAGGTGCTGGCGCGATACAACAGATACTTCTCTCACAGGAGAGCATAGACACGCACAATTTTACGTCCGTGTAGATAGTTGCTGGCGCAATTGAACAGTTACTTCTCTCACAGGAGAGCATAGATACGCACAATTTTACGTTCATGTAGAAAGTTGTTGGCGCGATTCAACAGATACTTCTCTCACAGGAGAGCATACACACTCACAATTTTACGTCCGTGTAGAAAGTTGCTGGCGCGATACAACAGTTACTTCTCTCACAGGAGAGCATAGACACGCACAATTTTACGTGCGTGTAGAAAGTTGCTGGCGCGATTCAACAGTTACTTCTCTCACAGAGGAGCATATACACGCACAATTTTACGTCCGTGTAGAAAGTTGCTGGCGCGATTCAACAGATACTTGTCTCACAGGAGAGCATAGACACGCACAATTTTACGTCCGTGTAGAAAGTTGCTGGCGCGATTAAACAGATACTTCTCTCACAGTAGAGCATAGACACGCACAATTTTACGTCCGTGTTGAAAGTTGCTGGCGCGATTCAACAGTTACTTCTCTCACAGGAGAGCATAGACACACACAATTTTACGTCCGTGTAGAAAGTTGCTGGCGTGCTTCAACAGTAACTTCTCTCACAGGAGAGCATAGACACGCACAATTTTACGTCCGTGTAGAAAGTTGCTGGGGCGATTCAACAGTTACTTCTGTCACAGGACAGCATAGACACCCACAACTTTACGTCCCTGTAGAAAGTTGCTGGCGCGATTCAACAGATACTTCTCTCACAGGAGAGCATAGACACGCACAATTTTACGTCCGTGTAGAAAGTTGTCGGCGCGATTCAACAGATACTTCTCTCACAGGAGAGCATAGACACGCACAATTTTACGTTCATGTAGAAAGTTGTTGGCGCGATTCAACAGATACTTCTCTCACAGGAGAGCATAGACACGCACAATTTTACGTCCGTGTAGAAAGGTGCTGGCGCGATTCAACAGATACTTCTCTCACAGGAGAGCATAGACACGCACAATTTTACGTCCGTGTAGATAGTTGCTGGCGCGATTGAACAGTTACTTCTCTCACAGGAGAGCATAGATACGCACAATTTTACGTCCGTGTAGAAAGCTGCTGGCGCGATTCAACAGTTACTTGTCTCATAGGAGAGTATAGACACGCACAATTTTACGTCCGTGTAGAAAGTTGCTGGCGCGATTCAACAGTTACTTCTCTCACAGGAGAGCATAGACACGCACAATTTTACGTCCGTGTAGAAAGTTGCTGGCGCGATTCAACAGATACTTGTCTCACAGGAGAGCTTAGACACGCACAATTTTACGTCCGTGTAGAAAGTTGCTGGCGCGATTCAACAGATACTTGTCTCACAGGAGAGCATAGACACGCACAATTTTACGTCCGTGTAGAAAGTTGCTGGCGCTATTCAACAGTTACTCGTCTCACAGGAGAGCATAGACATGCACAATTTTACGTCCGTGTCGAAAGTTGCTGGCGCGATTCAACAGTTACTTGTCTCACAGGACAGCATAGACACGCACAATTTTACGTCCGTGTCGAAAGTTGCTGGCGCGATTCAACAGTTACTTCTCTCACAGGAGAGCATAGACACGCACAATTTTACGTCCGTGTAGAAAGTTGCTGGCGCGATTCAACAGTTACTTCTCTCACAGGAGAGCATAGAGACGCACAATTTTACGTCCGTGTAGAAAGTTGCTGGCGCGATTCAACATTTACTTCTCTCACAGGAGAGCATAGACACGCACAATTTTACGTCCGTGTAGAAAGTTGCTGGCGTGATTCAACAGTTACTTCTCTCACAGGAGAGCATAGACACGCATAATTTTACGTCCGTGTAGAAAGTTGCTGGCGCGATTCAACAGTTACTTCTCTCACAGGAGAGCATAGACTCGCACAATTTTACGTCCGTGTAGAAAGTTGCTGGCGTGATTCAACAGTTACTTCTCTCACAGGAGAGCATAGACACGCACAATTTTACGTCCGTGTAGAAAGTTGCTGGCGCGATTCAACAGTTACTTCTGTCACAGGACAGCATAGACACCCACAACTTTACGTCCCTGTAGAAAGTTACTGGCGCGATTCAACAGATACTTCTCTCACAGGAGAGCATAGACACGCACAATTTTACGTCCGTGTAGAAAGTTGTCGGCGCGATTCAACAGATACTTCTCTCACAGGAGAGCATAGACACGCACAATTTTACGTTCATGTAGAAAGTTGTTGGCGCGATTCAACAGATGCTTCTCTCACAGGAGAGCATAGACACGCACAATTTTAAGTCCGTGTAGAAAGGTGCTGGCGCGATTCAACAGATACTTGTCTCACAGGAGAGCATAGACACGCACAATTTTACGTCCGTGTAGAAAGGTGCTGGCGCGATTCAGCAGATACTTCTCTCACAGGAGAGCATAGACACGCACAATTTTACGTCCGTGTAGAAAGGTGCTGGCGCGATTCAACAGATACTTCTCTCACAGGAGAGCATAGACACGCACAATTTTACGTCCGTGTAGATAGTTGCTGGCGCGATTCAACAGTTACTTCTCTCACAGGAGAGCATAGACACGCCAAATTTTACGTTCATGTAGAAAGTTGTTGGCGCGATTCAACAGATACTTCTCTCACAGGAGAGCATAGACACGCACAATTTTACGTCCGTGTAGAAAGTTGCTGGCGCGATTCAACAGTTACTTCTGTCACAGGAGAGCATAGACTCCCACAACTTTACGTCCCTGTAGAAAGTTGCTGGCGCGATTCAACAGATACTTCTCTCACAGGAGAGCATAGACAGGCACAATTTTACGTCCGTGTAGATAGTTGCTGGCGCGATTCAACAGTTACTTCTCTCACAGTAGAGCATAGACACGCACAATTTTACGTCCGTGTTGAAAGTTGCTGGCGCGATTCAACAGTTACTTCTCTCACAGGAGAGCATAGGCACGCACAATTTTACGTCCGTGTAGAAAGTTGCTGGCGTGATTCAACAGTAACTTCTCTCACAGGAGAGCATAGACACGCACAATTTTACGTCCGTGTAGAAAGTGTCTGGCGCGATTCAACAGTTACTTCTGTCACAAGACAGCATAGACACCCACAACTTTACGTCCCTGTAGAAAGTTGCTGGCGCGATTCAACAGATACTTCTCTCACAGGAGAGCATAGACACGCACAATTTTACGTCCGTGTAGAAAGTTGTCGGCGCGATTCAACAGATACTTCTCTCACAGGAGAGCATAGACACGCACAATTTTACGTTCATGTAGAAAGTTGTTGGCGCGATTCAACAGATACTTCTCTCACAGGAGAGCATAGACACGCACAATTTTACGTCCGTGTAGAAAGGTGCCTTCGCGATTCAACAGATACTTCTCTCACAGGAGAGCATAGACACGCACAATTTTACGTCCGTGTAGATAGTTGCTGGCGCGATTGAACTGTTACTTCTCTCAAAGGAGAGCATAGATACGCACAATTTTACGTTCTAGTAGAAAGTTGTTGGCGCGATTCAACAGATACTTCTCTCACAGGAGAGCATAGACACGCACAATTTTACGTCCCTGTAGAAAGTTGCTGGCGCGATTCAACAGATACTTCTCTCACAGGAGAGCATAGACACGCACAATTTTACGTCCGTGTAGAAAGTTGCTGGCGCGATTCAACAGTTACTTGTCTCACAGGAGAGCATAGACATGCTCAATTTTACGTCCGTGTAGAAAGTTGCTGGCGCGATTTAACAGATACTTTTCTCACAGGAGAGCATAGACACGCACAATTTTACGTCCGTGTAGAAAGGTGCTGGCGCGATTCAACAGATACTTCTCTCACAGGAGAGCATAGACACGCACAATTTTACGTCCGTGTAGAAAGGTGCTGGTGCGATCCAACAGATACTTCTCTCACAGGAGAGCATAGACACGCACAATTTTACGTCCGTGTAGATAGTTGCTGGCGCGATTCAACAGTTACTTCTCTCACAGGAGAGCATAGACACGCACAATTTTACGTCCGTGTAGAAAGTTGCTGGCGCGATTCAACAGTTACTTCTCTCACAGGAGAGCATAGACACCCACAACTTTACGTCCCTGTAGAAAGTTACTGGCGCGATTCAACAGATACTTCTCTCACAGGAGAGCATAGACACGCACAACTTTACGTCCGTGTAGAAAGTTGTTGGCGCGATTCAACAGTTACTTCTCTCACAGGAGAGCATAGACACGCACAATTTTACGTACATGTAGAAAGTTGTTGGCGCGATTCAACAGACACTTCTCTCACAGGAGAGCATAGACACGCACAATTTTACGTCCGTGTAGAAAGTTGCTGGCGCGATTCAACAGTTACTTCTGTCACAGGAGAGCATAGACACTCACAACTTTACGTCCCTGTAGAAAGTTGCTGGCGCGATTCAACAGATACTTCTCTCACATGAGAGCATAGACACGCACAATTTTACGTCCGTGTAGAAAGGTGCTGGCGCGATTCAACAGATACTTCTCTCACAGGAGAGCATAGACACGCACAATTTTACGTCCGTGTAGAAAGTTGCAGGCGTGATTCAACAGTTACTTCTCTCACAGGAGAGCATAGACACGCACAATTTTACGTCCATGTAGAAAGTTGCTGGCGCGATTCAACAGTTACTTCTGTCACAGGACAGCATAGACACCCACAACTTTACGTCCCTGTAGAAAGTTGCTGGCGCGATTCAACAGATACTTCTCTCACAGGAGAGCATAGAAACGCACAATTTTACGTCCGTGTAGAAAGTTGTCGGCGCGATTCAACAGATACTTCTCTCACAGGAGAGCATAGACACGCACAATTTTACGTTCATGTAGAAAGTTGTTGGCGCGATTCAACAGATACTTCTCTCACAGGAGAGCATAGACACGCACAATTTTACGTCCGTGTAGAAAGGTGCTTGCGCGATTCAACAGATACTTGTCTCACAGGAGAGCATAGACACGCACAATTTTACGTCCGTGTAGAAAGGTGCTGACGCGATTCAACAGACACTTCTCTCACAGGAGAGCATAGACACGCACAATTTTACGTCCGTGTAGAAAGGTGCTGGCGCGATTCAACAGATACTTCTCTCACAGGAGAGCATAGACACGCACAACTTTACGTCCCTGTAGAAAGTTGCTGGCGCGATTGAACAGTTACTTCTCTCACAGGAGAGCATAGATACGCACAATTTTACGTCCGTGTAGAAAGCTGCTGGCGCGATTCAACAGTTACTTGTCTCATAGGAGAGTATAGACACGCACAATTTTACGTCCGTGTAGAAAGTTGCTGGCGCGATTCAACAGTTACTTCTCTCACAGGAGAGCATAGACACGCACAATTTTACGTCCGTGTAGAAAGTTGCTGGCGCGATTCAACAGATACTTGTCTCACAGGAGAGCTTAGACACGCACAATTTTACGTCCGTGTAGAAAGTTGCTGGCGCGATTCAACAGATACTTGTCTCACAGGAGAGCATAGACACGCACAATTTTACGTCCGTGTAGAAAGTTGCTGGCGCTATTCAACAGTTACTCGTCTCACAGGAGAGCATAGACATGCACAATTTTACGTCCGTGTCGAAAGTTGCTGGCGCGATTCAACAGTTACTTGTCTCACAGGACAGCATAGACACGCACAATTTTACGTCCGTGTCGAAAGTTGCTGGCGCGATTCAACAGTTACTTCTCTCACAGGAGAGCATAGACACGCACAATTTTACGTCCGTGTAGAAAGTTGCTGGCGCGATTCAACAGTTACTTCTCTCACAGGAGAGCATAGAGACGCACAATTTTACGTCCGTGTAGAAAGTTGCTGGCGCGATTCAACATTTACTTCTCTCACAGGAGAGCATAGACACGCACAATTTTACGTCCGTGTAGAAAGTTGCTGGCGTGATTCAACAGTTACTTCTCTCACAGGAGAGCATAGACACGCATAATTTTACGTCCGTGTAGAAAGTTGCTGGCGCGATTCAACAGTTACTTCTCTCACAGGAGAGCATAGACTCGCACAATTTTACGTCCGTGTAGAAAGTTGCTGGCGTGATTCAACAGTTACTTCTCTCACAGGAGAGCATAGACACGCACAATTTTACGTCCGTGTAGAAAGTTGCTGGCGCGATTCAACAGTTACTTCTGTCACAGGACAGCATAGACACCCACAACTTTACGTCCCTGTAGAAAGTTACTGGCGCGATTCAACAGATACTTCTCTCACAGGAGAGCATAGACACGCACAATTTTACGTCCGTGTAGAAAGTTGTCGGCGCGATTCAACAGATACTTCTCTCACAGGAGAGCATAGACACGCACAATTTTACGTTCATGTAGAAAGTTGTTGGCGCGATTCAACAGATGCTTCTCTCACAGGAGAGCATAGACACGCACAATTTTAAGTCCGTGTAGAAAGGTGCTGGCGCGATTCAACAGATACTTGTCTCACAGGAGAGCATAGACACGCACAATTTTACGTCCGTGTAGAAAGGTGCTGGCGCGATTCAGCAGATACTTCTCTCACAGGAGAGCATAGACACGCACAATTTTACGTCCGTGTAGAAAGGTGCTGGCGCGATTCAACAGATACTTCTCTCACAGGAGAGCATAGACACGCACAATTTTACGTCCGTGTAGATAGTTGCTGGCGCGATTCAACAGTTACTTCTCTCACAGGAGAGCATAGACACGCCAAATTTTACGTTCATGTAGAAAGTTGTTGGCGCGATTCAACAGATACTTCTCTCACAGGAGAGCATAGACACGCACAATTTTACGTCCGTGTAGAAAGTTGCTGGCGCGATTCAACAGTTACTTCTGTCACAGGAGAGCATAGACTCCCACAACTTTACGTCCCTGTAGAAAGTTGCTGGCGCGATTCAACAGATACTTCTCTCACAGGAGAGCATAGACAGGCACAATTTTACGTCCGTGTAGATAGTTGCTGGCGCGATTCAACAGTTACTTCTCTCACAGTAGAGCATAGACACGCACAATTTTACGTCCGTGTTGAAAGTTGCTGGCGCGATTCAACAGTTACTTCTCTCACAGGAGAGCATAGGCACGCACAATTTTACGTCCGTGTAGAAAGTTGCTGGCGTGATTCAACAGTAACTTCTCTCACAGGAGAGCATAGACACGCACAATTTTACGTCCGTGTAGAAAGTTGCTGGCGCGATTCAACAGTTACTTCTGTCACAAGACAGCATAGACACCCACAACTTTACGTCCCTGTAGAAAGTTGCTGGCGCGATTCAACAGATACTTCTCTCACAGGAGAGCATAGACACGCACAATTTTACGTCCGTGTAGAAAGTTGTCGGCGCGATTCAACAGATACTTCTCTCACAGGAGAGCATAGACACGCACAATTTTACGTTCATGTAGAAAGTTGTTGGCGCGATTCAACAGATACTTCTCTCACAGGAGAGCATAGACACGCACAATTTTACGTCCGTGTAGAAAGGTGCCTTCGCGATTCAACAGATACTTCTCTCACAGGAGAGCATAGACACGCACAATTTTACGTCCGTGTAGATAGTTGCTGGCGCGATTGAACTGTTACTTCTCTCAAAGGAGAGCATAGATACGCACAATTTTACGTTCTAGTAGAAAGTTGTTGGCGCGATTCAACAGATACTTCTCTCACAGGAGAGCATAGACACGCACAATTTTACGTCCCTGTAGAAAGTTGCTGGCGCGATTCAACAGATACTTCTCTCACAGGAGAGCATAGACACGCACAATTTTACGTCCGTGTAGAAAGTTGCTGGCGCGATTCAACAGTTACTTGTCTCACAGGAGAGCATAGACATGCTCAATTTTACGTCCGTGTAGAAAGTTGCTGGCGCGATTTAACAGATACTTTTCTCACAGGAGAGCATAGACACGCACAATTTTACGTCCGTGTAGAAAGGTGCTGGCGCGATTCAACAGATACTTCTCTCACAGGAGAGCATAGACACGCACAATTTTACGTCCGTGTAGAAAGGTGCTGGTGCGATCCAACAGATACTTCTCTCACAGGAGAGCATAGACACGCACAATTTTACGTCCGTGTAGATAGTTGCTGGCGCGATTCAACAGTTACTTCTCTCACAGGAGAGCATAGACACGCACAATTTTACGTCCGTGTAGAAAGTTGCTGGCGCGATTCAACAGTTACTTCTCTCACAGGAGAGCATAGACACCCACAACTTTACGTCCCTGTAGAAAGTTACTGGCGCGATTCAACAGATACTTCTCTCACAGGAGAGCATAGACACGCACAACTTTACGTCCGTGTAGAAAGTTGTTGGCGCGATTCAACAGTTACTTCTCTCACAGGAGAGCATAGACACGCACAATTTTACGTACATGTAGAAAGTTGTTGGCGCGATTCAACAGACACTTCTCTCACAGGAGAGCATAGACACGCACAATTTTACGTCCGTGTAGAAAGTTGCTGGCGCGATTCAACAGTTACTTCTGTCACAGGAGAGCATAGACACTCACAACTTTACGTCCCTGTAGAAAGTTGCTGGCGCGATTCAACAGATACTTCTCTCACATGAGAGCATAGACACGCACAATTTTACGTCCGTGTAGAAAGGTGCTGGCGCGATTCAACAGATACTTCTCTCACAGGAGAGCATAGACACGCACAATTTTACGTCCGTGTAGAAAGTTGCAGGCGTGATTCAACAGTTACTTCTCTCACAGGAGAGCATAGACACGCACAATTTTACGTCCATGTAGAAAGTTGCTGGCGCGATTCAACAGTTACTTCTGTCACAGGACAGCATAGACACCCACAACTTTACGTCCCTGTAGAAAGTTGCTGGCGCGATTCAACAGATACTTCTCTCACAGGAGAGCATAGAAACGCACAATTTTACGTCCGTGTAGAAAGTTGTCGGCGCGATTCAACAGATACTTCTCTCACAGGAGAGCATAGACACGCACAATTTTACGTTCATGTAGAAAGTTGTTGGCGCGATTCAACAGATACTTCTCTCACAGGAGAGCATAGACACGCACAATTTTACGTCCGTGTAGAAAGGTGCTTGCGCGATTCAACAGATACTTGTCTCACAGGAGAGCATAGACACGCACAATTTTACGTCCGTGTAGAAAGGTGCTGACGCGATTCAACAGACACTTCTCTCACAGGAGAGCATAGACACGCACAATTTTACGTCCGTGTAGAAAGGTGCTGGCGCGATTCAACAGATACTTCTCTCACAGGAGAGCATAGACACGCACAACTTTACGTCCCTGTAGAAAGTTGCTGGCGCGATTCAACAGATACTTCTCTCACAGGAGAGCATAGACACGCACAATTTTACGTCCGTGTAGAAAGGTGCTGGCGCGATTCAACAGATACTTCTCTCACAGGAGAGCATAGAAACGCACAATTTTACGTCCGTGTAGATAGTTGCTGGCGCGATTCAACAGTTACTTCTCTCACAGGAGAGCATAGACGCGCACAATTTTACGTCCGTGTAGAAAGTTGCTGGCGCGATTCAACAGTTACTTCTGTCACAGGAGAGCATAGACACGCACAATTTTACGTCCGTGTAGAAAGTTGCTGGCGCGATTCAACAGTTACTTCTCTCACAGGAGAGCATAGACACGCACAATTTTACGTCCGTGTAGAAAGTTGCTGGCGCGATTCAACAGTTACTTCTCTCACAGGAGAGCATAGACAAGCACAATTTTACGTCCGTGTAGAAAGTTGCAGGAGTGATTCAACAGTTACTTCTCTCACAGGAGAGCATAGACACGCACAATTTTACGTCCGTGTAGATAGTTGCTGGCGCGATTCAACAGTTACTTCTGTCACAGGACAGCATAGACACCCACAACTTTACGTCCCTGTAGAAAGTTGCTGGCGCGATTCAACAGATACTTCTCTCACAGGAGAGCATAGAAACGCACAATTTTACGTCCGTGTAGAAAGTTGTCGGCGCGATTCAACAGATACTTCTCTCACAGGAGAGCATAGACACGCACAATTTTACGTTCATGTAGAAAGTTGTTGGCGCGATTCAACAGATACTTCTCTCACAGGAGAGCATAGACACGCACAATTTTACGTCCGTGTAGAAAGGTGCTGGCGCGATTCAACAGATACTTGTCTCACAGGAGAGCATAGACACGCACAATTTTACGTCCGTGTAGAAAGGTGCTGACGCGATTCAACAGATACTTCTCTCACAGGAGAGCATAGACACGCACAATTTTACGTCCGTGTAGAAAGGTGCTGGCGCGATTCAACAGATACTTCTCTCACAGGAGAGCATAGACACGCACAATTTTACGTTCATGTAGAAAGTTGTTGGCGCGATTCAACAGATACTTCTCTCACAGGAGAGCATAGACACGCACAATTTTACGTCCGTGTAGAAAGTTGCTGGCGCGATTCAACAGTTACTTCTGTCACAGGAGAGCATAGACACCCACAACTTTACGTCCCTGTAGAAAGTTGCTGGCGCGATTCAACAGATACTTCTCTCACAAGAGAGCATAGACACGCACAATTTTACGTCCGTTTAGAAAGTTGCTGGCGCGATTCAACAGTTACTTGTCTCACAGGAGAGCATAGACATGCACAATTTTACGTCCATATAGAAAGTTGCTGGCGCGATTCAACAGATACTTGTCTCACAGGAGAGCATAGACACGCACAATTTTACGTCCGTGTAGAAAGGTGCTGGCGCGATTCAACAGATACTTCTCTCACAGGAGAGCATAGACACGCACAATTTTACGTCCGTGTAGAAAGGTGCTGGCGCGATCCAACAGATACTTCTCTCACAGGAGAGCATAGACACGCACAATTTTACGTTCGTGTAGATAGTTGCTGGCGCGATTCAACAGTTACTTCTCTCACAGGAGAGCATAGACACGCACAATTTTACGTCCGTGTAGAAAATTGCTGGCGCGATTTAACAGTTACTTCTGTCACAGGAGAGCATACACACGCACAATTTTACGTCCGTGTAGAAAGTTGCTAGCGCGATTCAACAGTTACTTGTCTCATAGGAGAGTATAGACACGCACAATTTTACGTCCGTGTAGAAAGTTGCTGGCGCGATTCAACAGTTACTTCTATCACAGGAGAGCATAGACACGCACAATTTTACGTGCGTGTACAAAGTTGCTGGCGCGATTCAACAATTACTTCTCTCACAGAGGAGCATATACACGCACAATTTTACGTCCATGTAGAAAGTTGCTGGCGCGATCCAACAGATACTTGTCTCACAGGAGAGCATAGACACGCACAATTTTACGTCCGTGTAGAAAGTTGCTGGCGTGATTCAACAGTTACTTCTCTCACAGGAGAGCATAGACACGCACAATTTTACGTCCGTGTAGAAAGTTGCTGGCGCGATTCAACAGTTACTTCTCTCACAGGAGAGCATAGACACGCACAATTTTACGTCCGTGTAGAAAGTTGCTGGCGTGATTCAACAGTTACTTCTCTCACAGGAGAGCATAGACACGCACAATTTTACGTCCGTGTAGAAAGTTGCTGGCGCGATTCAACAGTTACTTCTCTCACAGGAGAGCATAGACACCCACAACTTTACGTCCCTGTAGAAAGTTGCTGGCGCGATTCACAGATACTTCTCTCACAGGAGAGCATAGACGCGCACAATTTTACGTCCGTGTAGAAAGTTGCTGGCGCGATTCAACAGTTACTTCTGTCACAGGAGAGCATAGACACGCACAATTTTACGTCCGTGTAGAAAGTTGCTGGCGCGATTCAACAGTTACTTCTCTCACAGGAGAGCATAGACACGCACAATTTTACGTCCGTGTAGAAAGTTGCTGGCGTGATTCAACAGTTACTTCTCTCACAGGAGAGCATTGACACGCACAATTTTACGTCCGTGTAGAAAGTTGCTGGCGCGATTCAACAGTTACTTCTGTCACAGGACAGCATAGACACCCACAACTTTACGTCCCTGTAGAAAGTTGCTGGCGCGATTCAACAGATACTTCTCTCACAGGAGAGCATAGACACGCACAATTTTACGTCCGTGTAGAAAGTTGTCGGCGCGATTCAACAGATACTTCTCTCACAGGAGAGCATAGACACGCACAATTTTACGTTCATGTAGAAAGTTGTTGGCGCGATTCAACAGATACTTCTCTCACAGGAGAGCATAGACACGCACAATTTTACGTCCGTGTAGAAAGGTGCTGGCGCGATTCAACAGATACTTGTCTCACAGGAGAGCATAGACGCGCACAATTTTACGTCCGTGTAGAAAGGTGCTGGCGCGATTCAACAGATACTTCTCTCACAGGAGAGCATAGACACGCACAATTTTACGTCCGTGTAGAAAGGTGCTGGCGCGATACAACAGATACTTCTCTCACAGGAGAGCATAGACACGCACAATTTTACGTCCGTGTAGAAAGTTGCTGGCGCAATTGAACAGTTACTTCTCTCACAGGAGAGCATAGATACGCACAATTTTACGTTCATGTAGAAAGTTGTTGGCGCGATTCAACAGATACTTCTCTCACAGGAGAGCATACACACTCACAATTTTACGTCCGTGTAGAAAGTTGCTGGCGCGATACAACAGTTACTTCTCTCACAGGAGAGCATAGACACGCACAATTTTACGTGCGTGTAGAAAGTTGCTGGCGCGATTCAACAGTTACTTCTCTCACAGAGGGGCATATACACGCACAATTTTACGTCCGTGTAGAAAGTTGCTGGCGCGATTCAACAGATACTTGTCCCACAGGAGAGCATAGACACGCACAATTTTACGTCCGTGTAGAAAGTTGCTGGCGCGATTAAACAGATACTTATCTCACAGGAGAGCATAGACACGCACAATTTTACGTCCGTGTAGAAAATTGCTGGCGCTATTCAACAGTTACTCGTCTCACAGGAGAGCATAGACATGCACAATTTTACGTCCGTGTCGAAAGTTGCTGGCGCGATTCAACAGTTACTTGTCTCACAGGAGAGCATAGACACGCACAATTTTACGTCCGTGTAGAAAGTTGCTGGCGCGATTCAACAGTTACTTCTGCCACAGGACAGCATAGACACGCACAATTTTACGTCCGTGTAGAAAGTTGCTGGCGCGATTCAACAGTTACTTCTCTCACAGGAGAGCATAGAGACGCACGATTTTACGTCCGTGTAGAAAGTTGCTGGCGCGATTCAACAGTTACTTCTCTCACAGGAGAGCATAGACACGCACAATTTTACGTCCGTGTAGAAAGTTGCTGGCGTGATTCAACAGTTACTTCTCTCACAGGAGAGCATAGACACGCATAATTTTACGTCCGTGTAGAAAGTTGCTGGCGCGATTCAACAGTTACTTCTCTCACAGGAGAGCATAGACACGCACAATTTTACGTCCGTGTAGAAAGTTGCTGGCGTGATTCAACAGTTACTTCTCTCACAGGAGAGCATAGACACGCACAATTTTACGTCCGTGTAGAAAGTTGCTGGCGCGATTCAACAGTTACTTCTGTCACAGGACAGCATAGACACCCACAACTTTACGTCCCTGTAGAAAGTTACTGGCGCGATTCAACAGATACTTCTCTCACAGGAGAGCATAGACACGCACAATTTTACGTCCGTGTAGAAAGTTGTCGGCGCGATTCAACAGATACTTCTCTCACAGGAGAGCATAGACACGCACAATTTTACGTTCATGTAGAAAGTTGTTGGCGCGATTCAACAGATACTTCTCTCACAGGAGAGCATAGACACGCACAATTTTAAGTCCGTGTAGAAAGGTGCTGGCGCGATTCAACAGATACTTGTCTCACAGGAGAGCATAGACACGCACAATTTTACGTCCGTGTAGAAAGGTGCTGGCGCGATTCAACAGATACTTTTCTCACAGGAGAGCATAGACAGGCACAATTTTACGTCCGTGTAGAAAGGTGCTGGCGCGATTCAACAGATACTTCTCTCACAGGAGAGCATAGACACGCACAATTTTACGTCCGTGTAGATAGTTGCTGGAGCGATTCAACAGTTACTTCTCTCACAGGAGAGCATAGACACGCAATATTTTACGTTCATGTAGAAAGTTGTTGGCGCGATTCAACAGATACTTCTCTCACAGGAGAGCATAGACACGCACAATTTTACGTCCGTGTAGAAAGTTGCTGGCGCGATTCAACAGTTACTTCTGTCACAGGAGAGCATAGACACCCACAACTTTACGTCCCTGTAGAAAGTTGCTGGCGCGATTCAACAGATATTTCTCTCACAGGAGAGCATAGACAGGCACAATTTTACGTCCGTGTAGATAGTTGCTGGCGCGATTCAACAGTTACTTCTCTCACAGGAGAGCATAGACACGCACAATTTTACGTCCGTGTAGAAAGTAGCTGGCGCGATTCAACAGTTACTTGTCTCATAGGAGAGTATTGACACGCACAATTTTACGTCCGTGTAGAAAGTTGCTGGCGCGATTCAACAGTTACTTCTCTCACAGGAGAGCATAGACACGCACAATTTTACGTGCGTGTAGAAAGCTGCTGGCGCGATTCAACAGTTACTTGTCTCATAGGAGAGTATAGACACGCACAATTTTACGTCCGTGTAGAAAGTTGCTGGCGCGATTCAACAGTTACTTCTCTCACAGGAGAGCATAGACACGCACAATTTTACGTCCGTGTAGAAAGTTGCTGGCGCGATTCAACAGATACTTGTCTCACAGGAGAGCTTAGACACGCACAATTTTACGTCCGTGTAGAAAGTTGCTGGCGCGATTCAACAGATACTTGTCTCACAGGAGAGCATAGACACGCACAATTTTACGTCCGTGTAGAAAGTTGCTGGCGCTATTCAACAGTTACTCGTCTCACAGGAGAGCATAGACATGCACAATTTTACGTCCGTGTCGAAAGTTGCTGGCGCGATTCAACAGTTACTTGTCTCACAGGACAGCATAGACACGCACAATTTTACGTCCGTGTCGAAAGTTGCTGGCGCGATTCAACAGTTACTTCTCTCACAGGAGAGCATAGACACGCACAATTTTACGTCCGTGTAGAAAGTTGCTGGCGCGATTCAACAGTTACTTCTCTCACAGGAGAGCATAGAGACGCACAATTTTACGTCCGTGTAGAAAGTTGCTGGCGCGATTCAACAGTTACTTCTCTCACAGGAGAGCATAGACACGCACAATTTTACGTCCGTGTAGAAAGTTGCTGGCGTGATTCAACAGTTACTTCTCTCACAGGAGAGCATAGACACGCATAATTTTACGTCCGTGTAGAAAGTTGCTGGCGCGATTCAACAGTTACTTCTCTCACAGGAGAGCATAGACACGCACAATTTTACGTCCGTGTAGAAAGTTGCTGGCGTGATTCAACAGTTACTTCTCTCACAGGAGAGCATAGACACGCACAATTTTACGTCCGTGTAGAAAGTTGCTGGCGCGATTCAACAGTTACTTCTGTCACAGGACAGCATAGACACCCACAACTTTACGTCCCTGTAGAAAGTTACTGGCGCGATTCAACAGATACTTCTCTCACAGGAGAGCATAGACACGCACAATTTTACGTCCGTGTAGAAAGTTGTCGGCGCGATTCAACAGATACTTCTCTCACAGGAGAGCATAGACACGCACAATTTTACGTTCATGTAGAAAGTTGTTGGCGCGATTCAACAGATGCTTCTCTCACAGGAGAGCATAGACACGCACAATTTTAAGTCCGTGTAGAAAGGTGCTGGCGCGATTCAACAGATACTTGTCTCACAGGAGAGCATAGACACGCACAATTTTACGTCCGTGTAGAAAGGTGCTGGCGCGATTCAACAGATACTTCTCTCACAGGAGAGCATAGACACGCACAATTTTACGTCCGTGTAGAAAGGTGCTGGCGCGATTCAACAGATACTTCTCTCACAGGAGAGCATAGACACGCACAATTTTACGTTAATGTAGAAAGTTGTTGGCGCGATTCAACAGATACTTCTCTCACAGGAGAGCATAGACACGCACAATTTTACGTCCGTGTAGAAAGGTGCTGGCGCGATTCAACAGATACTTCTCTCACAGGAGAGCATAGACACGCACAATTTTACGTCCGTGTAGATAGTTGCTGGCGCGATTGAACAGTTACTTCTCTCACAGGAGAGCATAGATACGCACAATTTTACGTCCGTGTAGAAAGCTGCTGGCGCGATTCAACAGTTACTTGTCTCATAGGAGAGTATAGACACGCACAATTTTACGTCCGTGTAGAAAGTTGCTGGCGCGATTCAACAGTTACTTCTCTCACAGGAGAGCATAGACACGCACAATTTTACGTCCGTGTAGAAAGTTGCTGGCGCGATTCAACAGTTACTTGTCTCATAGGAGAGTATAGACACGCACAATTTTACGTCCGTGTAGAAAGTTGCTGGCGCGATTCAACAGTTACTTCTCTCACAGGAGAGCATAGACACGCACAATTTTACGTGCGTGTAGAAAGTTGCTGGCGCGATTCAACAGTTACTTCTCTCACAGGAGAGCATAGAGACGCACAATTTTACGTCCGTGTAGAAAGTTGCTGGCGCGATTCAACAGTTACTTCTCTCACAGGAGAGCATAGAGACGCACAATTTTACGTCCGTGTAGAAAGTTGCTGGCGCGATTCAACAGTTACTTCTCTCACAGGAGAGCATAGACACGCACAATTTTACGTCCGTGTAGAAAGTTGCTGGCGTGATTCAATAGTTACTTCTCTCACAGGAGAGCATAGACACCCACAACTTTACGTCCCTGTAGAAAGTTACTGGCGCGATTGAACAGATACTTCTCTCACAGGAGAGCATAGACACGCACAATTTTACTTCCGTGTGGAAAGTTGTCGGCGCGATTCAACAGATACTTCTCTCACAGGAGAGCATAGACACGCACAATTTTACGTTCATGTAGAAAGTTGTTGGCGCGATTCAACAGATACTTCTCTCACAGGAGAATATAGACACGCACAATTTTAAGTCCGTGTAGAAAGTTGTCGGCGCGATTCAACAGATACTTCTCTCACAGGAGAGCATAGACAGGCACAATTTTACGTCCGTGTAGATAGTTGCTGGCGCGATTCAACAGTTACTTCTCTCACAGTAGAGCATAGACACGCACAATTTTACGTCCGTGTAGAAAGTTGCTGGCGCGATTCAACAGTTACTTCTCTCACAGGAGAGCATAGACACGCACAATTTTACGTCCGTGTAGAAAGTTGCTGGCGTGATTCAACAGTTACTTCTCTCACAGGAGAGCATAGACACGCACAATTTTACGTCCGTGTAGAAAGTTGCTGGCGCGATTCAACAGTTACTTCTGTCACAGGACAGCATAGACACGCACAATTTTACGTCCGTGTAGAAAGTTGCTGGCGCGATTCAACAGTTACTTCTGTCACAGGAGAGCATAGACACCCACAACTTTACGTCCCTGTAGAAAGTTGCTGGCGCGATTCAACAGATACTTCTCTCACAGGAGAGCATAGACACGCACAATTTTACGTCCGTGTAGAAAGTTGCTGGCGCGATTCAACAGTTACTTGTCTCACAGGAGAGCATAGACATGCACAATTTTACGTCCGTGTAGAAAGTTGCTGGCGCGATTCAACAGATACTTGTCTCACAGGAGAGCATAGACACGCACAATTTTACGTCCGTGTAGAAAGGTGCTGGCGCGATTCAACAGATACTTCTCTCACAGGAGAGCATAGACTCGCACAATTTTACGTCCGTGTAGAAAGGTGCTGGCGCGATCCAACAGATACTTCTCTCACAGGAGAGCATAGACACGCACAATTTTACGTCCGTGTAGATAGTTGCTGGCGCGATTCAACAGTTACTTCTCTCACAGGAGAGCATAGACACGCACAATTTTACGTCCGTGTAGAAAGTTGCTGGCGCGACTCAACAGTTACTTCTCTCACAGGAGAGCATAGACACGCACAATTTTACGTCCATGTAGAAAGTTGCTGGCGTGATTCAACAGATACTTCTCTCACAGGAGAGCATAGACACGCACAATTTTGCGTCCGTGTAGAAAATTGCTGGCGCGATTAAACAGTTACTTCTGTCACAGGAGAGCATACACACGCACAATTTTACGTCCGTGTAGAAAGTTGCTGGCGCGATTCAACAGATATTTCTCTCACAGGAGAGCATAGACACGCACAATTTTACGTTCATGTAGAAAGTTGTTGGCGCGATTCAACAGATACTTCTCTCACAGGAGAGCATAGACACGCAAATTTTACGTCCGTGTAGAAAGTTGCTGGCGCGATTCAACAGTTATTTCTGTCACAGGAGAGCATAGACACCCACAACTTTACGTCCCTGTAGAAAGTTGCTGACGCGATTCAACAGATACTTCTCTCACAGGAGAGCATAGACAGGCACAATTTTACGTCCGTGTAGATAGTTGCTGGCGCGATTCAACAGTTACTTCTCTCACAGTAGAGCATAGACACGCACAATTTTACGTCCGTGTTGAAAGTTGCTGGCGCGATTCAACAGTTACTTCTCTCACAGGAGAGCATAGACACGCACAATTTTACGTCCGTGTAGAAAGTTGCTGGCGTGCTTCAACAGTAACTTCTCTCACAGGAGAGCATAGACACGCACAATTCTACGTCCGTGTAGAAAGTTGCTGGCGCGATTCAACAGTTACTTCTGTCACAGGACAGCATAGACACCCACAACTTTACGTCCCTGTAGAAAGTTGCTGGCGCGATTCAACAGATACTTCTCTCACAGGAGAGCATAGACACGCACAATTTTACGTCCGTGTAGAAAGTTGTCGGCGCGATTCAACAGATACTTCTCTCACAGGAGAGCATAGACACGCACAATTTTACGTTAATGTAGAAAGTTGTTGGCGCGATTCAACAGATACTTCTCTCACAGGAGAGCATAGACACGCACAATTTTACGTCCGTGTAGAAAGGTGCTGGCGCGATTCAACAGATACTTCTCTCACAGGAGAGCATAGACACGCACAATTTTACGTCCGTGTAGATAGTTGCTGGCGCGATTGAACAGTTACTTCTCTCACAGGAGAGCATAGATACGCACAATTTTACGTCCGTGTAGAAAGCTGCTGGCGCGATTCAACAGTTACTTGTCTCATAGGAGAGTATAGACACGCACAATTTTACGTCCGTGTAGAAAGTTGCTGACGCGATTCAACAGTTACTTCTCTCACAGGAGAGCATAGACACGCACAATTTTACGTCCGTGTAGAAAGTTGCTGGCGCGATTCAACAGATACTTGTCTCACAGGAGAGCTTAGACACGCACAATTTTACGTCCGTGTAGAAAGTTGCTGGCGCGATTCAACAGATACTTGTCTCACAGGAGAGCATAGACACGCACAATTTTACGTCCGTGTAGAAAGTTGCTGGCGCTATTCAACAGTTACTCGTCTCACAGGAGAGCATAGACATGCACAATTTTACGTCCGTGTCGAAAGTTGCTGGCGCGATTCAACAGTTACTTGTCTCACAGGACAGCATAGACACGCACAATTTTACGTCCGTGTCGAAAGTTGCTGGCGCGATTCAACAGTTACTTCTCTCACAGGAGAGCATAGACACGCACAATTTTACGTCCGTGTAGAAAGTTGCTGGCGCGATTCAACAGTTACTTCTCTCACAGGAGAGCATAGAGACGCACAATTTTACGTCCGTGTAGAAAGTTGCTGGCGCGATTCAACAGTTACTTCTCTCACAGGAGAGCATAGACACGCACAATTTTACGTCCGTGTAGAAAGTTGCTGGCGTGATTCAACAGTTACTTCTCTCACAGGAGAGCATAGACACGCATAATTTTACGTCCGTGTAGAAAGTTGCTGGCGCGATTCAACAGTTACTTCTCTCACAGGAGAGCATAGACACGCACAATTTTACGTCCGTGTAGAAATTTGATGGCGTGATTCAACAGTTACTTCTCTCACAGGAGAGCATAGACACGCACAATTTTACGTCCGTGTAGAAAGTTGCTGGCGCGATTCAACAGTTACTTCTGTCACAGGACAGCATAGACACCCACAACTTTACGTCCCTGTAGAAAGTTACTGGCGCGATTCAACAGATACTTCTCTCACAGGAGAGCATAGACACGCACAATTTTACGTCCGTGTAGAAAGTTGTCGGCGCGATTCAACAGATACTTCTCTCACAGGAGAGCATAGACACGCACAATTTTACGTTCATGTAGAAAGTTGTTGGCGCGATTCAACAGATGCTTCTCTCACAGGAGAGCATAGACACGCACAATTTTAAGTCCGTGTAGAAAGGTGCTGGCGCGATTCAACAGATACTTGTCTCACAGGAGAGCATAGACACGCACAATTTTACGTCCGTGTAGAAAGGTGCTGGCGCGATTCAACAGATACTTCTCTCACAGGAGAGCATAGACACGCACAATTTTACGTCCGTGTAGAAAGGTGCTGGCGCGATTCAACAGATACTTCTCTCACAGGAGAGCATAGACACGCACAATTTTACGTCCGTGTAGATAGTTGCTGGCGCGATTCAACAGTTACTTCTCTCACAGGAGAGCATAGACACGCACAATTTTACGTTCATGTAGAAAGTTGTTGGCGCGATTCAACAGATACTTCTCTCACAGGAGAGCATAGACACGCACAATTTTACGTCCGTGTAGAAAGTTGCTGGCGCGATTCAACAGTTACTTCTGTCACAGGAGAGCATAGACACCCACAACTTTACGTCCCTGTAGAAAGTTGCTGGCGCGATTCAACAGATACTTCTCTCACAGGAGAGCATAGACAGGCACAATTTTACGTCCGTGTAGATAGTTGCTGGCGCGATTCAACAGTTACTTCTCTCACAGTAGAGCATAGACACGCACAATTTTACGTCCGTGTTGAAAGTTGCTGGCGCGATTCAACAGTTACTTCTCTCACAGGAGAGCATAGACACGCACAATTTTACGTCCGTGTAGAAAGTTGCTGGCGTGATTCAACAGTAACTTCTCTCACAGGAGAGCATAGACACGCACAATTTTACGTCCGTGTAGAAAGTTGCTGGCGCGATTCAACAGTTACTTCTGTCACAGGACAGCATAGACACCCACAACTTTACGTCCCTGTAGAAAGTTGCTGGCGCGATTCAACAGATACTTCTCTCACAGGAGAGCATAGACACGCACAATTTTACGTCCGTGTAGAAAGTTGTCGGCGCGATTCAACAGATACTTCTCTCACAGGAGAGCATAGACACGCACAATTTTACGTTCATGTAGAAAGTTGTTGGCGCGATTCAACAGATACTTCTCTCACAGGAGAGCATAGACACGCACAATTTTACGTCCGTGTAGAAAGTTGCTGGCGCGATTCAACAGATACTTCTCTCACAGGAGAGCATAGACACGCACAATTTTACGTCCGTGTAGATAGTTGCTGGCGCGATTGAACTGTTACTTCTCTCACAGGAGAGCATAGATACGCACAATTTTACGTTCTAGTAGAAAGTTGTTGGCGCGATTCAACAGATACTTCTCTCACAGGAGAGCATAGACACGCACAATTTTACGTCCGTGTAGAAAGTTGCTGGCGCGATTCAACAGTTGCTTCTGTCACAGGAGAGCATAGACACCCACAACTTTACGTCCCTGTAGAAAGTTGCTGGCGCGATTCAACAGATACTTCTCTCACAGGAGAGCATAGACACGCACAATTTTACGTCCGTGTAGAAAGTTGCTGGCGCGATTCAACAGTTACTTGTCTCACAGGAGAGCATAGACATGCACAATTTTACGTCCGTGTAGAAAGTTGCTGGCGCGATTTAACAGATACTTGTCTCACAGGAGAGCATAGACACGCACAATTTTACGTCCGTGTAGAAAGGTGCTGGCGCGATTCAACAGATACTTCTCTCACAGGAGAGCATAGACACGCACAATTTTACGTCCGTGTAGAAAGGTGCTGGTGCGATCCAACAGATACTTCTCTCACAGGAGAGCATAGACACGCACAATTTTACGTCCGTGTAGATAGTTGCTGGCGCGATTCAACAGTTACTTCTCTCACAGGAGAGCATAGACACGCACAATTTTACGTCCGTGTAGAAAGTTGCTGGCGCGACTCAACAGTTAGTTCTCTCACAGGAGAGCATAGACACGCAGTATTTTACGTCCATGTAGAAAGTTGCTGGCGTGATTCAACAGATACTTCTCTCACAGGAGAGCATAGACACGCACAATTTTACATCCGTGTAGAAAATTGCTGGCGCGATTCAACAGTTACTTCTGTCACAGGAGAGCATGCACACGCACAATTTTACGTCCATGTAGAAAGTTGCTAGCGCGATTCAACAGATACTTCTCTCACAGGAGAGCATAGACACGCACAATTTTACGTCCGTGTAGAAAGCTGCTGGCGCGATTCAACAGTTACTTGTCTCATAGGAGAGTATAGACACGCACAATTTTACGTCCGTGTAGAAAGTTGCTGGCGCGATTCAACAGTTGCTTCTCTCACAGGAGAGCATAGACACGCACAATTTTACGTGCGTGTAGAAAGTTGCTGGCGCGATTCAACAGTTACTTCTCTCACAGAGGAGCATATACACGCACAATTTTACGTCCGTGTAGAAAGTTGCTGGCGCGATTCAACAGATACTTGTCTCACAGGAGAGCATAGACACGCACAATTTTACGTCCGTGTAGAAAGTTGCTGGCGCGATTCAACAGATACTTGTCTCACAGGAGAGCATAGACACGCACAATTTTACGTCCGTGTAGAAAGTTGCTGGCGCTATTCAACAGTTACTCGTCTCACAGGAGAGCATAGACATGCACAATTTTACGTCCGTGTCGAAAGTTGCTGGCGCGATTCAACAGTTACTTCTCTCACAGGAGAGCATAGACACGCACAATTTTACGTCCGTGTAGAAAGTTGCTGGCGTGATTCAACAGTTACTTCTCTCACAGGAGAGCATAGACACGCACAATTTTACGTCCGTGTAGAAAGTTGCTGGCGCGATTCAACAGTTACTTCTCTCACAGGAGAGCTTAGACACCCACAACTTTACGTCCCTGTAGAAAGTTGCTGGCGCGATTCACAGATACTTCTCTCACAGGAGAGCATAGACGCGCACAATTTTACGTCCGTGTAGAAAGTTGCTGGCGCGATTCAACAGTTACTTCTGTCACAGGAGAGCATAGAAACGCACAATTTTACGTCCGTGTAGAAAGTTGCTGGCGCGATTCAACAGTTACTTCTCTCACAGGAGAGCATAGACACGCACAATTTTACGTCCGTGTAGAAAGTTGCTGGCGCGATTCAACAGTTACTTTTCTCACAGGAGAGCATAGACACGCACAATTTTACGTCCGTGTAGAAAGTTGCTGGCGTGATTCAACAGTTACTTCTCTCACAGGAGAGCATTGACACGCACAATTTTACGTCCGTGTAGAAAGTTGCTGGCGCGATTCAACAGTTACTTCTGCCACAGGACAGCATAGACACCCACAACTTTACGTCCCTGTAGAAAGTTGCTGGCGCGATTCAACAGATACTTCTCTCACAGGAGAGCATAGACACGCACAATTTTACGTCCGTGTAGAAAGTTGTCGGCGCGATTCAACAGATACTTCTCTCACAGGAGAGCATAGACACGCACAATTTTACGTTCATGTAGAAAGTTGTTGGCGCGATTCAACAGATACTTCTCTCACAGGAGAGCATAGACACGCACAATTTTACGTCCGTGTAGAAAGGTGCTGGCGCGATTCAACAGATACTTGTCTCACAGGAGAGCATAGACGCGCACAATTTTACGTCCGTGTAGAAAGGTGCTGGCGCGATTCAACAGATACTTCTCTCACAGGAGAGCATAGACACGCACAATTTTACGTCCGTGTAGAAAGGTGCTGGCGCGATTCAACAGATACTTCTCTCACAGCAGAGCATAGACACGCACAATTTTACGTCCGTGTAGATAGTTGCTGGCGCGATTGAACAGTTACTTCTCTCACAGGAGTGCATAGATACGCACAATTTTACGTTCATGTAGAAAGTTGTTGGCGCGATTCAACAGATACTTCTCTCACAGGAGAGCATACACACGCACAATTTTACGTCCGTGTAGAAAGTTGCTGGCGCGATACAACAGTTACTTCTCTCACAGGAGAGCATAGACACGCACAATTTTACGTGCGTGTAGAAAGTTGCTGGCGCGATTCAACAGTTACTTTTCTCACAGAGGAGCATATACACGCACAATTTTACGTCCGTGTAGAAAGTTGCTGGCGCGATTCAACAGATACTTGTCTCACAGGAGAGCATAGACACGCACAATTTTACGTCCGTGTAGAAAGTTGCTGGCGCGATTCAACAGATACTTATCTCACAGGAGAGCATAGACACGCACAATTTTACGTCCGTGTAGAAAGTTGCTGGCGCTATTCAACAGTTACTCGTCTCACAGGAGAGCATAGACATGCACATTTTTACGTCCGTGTCGAAAGTTGCTGGCGCGATTCAACAGTTACTTGTCTCACAGGAGAACATAGACAAGCACAATTTTACGTCCGTGTCGAAAGTTGCTGGCGCGATTCAACAGTTACTTCTCTCACAGGAGAGCATAGACACGCACAATTTTACGTCCGTGTAGAAAGTTGCTGGCGGGATTCAACAGTTACTTCTCTCACAGGAGAGCATAGAGACGCACAATTTTACGTCCGTGTAGAAAGTTGCTGGCGCGATTCAACAGTTACTTCTCTCACAGGAGAGCATAGACACGCACAATTTTACGTCCGTGTAGAAAGTTGCTGGCGTGATTCAACAGTTACTTCTCTCACAGGAGAGCATAGACACGCACAATTTTACGTCCGTGTAGAAAGTTGCTGGCGCGATTCAACAGTTACTTCTGTCACAGGACAGCATAGACACCCACAACTTTACGTCCCTGTAGAAAGTTACTGGCGCGATTCAACAGATACTTCTCTCACAGGAGAGCATAGACACGCACAATTTTACGTCCGTGTAGAAAGTTGTCGGCGCGATTCAACAGATACTTCTCTCACAGGAGAGCATAGACACGCACAATTTTACGTTCATGTAGAAAGTTGTTGGCGCGATTCAACAGATACTTCTCTCACAGGAGAGCATAGACACGCACAATTTTAAGTCCGTGTAGAAAGGTGCTGGCGCGATTCAACAGATACTTGTCTCACAGGAGAGCATAGACACGCACAATTTTACGTCCGTGTAGAAAGGTGCTGGCGCGATTCAACAGATACTTTTCTCACAGGAGAGCATAGACACGCACAATTTTACGTCCGTGTAGAAAGGTGCTGGCGCGATTCAACAGATACTTCTCTCACAGGAGAGCATAGACACGCACAATTTTACGTCCGTGTAGATAGTTGCTGGCGCGATTCAACAGTTACTTCTCTCACAGGAGAGTATAGATACGCACAATTTTACGTTCATGTAGAAAGTTGTTGGCGCGATTCAACAGATACTTCTCTCACAGGAGAGCATAGACACGCACAGTTTTACGTCCGTGTAGAAAGTTGCTGGCGCGATTCAACAGTTACTTTTGTCACAGGAGAGCATAGACACCCACAACTTTACGTCCCTGTAGAAAGTTGCTGGCGCGATTCAACAGATACTTCTCTCACAGGAGAGCATAGACACGCACAATTTTACGTCCGTGTAGAAAGTTGCTGGCGCGATTCAACAGTTACTTCTGATACAGGAGAGCATACACACGCACAATTTTACGTCCGTGTAGAAAGTTGCTGGCGCGATTCAACAGATACTTCTCTCACAGGAGAGCATAGACACGCACAATTTTACGTCCGTGTAGAAAGCTGCTGGCGCGATTCAACAGTTACTTGTCTCATAGGAGAGTATAGACACGCACAATTTTACGTCCGTGTAGAAAGTTGCTGGCGCGATTCAACAGTTACTTCTCTCACAGGAGAGCATAGACACGCACAATTTTACGTGCGTGTAGAAAGTTGCTGGCGCGATTCAACAGTTACTTCTCTCACAGAGGAGCATATACACGCACAATTTTACGTCCGTGTAGAAAGTTGCTGGCGCGATTCAACAGATACTTCTCTCACAGGAGAGCATAGACACGCACAATTTTACGTCCGTGTAGAAAGTTGTCGGCGCGATTCAACAGATACTTCTCTCACAGGAGAGCATAGACACGCACAATTTTACGTTCATGTAGAAAGTTGTTGGCGCGATTCAACAGATACTTCTCTCACAGGAGAGCATAGACACGCACAATTTTACGTCCGTGTAGAAAGGTGCTGGCGCGATTCAACAGATACTTGTCTCACAGGAGAGCATAGACGCGCACAATTTTACGTCCGTGTAGAAAGGTGCTGGCGCGATTCAACAGATACTTCTCTCACAGGAGAGCATAGACACGCACAATTTTACGTCCGTGTAGAAAGGTGCTGGCGCGATTCAACAGATACTTCTCTCACAGCAGAGCATAGACACGCACAATTTTACGTCCGTGTAGATAGTTGCTGGCGCGATTGAACAGTTACTTCTCTCACAGGAGTGCATAGATACGCACAATTTTACGTTCATGTAGAAAGTTGTTGGCGCGATTCAACAGATACTTCTCTCACAGGAGAGCATACACACGCACAATTTTACGTCCGTGTAGAAAGTTGCTGGCGCGATACAACAGTTACTTCTCTCACAGGAGAGCATAGACACGCACAATTTTACGTGCGTGTAGAAAGTTGCTGGCGCGATTCAACAGTTACTTTTCTCACAGAGGAGCATATACACGCACAATTTTACGTCCGTGTAGAAAGTTGCTGGCGCGATTCAACAGATACTTGTCTCACAGGAGAGCATAGACACGCACAATTTTACGTCCGTGTAGAAAGTTGCTGGCGCGATTCAACAGATACTTATCTCACAGGAGAGCATAGACACGCACAATTTTACGTCCGTGTAGAAAGTTGCTGGCGCTATTCAACAGTTACTCGTCTCACAGGAGAGCATAGACATGCACATTTTTACGTCCGTGTCGAAAGTTGCTGGCGCGATTCAACAGTTACTTGTCTCACAGGAGAACATAGACAAGCACAATTTTACGTCCGTGTCGAAAGTTGCTGGCGCGATTCAACAGTTACTTCTCTCACAGGAGAGCATAGACACGCACAATTTTACGTCCGTGTAGAAAGTTGCTGGCGGGATTCAACAGTTACTTCTCTCACAGGAGAGCATAGAGACGCACAATTTTACGTCCGTGTAGAAAGTTGCTGGCGCGATTCAACAGTTACTTCTCTCACAGGAGAGCATAGACACGCACAATTTTACGTCCGTGTAGAAAGTTGCTGGCGTGATTCAACAGTTACTTCTCTCACAGGAGAGCATAGACACGCACAATTTTACGTCCGTGTAGAAAGTTGCTGGCGCGATTCAACAGTTACTTCTGTCACAGGACAGCATAGACACCCACAACTTTACGTCCCTGTAGAAAGTTACTGGCGCGATTCAACAGATACTTCTCTCACAGGAGAGCATAGACACGCACAATTTTACGTCCGTGTAGAAAGTTGTCGGCGCGATTCAACAGATACTTCTCTCACAGGAGAGCATAGACACGCACAATTTTACGTTCATGTAGAAAGTTGTTGGCGCGATTCAACAGATACTTCTCTCACAGGAGAGCATAGACACGCACAATTTTAAGTCCGTGTAGAAAGGTGCTGGCGCGATTCAACAGATACTTGTCTCACAGGAGAGCATAGACACGCACAATTTTACGTCCGTGTAGAAAGGTGCTGGCGCGATTCAACAGATACTTTTCTCACAGGAGAGCATAGACACGCACAATTTTACGTCCGTGTAGAAAGGTGCTGGCGCGATTCAACAGATACTTCTCTCACAGGAGAGCATAGACACGCACAATTTTACGTCCGTGTAGATAGTTGCTGGCGCGATTCAACAGTTACTTCTCTCACAGGAGAGTATAGATACGCACAATTTTACGTTCATGTAGAAAGTTGTTGGCGCGATTCAACAGATACTTCTCTCACAGGAGAGCATAGACACGCACAGTTTTACGTCCGTGTAGAAAGTTGCTGGCGCGATTCAACAGTTACTTTTGTCACAGGAGAGCATAGACACCCACAACTTTACGTCCCTGTAGAAAGTTGCTGGCGCGATTCAACAGATACTTCTCTCACAGGAGAGCATAGACACGCACAATTTTACGTCCGTGTAGAAAGTTGCTGGCGCGATTCAACAGTTACTTCTGATACAGGAGAGCATACACACGCACAATTTTACGTCCGTGTAGAAAGTTGCTGGCGCGATTCAACAGATACTTCTCTCACAGGAGAGCATAGACACGCACAATTTTACGTCCGTGTAGAAAGCTGCTGGCGCGATTCAACAGTTACTTGTCTCATAGGAGAGTATAGACACGCACAATTTTACGTCCGTGTAGAAAGTTGCTGGCGCGATTCAACAGTTACTTCTCTCACAGGAGAGCATAGACACGCACAATTTTACGTGCGTGTAGAAAGTTGCTGGCGCGATTCAACAGTTACTTCTCTCACAGAGGAGCATATACACGCACAATTTTACGTCCGTGTAGAAAGTTGCTGGCGCGATTCAACAGATACTTGTCTCACAGGAGAGCATAGACACGCACAATTTTACGTCCGTGTAGAAAGTTGCTGGCGCGGTTCAACAGATACCTGTCTCACAGGAGAGCATAGACACGCACAATTTTACGTCCGTGTAGAAAGTTGCTGGCGCTATTCAACAGTTACTCGTCTCACAGGAGAGCATAGACATGCACAATTTTACGTCCGTGTCGAAAGTTGCTGGCGCGATTCAACAGTTACTTGTCTCACAGGAGAGCATAGACACGCACAATTTTACGTCCGTGTCGAAAGTTGCTGGCGCGATTCAACAGTTACTTCTCTCACAGGAGAGCATAGACACGCACAATTTTACGTCCGTGTAGAAAGTTAATGGCGCGATTCAGCAGTTACTTCTCTCACAGGAGAGCATAGAGACGCACAATTTTACGTCCGTGTAGAAAGTTGCTGGCGCGATTCAACAGTTACTTCTCTCACAGGAGAGCATAGACACGCACAATTTTACGTCCGTGTAGAAAGTTGCTGGCGTGATTCAACAGTTACTTCTCTCACAGGAGAGCATAGACACGCATAATTTTACGTCCGTGTAGAAAGTTGCTGGCGCGATTCAACAGTTACTTCTCTCACAGGAGAGCATAGACACGCACAATTTTACGTCCGTGTAGAAAGTTGCTGGCGTGATTCAACAGTTACTTCTCTCACAGGAGAGCATAGACACGCACAATTTTACGTCCGTGTAGAAAGTTGCTGGCGCGATTCAACAGTTACTTCTGTCACAGGACAGCATAGACACCCACAACTTTACGTCCGTGTAGAAAGTTACTGGCGCGATTCAACAGATACTTCTCTCACAGGAGAGCATAGACACGCACAATTTTACGTCCGTGTAGAAAGTTGTCGGCGCGATTCAACAGATACTTCTCTCACAGGAGAGCATAGACACGCACAATTTTACGTTCATGTAGAAAGTTGTTGGCGCGATTCAACAGATACTTCTCTCACAGGAGAGCATAGACACGCACAATTTTAAGTCCGTGTAGAAAGGTGCTGGCGCGATTCAACAGATACTTGTCTCACAGGAGAGCATAGACACGCACAATTTTACGTCCGTGTAGAAAGGTGCTGGCGCGATTCAACAGATACTTCTCTCACAGGAGAGCATAGACACGCACAATTTTACGTCCGTGTAGAAAGGTGCTGGCGCGATTCAACAGATACTTCTCTCACAGGAGAGCATAGACACGCACAATTTTACGTCCGTGTAGATAGTTGCTGGCGCGATTCAACAGTTACTTCTCTCACAGGAGAGCATAGACACGCACAATTTTACGTTCATGTAGAAAGTTGTTGGCGCGATTCAACAGATACTTCACTCACAGGAGAGCATAGACACGCACAATTTTACGTCCGTGTAGAAAGTTGCTGGCGCGATTCAACAGTTACTTCTGTCACAGGAGAGCATAGACACCCACAACTTTACGTCCCTGTAGAAAGTTGCTGGCGCGATTCAACAGATACTTCTCTCACAGGAGAGCATAGACAGGCACAATTTTACGTCCGTGTAGATAGTTGCTGGCGCGATTCAACAGTTACTTCTCTCACAGTAGAGCATAGACACGCACAATTTTACGTCCGTGTAGAAAGTTGCTGGCGCGATTCAACAGTTACTTCTCTCACAGGAGAGCATAGACACGCACAATTTTACGTCCGTGTAGAAAGTTGCTGGCGTGATTCAACATTTACTTCTCTCACAGGAGAGCATAGACACGCACAATTTTACGTCCGTGTAGAAAGTTGCTGGCGTGATTCAACTGTTACTTCTGTCACAGGACAGCATAGACACCCACAACTTTACGTCCCTGTAGAAAGTTGCTGGCGCGATTCAAGAGATACTTCTCTCACAGGAGAGCATAGACACGCACAATTTTACGTCCGTGTAGAAAGTTGTCGGCGCGATTCAACAGATACTTCTCTCACAGGAGAGCATAGACACGCACAATTTTACGTTCATGTAGAAAGTTGTTGGCGCGATTCAACAGATACTTCTCTCACAGGAGAGCATAGACACGCACAATTTTACGTCCGTGTAGAAAGGTGCTGGCGCGATTCAACAGATACTTCTCTCACAGGAGAGCATAGACACGCACAATTTTACGTCCGTGTAGAAAGGTGCTGGCGCGATTCAACAGATACTTCTCTCACAGGAGAGCATAGACACGCACAATTTTACGTCCGTGTAGATAGTTGCTGGCGCGATTCAACAGTTACTTCTCTCACAGGAGAGCATAGACACGCACAATTTTACGTTCATGTAGAAAGTTGTTGGCGCGATTCAACAGATACTTCACTCACAGGAGAGCATAGACACGCACAATTTTACGTCCGTGTAGAAAGTTGCTGGCGCGATTCAACAGTTACTTCTGTCACAGGAGAGCATAGACACCCACAACTTTACGTCCCTGTAGAAAGTTGCTGGCGCGATTCAACAGATACTTCTCTCACAGGAGAGCATAGACAGGCACAATTTTACGTCCGTGTAGATAGTTGCTGGCGCGATTCAACAGTTACTTCTCTCACAGTAGAGCATAGACACGCACAATTTTACGTCCGTGTAGAAAGTTGCTGGCGCGATTCAACAGTTACTTCTCTCACAGGAGAGCATAGACACGCACAATTTTACGTCCGTGTAGAAAGTTGTGGCGTGATTCAACATTTACTTCTCTCACAGGAGAGCATAGACACGCACAATTTTACGTCCGTGTAGAAAGTTGCTGGCGTGATTCAACTGTTACTTCTGTCACAGGACAGCATAGACACCCACAACTTTACGTCCCTGTAGAAAGTTGCTGGCGCGATTCAACAGATACTTCTCTCACAGGAGAGCATAGACACGCACAATTTTACGTCCGTGTAGAAAGTTGTCGGCGCGATTCAACAGATACTTCTCTCACAGGAGAGCATAGACACGCACAATTTTACGTTCATGTAGAAAGTTGTTGGCGCGATTCAACAGATACTTCTCTCACAGGAGAGCATAGACACGCACAATTTTACGTCCGTGTAGAAAGGTGCTGGCGCGATTCAACAGATACTTCTCTCACAGGAGAGCATAGACACGCACAATTTTACGTCCGTGTAGATAGTTGCTGGCGTGATTGAACAGTTACTTCTCTCACAGGAGAGCATAGATACGCACAATTTTACGTTCATGTAGAAAGGTTTGGCGCGATTCAACAGATACTTCTCTCACAGGAGAGCATAGACACGCACAATTTTACGTCCGTGTAGAAAGTTGCTGGCGCGATTCAACAGTTACTTCTGTCACAGGAGAGCATAGACACCCACAACTTTACGTCCCTGTAGAAAGAGTCTGGCGCGATTCAACAGATACTTCTCTCACAGGAGAGCATAGACACGCACAATTTTACGTCCGTGTAGAAAGTTGCTGGCGCGATTCAACAGTTACTTGTCTCACAGGAGAGCATAGACATGCACAATTTTACGTCCGTGTAGAAAGTTGCTGGCGCGATTGCTCAGATACTTGTCTCACAGGAGAGCATAGACACGCATAATTTTACGTCCGTGTAGAAAGGTGCTGGCGCGATTCAACAGATACTTCTCTCACAGGAGAGCATAGACACGCACAATTTTACGTCCGTGTAGAAAGCTGCTGGCGCGATCCAACAGATACTTCTCTCACAGGAGAGCATAGACACGCACAATTTTACGTCCGTGTAGATAGTTGCTGGCGCGATTCAACAGTTACTTCTCTCACAGGAGAGCATAGACACGCACAATTTTACGTCCGTGTAGAAAGTTGCTGGCGCGACTCAACAGTTACTTCTCTCACAGGAGAGCATAGACACGCACAATTTTACGTCCATGTAGAAAGTTGCTGGCGTGATTCAACAGATACTTCTCTCACAGGAGAGCATAGACACGCACAATTTTACGTCCGTGTAGAAAGCTGCTGGCGCGATTCAACAGTTACTTGTCTCATAGGAGAGTATAGACACGCACAATTTTACGTCCGTGTAGAAAGTTGCTGGCGCGATTCAACAGTTACTTCTCTCACAGGAGAGCATAGACACGCACAATTTTACGTGCGTGTAGAAATTTGCTGGCGCGATTCAACAGTTACTTCTCTCACAGAGGAGCATATACACGCACAATTTTACGTCCGTGTAGAAAGTTGCTGGCGCGATTCAACAGATACTTGTCTCACAGGAGAGCATAGACACGCACAATTTTACGTCCGTGTAGAAAGTTGCTGGCGCGATTCAACAGATACTTGTCTCACAGGAGAGCATAGACACGCACAATTTTACGTCCGTGTAGAAAGTTGCTGGCGCTATTCAACAGTTACTCGTCTCACAGGAGAGCATAGACATGCACAATTTTACGTCCGTGTCGAAAGTTGCTGGCGCGATTCAACAGTTACTTGTCTCACAGGAGAGCATAGACACGCACAATTTTATGTCCGTGTCGAAAGTTGCTGGCGCGATTCAACAGTTACTTCTCTCACAGGAGAGCATAGACACGCACAATTTTACGTCCGTGTAGAAAGTTGCTGGCGCGATTCAACAGTTACTTCTCTCACAGGAGAGCATAGAGACGCACAATTTTACGTCCGTGTAGAAAGTAGCTGGCGCGATTCAACAGTTACTTCTCTCACAGGAGAGCATAGACACGCACAATTTTACGTCCGTGTAGAAAGTTGCTGGCGGGATTCAACAGTTACTTCTCTCACAGGAGAGCATAGACACGCATAATTTTACGTCCGTGTAGAAAGTTGCTGGCGCGATTCAACAGTTACTTCTCTCACAGGAGAGCATAGACACGCACAATTTTACGTCCGTGTAGAAATTTGCTGGCGCGATTCAACAGTTACTTCTGTCACAGGACAGCATAGACACCCACAACTTTACGTCCCTGTAGAAAGTTGCTGGCGCGATTCAACAGATACTTCTCTCACAGGAGAGCATAGACACGCACAATTTTACGTCCGTGTAGAAAGTTGTCGGCGCGATTCAACAGATATTTCTCTCACAGGAGAGCATAGACACGCACAATTTTACGTTCATGTAGAAAGTTGTTGGCGCGATTCAACAGATACTTCTCTCACAGGAGAGCATAGACACGCACAATTTTACGTCCGTGTAGAAAGGTGCTGGCGCGATTCAACAGATACTTCTCTCACAGGAGAGCATAGACACGCACAAATTTACGTCCGTGTAGAAAGGTGCCGGCGCGATTCAACAGATACTTCTCTCACAGGAGAGCATAGACACGCACAATTTTACGTCCGTGTAGATAGTTGCTGGTGCGATTCAACAGTTACTTCTCTCACAGGAGAGCATAGACACGCACAATTTTACGTTCATGTAGAAAGTTGTTGGCGCGATTCAACAGATACTTCACTCACAGGAGAGCATAGACACGCACAATTTTACGTCCGTGTAGAAAGTTGCTGGCGCGATTCAACAGTTACTTCTGTCACAGGAGAGCATAGACACCCACAACTTTACGTCCCTGTAGAAAGTTGCTGGCGCGATTCAACAGATACTTCTCTCACAGGAGAGCATAGACAGGCACAATTTTACGTCCGTGTAGATAGTTGCTGGCGCGATTCAACAGTTACTTCTCTCACAGTAGAGCATAGACACGCACAATTTTACGTCCGTGTAGAAAGTTGCTGGCGCGATTCAACAGTTACTTCTCTCACAGGAGAGCATAGACACGCACAATTTTACGTCCGTGTAGAAAGTTGCTGTCGTGATTCAACAGTTACTTCTCTCACAGGAGAGCATAGACGCGCACAATTTTACGTCCGTGTAGAAAGTTGCTGGCGCGATTCAACAGTTACTTCTGTCACAGGACAGCATAGACACCCACAACTTTGCGTCCCTGTAGAAAGTTGCTGGCGCGATTCAACAGATACTTCTCTCACAGGAGAGCATAGACACGCACAATTTTACGTCCGTGTAGAAAGTTGTCGGCGCGATTCAACAGATACTTCTCTCACAGGAGAGCATAGACACGCACAATTTTACGTTCATGTAGAAAAATGTTGGCGCGATTCAACAGATACTTCTCTCACAGGAGAGCATAGACACGCACAATTTTACGTCCGTGTAGAAAGGTGCTGGCGCGATTCAACAGATACTTCTCTTACAGGAGAGCATAGACACGCACAATTTTACGTCCGTGTAGATAGTTGCTGGCGCGATTGAACAGTTACTTCTCTCACAGGAGAGCATAGATACGCACAATTTTACGTTCATGTAGAAAGTTGTTGGCGCGATTCAACAGATACTTCTCTCACAGGAGAGCATAGACACGCACAATTTTACGTCCGTGTAGAAAGTTGCTGGCGCGATTCAACAGTTACTTCTGTCACAGGAGAGCATAGACACCCACAACTTTACGTCCCTGTAGAAAGTTGCTGGCGCGATTCAACAGATACTTCTCTCACAGGAGAGCATAGACACGCACAATTTTACGTCCGTGTAGAAAGTTGCTGGCGCGATTCAACAGTTACTTGTCTCACAGGAGAGCATAGACACGCACAATTTTACGTTCATGTAGAAAGTTGTTGGCGCGATTCAACAGATACTTCACTCACAGGAGAGCATAGACACGCACAATTTTACGTCCGTGTAGATAGTTGCTGGCGCGATTCAACAGTTACTTCTCTCACAGGAGAGCATAGACACGCACAATTTTACGTTCATGTAGAAAGTTGTTGGCGCGATTCAACAGATACTTCACTCACAGGAGAGCATAGACACGCACTATTTTACGTCCGTGTAGAAAGTTGCTGGCGCGATTCAACAGTTACTTCTGTCACAGGAGAGCATAGACACCCACAACTTTACGTCCCTGTAGAAAGTTGCTGGCGCGATTCAACAGATACTTCTCTCACAGGAGAGCATAGACACGCACAATTTTACGTCCGTGTAGAAAGTTGCTGTCGTGATTCAACAGTTACTTCTCTCACAGGAGAGCATAGAGACGCACAATTTTACGTCCGTGTAGAAAGTTGCTGGCGCGATTCAACAGTTACTTCTCTCACAGGAGAGCATAGACACGCACAATTTTACGTCCGTGTAGAAAGTTGCTGGCGTGATTCAACAGTTACTTCTCTCACAGGAGAGCATAGACACGCATAATTTTACGTCCGTGTAGAAAGTTGCTGGCGCGATTCAACAGTTACTTCTCTCACAGGAGAGCATAGACACGCACAATTTTACGTCCGTGTAGAAAGTTGCTGGCGTGATTCAACAGTTACTTCTCTCACAGGAGAGCATAGACACGCACAATTTTACGTCCGTGTAGAAAGTTGCTGGCGCGATTCAACAGTTACTTCTGTCACAGGACAGCATAGACACCCACAACTTTACGTCCGTGTAGAAAGTTACTGGCGCGATTCAACAGATACTTCTCTCACAGGAGAGCATAGACACGCACAATTTTACGTCCGTGTAGAAAGTTGTCGGCGCGATTCAACAGATACTTCTCTCACAGGAGAGCATAGACACGCACAATTTTACGTTCATGTAGAAAGTTGTTGGCGCGATTCAACAGATACTTCTCTCACAGGAGAGCATAGACACGCACAATTTTAAGTCCGTGTAGAAAGGTGCTGGCGCGATTCAACAGATACTTGTCTCACAGGAGAGCATAGACACGCACAATTTTACGTCCGTGTAGAAAGGTGCTGGCGCGATTCAACAGATACTTCTCTCACAGGAGAGCATAGACACGCACAATTTTACGTCCGTGTAGAAAGGTGCTGGCGCGATTCAACAGATACTTCTCTCACAGGAGAGCATAGACACGCACAATTTTACGTCCGTGTAGATAGTTGCTGGCGCGATTCAACAGTTACTTCTCTCACAGGAGAGCATAGACACGCACAATTTTACGTTCATGTAGAAAGTTGTTGGCGCGATTCAACAGATACTTCACTCACAGGAGAGCATAGACACGCACAATTTTACGTCCGTGTAGAAAGTTGCTGGCGCGATTCAACAGTTACTTCTGTCACAGGAGAGCATAGACACCCACAACTTTACGTCCCTGTAGAAAGTTGCTGGCGCGATTCAACAGATACTTCTCTCACAGGAGAGCATAGACAGGCACAATTTTACGTCCGTGTAGATAGTTGCTGGCGCGATTCAACAGTTACTTCTCTCACAGTAGAGCATAGACACGCACAATTTTACGTCCGTGTAGAAAGTTGCTGGCGCGATTCAACAGTTACTTCTCTCACAGGAGAGCATAGACACGCACAATTTTACGTCCGTGTAGAAAGTTGCTGGCGTGATTCAACATTTACTTCTCTCACAGGAGAGCATAGACACGCACAATTTTACGTCCGTGTAGAAAGTTGCTGGCGTGATTCAACTGTTACTTCTGTCACAGGACAGCATAGACACCCACAACTTTACGTCCCTGTAGAAAGTTGCTGGCGCGATTCAAGAGATACTTCTCTCACAGGAGAGCATAGACACGCACAATTTTACGTCCGTGTAGAAAGTTGTCGGCGCGATTCAACAGATACTTCTCTCACAGGAGAGCATAGACACGCACAATTTTACGTTCATGTAGAAAGTTGTTGGCGCGATTCAACAGATACTTCTCTCACAGGAGAGCATAGACACGCACAATTTTACGTCCGTGTAGAAAGGTGCTGGCGCGATTCAACAGATACTTCTCTCACAGGAGAGCATAGACACGCACAATTTTACGTCCGTGTAGAAAGGTGCTGGCGCGATTCAACAGATACTTCTCTCACAGGAGAGCATAGACACGCACAATTTTACGTCCGTGTAGATAGTTGCTGGCGCGATTCAACAGTTACTTCTCTCACAGGAGAGCATAGACACGCACAATTTTACGTTCATGTAGAAAGTTGTTGGCGCGATTCAACAGATACTTCACTCACAGGAGAGCATAGACACGCACAATTTTACGTCCGTGTAGAAAGTTGCTGGCGCGATTCAACAGTTACTTCTGTCACAGGAGAGCATAGACACCCACAACTTTACGTCCCTGTAGAAAGTTGCTGGCGCGATTCAACAGATACTTCTCTCACAGGAGAGCATAGACAGGCACAATTTTACGTCCGTGTAGATAGTTGCTGGCGCGATTCAACAGTTACTTCTCTCACAGTAGAGCATAGACACGCACAATTTTACGTCTGTGTAGAAAGTTGTGGCGTGATTCAACATTTACTTCTCTCACAGGAGAGCATAGACACGCACAATTTTACGTCCGTGTAGAAAGTTGCTGGCGTGATTCAACTGTTACTTCTGTCACAGGACAGCATAGACACCCACAACTTTACGTCCCTGTAGAAAGTTGCTGGCGCGATTCAACAGATACTTCTCTCACAGGAGAGCATAGACACGCACAATTTTACGTCCGTGTAGAAAGTTGTCGGCGCGATTCAACAGATACTTCTCTCACAGGAGAGCATAGACACGCACAATTTTACGTTCATGTAGAAAGTTGTTGGCGCGATTCAACAGATACTTCTCTCACAGGAGAGCATAGACACGCACAATTTTACGTCCGTGTAGAAAGGTGCTGGCGCGATTCAACAGATACTTCTCTCACAGGAGAGCATAGACACGCACAATTTTACGTCCGTGTAGATAGTTGCTGGCGTGATTGAACAGTTACTTCTCTCACAGGAGAGCATAGATACGCACAATTTTACGTTCATGTAGAAAGGTTTGGCGCGATTCAACAGATACTTCTCTCACAGGAGAGCATAGACACGCACAATTTTACGTCCGTGTAGAAAGTTGCTGGCGCGATTCAACAGTTACTTCTGTCACAGGAGAGCATAGACACCCACAACTTTACGTCCCTGTAGAAAGAGTCTGGCGCGATTCAACAGATACTTCTCTCACAGGAGAGCATAGACACGCACAATTTTACGTCCGTGTAGAAAGTTGCTGGCGCGATTCAACAGTTACTTGTCTCACAGGAGAGCATAGACATGCACAATTTTACGTCCGTGTAGAAAGTTGCTGGCGCGATTGCTCAGATACTTGTCTCACAGGAGAGCATAGACACGCATAATTTTACGTCCGTGTAGAAAGGTGCTGGCGCGATTCAACAGATACTTCTCTCACAGGAGAGCATAGACACGCACAATTTTACGTCCGTGTAGAAAGCTGCTGGCGCGATCCAACAGATACTTCTCTCACAGGAGAGCATAGACACGCACAATTTTACGTCCGTGTAGATAGTTGCTGGCGCGATTCAACAGTTACTTCTCTCACAGGAGAGCATAGACACGCACAATTTTACGTCCGTGTAGAAAGTTGCTGGCGCGACTCAACAGTTACTTCTCTCACAGGAGAGCATAGACACGCACAATTTTACGTCCATGTAGAAAGTTGCTGGCGTGATTCAACAGATACTTCTCTCACAGGAGAGCATAGACACGCACAATTTTACGTCCGTGTAGAAAGCTGCTGGCGCGATTCAACAGTTACTTGTCTCATAGGAGAGTATAGACACGCACAATTTTACGTCCGTGTAGAAAGTTGCTGGCGCGATTCAAAAGTTACTTCTCTCACAGGAGAGCATAGACACGCACAATTTTACGTGCGTGTAGAAATTTGCTGGCGCGATTCAACAGTTACTTCTCTCACAGAGGAGCATATACACGCACAATTTTACGTCCGTGTAGAAAGTTGCTGGCGCGATTCAACAGATACTTGTCTCACAGGAGAGCATAGACACGCACAATTTTACGTCCGTGTAGAAAGTTGCTGGCGCGATTCAACAGATACTTGTCTCACAGGAGAGCATAGACACGCACAATTTTACGTCCGTGTAGAAAGTTGCTGGCGCTATTCAACAGTTACTCGTCTCACAGGAGAGCATAGACATGCACAATTTTACGTCCGTGTCGAAAGTTGCTGGCGCGATTCAACAGTTACTTGTCTCACAGGAGAGCATAGACACGCACAATTTTATGTCCGTGTCGAAAGTTGCTGGCGCGATTCAACAGTTACTTCTCTCACAGGAGAGCATAGACACGCACAATTTTACGTCCGTGTAGAAAGTTGCTGGCGCGATTCAACAGTTACTTCTCTCACAGGAGAGCATAGAGACGCACAATTTTACGTCCGTGTAGAAAGTAGCTGGCGCGATTCAACAGTTACTTCTCTCACAGGAGAGCATAGACACGCACAATTTTACGTCCGTGTAGAAAGTTGCTGGCGGGATTCAACAGTTACTTCTCTCACAGGAGAGCATAGACACGCATAATTTTACGTCCGTGTAGAAAGTTGCTGGCGCGATTCAACAGTTACTTCTCTCACAGGAGAGCATAGACACGCACAATTTTACGTCCGTGTAGAAATTTGCTGGCGCGATTCAACAGTTACTTCTGTCACAGGACAGCATAGACACCCACAACTTTACGTCCCTGTAGAAAGTTGCTGGCGCGATTCAACAGATACTTCTCTCACAGGAGAGCATAGACACGCACAATTTTACGTCCGTGTAGAAAGTTGTCGGCGCGATTCAACAGATATTTCTCTCACAGGAGAGCATAGACACGCACAATTTTACGTTCATGTAGAAAGTTGTTGGCGCGATTCAACAGATACTTCTCTCACAGGAGAGCATAGACACGCACAATTTTACGTCCGTGTAGAAAGGTGCTGGCGCGATTCAACAGATACTTCTCTCACAGGAGAGCATAGACACGCACAAATTTACGTCCGTGTAGAAAGGTGCCGGCGCGATTCAACAGATACTTCTCTCACAGGAGAGCATAGACACGCACAATTTTACGTCCGTGTAGATAGTTGCTGGTGCGATTCAACAGTTACTTCTCTCACAGGAGAGCATAGACACGCACAATTTTACGTTCATGTAGAAAGTTGTTGGCGCGATTCAACAGATACTTCACTCACAGGAGAGCATAGACACGCACAATTTTACGTCCGTGTAGAAAGTTGCTGGCGCGATTCAACAGTTACTTCTGTCACAGGAGAGCATAGACACCCACAACTTTACGTCCCTGTAGAAAGTTGCTGGCGCGATTCAACAGATACTTCTCTCACAGGAGAGCATAGACAGGCACAATTTTACGTCCGTGTAGATAGTTGCTGGCGCGATTCAACAGTTACTTCTCTCACAGTAGAGCATAGACACGCACAATTTTACGTCCGTGTAGAAAGTTGCTGGCGCGATTCAACAGTTACTTCTCTCACAGGAGAGCATAGACACGCACAATTTTACGTCCGTGTAGAAAGTTGCTGTCGTGATTCAACAGTTACTTCTCTCACAGGAGAGCATAGACGCGCACAATTTTACGTCCGTGTAGAAAGTTGCTGGCGCGATTCAACAGTTACTTCTGTCACAGGACAGCATAGACACCCACAACTTTGCGTCCCTGTAGAAAGTTGCTGGCGCGATTCAACAGATACTTCTCTCACAGGAGAGCATAGACACGCACAATTTTACGTCCGTGTAGAAAGTTGTCGGCGCGATTCAACAGATACTTCTCTCACAGGAGAGCATAGACACGCACAATTTTACGTTCATGTAGAAAGTTGTTGGCGCGATTCAACAGATACTTCTCTCACAGGAGAGCATAGACACGCACAATTTTACGTCCGTGTAGAAAGGTGCTGGCGCGATTCAACAGATACTTCTCTTACAGGAGAGCATAGACACGCACAATTTTACGTCCGTGTAGATAGTTGCTGGCGCGATTGAACAGTTACTTCTCTCACAGGAGAGCATAGATACGCACAATTTTACGTTCATGTAGAAAGTTGTTGGCGCGATTCAACAGATACTTCTCTCACAGGAGAGCATAGACACGCACAATTTTACGTCCGTGTAGAAAGTTGCTGGCGCGATTCAACAGTTACTTCTGTCACAGGAGAGCATAGACACCCACAACTTTACGTCCCTGTAGAAAGTTGCTGGCGCGATTCAACAGATACTTCTCTCACAGGAGAGCATAGACACGCACAATTTTACGTCCGTGTAGAAAGTTGCTGGCGCGATTCAACAGTTACTTGTCTCACAGGAGAGCATAGACACGCACAATTTTACGTTCATGTAGAAAGTTGTTGGCGCGATTCAACAGATACTTCACTCACAGGAGAGCATAGACACGCACAATTTTACGTCCGTGTAGATAGTTGCTGGCGCGATTCAACAGTTACTTCTCTCACAGGAGAGCATAGACACGCACAATTTTACGTTCATGTAGAAAGTTGTTGGCGCGATTCAACAGATACTTCACTCACAGGAGAGCATAGACACGCACAATTTTACGTCCGTGTAGAAAGTTGCTGGCGCGATTCAACAGTTACTTCTGTCACAGGAGAGCATAGACACCCACAACTTTACGTCCCTGTAGAAAGTTGCTGGCGCGATTCAACAGATACTTCTCTCACAGGAGAGCATAGACAGGCACAATTGTACGTCCGTGTAGATAGTTGCTGGCGCGATTCAACAGTTACTTCTCTCACAGTAGAGCATAGACACGCACAATTTTACGTCCGTGTAGAAAGTTGCTGGCGCGATTCAACAGTTACTTCTCTCACAGGAGAGCATAGACACGCACAATTTTACGTCCGTGTAGAAAGTTGTGGCGTGATTCAACATTTACTTCTCTCACAGGAGAGCATAGACACGCACAATTTTACGTCCGTGTAGAAAGTTGCTGGCGTGATTCAACTGTTACTTCTGTCACAGGACAGCATAGACACCCACAACTTTACGTCCCTGTAGAAAGTTGCTGGCGCGATTCAACAGATACTTCTCTCACAGGAGAGCATAGACACGCACAATTTTACGTCCGTGTAGAAAGTTGTCGGCGCGATTCAACAGATACTTCTCTCACAGGAGAGCATAGACACGCACAATTTTACGTTCATGTAGAAAGTTGTTGGCGCGATTCAACATATACTTCTCTCACAGGAGAGCATAGACACGCACAATTTTACGTCCGTGTAGAAAGGTGCTGGCGCGATTCAACAGATACTTCTCTCACAGGAGAGCATAGACACGCACAATTTTACGTCCGTGTAGATAGTTGCTGGCGTGATTGAACAGTTACTTCTCTCACAGGAGAGCATAGATACGCACAATTTTACGTTCATGTAGAAAGGTTTGGCGCGATTCAACAGATACTTCTCTCACAGGAGAGCATAGACACGCACAATTTTACGTCCGTGTAGAAAGTTGCTGGCGCGATTCAACAGTTACTTCTGTCACAGGAGAGCATAGACACCCACAACTTTACGTCCCTGTAGAAAGAGTCTGGCGCGATTCAACAGATACTTCTCTCACAGGAGAGCATAGACACGCACAATTTTACGTCCGTGTAGAAAGTTGCTGGCGCGATTCAACAGTTACTTGTCTCACAGGAGAGCATAGACATGCACAATTTTACGTCCGTGTAGAAAGTTGCTGGCGCGATTGCTCAGATACTTGTCTCACAGGAGAGCATAGACACGCATAATTTTACGTCCGTGTAGAAAGGTGCTGGCGCGATTCAACAGATACTTCTCTCACAGGAGAGCATAGACACGCACAATTTTACGTCCGTGTAGAAAGCTGCTGGCGCGATCCAACAGATACTTCTCTCACAGGAGAGCATAGACACGCACAATTTTACGTCCGTGTAGATAGTTGCTGGCGCGATTCAACAGTTACTTCTCTCACAGGAGAGCATAGACACGCACAATTTTACGTCCGTGTAGAAAGTTGCTGGCGCGACTCAACAGTTACTTCTCTCACAGGAGAGCATAGACACGCACAATTTTACGTCCATGTAGAAAGTTGCTGGCGTGATTCAACAGATACTTCTCTCACAGGAGAGCATAGACACGCACAATTTTACGTCCGTGTAGAAAGCTGCTGGCGCGATTCAACAGTTACTTGTCTCATAGGAGAGTATAGACACGCACAATTTTACGTCCGTGTAGAAAGTTGCTGGCGCGATTCAACAGTTACTTCTCTCACAGGAGAGCATAGACACGCACAATTTTACGTGCGTGTAGAAATTTGCTGGCGCGATTCAACAGTTACTTCTCTCACAGAGGAGCATATACACGCACAATTTTACGTCCGTGTAGAAAGTTGCTGGCGCGATTCAACAGATACTTGTCTCACAGGAGAGCATAGACACGCACAATTTTACGTCCGTGTAGAAAGTTGCTGGCGCGATTCAACAGATACTTGTCTCACAGGAGAGCATAGACACGCACAATTTTACGTCCGTGTAGAAAGTTGCTGGCGCTATTCAACAGTTACTCGTCTCACAGGAGAGCATAGACATGCACAATTTTACGTCCGTGTCGAAAGTTGCTGGCGCGATTCAACAGTTACTTGTCTCACAGGAGAGCATAGACACGCACAATTTTATGTCCGTGTCGAAAGTTGCTGGCGCGATTCAACAGTTACTTCTCTCACAGGAGAGCATAGACACGCACAATTTTACGTCCGTGTAGAAAGTTGCTGGCGCGATTCAACAGTTACTTCTCTCACAGGAGAGCATAGAGACGCACAATTTTACGTCCGTGTAGAAAGTAGCTGGCGCGATTCAACAGTTACTTCTCTCACAGGAGAGCATAGACACGCACAATTTTACGTCCGTGTAGAAAGTTGCTGGCGGGATTCAACAGTTACTTCTCTCACAGGAGAGCATAGACACGCATAATTTTACGTCCGTGTAGAAAGTTGCTGGCGCGATTCAACAGTTACTTCTCTCACAGGAGAGCATAGACACGCACAATTTTACGTCCGTGTAGAAATTTGCTGGCGCGATTCAACAGTTACTTCTGTCACAGGACAGCATAGACACCCACAACTTTACGTCCCTGTAGAAAGTTGCTGGCGCGATTCAACAGATACTTCTCTCACAGGAGAGCATAGACACGCACAATTTTACGTCCGTGTAGAAAGTTGTCGGCGCGATTCAACAGATATTTCTCTCACAGGAGAGCATAGACACGCACAATTTTACGTTCATGTAGAAAGTTGTTGGCGCGATTCAACAGATACTTCTCTCACAGGAGAGCATAGACACGCACAATTTTACGTCCGTGTAGAAAGGTGCTGGCGCGATTCAACAGATACTTCTCTCACAGGAGAGCATAGACACGCACAAATTTACGTCCGTGTAGAAAGGTGCCGGCGCGATTCAACAGATACTTCTCTCACAGGAGAGCATAGACACGCACAATTTTACGTCCGTGTAGATAGTTGCTGGTGCGATTCAACAGTTACTTCTCTCACAGGAGAGCATAGACACGCACAATTTTACGTTCATGTAGAAAGTTGTTGGCGCGATTCAACAGATACTTCACTCACAGGAGAGCATAGACACGCACAATTTTACGTCCGTGTAGAAAGTTGCTGGCGCGATTCAACAGTTACTTCTGTCACAGGAGAGCATAGACACCCACAACTTTACGTCCCTGTAGAAAGTTGCTGGCGCGATTCAACAGATACTTCTCTCACAGGAGAGCATAGACAGGCACAATTTTACGTCCGTGTAGATAGTTGCTGGCGCGATTCAACAGTTACTTCTCTCACAGTAGAGCATAGACACGCACAATTTTACGTCCGTGTAGAAAGTTGCTGGCGCGATTCAACAGTTACTTCTCTCACAGGAGAGCATAGACACGCACAATTTTACGTCCGTGTAGAAAGTTGCTGTCGTGATTCAACAGTTACTTCTCTCACAGGAGAGCATAGACGCGCACAATTTTACGTCCGTGTAGAAAGTTGCTGGCGCGATTCAACAGTTACTTCTGTCACAGGACAGCATAGACACCCACAACTTTGCGTCCCTGTAGAAAGTTGCTGGCGCGATTCAACAGATACTTCTCTCACAGGAGAGCATAGACACGCACAATTTTACGTCCGTGTAGAAAGTTGTCGGCGCGATTCAACAGATACTTCTCTCACAGGAGAGCATAGACACGCACAATTTTACGTTCATGTAGAAAGTTGTTGGCGCGATTCAACAGATACTTCTCTCACAGGAGAGCATAGACACGCACAATTTTACGTCCGTGTAGAAAGGTGCTGGCGCGATTCAACAGATACTTCTCTTACAGGAGAGCATAGACACGCACAATTTTACGTCCGTGTAGATAGTTGCTGGCGCGATTGAACAGTTACTTCTCTCACAGGAGAGCATAGATACGCACAATTTTACGTTCATGTAGAAAGTTGTTGGCGCGATTCAACAGATACTTCTCTCACAGGAGAGCATAGACACGCACAATTTTACGTCCGTGTAGAAAGTTGCTGGCGCGATTCAACAGTTACTTCTGTCACAGGAGAGCATAGACACCCACAACTTTACGTCCCTGTAGAAAGTTGCTGGCGCGATTCAACAGATACTTCTCTCACAGGAGAGCATAGACACGCACAATTTTACGTCCGTGTAGAAAGTTGCTGGCGCGATTCAACAGTTACTTGTCTCACAGGAGAGCATAGACATGCACAATTTTACGTCCGTGTAGAAAGAGCCTGGCGCGATTCAACAGATACTTGTCTCACAGGAGAGCATAGACACGCACAATTTTACGTCCGTGTAGAAAGGTGCTGGCGCGATTCAACAGATACTTCTCTCACAGGAGAGCATAGACACGCACAATTTTACGTCCGTGTAGAAAGGTGCTGGCGCGATCCAAAAGATACTTCTCTCACAGGAGAGCATAGACACGCACAATTTTACGTCCGTGTAGATAGTTGCTGGCGCGATTCAACAGTTACTTCTCTCACAGGAGAGCATAGACACGCACAATTTTACGTCCGTGTAGAAAGTTGCTGGCGCGACTCAACAGTTACTTCTCTCACAGGAGAGCATAGACACGCACAATTTTACGTCCATGTAGAAAGTTGCTGGCGTGATTCAACAGATACTTCTCTCACAGGAGAGCATAGACACGCACAATTTTACGTCCGTGTAGAAAATTGCTGGCGCGATTCAACAGTTACTTCTGTCACAGGAGAGCATACACACGCACAATTTTACGTCCGTGTAGAAAGTTGCTGGCGCGATTCAACAGATACTTCTCTCACAGGAGAGCATAGACACGCACAATTTTACGTCCGTGTAGAAAGCTGCTGGCGCGATTCAACAGTTACTTGTCCCAAAGGAGAGTATAGACACGCACAATTTTACGTCCGTGTAGAAAGTTGCTGGCGCGATTCAACAGTTACTTCTCTCACAGGAGAGCATAGACACGCACTATTTTACGTGCGTGTAGAAATTTGCTGGCGCGATTCAACAGTTACTTCTCTCACAGAGGAGCATATACACGCACAATTTTACGTCCGTGTAGAAAGTTTCTGGCGCGATTCAACAGATACTTGTCTCACAGGAGAGCATAGACACGCACAATTTTACGTCCGTGTAGAAAGTTGCTGGCGCGATTCAACAGATACTTGTCTCACAGGAGAGCATAGACACGCACAATTTTACGTCCGTGTAGAAAGTTGCTGGCGCTATTCAACAGTTACTCGTCTCACAGGAGAGCATAGACATGCACAATTTTACGTCCGTGTCGAAAGTTGCTGGCGCGATTCAACAGTTACTTGTCTCACAGGAGAGCATAGACACGCACAATTTTATGTCCGTGTCGAAAGTTGCTGGCGCGATTCAACAGTTACTTCTCTCACAGGAGAGCATAGACACGCACAATTTTACGTCCGTGTAGAAAGTTGCTGGCGCGATTCAACAGTTACTTCTCTCACAGGAGAGCATAGAGACGCACAATTTTACGTCCGTGTAGAAAGTTGCTGGCGCGATTCAACAGTTACTTCTCTCACAGGAGAGCATAGACACGCACAATTTTACGTCCGTGTAGAAAGTTGCTGGCGTGATTCAACAGTTACTTCTCTCACAGGAGAGCATAGACACGCATAATTTTACGTCCGTGTAGAAAGTTGCTGGCGCGATTCAACAGTTACTTCTCTCACAGGAGAGCATAGACACGCACAATTTTACGTCCGTGTAGAAAGTTGCTGGCGCGATTCAACAGTTACTTCTGTCACAGGACAACATAGACACCCACAACTTTACGTCCCTGTAGAAAGTTGCTGGCGCGATTCAACAGATACTTCTCTCACAGAAGAGCATAGACACGCACAATTTTACGTCCGTGTAGAAAGTTGTCGGCGCGATTCAACAGATACTTCTCTCACAGGAGAGCATAGACACGCACAATTTTACGTTCATGTAGAAAGTTGTTGGCGCGATTCAACAGATACTTCTCTCACAGGAGAGCATAGACACGCACAATTTTACGTCCGTGTAGAAAGGTGCTAGCGCGATTCAACAGATACTTGTCTCACAGGAGAGCATAGACACGCACAATTTTACGTCCGTGTAGAAAGGTGCTGGCGCGATTCAACAGATACTTCTCTCACAGGAGAGTATAGACACGCACAATTTTACGTTCATGTAGAAAGTTGTTGGCGCGATTCAACAGATACTTCTCTCACAGGAGAGCATAGACACGCACAATTTTACGTCCGTGTAGAAAGTTGCTGGCGCGATTCAACAGTTACTTCTGTCACAGGAGAGCATAGACACCCACAACTTTACGTCCCTGTAGAAAGGTGCTGGCGGGATTCAACAGATACTTCTCTCACAGGAGAGCATAGACACGCATATTTTTACGTCCGTGTAGAAAGGTGCTGGCGCGATCCAACAGATACTTCTCTCACAGGAGAGCATAGACACGCACAATTTTACGTCCGTGTAGATAGTTGCTGGCGCGATTCAACAGTTACTTCTCTCACAGGAGAGCATAGACACGCACAATTTTACGTCCGTGTAGAAAGTTGCTGGCGCGACTCAACAGTTACTTCTCTCACAGGAGAGCATAGACACGCACAATTTTACGTCCGTGTAGAAAGTTGCTGGCGCGATTCAACAGTTACTTGTCTCATAGGAGAGTATAGACACGCACAATTTTACGTCCGTGTAGAAAGTTGCTGGCGCGATTCAGCAGTTACTTTTCTCACAGGAGAGCATAGACACGCACAATTTTACGTGCGTGTAGAAAGTTGCTGGCGCGATTCAACGGTTACTTCTCTCACAGAGGAGCATATACACGCACAATTTTACGTCCGTGTAGAAAGTTACTGGCGCGATTCAACAGATACTTCTCTCACAGGAGAGCATAGACACGCACAATTTTACGTCCGTGTAGAAAGTGTCTGGCGTGATTCAACAGTTACTTCTCTCACAGGAGAGCATAGACACGCATAATTTTACGTCCGTGTAGAAAGTTGCTGTCGCGATTCAACAGTTACTTCTCTCACAGGAGAGCATAGACACCCACAACTTTACGTCCCTGTAGAAAGTTGCTGGCGCGATTCAACAGATACTTCTCTCACAGGAGAGCATAGACACGCACAATTTTACGTCCGTGTTGAAAGTTGCTGGCGCGATTCAACAGTTACTTCTGTCACAGGAGAGCATAGACACGCACAATTTAACGTCCGTGTAGAAAGTTGCTGGCGCGATTCAACAGGTACTTCTCTCACAGGAGAGCATAGACACGCACAATTTTACGTCCGTGTAGAAAGTTGCTGGCGCGATTCAACAGTTACTTCTCTCACAGGAGAGCATAGACACGCACAATTTTACTTCCGTGTAGAAAGTTGCTGGCGTGATTCAACAGTTACTTCTCTCACAGGAGAGCATAGACACGCACAATTTTACGTCCGTGTAGAAAGTTGCTGGCGCGATTCAACAGTTACTTCTGTCACAGGACAGCATAGACACCCACAACTTTACGTCCCTGTAGAAAGTTGCTGGCGCGATTCAACAGATACTTCTCTCACAGGAGAGCATAGACACGCACAATTTTACGTCCGTGTAGAAAGTTGTCGGCGCGATTCAACAGATACTTCTCTCACAGAAGAGCATAGACACGCACAATTTTACGTTCATGTAGAAAGTTGTTGGCGCGTTTCAACAGATACTTCTCTCACAGGAGAGCATAGACACGCACAATTTTACGTCCGTGTAGAAAGGTGCTGGCGCGATTCAACAGATACTTGTCTCACAGGAGAGCATAGACACGCACAATTTTACGTCCGTGTAGAAAGGTGCTGGCGCGATTCAACAGATACTTCTCTCACAGAAAGAGCCTAGACACGCACAATTTTACGTCCGTGTAGAAAGGTGCTGGCGCGATTCAACGGATACTTCTCTCACAGGAGAGCATAGACACGCACAATTTTACGTCCGTGTAGATAGTTGCTGGCGCGATCCAACAGTTACTTATCTCACCGGAGAGCATAGATACGCACAATTTTATGTTCATGTAGAAAGTTGCTGGCGCGATTCAACAGATACTTCTCTCACAGGAGAGCATAGACACGCACAATTTTACGTCCGTGTAGAAAGTTGCTGGCGCGATTCAACAGTTACTTCTGTCACAGGAGAGCATAGACACTCACAACTTTACGTCCCTGTAGAAAGTTGCTGGCGCGATTCAACAGATACTGCTCTCACAGGAGAGCATAGACACGCACAATTTTACGTCCGTGTAGAAAGTTGCTGGCGCGATTCAACAGTTACTTGTCTCACAGGAGAGCATAGACACGCACAATTTTACGTCCGTGTAGAAAGTTGCTGGCGCGATTCAACAGTTACTTCTGTCACAGGACAGCATAGACACCCACAACTTTACGTCCCTGTAGAAAGTTGCTGGCGCGATTCAACAGATACTTCTCTCACAGGAGAGCATAGACACGCACAATTTTACGTCCGTGTAGAAAGTTGTCGGCGCGATTCAACAGATACTTCTCTCACAGGAGAGCATAGACACGCACAATTTTACGTTCATGTAGAAAGTTGTTGGCGCGATTCAACAGATACTTCTCTCACAGGAGAGCATAGACACGCACAATTTTACGTCCGTGAAGAAAGGTGCTGGCGCGATTCAACAGATACTTCTCTCACAGGAGAGCATAGACACGCACAATTTTACGTCCGTGTAGATAGTTGCTGGCGCGATTGAACAGTTACTTCTCTCACAGGAGAGCATAGATACGCACAATTTTACGTTCATGTAGAAAGTTGTTGGCGCGATTCAACAGATACTTCTCTCACAGGAGAGCATAGACACGCACAATTTTACGTCCGTGTAGAAAGTTGCTGGCGCGATTCAACAGTTACTTCTGTCACAGGAGAGCATAGACACTCACAACTTTACGTCCCTGTAGAAAGTTGCTGGCGCGATTCAACAGATACTTCTCTCACAGGAGAGCATAGACACGCACAATTTTACGTCCGTGTAGAAAGTTGCTGGCGCGATTCAACAGTTACTTGTCTCACAGGAGAGCATAGACATGCACAATTTTACGTCCGTGTAGAAAGTTGCTGGCGCGATTCAACAGATACTTGTCTCACAGGAGAGCATAGACACGCACAATTTTACGTCCGTGTAGAAAGGTGCTGGCGCGATCCAACAGATACTTCTCTCACAGGAGAGCATAGACACGCACAATTTTACGTCCGTGTAGAAAATTGCTGGCGCGATTCAACAGTTACTTCTGTCACAGGAGAGCATACACACGCACAATTTTACGTCCGTGTAGAAAGTTGCTGGCGCGATTCAACAGATACTTCTCCCACAGGAGAGCATAGACACGCACAATTTTAAGTCCGTGTAGAAAGCTGCTGGCGCGATTCAACAGTTATTTGTCCCATAGGAGAGTATAGACACGCACAATTTTACGTCCGTGTAGAAAGTTGCTGGCGCGATTCAACAGTTACTTCTCTCACAGGAGAGCATAGACACGCACAATTTTACGTGCGTGTAGAAATTTGCTGGCGCGATTCAACAGTTACTTCTCTCACAGAGGAGCATATACACGCACAATTTTACGTCCGTGTAGAAAGTTGCTGGCGCGATTCAACAGATACTTGTCTCACAGGAGAGCATAGACACGCACAATTTTACGTCCGTGTAGAAAGTTGCTGGCCGCGATTCAACAGATACTTGTCTCACAGGAGAGCATAGACACGCACAATTTTACGTCCGTGTAGAAAGTTGCTGGCGCTATTCAACAGTTACTCGTCTCACAGGAGAGCATAGACATGCACAATTTTACGTCCGTGTCGAAAGTTGCTGGCGCGATTCAACAGTTACTTGTCTCACAGGAGAGCATAGACACGCACAATTTTACGTCCGTGTCGAAAGTTGCTGGCGCGATTCAACAGTTACTTCTCTCACAGGAAAGCATAGACACGCACAATTTTACGTCCGTGTAGAAAGTTGCTGGCGCGATTCAACAGTTACTTCTCTCACAGGAGAGCATAGAGACGCACAATTTTACGTCCGTGTAGAAAGTTGCTGGCGCGATTCAACAGTTACTTCTCTCACAGGAGAGCATAGACACGCACAATTTTACGTCCGTGTAGAAAGTTGCTGGCGTGATTCAACAGTTACTTCTCTCACAGGAGAGCATAGACACGCATAATTTTACGTCCGTGTAGAAAGTTGCTGGCGCGATTCAACAGTTACTTCTCTCACAGGAGAGCATAGACACGCACAATTTTACGTCCGTGTAGAAAGTTGCTGGCGCGATTCAACAGTTACTTCTGTCACAGGACAACATAGACACCCACAACTTTACGTCCCTGTAGAAAGTTGCTGGCGCGATTCAACAGATACTTCTCTCACAGGAGAGCATAGACACGCACAATTTTACGTTCATGTAGAAAGTTGTTGGCGCGATTCAACAGATACTTCTCTCACAGGAGAGCATAGACACGCACAATTTTACGTCCGTGTAGAAAGGTGCTAGCGCGATTCAACAGATACTTGTCTCACAGGAGAGCATAGACACGCACAATTTTACGTCCGTGTAGAAAGGTGCTGGCGCGATTCAACAGATACTTCTCTCACAAGAGAGCATAGACACGCACAATTTTACGTTCATGTAGAAAGTTGTTGGCGGGATTCAACAGATACTTCTCTCACAGGAGAGCATAGACACGCATAATTTTACGTCCGTGTAGAAAGGTGCTGGCGCGATCCAACAGATACTTCTCTCACAGGAGAGCATAGACACGCACAATTTTACGTCCGTGTAGATAGTTTCTGGCGCGATTCAACAGTTACTTCTCTCACAGGAGAGCATAGACACGCACAATTTTACGTCCGTGTAGAAAGTTGCTGGCGCGACTCAACAGTTACTTCTCTCACAGGAGAGCATAGACACGCACAATTTTACGTCCGTGTAGAAAGTTGCTGGCGTGATTCAACAGATACTTCTGTCACAGGAGAGCATACACACGCACAATTTTACGTCCATGTAGAAAGTTGCTGGCGCGATTCAACAGATACTTCTCTCACAGGAGAGCATAGACACGCACAATTTTACGTCCGTGTAGAAAGTTGCTGGCGCGATTCAGCAGTTACTTCTCTCACAGGAGAGCATAGACACGCACAATTTTACGTGCGTGTAGAAAGTTGCTGGCGCGATTCAACGGTTACTTCTCTCACAGAGGAGCATATACACGCACAATTTTACGTCCGTGCAGAAAGTTACTGGCGCGATTCAACAGATACTTCTCTCACAGGAGAGCATAGACACGCACAATTTTACGTCCGTGTAGAAAGTGTCTGGCGTGATTCAACAGTTACTTCTCTCACAGGAGAGCATAGACACGCATAATTTTACGTCCGTGTAGAAAGTTGCTGTCGCGATTCAACAGTAACTTCTCTCACAGGAGAGCATAGACACCCACAACTTTACGTCCCTGTAGAAAGTTGCTGGCGCGATTCAACAGTTACTTCTGTCACAGGAGAGCATAGACACGCACAATTTTACGTCCTTGTAGAAAGTTGCTGGCGCGATTCAACAGGTACTTCTCTCACAGGAGAGCATAGACACGCACAATTTTACGTCCGTGTAGAAAGTTGCTGGCGCGATTCAACAGTTACTTCTTTCACAGGAGAGCATAGACACGCACAATTTTACTTCCGTGTAGAAAGTTGCTGGCGTGATTCAACAGTTACTTCTCTCTCAGGAGAGCATAGACACGCACAATTTTACGTCCGTGTAGAAAGTTGCTGGCGCGATTCAACAGATACTTCTCTCACAGGAGAGCATAGACACGCACAATTTTACGTCCGTGTAGAAAGTTGCTGGCGCATTTCAACAGTTACTTGTCTCACAGGAGAGCATAGACACGCACAATTTTACGTCCGTGTAGAAAGGTGCTGGCGCGATTCAATAGATACTTCTCTCACAGGAGAGCATAGACACCCACAATTTTACGTCCGTGTAGAAAGGTGCTGGCGCGATTCAACAGATACTTCTCTCACAGGAGAGCATAGACACGCACAATTTTACGTCCGTGTAGATAGTTGCTGGCGCGATTCAACAGTTACTTCTCTCACAGGAGAGCATATACACGCACAATTTTACGTCCGTGTAGAAAGTTGCTGGCGCGACTCAACAGTTACTTCTCTCACAGGAGAGCATAGACACGCACAATTTTACGTCCGTGTAGAAATTTGCTGGCGCGACTCACCGGTTACTTCTCTCACAGGAGAGCATAGACACGCACAATTTTACGTCCGTGTAGAAAATTGCTGGCGCGATTCAACAGTTACTTCTGTCACAGGAGAGCATACACACGCACAATTTTACGTCCGTGTAGAAAGTTGCTGGCGCGATTCAGCAGTTACTTCTCTCACAGGAGAGCATAGACACGCACAATTTTACGTGCGTGTAGAAAGTTGCTGGCGCGATTCAACGGTTACTTCTCTCACAGAGGAGCATATACACGCACAATTTTACGTCCGTGTAGAAAGTTACTGGCGCGATTCAACAGATACTTCTCTCACAGGAGAGCATAGACACGCACAATTTTACGTCCGTGTAGAAAGTGTCTGGCGTGATTCAACAGTTACTTCTCTCACAGGAGAGCATAGACACGCATAATTTTACGTCCGTGTAGAAAGTTGCTGTCGCGATTCAACAGTTACTTCTCTCACAGGAGAGCATAGACACCCACAACTTTACGTCCCTGTAGAAAGGTGCTGGCGCGATTCAACAGATACTTCTCTCACAGGAGAGCATAGACGCGCACAATTTTACGTCCGTGTAGAAAGTTGCTGGCGCGATTCAACAGTTACTTCTGTCACAGGAGAGCATAGACACGCACAATTTTACGTCCGTGTAGAAAGTTGCTGGCGCGATTCAACAGGTACTTCTCTCACAGGAGAGCATAGACACGCACAATTTTACGTCCGTGTAGAAAGTTGCTGGCGCGATTCAACAGTTACTTCTCTCACAGGAGAGCATAGACACGCACAATTTTACTTCCGTGTAGAAAGTTGCTGGCGTGATTCAACAGTTACTTCTCTCACAGGAGAGCATAGACACGCACAATTTTACGTCCGTGTAGAAAGTTGCTGGCGCGATTCAACAGTTACTTCTGTCACAGGACAGCATAGACACCCACAACTTTACGTCCCTGTAGAAAGTTGCTGGCGCGATTCAACAGATACTTCTCTCACAGGAGAGCATAGACACGCACAATTTTACGTCCGTGTAGAAAGTTGTCGGCGCGATTCAACAGATACTTCTCTCACAGGAGAGCATAGACACGCACAATTTTACGTTCATGTAGAAAGTTGTTGGCGCGTTTCAACAGATACTTCTCTCACAGGAGAGCATAGACACGCACAATTTTACGTCCGTGTAGAAAGGTGCTGGCGCGATTCAACAGATACTTGTCTCACAGGAGAGCATAGACACGCACAATTTTACGTCCATGTAGAAAGGTGCTGGCGCGATTCAACAGATACTTCTCTCACAGGAGAGCATAGACACGCACAATTTTACGTCCGTGTAGAAAGGTGCTGGCGCGATTCAACAGATACTTCTCTCACAGGAGAGCATAGACACGCACAATTTTACGTCCGTGTAGATAGTTGCTGGCGCGATTCAACAGTTACTTCTCTCACAGGAGAGCATATACACGCACAATTTTACGTTCATGTAGAAAGCTGTTGGCGCGTTTCAACAGATACTTCTCTCACAGGAGAGCATAGACACGCACAATTTTACGTCCGTGTAGAAAGTTGCTGGCGCGATTCAACAGTTACTTCTGTCACAGGAGAGCATAGACACTCACAACTTTACGTCCCTGTAGAAAGTTGCTGGCGCGATTCAACAGATACTTCTCTCACAGGAGAGCATAGACACGCACAATTTTACGTCCGTGTAGAAAGTTGCTGGCGCGATTCAACAGTTACTTCTCTCACAGGAGAGCATAGACACGCACAATTTTACGTCCGTGTAGAAAGTTGCTGGCGCGATTCAACAGTTAGTTGTCTCACAGGAGAGCATAGACACGCACAATTTTACGTCCGTGTAGAAAGGTGCTGGCGCGATTCAATAGATACTTCTCTCACAGGAGAGCATAGACACCCACAATTTTACGTCCGTGTAGAAAGGTGCTGGCGCGATTCAACAGATACTTCTCTCACAGGAGAGCATAGACACGCACAATTTTACGTCCGTGTAGATAGTTGCTGGCGCGATTCAACAGTTACTTCTCTCACAGGAGAGCATATACACGCACAATTTTACGTTCATGTAGAAAGTTGTTGGCGCGTTTCAACAGATACTTCTCTCACAGGAGAGCATAGACACGCACAATTTTACGTCCGTGTAGAAAGGTGCTGGCGCGATTCAACAGATACTTCTCTCACAGGAGAGCATAGACACGCACAATTTTACGTCCGTGTAGAAAGTTGCTGGCGCGATTCAACAGTTACTTCTGTCACAGGACAGCATAGACACCCACAACTTTACGTCCCTGTAGAAAGTTGCTGGCGCGATTCAACAGATACTTCTCTCACAGGAGAGCATAGACACGCACAATTTTACGTCCGTGTAGAAAGTTGTCGGCGCGATTCAACAGATACTTCTCTCACAGGAGAGCATAGACACGCACAATTTTACGTTCATGTAGAAAGTTGTTGGCGCGTTTCAACAGATACTTCTCTCACAGGAGAGCATAGACACGCACAATTTTACGTCCGTGTAGAAAGGTGCTGGCGCGATTCAACAGATACTTCTCTCACAGGAGAGCATAGACACGCACAATTTTACGTCCGTGTAGAAAGCTGCTGGCGCGATTCAACAGATACTTCTCTCACAGGAGAGCATAGACACGCACAATTTTACGTCCGTGTAGAAAGGTGCTGGCGCGATTCAACAGATACTTCTCTCACAGGAGAGCATAGACACGCACAATTTTACGTCCGTGTAGATAGTTGCTGGCGCGATTCAACAGTTACTTATCTCACCGGAGAGCATAGATACGCACAATTTTATGTTCTTGTAGAAAGTTGCTGGCGCGATTCAACAGATACTTCTCTCACAGGAGAGCATAGACACGCACAATTTTACGTCCGTGTAGAAAGTTGCTGGCGCGATTCAACAGTTACTTCTGTCACAGGAGAGCATAGACACTCACAACTTTACGTCCCTGTAGAAAGTTGCTGGCGCGATTCAACAGATACTTCTCTCACAGGAGAGCATAGACACGCACAATTTTACGTCCGTGTAGAAAGTTGCTGGCGCGATTCAACAGTTACTTCTCTCACAGGAGAGCATAGACACGCACAATTTTACGTCCGTGTAGAAAGTTGCTGGCGCGATTCAACAGTTACTTGTCTCACAGGAGAGCATAGACACGCACAATTTTACGTCCGTGTAGAAAGGTGCTGGCGCGATTCAATAGATACTTCTCTCACAGGAGAGCATAGACACCCACAATTTTACGTCCGTGTAGAAAGGTGCTGGCGCGATTCAACAGATACTTCTCTCACAGGAGAGCATAGACACGCACAATTTTACGTCCGTGTAGATAGTTGCTGGCGCGATTCAACAGTTACTTCTCTCACAGGAGAGCATATACACGCACAATTTTACGTCCGTGTAGAAAGTTGCTGGCGCGACTCAACAGTTACTTCTCTCACAGGAGAGCATAGACACGCACAATTCTACGTCCGTGTAGAAATTTGCTGGCGCGACTCACCGGTTACTTCTCTCACAGGAGAGCATAGACACGCACAATTTTACGTCCGTGTAGAAAATTGCTGGTGCGATTCAACAGTTACTTCTGTCACAGGAGAGCATACACACGCACAATTTTACGTCCGTGTAGAAAGTTGCTGGCGCGATTCAGCAGTTACTTCTCTCACAGGAGAGCATAGACACGCACAATTTTACGTGCGTGTAGAAAGTTGCTGGCGCGATTCAACGGTTACTTCTCTCACAGAGGAGCATATACACGCACAATTTTACGTCCGTGTAGAAAGTTACTGGCGCGATTCAACAGATACTTCTCTCACAGGAGAGCATAGACACGCACAATTTTACGTCCGTGTAGAAAGTGTCTGGCGTGATTCAACAGTTACTTCTCTCACAGGAGAGCATAGAAACGCATAATTTTACGTCCGTGTAGAAAGTTGCTGTCGCGATTCAACAGTTACTTCTCTCACAGGAGAGCATAGACACCCACAACTTTACGTCCCTGTAGAAAGGTGCTGGCGCGATTCAACAGATACTTCTCTCACAGGAGAGCATAGACGCGCACAATTTTACGTCCGTGTAGAAAGTTGCTGGCGCGATTCAACAGTTACTTCTGTCACAGGAGAGCATAGACACGCACAATTTTACGTCCGTGTAGAAAGTTGCTGGCGCGATTCAACAGGTACTTCTCTCACAGGAGAGCATAGACACGCACAATTTTACGTTCATGTAGAAAGTTGTTGGCGCGATTCAACAGATACTTCTCTCACAGGAGAGCATAGACACGCACAATTTTACGTCCGTGTAGAAAGGTGCTGGCGCGATTCAACAGATACTTCTCTCACAGGAGAGCATAGACACGCACAAATTTACGTCCGTGTAGAAAGGTGCCGGCGCGATTCAACAGATACTTCTCTCACAGGAGAGCATAGACACGCACAATTTTACGTCCGTGTAGATAGTTGCTGGTGCGATTCAACAGTTACTTCTCTCACAGGAGAGCATAGACACGCACAATTTTACGTTCATGTAGAAAGTTGTTGGCGCGATTCAACAGATACTTCACTCACAGGAGAGCATAGACACGCACAATTTTACGTCCGTGTAGAAAGTTGCTGGCGCGATTCAACAGTTACTTCTGTCACAGGAGAGCATAGACACCCACAACTTTACGTCCCTGTAGAAAGTTGCTGGCGCGATTCAACAGATACTTCTCTCACAGGAGAGCATAGACAGGCACAATTTTACGTCCGTGTAGATAGTTGCTGGCGCGATTCAACAGTTACTTCTCTCACAGTAGAGCATAGACACGCACAATTTTACGTCCGTGTAGAAAGTTGCTGGCGCGATTCAACAGTTACTTCTCTCACAGGAGAGCATAGACACGCACAATTTTACGTCCGTGTAGAAAGTTGCTGTCGTGATTCAACAGTTACTTCTCTCACAGGAGAGCATAGACGCGCACAATTTTACGTCCGTGTAGAAAGTTGCTGGCGCGATTCAACAGTTACTTCTGTCACAGGACAGCATAGACACCCACAACTTTGCGTCCCTGTAGAAAGTTGCTGGCGCGATTCAACAGATACTTCTCTCACAGGAGAGCATAGACACGCACAATTTTACGTCCGTGTAGAAAGTTGTCGGCGCGATTCAACAGATACTTCTCTCACAGGAGAGCATAGACACGCACAATTTTACGTTCATGTAGAAAGTTGTTGGCGCGATTCAACAGATACTTCTCTCACAGGAGAGCATAGACACGCACAATTTTACGTCCGTGTAGAAAGGTGCTGGCGCGATTCAACAGATACTTCTCTTACAGGAGAGCATAGACACGCACAATTTTACGTCCGTGTAGATAGTTGCTGGCGCGATTGAACAGTTACTTCTCTCACAGGAGAGCATAGATACGCACAATTTTACGTTCATGTAGAAAGTTGTTGGCGCGATTCAACAGATACTTCTCTCACAGGAGAGCATAGACACGCACAATTTTACGTCCGTGTAGAAAGTTGCTGGCGCGATTCAACAGTTACTTCTGTCACAGGAGAGCATAGACACCCACAACTTTACGTCCCTGTAGAAAGTTGCTGGCGCGATTCAACAGATACTTCTCTCACAGGAGAGCATAGACACGCACAATTTTACGTCCGTGTAGAAAGTTGCTGGCGCGATTCAACAGTTACTTGTCTCACAGGAGAGCATAGACATGCACAATTTTACGTCCGTGTAGAAAGAGCCTGGCGCGATTCAACAGATACTTGTCTCACAGGAGAGCATAGACACGCACAATTTTACGTCCGTGTAGAAAGGTGCTGGCGCGATTCAACAGATACTTCTCTCACAGGAGAGCATAGACACGCACAATTTTACGTCCGTGTAGAAAGGTGCTGGCGCGATCCAAAAGATACTTCTCTCACAGGAGAGCATAGACACGCACAATTTTACGTCCGTGTAGATAGTTGCTGGCGCGATTCAACAGTTACTTCTCTCACAGGAGAGCATAGACACGCACAATTTTACGTCCGTGTAGAAAGTTGCTGGCGCGACTCAACAGTTACTTCTCTCACAGGAGAGCATAGACACGCACAATTTTACGTCCATGTAGAAAGTTGCTGGCGTGATTCAACAGATACTTCTCTCACAGGAGAGCATAGACACGCACAATTTTACGTCCGTGTAGAAAATTGCTGGCGCGATTCAACAGTTACTTCTGTCACAGGAGAGCATACACACGCACAATTTTACGTCCGTGTAGAAAGTTGCTGGCGCGATTCAACAGATACTTCTCTCACAGGAGAGCATAGACACGCACAATTTTACGTCCGTGTAGAAAGCTGCTGGCGCGATTCAACAGTTACTTGTCCCAAAGGAGAGTATAGACACGCACAATTTTACGTCCGTGTAGAAAGTTGCTGGCGCGATTCAACAGTTACTTCTCTCACAGGAGAGCATAGACACGCACTATTTTACGTGCGTGTAGAAATTTGCTGGCGCGATTCAACAGTTACTTCTCTCACAGAGGAGCATATACACGCACAATTTTACGTCCGTGTAGAAAGTTTCTGGCGCGATTCAACAGATACTTGTCTCACAGGAGAGCATAGACACGCACAATTTTACGTCCGTGTAGAAAGTTGCTGGCGCGATTCAACAGATACTTGTCTCACAGGAGAGCATAGACACGCACAATTTTACGTCCGTGTAGAAAGTTGCTGGCGCTATTCAACAGTTACTCGTCTCACAGGAGAGCATAGACATGCACAATTTTACGTCCGTGTCGAAAGTTGCTGGCGCGATTCAACAGTTACTTGTCTCACAGGAGAGCATAGACACGCACAATTTTATGTCCGTGTCGAAAGTTGCTGGCGCGATTCAACAGTTACTTCTCTCACAGGAGAGCATAGACACGCACAATTTTACGTCCGTGTAGAAAGTTGCTGGCGCGATTCAACAGTTACTTCTCTCACAGGAGAGCATAGAGACGCACAATTTTACGTCCGTGTAGAAAGTTGCTGGCGCGATTCAACAGTTACTTCTCTCACAGGAGAGCATAGACACGCACAATTTTACGTCCGTGTAGAAAGTTGCTGGCGTGATTCAACAGTTACTTCTCTCACAGGAGAGCATAGACACGCATAATTTTACGTCCGTGTAGAAAGTTGCTGGCGCGATTCAACAGTTACTTCTCTCACAGGAGAGCATAGACACGCACAATTTTACGTCCGTGTAGAAAGTTGCTGGCGCGATTCAACAGTTACTTCTGTCACAGGACAACATAGACACCCACAACTTTACGTCCCTGTAGAAAGTTGCTGGCGCGATTCAACAGATACTTCTCTCACAGAAGAGCATAGACACGCACAATTTTACGTCCGTGTAGAAAGTTGTCGGCGCGATTCAACAGATACTTCTCTCACAGGAGAGCATAGACACGCACAATTTTACGTTCATGTAGAAAGTTGTTGGCGCGATTCAACAGATACTTCTCTCACAGGAGAGCATAGACACGCACAATTTTACGTCCGTGTAGAAAGGTGCTAGCGCGATTCAACAGATACTTGTCTCACAGGAGAGCATAGACACGCACAATTTTACGTCCGTGTAGAAAGGTGCTGGCGCGATTCAACAGATACTTCTCTCACAGGAGAGTATAGACACGCACAATTTTACGTTCATGTAGAAAGTTGTTGGCGCGATTCAACAGATACTTCTTTCACAGGAGAGCATAGACACGCACAATTTTACGTCCGTGTAGAAAGTTGCTGGCGCGATTCAACAGTTACTTCTGTCACAGGAGAGCATAGACACCCACAACTTTACGTCCCTGTAGAAAGGTGCTGGCGGGATTCAACAGATACTTCTCTCACAGGAGAGCATAGACACGCATATTTTTACGTCCGTGTAGAAAGGTGCTGGCGCGATCCAACAGATACTTCTCTCACAGGAGAGCATAGACACGCACAATTTTACGTCCGTGTAGATAGTTGCTGGCGCGATTCAACAGTTACTTCTCTCACAGGAGAGCATAGACACGCACAATTTTACGTCCGTGTAGAAAGTTGCTGGCGCGACTCAACAGTTACTTCTCTCACAGGAGAGCATAGACACGCACAATTTTACGTCCGTGTAGAAAGTTGCTGGCGCGATTCAACAGTTACTTGTCTCATAGGAGAGTATAGACACGCACAATTTTACGTCCGTGTAGAAAGTTGCTGGCGCGATTCAGCAGTTACTTTTCTCACAGGAGAGCATAGACACGCACAATTTTACGTGCGTGTAGAAAGTTGCTGGCGCGATTCAACGGTTACTTCTCTCACAGAGGAGCATATACACGCACAATTTTACGTCCGTGTAGAAAGTTACTGGCGCGATTCAACAGATACTTCTCTCACAGGAGAGCATAGACACGCACAATTTTACGTCCGTGTAGAAAGTGTCTGGCGTGATTCAACAGTTACTTCTCTCACAGGAGAGCATAGACACGCATAATTTTACGTCCGTGTAGAAAGTTGCTGTCGCGATTCAACAGTTACTTCTCTCACAGGAGAGCATAGACACCCACAACTTTACGTCCCTGTAGAAAGTTGCTGGCGCGATTCAACAGATACTTCTCTCACAGGAGAGCATAGACACGCACAATTTTACGTCCGTGTTGAAAGTTGCTGGCGCGATTCAACAGTTACTTCTGTCACAGGAGAGCATAGACACGCACAATTTAACGTCCGTGTAGAAAGTTGCTGGCGCGATTCAACAGGTACTTCTCTCACAGGAGAGCATAGACACGCACAATTTTACGTCCGTGTAGAAAGTTGCTGGCGCGATTCAACAGTTACTTCTCTCACAGGAGAGCATAGACACGCACAATTTTACTTCCGTGTAGAAAGTTGCTGGCGTGATTCAACAGTTACTTCTCTCACAGGAGAGCATAGACACGCACAATTTTACGTCCGTGTAGAAAGTTGCTGGCGCGATTCAACAGTTACTTCTGTCACAGGACAGCATAGACACCCACAACTTTACGTCCCTGTAGAAAGTTGCTGGCGCGATTCAACAGATACTTCTCTCACAGGAGAGCATAGACACGCACAATTTTACGTCCGTGTAGAAAGTTGTCGGCGCGATTCAACAGATACTTCTCTCACAGAAGAGCATAGACACGCACAATTTTACGTTCATGTAGAAAGTTGTTGGCGCGTTTCAACAGATACTTCTCTCACAGGAGAGCATAGACACGCACAATTTTACGTCCGTGTAGAAAGGTGCTGGCGCGATTCAACAGATACTTGTCTCACAGGAGAGCATAGACACGCACAATTTTACGTCCGTGTAGAAAGGTGCTGGCGCGATTCAACAGATACTTCTCTCACAGAAAGAGCCTAGACACGCACAATTTTACGTCCGTGTAGAAAGGTGCTGGCGCGATTCAACGGATACTTCTCTCACAGGAGAGCATAGACACGCACAATTTTACGTCCGTGTAGATAGTTGCTGGCGCGATCCAACAGTTACTTATCTCACCGGAGAGCATAGATACGCACAATTTTATGTTCATGTAGAAAGTTGCTGGCGCGATTCAACAGATACTTCTCTCACAGGAGAGCATAGACACGCACAATTTTACGTCCGTGTAGAAAGTTGCTGGCGCGATTCAACAGTTACTTCTGTCACAGGAGAGCATAGACACTCACAACTTTACGTCCCTGTAGAAAGTTGCTGGCGCGATTCAACAGATACTGCTCTCACAGGAGAGCATAGACACGCACAATTTTACGTCCGTGTAGAAAGTTGCTGGCGCGATTCAACAGTTACTTGTCTCACAGGAGAGCATAGACACGCACAATTTTACGTCCGTGTAGAAAGTTGCTGGCGCGATTCAACAGTTACTTCTGTCACAGGACAGCATAGACACCCACAACTTTACGTCCCTGTAGAAAGTTGCTGGCGCGATTCAACAGATACTTCTCTCACAGGAGAGCATAGACACGCACAATTTTACGTCCGTGTAGAAAGTTGTCGGCGCGATTCAACAGATACTTCTCTCACAGGAGAGCATAGACACGCACAATTTTACGTTCATGTAGAAAGTTGTTGGCGCGATTCAACAGATACTTCTCTCACAGGAGAGCATAGACACGCACAATTTTACGTCCGTGAAGAAAGGTGCTGGCGCGATTCAACAGATACTTCTCTCACAGGAGAGCATAGACACGCACAATTTTACGTCCGTGTAGATAGTTGCTGGCGCGATTGAACAGTTACTTCTCTCACAGGAGAGCATAGATACGCACAATTTTACGTTCATGTAGAAAGTTGTTGGCGCGATTCAACAGATACTTCTCTCACAGGAGAGCATAGACACGCACAATTTTACGTCCGTGTAGAAAGTTGCTGGCGCGATTCAACAGTTACTTCTGTCACAGGAGAGCATAGACACTCACAACTTTACGTCCCTGTAGAAAGTTGCTGGCGCGATTCAACAGATACTTCTCTCACAGGAGAGCATAGACACGCACAATTTTACGTCCGTGTAGAAAGTTGCTGGCGCGATTCAACAGTTACTTGTCTCACAGGAGAGCATAGACATGCACAATTTTACGTCCGTGTAGAAAGTTGCTGGCGCGATTCAACAGATACTTGTCTCACAGGAGAGCATAGACACGCACAATTTTACGTCCGTGTAGAAAGGTGCTGGCGCGATCCAACAGATACTTCTCTCACAGGAGAGCATAGACACGCACAATTTTACGTCCGTGTAGAAAATTGCTGGCGCGATTCAACAGTTACTTCTGTCACAGGAGAGCATACACACGCACAATTTTACGTCCGTGTAGAAAGTTGCTGGCGCGATTCAACAGATACTTCTCCCACAGGAGAGCATAGACACGCACAATTTTAAGTCCGTGTAGAAAGCTGCTGGCGCGATTCAACAGTTATTTGTCCCATAGGAGAGTATAGACACGCACAATTTTACGTCCGTGTAGAAAGTTGCTGGCGCGATTCAACAGTTACTTCTCTCACAGGAGAGCATAGACACGCACAATTTTACGTGCGTGTAGAAATTTGCTGGCGCGATTCAACAGTTACTTCTCTCACAGAGGAGCATATACACGCACAATTTTACGTCCGTGTAGAAAGTTGCTGGCGCGATTCAACAGATACTTGTCTCACAGGAGAGCATAGACACGCACAATTTTACGTCCGTGTAGAAAGTTGCTGGCCGCGATTCAACAGATACTTGTCTCACAGGAGAGCATAGACACGCACAATTTTACGTCCGTGTAGAAAGTTGCTGGCGCTATTCAACAGTTACTCGTCTCACAGGAGAGCATAGACATGCACAATTTTACGTCCGTGTCGAAAGTTGCTGGCGCGATTCAACAGTTACTTGTCTCACAGGAGAGCATAGACACGCACAATTTTACGTCCGTGTCGAAAGTTGCTGGCGCGATTCAACAGTTACTTCTCTCACAGGAAAGCATAGACACGCACAATTTTACGTCCGTGTAGAAAGTTGCTGGCGCGATTCAACAGTTACTTCTCTCACAGGAGAGCATAGAGACGCACAATTTTACGTCCGTGTAGAAAGTTGCTGGCGCGATTCAACAGTTACTTCTCTCACAGGAGAGCATAGACACGCACAATTTTACGTCCGTGTAGAAAGTTGCTGGCGTGATTCAACAGTTACTTCTCTCACAGGAGAGCATAGACACGCATAATTTTACGTCCGTGTAGAAAGTTGCTGGCGCGATTCAACAGTTACTTCTCTCACAGGAGAGCATAGACACGCACAATTTTACGTCCGTGTAGAAAGTTGCTGGCGCGATTCAACAGTTACTTCTGTCACAGGACAACATAGACACCCACAACTTTACGTCCCTGTAGAAAGTTGCTGGCGCGATTCAACAGATACTTCTCTCACAGGAGAGCATAGACACGCACAATTTTACGTTCATGTAGAAAGTTGTTGGCGCGATTCAACAGATACTTCTCTCACAGGAGAGCATAGACACGCACAATTTTACGTCCGTGTAGAAAGGTGCTAGCGCGATTCAACAGATACTTGTCTCACAGGAGAGCATAGACACGCACAATTTTACGTCCGTGTAGAAAGGTGCTGGCGCGATTCAACAGATACTTCTCTCACAAGAGAGCATAGACACGCACAATTTTACGTTCATGTAGAAAGTTGTTGGCGGGATTCAACAGATACTTCTCTCACAGGAGAGCATAGACACGCATAATTTTACGTCCGTGTAGAAAGGTGCTGGCGCGATCCAACAGATACTTCTCTCACAGGAGAGCATAGACACGCACAATTTTACGTCCGTGTAGATAGTTTCTGGCGCGATTCAACAGTTACTTCTCTCACAGGAGAGCATAGACACGCACAATTTTACGTCCGTGTAGAAAGTTGCTGGCGCGACTCAACAGTTACTTCTCTCACAGGAGAGCATAGACACGCACAATTTTACGTCCGTGTAGAAAGTTGCTGGCGTGATTCAACAGATACTTCTGTCACAGGAGAGCATACACACGCACAATTTTACGTCCATGTAGAAAGTTGCTGGCGCGATTCAACAGATACTTCTCTCACAGGAGAGCATAGACACGCACAATTTTACGTCCGTGTAGAAAGTTGCTGGCGCGATTCAGCAGTTACTTCTCTCACAGGAGAGCATAGACACGCACAATTTTACGTGCGTGTAGAAAGTTGCTGGCGCGATTCAACGGTTACTTCTCTCACAGAGGAGCATATACACGCACAATTTTACGTCCGTGCAGAAAGTTGCTGGCGCGATTCAACAGATACTTCTCTCACAGAAGAGCATAGACACGCACAATTTTACGTCCGTGTAGAAAGTTGTCGGCGCGATTCAACAGATACTTCTCTCACAGGAGAGCATAGACACGCACAATTTTACGTTCATGTAGAAAGTTGTTGGCGCGATTCAACAGATACTTCTCTCACAGGAGAGCATAGACACGCACAATTTTACGTCCGTGTAGAAAGGTGCTAGCGCGATTCAACAGATACTTGTCTCACAGGAGAGCATAGACACGCACAATTTTACGTCCGTGTAGAAAGGTGCTGGCGCGATTCAACAGATACTTCTCTCACAGGAGAGTATAGACACGCACAATTTTACGTTCATGTAGAAAGTTGTTGGCGCGATTCAACAGATACTTCTTTCACAGGAGAGCATAGACACGCACAATTTTACGTCCGTGTAGAAAGTTGCTGGCGCGATTCAACAGTTACTTCTGTCACAGGAGAGCATAGACACCCACAACTTTACGTCCCTGTAGAAAGGTGCTGGCGGGATTCAACAGATACTTCTCTCACAGGAGAGCATAGACACGCATATTTTTACGTCCGTGTAGAAAGGTGCTGGCGCGATCCAACAGATACTTCTCTCACAGGAGAGCATAGACACGCACAATTTTACGTCCGTGTAGATAGTTGCTGGCGCGATTCAACAGTTACTTCTCTCACAGGAGAGCATAGACACGCACAATTTTACGTCCGTGTAGAAAGTTGCTGGCGCGACTCAACAGTTACTTCTCTCACAGGAGAGCATAGACACGCACAATTTTACGTCCGTGTAGAAAGTTGCTGGCGCGATTCAACAGTTACTTGTCTCATAGGAGAGTATAGACACGCACAATTTTACGTCCGTGTAGAAAGTTGCTGGCGCGATTCAGCAGTTACTTTTCTCACAGGAGAGCATAGACACGCACAATTTTACGTGCGTGTAGAAAGTTGCTGGCGCGATTCAACGGTTACTTCTCTCACAGAGGAGCATATACACGCACAATTTTACGTCCGTGTAGAAAGTTACTGGCGCGATTCAACAGATACTTCTCTCACAGGAGAGCATAGACACGCACAATTTTACGTCCGTGTAGAAAGTGTCTGGCGTGATTCAACAGTTACTTCTCTCACAGGAGAGCATAGACACGCATAATTTTACGTCCGTGTAGAAAGTTGCTGTCGCGATTCAACAGTTACTTCTCTCACAGGAGAGCATAGACACCCACAACTTTACGTCCCTGTAGAAAGTTGCTGGCGCGATTCAACAGATACTTCTCTCACAGGAGAGCATAGACACGCACAATTTTACGTCCGTGTTGAAAGTTGCTGGCGCGATTCAACAGTTACTTCTGTCACAGGAGAGCATAGACACGCACAATTTAACGTCCGTGTAGAAAGTTGCTGGCGCGATTCAACAGGTACTTCTCTCACAGGAGAGCATAGACACGCACAATTTTACGTCCGTGTAGAAAGTTGCTGGCGCGATTCAACAGTTACTTCTCTCACAGGAGAGCATAGACACGCACAATTTTACTTCCGTGTAGAAAGTTGCTGGCGTGATTCAACAGTTACTTCTCTCACAGGAGAGCATAGACACGCACAATTTTACGTCCGTGTAGAAAGTTGCTGGCGCGATTCAACAGTTACTTCTGTCACAGGACAGCATAGACACCCACAACTTTACGTCCCTGTAGAAAGTTGCTGGCGCGATTCAACAGATACTTCTCTCACAGGAGAGCATAGACACGCACAATTTTACGTCCGTGTAGAAAGTTGTCGGCGCGATTCAACAGATACTTCTCTCACAGAAGAGCATAGACACGCACAATTTTACGTTCATGTAGAAAGTTGTTGGCGCGTTTCAACAGATACTTCTCTCACAGGAGAGCATAGACACGCACAATTTTACGTCCGTGTAGAAAGGTGCTGGCGCGATTCAACAGATACTTGTCTCACAGGAGAGCATAGACACGCACAATTTTACGTCCGTGTAGAAAGGTGCTGGCGCGATTCAACAGATACTTCTCTCACAGAAAGAGCCTAGACACGCACAATTTTACGTCCGTGTAGAAAGGTGCTGGCGCGATTCAACGGATACTTCTCTCACAGGAGAGCATAGACACGCACAATTTTACGTCCGTGTAGATAGTTGCTGGCGCGATCCAACAGTTACTTATCTCACCGGAGAGCATAGATACGCACAATTTTATGTTCATGTAGAAAGTTGCTGGCGCGATTCAACAGATACTTCTCTCACAGGAGAGCATAGACACGCACAATTTTACGTCCGTGTAGAAAGTTGCTGGCGCGATTCAACAGTTACTTCTGTCACAGGAGAGCATAGACACTCACAACTTTACGTCCCTGTAGAAAGTTGCTGGCGCGATTCAACAGATACTGCTCTCACAGGAGAGCATAGACACGCACAATTTTACGTCCGTGTAGAAAGTTGCTGGCGCGATTCAACAGTTACTTGTCTCACAGGAGAGCATAGACACGCACAATTTTACGTCCGTGTAGAAAGTTGCTGGCGCGATTCAACAGTTACTTCTGTCACAGGACAGCATAGACACCCACAACTTTACGTCCCTGTAGAAAGTTGCTGGCGCGATTCAACAGATACTTCTCTCACAGGAGAGCATAGACACGCACAATTTTACGTCCGTGTAGAAAGTTGTCGGCGCGATTCAACAGATACTTCTCTCACAGGAGAGCATAGACACGCACAATTTTACGTTCATGTAGAAAGTTGTTGGCGCGATTCAACAGATACTTCTCTCACAGGAGAGCATAGACACGCACAATTTTACGTCCGTGAAGAAAGGTGCTGGCGCGATTCAACAGATACTTCTCTCACAGGAGAGCATAGACACGCACAATTTTACGTCCGTGTAGATAGTTGCTGGCGCGATTGAACAGTTACTTCTCTCACAGGAGAGCATAGATACGCACAATTTTACGTTCATGTAGAAAGTTGTTGGCGCGATTCAACAGATACTTCTCTCACAGGAGAGCATAGACACGCACAATTTTACGTCCGTGTAGAAAGTTGCTGGCGCGATTCAACAGTTACTTCTGTCACAGGAGAGCATAGACACTCACAACTTTACGTCCCTGTAGAAAGTTGCTGGCGCGATTCAACAGATACTTCTCTCACAGGAGAGCATAGACACGCACAATTTTACGTCCGTGTAGAAAGTTGCTGGCGCGATTCAACAGTTACTTGTCTCACAGGAGAGCATAGACATGCACAATTTTACGTCCGTGTAGAAAGTTGCTGGCGCGATTCAACAGATACTTGTCTCACAGGAGAGCATAGACACGCACAATTTTACGTCCGTGTAGAAAGGTGCTGGCGCGATCCAACAGATACTTCTCTCACAGGAGAGCATAGACACGCACAATTTTACGTCCGTGTAGAAAATTGCTGGCGCGATTCAACAGTTACTTCTGTCACAGGAGAGCATACACACGCACAATTTTACGTCCGTGTAGAAAGTTGCTGGCGCGATTCAACAGATACTTCTCCCACAGGAGAGCATAGACACGCACAATTTTAAGTCCGTGTAGAAAGCTGCTGGCGCGATTCAACAGTTATTTGTCCCATAGGAGAGTATAGAAACGCACAATTTTACGTCCGTGTAGAAAGTTGCTGGCGCGATTCAACAGTTACTTCTCTCACAGGAGAGCATAGACACGCACAATTTTACGTGCGTGTAGAAATTTGCTGGCGCGATTCAACAGTTACTTCTCTCACAGAGGAGCATATACACGCACAATTTTACGTCCGTGTAGAAAGTTGCTGGCGCGATTCAACAGATACTTGTCTCACAGGAGAGCATAGACACGCACAATTTTACGTCCGTGTAGAAAGTTGCTGGCCGCGATTCAACAGATACTTGTCTCACAGGAGAGCATAGACACGCACAATTTTACGTCCGTGTAGAAAGTTGCTGGCGCTATTCAACAGTTACTCGTCTCACAGGAGAGCATAGACATGCACAATTTTACGTCCGTGTCGAAAGTTGCTGGCGCGATTCAACAGTTACTTGTCTCACAGGAGAGCATAGACACGCACAATTTTACGTCCGTGTCGAAAGTTGCTGGCGCGATTCAACAGTTACTTCTCTCACAGGAAAGCATAGACACGCACAATTTTACGTCCGTGTAGAAAGTTGCTGGCGCGATTCAACAGTTACTTCTCTCACAGGAGAGCATAGAGACGCACAATTTTACGTCCGTGTAGAAAGTTGCTGGCGCGATTCAACAGTTACTTCTCTCACAGGAGAGCATAGACACGCACAATTTTACGTCCGTGTAGAAAGTTGCTGGCGTGATTCAACAGTTACTTCTCTCACAGGAGAGCATAGACACGCATAATTTTACGTCCGTGTAGAAAGTTGCTGGCGCGATTCAACAGTTACTTCTCTCACAGGAGAGCATAGACACGCACAATTTTACGTCCGTGTAGAAAGTTGCTGGCGCGATTCAACAGTTACTTCTGTCACAGGACAACATAGACACCCACAACTTTACGTCCCTGTAGAAAGTTGCTGGCGCGATTCAACAGATACTTCTCTCACAGGAGAGCATAGACACGCACAATTTTACGTTCATGTAGAAAGTTGTTGGCGCGATTCAACAGATACTTCTCTCACAGGAGAGCATAGACACGCACAATTTTACTCCGTGTAGAAAGGTGCTAGCGCGATTCAACAGATACTTGTCTCACAGGAGAGCATAGACACGCACAATTTTACGTCCGTGTAGAAAGGTGCTGGCGCGATTCAACAGATACTTCTCTCACAAGAGAGCATAGACACGCACAATTTTACGTTCATGTAGAAAGTTGTTGGCGGGATTCAACAGATACTTCTCTCACAGGAGAGCATAGACACGCATAATTTTACGTCCGTGTAGAAAGGTGCTGGCGCGATCCAACAGATACTTCTCTCACAGGAGAGCATAGACACGCACAATTTTACGTCCGTGTAGATAGTTTCTGGCGCGATTCAACAGTTACTTCTCTCACAGGAGAGCATAGACACGCACAATTTTACGTCCGTGTAGAAAGTTGCTGGCGCGACTCAACAGTTACTTCTCTCACAGGAGAGCATAGACACGCACAATTTTACGTCCGTGTAGAAAGTTGCTGGCGTGATTCAACAGATACTTCTGTCACAGGAGAGCATACACACGCACAATTTTACGTCCATGTAGAAAGTTGCTGGCGCGATTCAACAGATACTTCTCTCACAGGAGAGCATAGACACGCACAATTTTACGTCCGTGTAGAAAGTTGCTGGCGCGATTCAGCAGTTACTTCTCTCACAGGAGAGCATAGACACGCACAATTTTACGTGCGTGTAGAAAGTTGCTGGCGCGATTCAACGGTTACTTCTCTCACAGAGGAGCATATACACGCACAATTTTACGTCCGTGCAGAAAGTTACTGGCGCGATTCAACAGATACTTCTCTCACAGGAGAGCATAGACACGCACAATTTTACGTCCGTGTAGAAAGTGTCTGGCGTGATTCAACAGTTACTTCTCTCACAGGAGAGCATAGACACGCATAATTTTACGTCCGTGTAGAAAGTTGCTGTCGCGATTCAACAGTAACTTCTCTCACAGGAGAGCATAGACACCCACAACTTTACGTCCCTGTAGAAAGTTGCTGGCGCGATTCAACAGTTACTTCTGTCACAGGAGAGCATAGACACGCACAATTTTACGTCCTTGTAGAAAGTTGCTGGCGCGATTCAACAGGTACTTCTCTCACAGGAGAGCATAGACACGCACAATTTTACGTCCGTGTAGAAAGTTGCTGGCGCGATTCAACAGTTACTTCTTTCACAGGAGAGCATAGACACGCACAATTTTACTTCCGTGTAGAAAGTTGCTGGCGTGATTCAACAGTTACTTCTCTCTCAGGAGAGCATAGACACGCACAATTTTACGTCCGTGTAGAAAGTTGCTGGCGCGATTCAACAGATACTTCTCTCACAGGAGAGCATAGACACGCACAATTTTACGTCCGTGTAGAAAGTTGCTGGCGCATTTCAACAGTTACTTGTCTCACAGGAGAGCATAGACACGCACAATTTTACGTCCGTGTAGAAAGGTGCTGGCGCGATTCAATAGATACTTCTCTCACAGGAGAGCATAGACACCCACAATTTTACGTCCGTGTAGAAAGGTGCTGGCGCGATTCAACAGATACTTCTCTCACAGGAGAGCATAGACACGCACAATTTTACGTCCGTGTAGATAGTTGCTGGCGCGATTCAACAGTTACTTCTCTCACAGGAGAGCATATACACGCACAATTTTACGTCCGTGTAGAAAGTTGCTGGCGCGACTCAACAGTTACTTCTCTCACAGGAGAGCATAGACACGCACAATTTTACGTCCGTGTAGAAATTTGCTGGCGCGACTCACCGGTTACTTCTCTCACAGGAGAGCATAGACACGCACAATTTTACGTCCGTGTAGAAAATTGCTGGCGCGATTCAACAGTTACTTCTGTCACAGGAGAGCATACACACGCACAATTTTACGTCCGTGTAGAAAGTTGCTGGCGCGATTCAGCAGTTACTTCTCTCACAGGAGAGCATAGACACGCACAATTTTACGTGCGTGTAGAAAGTTGCTGGCGCGATTCAACGGTTACTTCTCTCACAGAGGAGCATATACACGCACAATTTTACGTCCGTGTAGAAAGTTACTGGCGCGATTCAACAGATACTTCTCTCACAGGAGAGCATAGACACGCACAATTTTACGTCCGTGTAGAAAGTGTCTGGCGTGATTCAACAGTTACTTCTCTCACAGGAGAGCATAGACACGCATAATTTTACGTCCGTGTAGAAAGTTGCTGTCGCGATTCAACAGTTACTTCTCTCACAGGAGAGCATAGACACCCACAACTTTACGTCCCTGTAGAAAGGTGCTGGCGCGATTCAACAGATACTTCTCTCACAGGAGAGCATAGACGCGCACAATTTTACGTCCGTGTAGAAAGTTGCTGGCGCGATTCAACAGTTACTTCTGTCACAGGAGAGCATAGACACGCACAATTTTACGTCCGTGTAGAAAGTTGCTGGCGCGATTCAACAGGTACTTCTCTCACAGGAGAGCATAGACACGCACAATTTTACGTCCGTGTAGAAAGTTGCTGGCGCGATTCAACAGTTACTTCTCTCACAGGAGAGCATAGACACGCACAATTTTACTTCCGTGTAGAAAGTTGCTGGCGTGATTCAACAGTTACTTCTCTCACAGGAGAGCATAGACACGCACAATTTTACGTCCGTGTAGAAAGTTGCTGGCGCGATTCAACAGTTACTTCTGTCACAGGACAGCATAGACACCCACAACTTTACGTCCCTGTAGAAAGTTGCTGGCGCGATTCAACAGATACTTCTCTCACAGGAGAGCATAGACACGCACAATTTTACGTCCGTGTAGAAAGTTGTCGGCGCGATTCAACAGATACTTCTCTCACAGGAGAGCATAGACACGCACAATTTTACGTTCATGTAGAAAGTTGTTGGCGCGTTTCAACAGATACTTCTCTCACAGGAGAGCATAGACACGCACAATTTTACGTCCGTGTAGAAAGGTGCTGGCGCGATTCAACAGATACTTGTCTCACAGGAGAGCATAGACACGCACAATTTTACGTCCATGTAGAAAGGTGCTGGCGCGATTCAACAGATACTTCTCTCACAGGAGAGCATAGACACGCACAATTTTACGTCCGTGTAGAAAGGTGCTGGCGCGATTCAACAGATACTTCTCTCACAGGAGAGCATAGACACGCACAATTTTACGTCCGTGTAGATAGTTGCTGGCGCGATTCAACAGTTACTTCTCTCACAGGAGAGCATATACACGCACAATTTTACGTTCATGTAGAAAGCTGTTGGCGCGTTTCAACAGATACTTCTCTCACAGGAGAGCATAGACACGCACAATTTTACGTCCGTGTAGAAAGTTGCTGGCGCGATTCAACAGTTACTTCTGTCACAGGAGAGCATAGACACTCACAACTTTACGTCCCTGTAGAAAGTTGCTGGCGCGATTCAACAGATACTTCTCTCACAGGAGAGCATAGACACGCACAATTTTACGTCCGTGTAGAAAGTTGCTGGCGCGATTCAACAGTTACTTCTCTCACAGGAGAGCATAGACACGCACAATTTTACGTCCGTGTAGAAAGTTGCTGGCGCGATTCAACAGTTAGTTGTCTCACAGGAGAGCATAGACACGCACAATTTTACGTCCGTGTAGAAAGGTGCTGGCGCGATTCAATAGATACTTCTCTCACAGGAGAGCATAGACACCCACAATTTTACGTCCGTGTAGAAAGGTGCTGGCGCGATTCAACAGATACTTCTCTCACAGGAGAGCATAGACACGCACAATTTTACGTCCGTGTAGATAGTTGCTGGCGCGATTCAACAGTTACTTCTCTCACAGGAGAGCATATACACGCACAATTTTACGTTCATGTAGAAAGTTGTTGGCGCGTTTCAACAGATACTTCTCTCACAGGAGAGCATAGACACGCACAATTTTACGTCCGTGTAGAAAGGTGCTGGCGCGATTCAACAGATACTTCTCTCACAGGAGAGCATAGACACGCACAATTTTACGTCCGTGTAGAAAGTTGCTGGCGCGATTCAACAGTTACTTCTGTCACAGGACAGCATAGACACCCACAACTTTACGTCCCTGTAGAAAGTTGCTGGCGCGATTCAACAGATACTTCTCTCACAGGAGAGCATAGACACGCACAATTTTACGTCCGTGTAGAAAGTTGTCGGCGCGATTCAACAGATACTTCTCTCACAGGAGAGCATAGACACGCACAATTTTACGTTCATGTAGAAAGTTGTTGGCGCGTTTCAACAGATACTTCTCTCACAGGAGAGCATAGACACGCACAATTTTACGTCCGTGTAGAAAGGTGCTGGCGCGATTCAACAGATACTTCTCTCACAGGAGAGCATAGACACGCACAATTTTACGTCCGTGTAGAAAGCTGCTGGCGCGATTCAACAGATACTTCTCTCACAGGAGAGCATAGACACGCACAATTTTACGTCCGTGTAGAAAGGTGCTGGCGCGATTCAACAGATACTTCTCTCACAGGAGAGCATAGACACGCACAATTTTACGTCCGTGTAGATAGTTGCTGGCGCGATTCAACAGTTACTTATCTCACCGGAGAGCATAGATACGCACAATTTTATGTTCTTGTAGAAAGTTGCTGGCGCGATTCAACAGATACTTCTCTCACAGGAGAGCATAGACACGCACAATTTTACGTCCGTGTAGAAAGTTGCTGGCGCGATTCAACAGTTACTTCTGTCACAGGAGAGCATAGACACTCACAACTTTACGTCCCTGTAGAAAGTTGCTGGCGCGATTCAACAGATACTTCTCTCACAGGAGAGCATAGACACGCACAATTTTACGTCCGTGTAGAAAGTTGCTGGCGCGATTCAACAGTTACTTCTCTCACAGGAGAGCATAGACACGCACAATTTTACGTCCGTGTAGAAAGTTGCTGGCGCGATTCAACAGTTACTTGTCTCACAGGAGAGCATAGACACGCACAATTTTACGTCCGTGTAGAAAGGTGCTGGCGCGATTCAATAGATACTTCTCTCACAGGAGAGCATAGACACCCACAATTTTACGTCCGTGTAGAAAGGTGCTGGCGCGATTCAACAGATACTTCTCTCACAGGAGAGCATAGACACGCACAATTTTACGTCCGTGTAGATAGTTGCTGGCGCGATTCAACAGTTACTTCTCTCACAGGAGAGCATATACACGCACAATTTTACGTCCGTGTAGAAAGTTGCTGGCGCGACTCAACAGTTACTTCTCTCACAGGAGAGCATAGACACGCACAATTCTACGTCCGTGTAGAAATTTGCTGGCGCGACTCACCGGTTACTTCTCTCACAGGAGAGCATAGACACGCACAATTTTACGTCCGTGTAGAAAATTGCTGGCGCGATTCAACAGTTACTTCTGTCACAGGAGAGCATACACACGCACAATTTTACGTCCGTGTAGAAAGTTGCTGGCGCGATTCAGCAGTTACTTCTCTCACAGGAGAGCATAGACACGCACAATTTTACGTGCGTGTAGAAAGTTGCTGGCGCGATTCAACGGTTACTTCTCTCACAGAGGAGCATATACACGCACAATTTTACGTCCGTGTAGAAAGTTACTGGCGCGATTCAACAGATACTTCTCTCACAGGAGAGCATAGACACGCACAATTTTACGTCCGTGTAGAAAGTGTCTGGCGTGATTCAACAGTTACTTCTCTCACAGGAGAGCATAGAAACGCATAATTTTACGTCCGTGTAGAAAGTTGCTGTCGCGATTCAACAGTTACTTCTCTCACAGGAGAGCATAGACACCCACAACTTTACGTCCCTGTAGAAAGGTGCTGGCGCGATTCAACAGATACTTCTCTCACAGGAGAGCATAGACGCGCACAATTTTACGTCCGTGTAGAAAGTTGCTGGCGCGATTCAACAGTTACTTCTGTCACAGGAGAGCATAGACACGCACAATTTTACGTCCGTGTAGAAAGTTGCTGGCGCGATTCAACAGGTACTTCTCTCACAGGAGAGCATAGACACGCACAATTTTACGTCCGTGTAGAAAGTTGCTGGCGCGATTCAACAGTTACTTCTCTCACAGGAGAGCATAGACACGCACAATTTTACTTCCGTGTAGAAAGTTGCTGGCGTGATTCAACAGTTACTTCTCTCACAGGAGAGCATAGACACGCACAATTTTACGTCCGTGTAGAAAGTTGCTGGCGCGATTCAACAGTTACTTCTGTCACAGGACAGCATAGACACCCACAACTTTACGTCCCTGTAGAAAGTTGCTGGCGCGATTCAACAGATACTTCTCTCACAGGAGAGCATAGACACGCACAATTTTACGTCCGTGTAGAAAGTTGTCGGCGCGATTCAACAGATACTTCTCTCACAGGAGAGCATAGACACGCACAATTTTACGTTCATGTAGAAAGTTGTTGGCGCGTTTCAACAGATACTTCTCTCACAGGAGAGCATAGACACGCACAATTTTACGTCCGTGTAGAAAGGTGCTGGCGCGATTCAACAGATACTTGTCTCACAGGAGAGCATAGACACGCACAATTTTACGTCCGTGTAGAAAGGTGCTGGCGCGATTCAACAGATACTTCTCTCACAGGAGAGCATAGACACGCACAATTTTACGTCCGTGTAGAAAGGTGCTGGCGCGATTCAACAGATACTTCTCTCACAGGAGAGCATAGACACGCACAATTTTACGTCCGTGTAGATAGTTGCTGGCGCGATTCAACAGTTACTTCTCTCACAGGAGAGCATATACACGCACAATTTTACCTTCATGTAGAAAGTTGTTGGCGCGTTTCAACAGATACTTCTCTCACAGGAGAGCATAGTCACGCACAATTTTACGTCCGTGTAGAAAGGAGCTGGCGCGATTCAACAGATACTTCTCTCACAGGAGAGCATAGACACGCACAATTTTACGTCCGTGTAGAAAGTTGCTGGCGCGATTCAACAGTTACTTCTGTCACAGGACAGCATAGACACCCACAACTTTACGTCCCTGTAGAAAGTTGCTGGCGCGATTCAACAGATACTTCTCTCACAGGAGAGCATAGACACGCACAATTTTACGTCCGTGTAGAAAGTTGTCGGCGCGATTCAACAGATACTTCTCTCACAGGAGAGCATAGACACGCACAATTATACGTTCATGTAGAAAGTTGTTGGCGCGTTTCAACAGATACTTCTCTCACAGGAGAGCATAGACACGCACAATTTTACGTCCGTGTAGAAAGGTGCTGGCGCGATTCAACAGATACTTCTCTCACAGGAGAGCATAGACACGCACAATTTTACGTCCGTGTAGAAAGCTGCTGGCGCGATTCAACAGATACTTCTCTCACAGGAGAGCATAGACACGCACAATTTTACGTCCGTGTAGAAAGGTGCTGGCGCGATTCAACAGATACTTCTCTCACAGGAGAGCATAGACACGCACAATTTTACGTAGGTGTAGATAGTTGCTGGCGCGATTCAACAGTTACTTATCTCACCGGAGAGCATAGATACGCACAATTTTATGTTCTTGTAGAAAGTTGCTGGCGCGATTCAACAGATACTTCTCTCACAGGAGAGCATAGTCACGCACAATTTTACGTCCATGTAGAAAGTTGCTGGCGCGATTCAACAGTTACTTCTGTCACAGGAGAGCATAGACACTCACAACTTTACGTCCCTGTAGAAAGTTGCTGGCGCGATTCAACAGATACTTCTCTCACAGGAGAGCATAGACACGCACAATTTTACGTCCGTGTAGAAAGTTGCTGGCGCGATTCAACAGTTACTTCTCTCACAGGAGAGCATAGACACGCACAATTTTACGTCCGTGTAGAAAGTTGCTGGCGCGATTCAACAGTTACTTGTCTCACAGGAGAGCATAGGCACGCACAATTTTACGTCCGTGTAGAAAGGTGCTGGCGCGATTCAATAGATACTTCTCTCACAGGAGAGCATAGACACCCACAATTTTACGTCCGTGTAGAAAGGTGCTGGCGCGATTCAACAGATACTTCTCTCACAGGAGAGCATAGACACGCACAATTTTACGTCCGTGTAGATAGTTGCTGGCGCGATTCAACAGTTACTTCTCTCACAGGAGAGCATATACACGCACAATTTTACGTCCGTGTAGAAAGTTGCTGGCGCGACTCAACAGTTACTTCTCTCACAGGAGAGCATAGACACGCACAATTTTACGTCCGTGTAGAAAGTTGCTGGCGCGACTCACCGGTTACTTCTCTCACAGGAGAGCATAGACACGCACAATTTTACGTCCGTGTAGAAAATTGCTGGCGCGATTCAACAGTTACTTCTGTCACAGGAGAGCATACACACGCACAATTTTACGTCCGTGTAGAAAGTTGCTGGCGCGATTCAGCAGTTACTTCTCTCACAGGAGAGCATAGACACGCACAATTTTACGTGCGTGTAGAAAGTTGCTGGCGCGATTCAACGGTTACTTCTCTCACAGAGGAGCATATACACGCACAATTTTACGTCCGTGTAGAAAGTTACTGGCGCGATTCAACAGATACTTCTCTCACAGGAGAGCATAGACACGCACAATTTTACGTCCGTGTAGAAAGTGTCTGGCGTGATTCAACAGTTACTTCTCTCACAGGAGAGCATAGACACGCATAATTTTACGTCCGTGTAGAAAGTTGCTGTCGCGATTCAACAGTTACTTCTCTCACAGGAGAGCATAGACACCCACAACTTTACGTCCCTGTAGAAAGGTGCTGGCGCGATTCAACAGATACTTCTCTCACAGGAGAGCATAGACGCGCACAATTTTACGTCCGTGTAGAAAGTTGCTGGCGCGATTCAACAGTTACTTCTGTCACAGGAGAGCATAGACACGCACAATTTTACGTCCGTGTAGAAAGTTGCTGGCGCGATTCAACAGGTACTTCTCTCACAGGAGAGCATAGACACGCACAATTTTACGTCCGTGTAGAAAGTTGCTGGCGCGATTCAACAGTTACTTCTCTCACAGGAGAGCATAGACACGCACAATTTTACTTCCGTGTAGAAAGTTGCTGGCGTGATTCAACAGTTACTTCTCTCACAGGAGAGCATAGACACGCACAATTTTACGTCCGTGTAGAAAGTTGCTGGCGCGATTCAACAGTTACTTCTGTCACAGGACAGCATAGACACCCACAACTTTACGTCCCTGTAGAAAGTTGCTGGCGCGATTCAACAGATACTTCTCTCACAGGAGAGCATAGACACGCACAATTTTACGTCCGTGTAGAAAGTTGTCGGCGCGATTCAACAGATACTTCTCTCACAGGAGAGCATAGACACGCACAATTTTACGTTCATGTAGAAAGTTGTTGGCGCGTTTCAACAGATACTTCTCTCACAGGACAGCATAGACACGCACAATTTTACGTCCGTGTAGAAAGGTGCTGGCGCGATTCAACAGATACTTGTCTCACAGGAGAGCATAGACACGCACAATTTTACGTCCGTGTAGAAAGGTGCTGGCGCGATTCAACAGATACTTCTCTCACAGGAGAGCATAGACACGCACAATTTTACGTCCGTGTAGAAAGGTGCTGGCGCGATTCAACAGATACTTCTCTCACAGGAGAGCATAGACACGCACAATTTTACGTCCGTGTAGATAGTTGCTGGCGCGATCCAACAGTTACTTATCTCACCGGAGAGCATAGATACGCACAATTTTATGTTCATGTAGAAAGTTGCTGGCGCGATTCAACAGATACTTCTCTCACAGGATTGCATAGACACGCACAATTTTACGTCCGTGTAGAAAGTTGCTGGCGCGATTCAACAGTTACTTCTGTCACAGGAGAGCATAGACACTCACAACTTTACGTCCCTGTAGAAAGTTGCTGGCGCGATTCAACAGATACTTCTCTCACAGGAGAGCATAGACACGCACAATTTTACGTCCGTGTAGAAAGTTGCTGGCGCGATTCAACAGTTACTTGTCTCACAGGAGAGCATAGACACGCACAATTTTACGTCCGTGTAGAAAGTTGCTGGCGCGATTCAACAGTTACTTCTGTCACAGGACAGCATAGACACCCACAACTTTACGTCCCTGTAGAAAGTTGCTGGCGCGATTCAACAGATACTTCTCTCACAGGAGAGCATAGACACGCACAATTTTACGTCCGTGTAGAAAGTTGTCGGCGCGATTCAACAGATACTTCTCTCACAGGAGAGCATAGACACGCACAATTTTACGTTCATGTAGAAAGTTGTTGGCGCGATTCAACAGATACTTCTCTCACAGGAGAGCATAGACACGCAAAATTTTACGTCCGTGTAGAAAGGTGCTGGCGCGATTCAACAGATACTTCTCTCACAGGAGAGCATAGACACGCACAATTTTACGTCCGTGTAGATAGTTGCTGGCGCGATTGAACAGTTACTTCTCTCACAGGAGAGCATAGATACGCACAATTTTACGTTCATGTAGAAAGTTGTTGGCGCGATTCAACAGATACTTCTCTCACAGGAGAGCATAGACACGCACAATTTTACGTCCGTGTAGAAAGTTGCTGGCGCGATTCAACAGTTACTTCTGTCACAGGAGAGCATAAACATCCACAACTTTACGTCCCTGTAGAAAGTTGCTGGCGCGATTCAACAGATACTTCTCTCACAGGAGAGCATAGACACGCACAATTTTACGTCCGTGTAGAAAGTTGCTGGCGCGATTCAACAGTTACTTGTCTCACAGGAGAGCATAGACATGCACAATTTTACGTCCGTGTAGAAAGTTGCTGGCGCGATTCAACAGATACTTGTCTCACAGGAGAGCATAGACACGCACAATTTTACGTCCGTGTAGAAAGGTGCTGGCGCGATCCAACAGATACTTCTCTCACAGGAGAGCTTAGACACGCACAATTTTACGTCCGTGTAGAAAATTGCTGGCGCGATTCAACAGTTACTTCTGTCACAGGAGAGCATACACACGCACAATTTTACGTCCGTGTAGAAAGTTGCTGGCGCGATTCAACAGATACTTCTCTCACAGGAGAGCATAGACACGCACAATTTTACGTCCGTGTAGAAAGCTGCTGGCGCGATTCAACAGTTACTTGTCCCATAGGAGAGTATAGACACGCACAAATTTACGTCCGTGTAGAAAGTTGCTGGCGCGATTCAACAGTTACTTCTCTCACAGGAGAGCATAGACACGCACAATTTTACGTGCGTGTAGAAATTTGCTGGCGCGATTCAACAGTTACTTCTCTCACAGAGGAGCATATACACGCACAATTTTACGTCCGTGTAGAAAGTTGCTGGCGCGATTCAACAGATACTTGTCTCACAGGAGAGCATAGACACGCACAATTTTACGTCCGTGTAGAAAGTTGCTGGCGCGATTCAACAGATACTTGTCTCACAGGAGAGCATAGACACGCACAATTTTATGTCCGTGTCGAAAGTTGCTGGCGCGATTCAACAGTTACTTCTCTCACAGGAGAGCATAGACACGCACAATTTTACATCCGTGTAGAAAGTTGCTGGCGCGATTCAACAGTTACTTCTCTCACAGGAGAGCATAGAGACGCACAATTTTACGTCCGTGTAGAAAGTTGCTGGCGCGATTCAACAGTTACTTCTCTCACAGGAGAGCATAGACACGCACAATTTTACGTCCGTGTAGAAAGTTGCTGGCGGGATTCAACAGTTACTTCTCTCACAGGAGAGCATAGACACGCATAATTTTACGTCCGTGTAGAAAGTTGCTGGCGCGATTCAACAGTTACTTCTCTCACAGGAGAGCATAGACACGCACAATTTTACGTCCGTGTAGAAAGTTGCTGGCGCGATTCAACAGTTACTTCTGTCACAGGACAACATAGACACCCACAACTTTACGTCCCTGTAGAAAGTTGCTGGCGCGATTCAACAGATACTTCTCTCACAGGAGAGCATAGACACGCACAATTTAACGTTCATGTAGAAAGTTGTTGGCGCGATTCAACAGATACTTCTCTCACAGGAGAGCATAGACACGCACAATTTTACGTCCGTGTAGAAAGGTGCTAGCGCGATTCAACAGATACTTGTCTCACAGGAGAGCATAGACACGCACAATTTTACGTCCGTGTAGAAAGTTGCTGGCGCGATTCAACAGTTACTTGTCTCACAGGAGAGCATAGACACGCACAATTTTATGTCCGTGTAGAAAGGTGCTGGCGCGATTCAACAGATACTTCTCTCACAGGAGAGCATAGACACGCACAATTTTACGTCCGTGTAGAAAGGTGCTAGCGCGATTCAACAGATACTTGTCTCACAGCAGAGCATAGACACGCACAATTTTACGTCCGTGTCGAAAGTTGCTGGCGCGATTCAACAGTTACTTGTCTCACAGGAGAGCATAGACACGCACAATTTTATGTCCGTGTCGAAAGTTGATGGCGCGATTCAACAGTTACTTCTCTCACAGGAGAGCATAACCACGCACAATTTTACGTCCGTGTAGAAAGTTGCTGGCGCGATTCAACAGTTACTTCTCTCACAGGAGAGCATAGAGACGCACAATTTTACGTCCGTGTAGAAAGTTGCTGGTGCGATTCAACAGTTACTTCTCTCACAGGAGAGCATAGACACGCACAATTTTACGTCCGTGTAGAAAGTTGCTGGCGTGATTCAACAGTTACTTCTCTCACAGGAGAGCATAGACACGCATAATTTTACGTCCGTGTAGAAAGTTGCTGGCGCGATTCAACAGTTACTTCTCTCACAGGAGAGCATAGACACGCACAATTTTACGTCCGTGTAGAAAGTTGCTGGCGCGATTCAACAGTTACTTCTGTCACAGGACAACATAGACACCCACAACTTTACGTCCCTGTAGAAATTTGCTGGCGCGATTCAACAGATACTTCTCTCACAGGAGAGCATAGACACGCACAATTTTACGTCCGTGTAGAAAGTTGTCGGCGCGATTCAACAGATACTTCTCTCACAGGAGAGCATAGACACGCACAATTTTACGTTCATGTAGAAAGTTGTTGGCGCGATTCAACAGATACTTCTCTCACAGGAGAGCATAGACACGCACAATTTTACGCCCATGTAGAAAGGTGCTAGCGCGATTCAACAGATACTTGTCTCACAGGAGAGCATAGACACGCACAATTTTACGTCCGTGTAGAAAGGTGCTGGCGCGATTCAACAGATACTTCTCTCACAGGAGAGTATAGACACGCACAATTTTACGTCCGTGTAGAAAGGTGCTGGCGCGATTCAACAGATACTTCTCTCACAGGAGAGCATAGACACGCACAATTTTACGTTCATGTAGAAAGTTGTTGGCGCGATTCAACAGATACTTGTCTCACAGGAGAGCATAGACACGCACAATTTTACGTCCGTGTAGAAAGTTGCTGGCGCGATTCAACAGTTACTTCTGTCACAGGAGAGCATAGACACCCACAACTTTACGTCCCTGTAGAAAGGTGCTGGCGGGATTCAACAGATACTTCTCTCACAGGAGAGCATAGACACGCATAATTTTACGTCCGTGTAGAAAGGTGCTGGCGCGATCCAACAGATACTTCTCTCACAGGAGAGCATAGACACGCACAATTTTACGTCCGTGTAGATAGTTGCTGGCGCGATTCAACAGTTATTTCTCTCACAGGAGAGCATAGACACGCACAATTTTACGTCCGTGTAGAAAGTTGCTGGCGCGACTCAACAGTTACTTCTCTCACAGGAGAGCATAGACACGCACAATTTTACGTCCGTGTAGAAAGTTGCTGGCGTGATTCAACAGATACTTCTGTCACAGGAGAGCATACACACGCACAATTTTACGTCCGTGTAGAAAGTTGCTGGCGCGATTCAACAGATACTTCTCTCACATGAGAGCATAGACACGCACAATTTTACGTCCGTGTAGAAAGTTGCTGGCGCGATTCAACAGTTACTTGTCTCATAGGAGAGTATAGACACGCACAATTTTACGTCCGTGTAGAAAGTTGCTGGCGCGATTCAGCAGTTACTTCTCTCACAGGAGAGCATAGACACGCACAATTTTACGTGCGTGCAGAAAGTTGCTGGCGCGATTCAACGGTTACTTCTCTCACAGAGGAGCATATACACGCACAATTTTACGTCCGTGTAGAAAGTTACTGGCGCGATTCAACAGATACTTCTCTCACAGGAGAGCATAGACACGCACAATTTTACGTCCGTGTAGAAAGTGTCTGGCGTGATTCAACAGTTACTTCTCTCACAGGAGAGCATAGACACGCATAATTTTACGTCCGTGTAGAAAGTTGCTGTCGCGATTCAACAGTAACTTCTCTCACAGGAGAGCATAGACACCCACAACTTTACGTCCCTGTAGAAAGTTGCTGGCGCGATTCAACAGATACTTCTCTCACAGGAGAGCATAGACGCGCACAATTTTACGTCCGTGTAGAAAGTTGCTGGCGCGATTCAACAGTTACTTCTGTCACAGGAGAGCATAGACCCGCACAATTTTACGTCCGTGTAGAAAGTTGCTGGCGCGATTCAACAGGTACTTCTCTCACAGGAGAGCATAGACACGCACAATGTTACGTCCGTGTAGAAAGTTGCTGGCGCGATTCAACAGTTACTTCTCTCACAGGAGAGCATAGACACGCACAATTTTACGTCCGTGTAGAAAGTTGCTGGCGCGATTCAACAGTTACTTCAGTCACAGGACAGCATAGACACCCACCACTTTACGTCCCTGTAGAAAGTTGCTGGCGCGATTCAACAGATACTTCTCTCACAGGAGAGCATAGACACGCACAATTTTACGTCCGTGTAGAAAGTTGTCGGCGCGATTCAACAGATACTTCTCTCACAGGAGAGCATAGACACGCACAATTTTACGTTCATGTAGAAAGTTGTTGGCGCGTTTCAACAGATACTTCTCTCACAGGAGAGCATAGACACGCACAATTTTACGTCCGTGTAGAAAGGTGCTGGCGCGATTCAACAGATACTTGTCTCACAGGAGAGCATAGACACGCACAATTTTACGTCCGTGTAGAAAGGTGCTGGCGCGATTCAACAGATACTTCTCTCACAGGAGAGCATAGACACGCACAATTTTACGTCCGTGTAGAAAGGTGCTGGCGCGATTCAACAGATACTTCTCTCACAGGAGAGCATAGACACGCACAATTTTACGTCCGTGTAGATAGTTGCTGGCGCGATTCAACAGTTACTTATCTCACCGGAGAGCATAGATACGCACAATTTTATGTTCATGTAGAAAGTTGCTGGCGCGATTCAACAGATACTTCTCTCACAGGAGAGCATAGACACGCACAATTTTACGTCCGTGTAGAAAGTTGCTGGCGCGATTCAACAGTTACTTCTGTCACAGGAGAGCATAGACACTCACAACTTTACGTCCCTGTAGAAAGTTGCTGGCGCGATTCAACAGATACTTCTCTCACAGGAGAGCATAGACACGCACAATTTTACGTCCGTGTAGAAAGTTGCTGGCGCGATTCAACAGTTACTTCTCTCACAGGAGAGCATAGACACGCACAATTTTACGTCCGTGTAGAAAGTTGTTGGCGCGATTCAACAGTTACTTGTCTCACAGGAGAGCATAGACACGCACAATTTTACGTCCGTGTAGAAAGGTGCTGGCGCGATTCAATAGATACTTCTCTCACAGGAGAGCATAGACACACACAATTTTACGTCCGTGTAGAAAGGTGCTGGCGCGATTCAACAGATACTTCTCTCACAGGAGAGCATAGACACGCACAATTTTACGGCCGTGTAGATAGTTGCTGGCGCGATTCAACAGTTACTTCTCTCACAGGAGAGCATATACACGCACAATTTTACGTCCGTGTAGAAAGTTGCTGGCGCGACTCAACAGTTACTTCTCTCACAGGAGAGCATAGACACGCACAATTTTACGTCCGTGTAGAAAGTTGCTGGCGCGACTCACCAGTTACTTCTCTCACAGGAGAGCATAGACACGCACAATTTTACGTCCGTGTAGAAAATTGCTGGCGCGATTCAACAGTTACTTCTGTCACAGGAGAGCATACACACGCACAATTTTACGTCCGTGTAGAAAGTTGCTGGCGCGATTCAACAGATACTTCTCTCACAGGAGAGCATAGAAACGCACAATTTTACGTCCGTGTAGAAAGCTGCTGGCGCGATTCAACAGTTACTTGTCTCATAGGAGAGTATAGACACGCACAATTTTACGTCCGTGTAGAAAGTTGCTGGCGCGATTCAACTGTTACTTCTCTCACAGGAGAGCATAGACACGCACAATTTTACGTGCGTGTAGAAAGTTGCTGGCGCGATTCAACAGTTACTTCTCTCACACAGGAGCAGATACGCGCACAATTTTACGTCCGTGTAGAAAGGTGCTAGCGCGATTCAACAGATACTTGTCTCACAGGAGAGCATAGACACGCACAATTTTACGTCCGTGTAGAAAGTTGCTGGCGCGATTCAACAGTTACTTGTCTCACAGGAGAGCATAGACACGCACAATTTTATGTCCGTGTAGAAAGGTGCTGGCGCGATTCAACAGATACTTCTCTCACAGGAGAGCATAGACACGCACAATTTTACGTCCGTGTAGAAAGGTGCTAGCGCGATTCAACAGATACTTGTCTCACAGCAGAGCATAGACACGCACAATTTTACGTCCGTGTCGAAAGTTGCTGGCGCGATTCAACAGTTACTTGTCTCACAGGAGAGCATAGACACGCACAATTTTATGTCCGTGTCGAAAGTTGATGGCGCGATTCAACAGTTACTTCTCTCACAGGAGAGCATAACCACGCACAATTTTACGTCCGTGTAGAAAGTTGCTGGCGCGATTCAACAGTTACTTCTCTCACAGGAGAGCATAGAGACGCACAATTTTACGTCCGTGTAGAAAGTTGGTGGCGCGATTCAACAGTTACTTCTCTCACAGGAGAGCATAGACACGCACAATTTTACGTCCGTGTAGAAAGTTGCTGGCGTGATTCAACAGTTACTTCTCTCACAGGAGAGCATAGACACGCATAATTTTACGTCCGTGTAGAAAGTTGCTGGCGCGATTCAACAGTTACTTCTCTCACAGGAGAGCATAGACACGCACAATTTTACGTCCGTGTAGAAAGTTGCTGGCGCGATTCAACAGTTACTTCTGTCACAGGACAACATAGACACCCACAACTTTACGTCCCTGTAGAAATTTGCTGGCGCGATTCAACAGATACTTCTCTCACAGGAGAGTATAGACACGCACAATTTTACGTCCGTGTAGAAAGTTGTCGGCGCGATTCAACAGATACTTCTCTCACAGGAGAGCATAGACACGCACAATTTTACGTTCATGTAGAAAGTTGTTGGCGCGATTCAACAGATACTTCTCTCACAGGAGAGCATAGACACGCACAATTTTACGCCCGTGTAGAAAGGTGCTAGCGCGATTCAACAGATACTTGTCTCACAGGAGAGCATAGACACGCACAATTTTACGTCCGTGTAGAAAGGTGCTGGCGCGATTCAACAGATACTTCTCTCACAGGAGAGTATAGACACGCACAATTTTACGTCCGTGTAGAAAGGTGCTGGCGCGATTCAACAGATACTTCTCTCACAGGAGAGCATAGACACGCACAATTTTACGTTCATGTAGAAAGTTGTTGGCGCGATTCAACAGATACTTGTCTCACAGGAGAGCATAGACACGCACAATTTTACGTCCGTGTAGAAAGTTGCTGGCGCGATTCAACAGTTACTTCTCTCACAGGAGAGCATAGACACGCATAATTTTACGTCCGTGTAGAAAGGTGCTGGCGCGATCCAACAGATACTTCTCTCACAGGAGAGCATAGACACGCACAATTTTACGTCCGTGTAGATAGTTGCTGGCGCGATTCAACAGTTACTTCTCTCACAGGAGAGCATAGACACGCACAATTTTACGTCCGTGTAGAAAGTTGCTGGCGCGACTCAACAGTTACTTCTCTCACAGGAGAGCATAGACACGCACAATTTTACGTCCGTGTAGAAAGTTGCTGGCGTGATTCAACAGATACTTCTGTCACAGGAGAGCATACACACGCACAATTTTACGTCCGTGTAGAAAGTTGCTGGCGCGATTCAACAGATACTTCTCTCACATGAGAGCATAGACACGCACAATTTTACGTCCGTGTAGAAAGTTGCTGGCGCGATTCAACAGTTACTTGTCTCATAGGAGAGTATAGACACGCACAATTTTACGTCCGTGTAGAAAGTTGCTGGCGCGATTCAGCAGTTACTTCTCTCACAGGAGAGCATAGACACGCACAATTTTACGTGCGTGCAGAAAGTTGCTGGCGCGATTCAACGGTTACTTCTCTCACAGAGGAGCATATACACGCACAATTTTACGTCCGTGTAGAAAGTTACTGGCGCGATTCAACAGATACTTCTCTCACAGGAGAGCATAGACACGCACAATTTTACGTCCGTGTAGAAAGTGTCTGGCGTGATTCAACAGTTACTTCTCTCACAGGAGAGCATAGACACGCATAATTTTACGTCCGTGTAGAAAGTTGCTGTCGCGATTCAACAGTAACTTCTCTCACAGGAGAGCATAGACACCCACAACTTTACGTCCCTGTAGAAAGTTGCTGGCGCGATTCAACAGATACTTCTCTCACAGGAGAGCATAGACGCGCACAATTTTACGTCCGTGTAGAAAGTTGCTGGCGCGATTCAACAGTTACTTCTGTCACAGGAGAGCATAGACACGCACAATTTTACGTCCGTGTAGAAAGTTGCTGGCGCGATTCAACAGGTACTTCTCTCACAGGAGAGCATAGACACGCACAATTTTACGTCCGTGTAGAAAGTTGCTGGCGCGATTCAACAGTTACTTCTCTCACAGGAGAGCATAGACACGCACAATTTTACGTCCGTGTAGAAAGTTGCTGGCGCGATTCAACAGTTACTTCAGTCACAGGACAGCATAGACACCCACAACTTTACGTCCCTGTAGAAAGTTGCTGGCGCGATTCAACAGATACTTCTCTCACAGGAGAGCATAGACACGCACAATTTTACGTCCGTGTAGAAAGTTGTCGGCGCGATTCAACAGATACTTCTCTCACAGGAGAGCATAGACACGCACAATTTTACGTTCATGTAGAAAGTTGTTGGCGCGTTTCAACAGATACTTCTCTCACAGGAGAGCATAGACACGCACAATTTTACGTCCGTGTAGAAAGGTGCTGGCGCGATTCAACAGATACTTGTCTCACAGGAGAGCATAGACACGCACAATTTTACGTCCGTGTAGAAAGGTGCTGGCGCGATTCAACAGATACTTCTCTCAGAGGAGAGCATAGACACGCACAATTTTACGTCCGTGTAGAAAGGTGCTGGCGCGATTCAACAGATACTTCTCTCACAGGAGAGCATAGACACGCACAATTTTACGTCCGTGTAGATAGTTGCTGGCGCGATTCAACAGTTACTTATCTCACCGGAGAGCATAGATACGCACAATTTTATGTTCATGTAGAAAGTTGCTGGCGCGATTCAACAGATACTTCTCTCACAGGAGAGCATAGACACGCACAATTTTACGTCCGTGTAGAAAGTTGCTGGCGCGATTCAACAGTTACTTCTGTCACAGGAGAGCATAGACACTCACAACTTTACGTCCCTGTAGAAAGTTGCTGGCGCGATTCAACAGATACTTCTCTCACAGGAGAGCATAGACACGCACAATTTTACGTCCGTGTAGAAAGTTGCTGGCGCGATTCAACAGTTACTTCTCTCACAGGAGAGCATAGACACGCACAATTTTACGTCCGTGTAGAAAGTTGCTGGCGCGATTCAACAGTTACTTGTCTCACAGGAGAGCATAGACACGCACAATTTTACGTCCGTGTAGAAAGGTGCTGGCGCGATTCAATAGATACTTCTCTCACAGGAGAGCATAGACACACACAATTTTACGTCCGTGTAGAAAGGTGCTGGCGCGATTCAACAGATACTTCTCTCACAGGAGAGCATAGACACGCACAATTTTACGGCCGTGTAGATAGTTGCTGGCGCGATTCAACAGTTACTTCTCTCACAGGAGAGCATATACACGCACAATTTTACGTCCGTGTAGAAAGTTGCTGGCGCGACTCAACAGTTACTTCTCTCACAGGAGAGCATAGACACGCACAATTTTACGTCCGTGTAGAAAGTTGCTGGCGCGACTCACCAGTTACTTCTCTCACAGGAGAGCATAGACACGCACAATTTTACGTCCGTGTAGAAAATTGCTGGCGCGATTCAACAGTTACTTCTGTCACAGGAGAGCATACACACGCACAATTTTACGTCCGTGTAGAAAGTTGCTGGCGCGATTCAACAGATACTTCTCTCACAGGAGAGCATAGACACGCACAATTTTGCGTCCGTGTAGAAAGCTGCTGGCGCGATTCAACAGTTACTTGTCTCATAGGAGAGTATAGACACGCACAATTTTACGTCCGTGTAGAAAGTTGCTGGCGCGATTCAACTGTTACTTCTCTCACAGGAGAGCATAGACACGCACAATTTTACGTGCGTGTAGAAAGTTGCTGGCGCGATTCAACAGTTACTTCTCTCACACAGGAGCAGATACGCGCACAATTTTACGTCCGTGTAGAAAGTTGCTGGCGCGATTCAACAGATACTTGTCTCACAGGAGAGCATAGACACGCACAATTTTACGTCCGTGTAGAAAGTTGCTGGGGCGATTCAACAGATACTTGTCTCACAGGAGAGCATAGACACGCACAATTTTACGTCCGTGTAGAAAGTTGCTGGCGCGATTCAACAGTTACTTGTCTCACAGGAGAGCATAGACATGCACAATTTTACGTCCGTGTCGAAAGTTGCTGGCGCGATTCAACAGTTACTTGTCTCACAGGAGAGCATAGACACGCACAATTTTACGTCCGTGTCGAAAGTTGCTGGCGCGATTCAACAGTTACTTCTCTCACAGGAGAGCATAGACACGCACAATTTTACGTCCGTGTAGAAAGTTGCTGGCGCGATTCAACAGTTACTTCTCTCACAGGAGAGCATAGAGACGCACAATTTTACGTCCGTGCAGAAAGTTGCTGGCGCGATTCAACAGTTACTTCTCTCACAGGAGAGCATAGACACCCACAACTTTACGTCCCTGTAGAAAGTTGCTGGCGCGATTCAACAGATACTTCTCTCACAGGAGAGCATAGACGCGCACAATTTTACGTCCGTGTAGAAAGTTGCTGGCGCGATTCAACAGTTACTTATGTCACAGGAGAGCATAGACACGAACAATTTTACGTCCGTGTAGGAAGTTGCTGGCCCGATTCAACAGGTACTTCTCTCACAGGAGAGCTTAGACACGCACAATTTTACGTCCGTGTAGAAAGTTGCTGCCGCGATTTAACAGTTACTTCTCTCACAGGAGAGCATAGACACGCACAATTTTACGTACGTGTAGAAAGTTGCTGGCGTGATTCAACAGTTACTTCTCTCACAGGAGAGCATAGACACGCACAAATTTACGTCCGTGTAGAAAGTTGCTGGCGCGATTCAACAGTTACTTCTGTCACAGGACAGCATAGACACCCACAACTTTACGTCCCTGTAGAAAGTTGCTGGCGCGATTCAACAGATAATTCTCTCACAGGAGAGCATAGACACGCACAATTTTACGTCCGTGTAGAAAGAGTTCGGCGCGATTCAACAGATACTTCTCTCACAGGAGAGCATAGACACGCACAATTTTACGTTCATGTAGAAAGTTGTTGGCGCGATTCAACAGATACTTCTCTCACAGGAGAGCATAGACACGCACAATTTTACGTCCTTGTAGAAAGGTGCTGGCGCGATTCAACAGATACTTGTCACACAGGAGAGCATAGACACGCACAATTTTACGTCCGTGTAGAAAGGTGCTGGCGCGATTCAACAGATACTTCTCTCACAGGAGAGCATAGACACGCACAATTTTACGTCCGTGTAGAAAGGTGCTGGCGCGATTCAACAGATACTTCTCTCACAGTAGAGCATAGACACGCACAATTTTACGTCCGTGTAGATAGTTGCTGGCGCGATTCAACAGTTACTTCTCTCACAGGAGAGCGTAGATACGCACAATTTTACGTTCATGTAGAAAGTTGTTGGCGCGATTCAACAGATAATTCTCTCACAGGAGAGCATAGACACGCACAATTTTACGTCCGTGTAGAAAGTTACTGGCGCGATTCAACAGTTACTTCTGTCACAGGAGAGGATAGACACCGACAACTTTACGTCCCTGTAGAAAGTTGCTGGCGCGATTCAACAGTTACTTCTCTCACAGGAGAGCATAGACACGCACAATTTTACGTCCGTGTAGAAAGTTGCTGGCGGGATTCAACAGTTACTTGTCTCACAGGAGAGCATAGACACGCACAATTCTACGTCCGTGTAGAAAGGTGCTGGCGCGATTCAACAGATGCTTCTCTCACAGGAGAGCATAGACACGCACAATTTTACGTCCGTGTAGAAAGGTGCTGGCGCGATTCAACAGATACTTCTCTCACAGGAGAGCATAGACACGCACAATTTTACGTCCGTGTAGATAGTTGCTGGCGCGATTCAACAGTTACTTCTGTCACAGGACAGCATAGACACCCACAACTTTACGTCCCTGTAGAAAGTTGCTGGCACGATTCAACAGATACTTCTCTCACAGGAGAGCATAGACACGCACAATTTTACGTCCGTGTAGTAAGTTGTCGGCGCGATTCAACAGATACTTCTCTCACAGGAGAGCATAGACACGCACAATTTTACGTTCATGTAGAAAGTTGTTGGCGCGATTCAACAGATACTTCTCTCACAGGAGAGCATAGACACGCACAATTTTACGTCCGTGTAGAAAGGTGCTGGCGCGATTCAACAGATACTTGTCTCACAGGAGAGCATAGACACGCACAATTTTACGTCCGTGTAGAAAGGTGCTGGCGCGATTCAACAGATACTTCTCTCACAGGAGAGCATAGACACGCACAATTTTACGTCCGTGTAGAAAGTTGCTGGCGCGATTCAACAGTTACTTCTGTCACAGGAGAGCATAGACACTCACAACTTTACGTCCCTGTAGAAAGTTGCTGGCGCGATTCAACAGATACTTCTCTCACAGGAGAGCATAGACACGCACAATTTTACGTCCGTGTAGAAAGTTGCTGGCGCGATTCAACAGTTACTTCTCTCACAGGAGAGCATAGACACGCACAATTTTACGTCCGTGTAGAAAGTTGCTGGCGCGATTCAACAGTTACTTGTCTCACAGGAGAGCATAGACACGCACAATTTTACGTTCATGTAGAAAGTTGTTGGGGCGATTCAACAGATACTTCTCTCACAGGAGAGCATAGACACGCACAATTTTACGTCCGTGTAGAAAGGTGCTGGCGCGATTCAACAGATACTTCTCTCACAGGAGAGCATAGACACGCACAATTTTACGTCCGTGTAGATAGTTGCTGGCGCGATTCAACAGTTACTTCTCTCACAGGAGAGCATATACACGCACAATTTTACGTCCGTGTAGAAAGTTGCTGGCGCGACTCAACAGTTACTTCTCTCACAGGAGAGCATAGACACGCACAATTTTACGTCCGTGTAGAAAGTTGCTGGCGCGACTCACCAGTTACTTCTCTCACAGGAGAGCATAGACACGCACAATTTTACGTCCGTGTAGAAAATTGCTGGCGCGATTCAACAGTTACTTCTGTCACAGGAGAGCATACACACGCACAATTTTACGTCCGTGTAGAAAGTTGCTGGCGCGATTCAACAGATACTTCTCTCACAGGAGAGCATAGACACGCACAATTTTACGTCCGTGTAGAAAGCTGCTGGCGCGATTCAACAGTTACTTGTCTCATAGGAGAGTATAGACACGCACAATTTTACGTCCGTGTAGAAAGTTGCTGGCGCGATTCAACTGTTACTTCTCTCACAGGAGAGCATAGACACGCACAATTTTACGTGCGTGTAGAAAGTTGCTGGCGCGATTCAACAGTTACTTCTCTCACACAGGAGCATATACGCGCACAATTTTACGTCCGTGTAGAAAGTTGCTGGCGCGATTCAACAGATACTTGTCTCACAGGAGAGCATAGACACGCACAATTTTACGTCCGTGTAGAAAGTTGCTGGTTCGATTCAACAGATACTTGTCTCACAGGAGAGCATAGACACGCACAATTTTACGTCCGTGTAGAAAGTTGCTGGCGCGATTCAACAGTTACTTGTCTCACAGGAGAGCATAGACATGCACAATTTTACGTCCGTGTCGAAAGTTGCTGGCGCGATTCAACAGTTACTTGTCTCACAGGAGAGCATAGACACGCACAATTTTACGTCCGTGTCGAAAGTTGCTGGCGCGATTCAACAGTTACTTCTCTCACAGGAGAGCATAGACACGCACAATTTTACGTCCGTGTAGAAAGTTGCTGGCGCGATTCAACAGTTACTTCTCTCACAGGAGAGCATAGAGACGCACAATTTTACGTCCGTGTAGAAAGTTGCTGGCGCGATTCAACAGTTACTTCTCTCACAGGAGAGCATAGACACGCACAATTTTACGTCCGTGTAGAAAGTTGCCGGCGTGATTCAACAGTTACTTCTCTCACAGGAGAGCATAGACACGCATAATTTTACGTTCGTGTAGAAAGTTGCTGGCGCGATTCAACAGTTACTTCTCTCACAGGAGAGCATAGACACCCACAACTTTACGTCCCGGTAGAAAGTTGCTGGCGCGATTCAACAGATACTTCTCTCACAGGAGAGCATAGACGCGCACAATTTTACGTCCGTGTAGAAAGTTGCTGGCGCGATTCAACAGTTACTTCTGTCACAGGAGAGCATAGACACGAACAATTTTACGTCCGTGTAGGAAGTTGCTGGCGCGATTCAACAGGTACTTCTCTCACAGGAGAGCTTAGACACGCACAATTTTACGTCCGTGTAGAAAGTTGCTGGCGCGATTCAACAGTTACTTCTCTCACAGGAGAGCATAGACACGCACAATTTTACGTCCGTGTAGAAAGTTGCTGGCGTGATTCAACAGTTACTTCTCTCACAGGAGAGCATAGACACGCACAAATTTACGTCCGTGTAGAAAGTTGCTGGCGCGATTCAACAGTTACTTCTGTCACAGGACAGCATAGACACCCACAACTTTACGTCCCTGTAGAAAGTTGCTGGCGCGATTCAACAGATACTTCTCTCACAGGAGAGCATAGACACGCACAATTTTACGTCCGTGTAGAAAGAGTTCGGCGCGATTCAACAGATACTTCTCTCACAGGAGAGCATAGACACGCACAATTTTACGTTCATGTAGAAAGTTGTTGGCGCGATTCAACAGATACTTCTCTCACAGGAGAGCATAGACACGCACAATTTTACGTCCTTGTAGAAAGGTGCTGGCGCGATTCAACAGATACTTGTCACACAGGAGAGCAAAGACACGCACAATTTTACGTCCGTGTAGAAAGGTGCTGGCGCGATTCAACAGATACTTCTCTCACAGGAGAGCATAGACACGCACAATTTTACGTACGTGTAGAAAGGTGCTGGCGCGATTCAACAGATACTTCTCTCACAGGAGAGCATAGACACGCACAATTTTACGTCCGTGTAGATAGTTGCTGGCGCGATTCAACAGTTACTTCTCTCACAGGAGAGCGTAGATACGCACAATTTTACGTTCATGTAGAAAGTTGTTGGCGCGATTCAACAGATACTTCTCTCACAGGAGAGCATAGACACGCACAATTTTACGTCCGTGTAGAAAGTTGCTGGCGCGATTCAACAGTTACTTCTGTCACAGGAGAGCATAGACACCCACAACTTTACGTCCCTGTAGAAAGTTGCTGGCGCGATTCAACAGATACTTCTCTCACAGGAGAGCATAGACACGCACAATTTTACGTCCGTGTAGAAAGTTGCTGGCGCGATTCAACAGTTACTTCTCTCACAGGAGAGCATAGACACGCACAATTTTACGTCCGTGTAGAAAATTGCTGGTGCGATTCAACAGTTACTTGTCTCACAGGAGAGCATAGACACGCACAATTTTACGTCCGTGTAGAAAGGAGCTGGCGCGATTCAAGAGATGCTTCTCTCACAGGAGAGCATAGACACGCACAATTTTACGTCCGTGTAGAAAGGTGCTGGCGCGATTCAACAGATACTTCTCTCACAGGAGAGCATAGACACGCACAATTTTACGTCCGTGTAGATAGTTGCTGGCGCGATTCAACAGTTACTTCTTTCACAGGAGAGCATAGACACGCACATTTTACGTCCGTGTAGAAAGTTCCTGGAGCGATTCAACAGTTACTTCTCTCACAGGAGAGCATAAACACGCACAATTTTACGTCCGTGTAGAAAGTTGCTGGCGCGACTCAACAGTTACTTCTCTCACAGGAGAGCATAGACACGCCCAATTTTACGTCCGTGTAGAAAGTTGCTGGCGTGATTCAACAGATACTTCTCTCACAGGAGAGCATAGACACCCACAACTTTACGTCCCTGTAGAAAGTTGCTGGCGCGATTCAGCAGATACTTCTCTCACAGGAGAGCATAGACACGCACAATTTTACGTCCGTGTAGAAAGTTGTCGGCGCGATTCAACAGATACTTCTCTCACAGGAGAGCATAGACACGCACAATTTTACGTTCATGTAGAAAGTTGTTGGCGCGATTCAACAGATACTTCTCTCACAAGAGAGCATAGATACGCACAATCTTACGTTCATGTAGAAAGTTGTTGGCGTGATTCAACAGATACTTCTCTCACAGGAGAGCATAGACACGCACAATTTTACGTCCGTGTAGAAAGGTGCTGGCGCGATTCAACAGATACTTGTCTCACAGGAGAGCATAGACACGCACAATTTTACGTCCGTGTAGAAAGGTGCTGGCGCGATTCAACAGATACTTCTCTCACAGGAGAGCATAGACACGCACAATTTTACGTCCATGTAGATAGTTGCTGGCGCGATTCAACAGTTACTTCTCTCACAGGAGAGCATAGACACGCACAATTTTACGTTCATGTAGAAAGTTGTTGGCGCGATTCAACAGATACTTCTCTCACAGGAGAGCATAGACACGCACAATTTTACGTCCGTGTAGAAAGTTGCTGGCGCGATTCAACAGTTACTTCTGTCACAGGAGAGCATAGACACCCACAACTTTACGTCCCTGTAGAAAGTTGCTGGTGCGATGCAACAGATACTTCCCTCACAGGAGGGCATAGACACGCACAATTTTACGTCCGTGTAGAAAGTTGCTGGCGCGATTCAACAATTACTTCTCTCACAGGAGTGCATAGACACGCACAATTTTACGTCCGTGTAGAAAGTTGCTGGCGCGATTTAACAGTTACTTGTCTCACAGGAGAGCATAGACACGCACAATTTTACGTCCGTGTAGAAAGGTGCTGGCGCGATTCAACAGATACTTCTCTCACAGGAGAGCATAGACACGCACAATTTTACGTCCGTGTAGAAAGGTGCTGGCGCGATTCAACAGATACTTCTCTCACAGGAAAGCATAGACACGCACAATTTTACGTCCGTGTAGATAGTTTCTGGCGCGATTCAACAGTTACTTCTCTCACAGGATAGCATAGACACGCACAATTTTACGTCCGTGTAGAAAGTTCCTGGCGCGATTCAACAGTTACTTCTCTCACAGGAGAGCATAGACACGCACAATTTTACGTCCGTGTAGAAAGTTGCTGGCGCGACTCAACAGTTACTTCTCTCAAAGGAGAGCATAGACACGCACAATTTTACGTCCGTGTAGAAAGTTGCTGGCGTGATTCAACAGATACTTCTCTCACAGGAGAGCATAGACACGCACAATTTTACGTCCGTGTGGAAAGTTGCTGGCGCGATTCAACAGTTACTTCTCTCACAGGAGAGCATAGACACGCACAATTTTACGTGCGTGTAGAAAGTTGCTGGCGCGATTCAACAGTTACTTCTCTCACAGAGGAGCATATACACGCACAATTTTACGTTCGTGTAGAAAGTTGCTGGCGCGATTCAACAGTTACTTCTCTCACAGGAGAGCATAGACACGCACAATTTTACGTCCGTGTAGAAAGTTGCTGGCGTGATTCAACAGTTACTTCTCTCACAGGAGAGCATAGACACGCACAATTTTACGTCCGTGTAGAAAGTTGCTGGCGCGATTCAACAGTTACTTCTCTCACAGGAGAGCATAGACACCCACAACTTTACGTCCCTGTAGAAAGTTGCTGGCGCGATTCAACAGATTCTTCTCTCACAGGAGAGCATAGACGCGCACAATTTTACGTCCGTGTATAAAGTTGCTGGCGCGATTCAACAGTTACTTCTCTCACAGGAGAGCATAGACACGCACAAATTTACGTCCGTGTAGAAAGTTGCTGGCGCGATTCAACAGTTACTTCTCTCACAGGAGAGCATAGACACGCACAATTTTACGTCCGTGTAGAAAGTTGCTGGCGCGATTCAACAGTTACTTCTCTCACAGGAGAGCATAGAGACGCACAATTTTACGTCCGTGCAGAAAGTTGCTGGCGCGATTCAACAGTTACTTCTCTCACAGGAGAGCATAGACACCCACAACTTTACGTCCCTGTAGAAAGTTGCTGGCGCGATTCAACAGATACTTCTCTCACAGGAGAGCATAGACGCGCACAATTTTACGTCCGTGTAGAAAGTTGCTGGCGCGATTCAACAGTTACTTCTGTCACAGGAGAGCATAGACACGAACAATTTTACGTCCGTGTAGGAAGTTGCTGGCGCGATTCAACAGGTACTTCTCTCACAGGAGAGCTTAGACACGCACAATTTTACGTCAGTGTAGAAAGTTGCTGGCGCGATTTAACAGTTACTTCTCTCACAGGAGAGCATAGACACGCACAATTTTACGTACGTGTAGAAAGTTGCTGGCGTGATTCAACAGTTACTTCTCTCACAGGAGAGCATAGACACGCACAAATTTACGTCCGTGTAGAAAGTTGCTGGCGCGATTCAACAGTTACTTCTGTCACAGGACAGCATAGACACCCACAACTTTACGTCCCTGTAGAAAGTTGCTGGCGCGATTCAACAGATAATTCTCTCACAGGAGAGCATAGACACGCACAATTTTACGTCCGTGTAGAAAGAGTTCGGCGCGATTCAACAGATACTTCTCTCACAGGAGAGCATAGACACGCACAATTTTACGTTCATGTAGAAAGTTGTTGGCGCGATTCAACAGATACTTCTCTCACAGGAGAGCATAGACACGCACAATTTTACGTCCTTGTAGAAAGGTGCTGGCGCGATTCAACAGATACTTGTCACACAGGAGAGCATAGACACGCACAATTTTACGTCCGTGTAGAAAGGTGCTGGCGCGATTCAACAGATACTTCTCTCACAGGAGAGCATAGACACGCACAATTTTACGTCCGTGTAGAAAGGTGCTGGCGCGATTCAACAGATACTTCTCTCACAGGAGAGCATAGACACGCACAATTTTACGTCCGTGTAGATAGTTGCTGGCGCGATTCAACAGTTACTTCTCTCACAGTAGAGCGTAGATACGCACAATTTTACGTTCATGTAGAAAGTTGTTGGCGCGATTCAACAGATAATTCTCTCACAGGAGAGCATAGACACGCACAATTTTACGTCCGTGTAGAAAGTTACTGGCGCGATTCAACAGTTACTTCTGTCACAGGAGAGCATAGACACCGACAACTTTACGTCCCTGTAGAAAGTTGCTGGCGCGATTCAACAGATACTTCTCTCACAGGAGAGCATACACACGCACAATTTTATACGTCCGTGTAGAAAGTTGCTGGCGCGATTCAACAGTTACTTCTCTCACAGGAGAGCATAGACACGCACAATTATACGTCCGTGTAGAAAGTTGCTGGCGCGATTCAACAGTTACTTGTCTCACAGGACAGCATAGACACGCACAATTCTACGTCCGTGTAGAAAGGTGCTGGCGCGATTCAACAGATGCTTCTCTCACAGGAGAGCATAGACACGCACAATTTTACGTCGGTGTAGAAAGGTGCTGGCGCGATTCAACAGATACTTCTCTCACAGGAGAGCATAGACACGCACAATTTTACGTCCGTGTAGATAGTTGCTGGCGCGATTCAACAGTTACTTCTGTCACAGGACAACATAGACACCCACAACTTTACGTCCCTGTAGAAAGTTGCTGGCACGATTCAACAGATACTTCTCTCACAGGAGAGCATAGACACGCACAATTTTACGTCCGTGTAGTAAGTTGTCGGCGCGATTCAACAGATACTTCTCTCACAGGAGAGCATAGACACGCACAATTTTACGTTCATGTAGAAAGTTGTTGGCGCGATTCAACAGATACTTCTCTCACAGGAGAGCATAGACACGCACAATTTTACGTCCGTGTAGAAAGGTGCTGGCGCGATTCAACAGATACTTGTCTCACAGGAGAGCATAGACACGCACAATTTTACGTCCGTGTAGAAAGGTGCTGGCGCGATTCAACAGATACTTCTCTCACAGGAGAGCATAGACACGCACAATTTTACGTCCGTGTAGAAAGTTGCTGGCGCGATTCAACAGTTACTTCTGTCACAGGAGAGCATAGACACTCACAACTTTACGTCCCTGTAGAAAGTTGCTGGCGCGATTCAACAGATACTTCTCTCACAGGAGAGCATAGACACGCACAATTTTACGTCCGTGTAGAAAGTTGCTGGCGCAATTCAACAGTTACTTCTCTCACAGGAGAGCATAGACACGCACAATTTTACGTCCGTGTAGAAAGTTGCTGGCGCGATTCAACAGTTACTTGTCTCACAGGAGAGCATAGACACGCACAATTTTACGTTCATGTAGAAAGTTGTTGGCGCGATTCAACAGATACTTCTCTCACAGGAGAGCATAGACACGCACAATTTTACGTCCGTGTAGAAAGGTGCTGGCGCGATTCAACAGGTACTTCTCTCACAGGACAGCATAGACACGCACAATTTTACGTCCGTGTAGATAGTTGCTGGCGCGATTCAACAGTTACTTCTCTCACAGGAGAGCATATACACGCACAATTTTACGTCCGTGTAGAAAGTTGCTGGCGCGACTCAACAGTTACTTCTCTCACAGGAGAGCATAGACACGCACAATTTTACGTCCGTGTAGAAAGTTGCTGGCGCGACTCACCAGTTACTTCTCTAACAGGAGAGCATAGACACGCACAATTTTACGTCCGTGTAGAAAATTGCTGGCGCGATTCAACAGTTACTTCTGTCACAGGAGAGCATACACACGCACAATTTTACGTCCGTGTAGAAAGTTGCTGGCGCGATTCAACAGATACTTCTCTCACAGGAGAGTATAGACACGCACAATTTTACGTCCGTGTAGAAAGTTGCTGGCGCGATTCAACTGTTACTTCTCTCACAGGAGAGCATAGACACGCACAATTTTACGTGCGTGTAGAAAGTTGCTGGCGCGATTCAACAGTTACTTCTCTCACACAGGAGCATATACGCGCACAATTTTACGTCCGTGTAGAAAGTTGCTGGCGCGATTCAACAGATACTTGTCTCACAGGAGAGCATAGACACGCACAATTTTACGTCCGTGTAGAAAGTTGCTGGTTCGATTCAACAGATACTTATCTCACAGGAGAGCATAGACACGCACAATTTTACGTCCGTGTAGAAAGTTGCTGGCGCGATTCAACAGTTACTTGTCTCACAGGAGAGCATAGACATGCACAATTTTACGTCCGTGTCGAAAGTTGCTGGCGCGATTTTACAGTTACTTGTCTCACAGGAGAGCATAGACACGCACAATTTTACGTCCGTGTCGAAAGTTGCTGGCGCGATTGAACAGTTACTTCTCTCACAGGAGAGCATAGACACGCACAATTTTACGTCCGTGTCGAAAGTTGCTGGCGCGATTCAACAGTTACTTCTCTCACAGGAGAGCATAGACACGCACAATTTTACGTCCGTGTAGAAAGTTGCTGGCGCGATTCAACAGTTACTTCTCTCACAGGAGAGCATAGAGACGCACAATTTTACGTCCGTGCAGAAAGTTGCTGGCGCGATTCAACAGTTACTTCTCTCACAGGAGAGCATAGACACCCACAACTTTACGTCCCTGTAGAAAGTTGCTGGCGCGATTCAACAGATACTTCTCTCACAGGAGAGCATAGACGCGCACAATTTTACGTCCGTGTAGAAAGTTGCTGGCGCGATTCAACAGTTACTTCTGTCACAGGAGAGCATAGACACGAACAATTTTACGTCCGTGTAGGAAGTTGCTGGCGCGATTCAACAGGTACTTCTCTCACAGGAGAGCTTAGACACGCACAATTTTACGTCCGTGTAGAAAGTTGCTGGCGCGATTTAACAGTTACTTCTCTCACAGGAGAGCATAGACACGCACAAATTTACGTCCGTGTAGAAAGTTGCTGGCGCGATTCAACAGTTACTTCTGTCACAGGACAGCATAGATACCCACAACTTTACGTCCCTGTAGAAAGTTGCTGGCGCGATTCAACAGATAATTCTCTCACAGGAGAGCATAAACACGCACAATTTTACGTCCGTGTAGAAAGAGTTCGGCGCGATTCAACAGATACTTCTCTCACAGGAGAGCATAGACACGCACAATTTTACGTTCATGTAGAAAGTTGTTGGCGCGATTCAACAGATACTTCTCTCACAGGAGAGCATAGACACGCACAATTTTACGTCCTTGTAGAAAGGTGCTGGCGCGATTCAACAGATACTTGTCACACAGGAGAGCATAGACACGCACAATTTTACGTCCGTGTAGAAAGGTGCTGGCGCGATTCAACAGATACTTCTCTCACAGGAGAGCATAGACACGCACAATTTTACGTCCGTGTAGAAAGGTGCTGGCGCGATTCAACAGATACTTCTCTCACAGGAGAGCATAGACACGCACAATTTTACGTCCGTGTAGATAGTTGCTGGCGCCATTCAACAGTTACTTTTCTCACAGTAGAGCGTAGATACGCACAATTTTACGTTCATGTAGAAAGTTGTTGGCGCGATTCAACAGATAATTCTCTCACAGGAGAGCATAGACACGCACAATTTTACGTCCGTGTAGAAAGTTACTGGCGCGATTAACAGTTACTTCTGTCACAGGAGAGCATAGACACCGACAACTTTACGTCCCTGTAGAAAGTTGCTGGCGCGATTCAACAGATACTTCTCTCACAGGAGAGCATACACACGCACAATTTTATACGTCCGTGTAGAAAGTTGCTGGCGCGATTCAACAGTTACTTCTCTCACAGGAGAGCATAGACACGCACAATTTTACGTCCGTGTAGAAAGTTGCTGGCGCGATTCAACAGTTACTTGTCTCACAGGAGAGCATAGACACGCACAATTCTACGTCCGTGTAGAAAGGTGCTGGCGCGATTCAACAGATGCTTCTCTCACAGGAGAGCATAGACACGCACAATTTTACGTCCGTGTAGAAAGGTGCTGGCGCGATTCAACAGATACTTCTCTCACAGGAGAGCATAGACACGCACAATTTTACGTCCGTGTAGATAGTTGCTGGCGCGATTCAACAGTTACTTCTGTCACAGGACAGCATAGACACCCACAACTTTACGTCCCTGTAGAAAGTTGCTGACACGATTCAACAGATACTTCTCTCACAGGAGAGCATAGACACGCACAATTTTACGTCCGTGTAGTAAGTTGTCGGCGCGATTCAACAGATACTTCTCTCACAAAAGAGCATAGACACGCACAATTTTACGTTCATGTAGAAAGTTGTTGGCGCGATTCAACAGATACTTCTCTCACAGGAGAGCATAGACACGCACAATTTTACGTCCGTGTAGAAAGGTGCTGGCGCGATTCAACAGATACTTGTCTCACAGGAGAGCATAGACACGCACAATTTTACGTCCGTGTAGAAAGGTGCTGGCGCGATTCAACAGATACTTCTCTCACAGGAGAGCATAGACACGCACAATTTTACGTCCGTGTAGAAAGTTGCTGGCGCGATTCAACAGTTACTTCTGTCACAGGAGAGCATAGACACTCACAACTTTACGTCCCTGTAGAAAGTTGCTGGCGTTATTCAACAGATACTTCTCTCACAGGAGAGCATAGACACGCACAATTTTACGTCCGTGTAGAAAGTAGCTGGCGCGATTCAACAGTTACTTGTCTCACAGGAGAGCATAGACACGCACAATTTTACGTTCATGTAGAAAGTTGTTGGCGCGATTCAACAGATACTTCTCTCACAGGAGAGCATAGACACGCACAATTTTACGTCCGTGTAGATAGTTGCTGGCGCGATTCAACAGTTACTTCTCTCACAGGAGAGCATATACACGCACAATTTTACGTCCGTGTAGAAAGTTGCTGGCGCGACTCAACAGTTACTTCTCTCACAGGAGAGCATAGACACGCACAATTTTACGTCCGTGTAGAAAGTTGCTGGCGCGACTCACCAGTTACTTCTCTCACAGGAGAGCATAGACACGCACAATTTTACGTCCGTGTAGAAAATTGCTGGCGCGATTCAACAGTTACTTCTGTCACAGGAGAGCATACACACGCACAATTTTACGTCCGTGTAGAAAGTTGCTGGCGCGATTCAACAGATACTTCTCTCACAGGAGAGCATAGACACGCACAATTTTACGTCCGTGTAGAAAGCTGCTGGCGCGATTCAACAGTTACTTGTCTCATAGGAGAGTATAGACACGCACAATTTTACGTCCGTGTAGAAAGTTGCTGGCGCGATTCAACTGTTACTTCTCTCACAGTAGAGCATAGACACGCACAATTTTACGTGCGTGTAGAAAGTTGCTGGCGCGATTCAACAGTTACTTCTCTCACACAGGAGCATATACGCGCACAATTTTACGTCCGTGTAGAAAGTTGCTGGCGCGATTCAACAGATACTTGTCTCACAGGAGAGCATAGACACGCACAATTTTACGTCCGTGTAGAAAGTTGCTGGTTCGATTCAACAGATACTTATCTCACAGGAGAGCATAGACACGCACAGTTTTACGTCCGTGTAGAAAGTTGCTGGCGCGATTCAACAGTTACTTGTCTCACAGGAGAGCATAGACATGCACAATTTTATGTCCGTGTCGAAAGTTGCTGGCACGATTCAACAGTTACTTGTCTCACAGGAGAGCATAGACACGCACAATTTTACGTCCGTGTCGAAAGTTGCTGGCGCGATTCAACAGTTACTTCTCTCACAGGAGAGCATAGACACGCACAATTTTACGTCCGTGTAGAAAGTTGCTGGCGCGATTCAACAGTTACTTCTCTCACAGGAGAGCATAGAGACGCACAATTTTACGTCCGTGTAGAAAGTTGCTGGCGCGATTCAACAGTTACTTCTCTCACAGGAGAGCATAGACACCCACAACTTTACGTCCCTGTAGAAAGTTGCTGGCGCGATTCAACAGATACTTCTCTCACAGGAGAGCATAGACGCGCACAATTTTACGTCCGTGTAGAAAGTTGCTGGCGCGATTCAACAGTTACTTCTGTCACAGGAGAGCATAGACACGAACAACTTTACGTCCGTGTAGGAAGTTGCTGGCGCGATTCAACAGGTACTTCTCTCACAGGAGAGCTTAGTAACGCACAATTTTACGTCCGTGTAGAAAGTTGCTGGCGCGATTCAACAGTTACTTCTCTCACAGGAGAGCATAGACCCGCACAATTTTACGTCCGTGTAGAAAGTTGCTGGCGTGATTCAACAGTTACTTCTCTCACAGGAGAGCATAGACACGCACAAATTTACGTCCGTGTAGAAAGTTGCTGGCGCGATTCAACAGTTACTTCTGTCACAGGACAGCATAGACACCCACAACTTTACGTCCCTGTAGAAAGTTGCTGGCGCGATTCAACAGATACTTCTCTCACAGGAGAGCATAGACACGCACAATTTTACGTCCGTGTAGAAAGAGTTCGGCGCGATTCAACAGATACTTCTCTCACAGGAGAGCATAGACACGCACAATTTTACGTTCATGTAGAAAGTTGTTGGCGCGATTCAACAGATACTTCTCTCACAGGAGAGCATAGACACGCACAATTTTACGTCCTTGTAGAAAGGTGCTGGCGCGATTCAACAGATACTTGTCACACAGGAGAGCATAGACACGCACAATTTTACGTCCGTGTAGAAAGGTGCTGGCGCGATTCAACAGATACTTCTCTCACAGGAGAGCATAGACACGCACAATTTTACGTACGTGTAGAAAGGTGCTGGCGCGATTCAACAGATACTTCTCTCACAGGAGAGCATAGACACGCACAATTTTACGTCCGTGTAGATAGTTGCTGGCGCGATTCAACAGTTACTTCTCTCACAGGAGAGCGTAGATACGCACAATTTTACGTTCATGTAGAAAGTTGTTGGCGCGATTCAACAGATACTTCTCTCACAGGAGAGCATAGACACGCACAATTTTACGTCCGTGTAGAAAGTTGCTGGCGCGATTCAACAGTTACTTCTGTCACAGGAGAGCATAGACACCCACAACTTTACGTCCCTGTAGAAAGTTGCTGGCGCGATTCAACAGATACTTCTCTCACAGGAGAGCATAGACACGCACAATTTTACGTCCGTGTAGAAAGTTGCTGGCGCGATTCAACAGTTACTTCTCTCACAGGAGAGCATAGACACGCACAATTTTACGTCCGTGTAGAAAGTTGCTGGTGCGATTCAACAGTTACTTGTCTCACAGGAGAGCATAGACACGCACAATTTTACGTCCGTGTAGAAAGGTGCTGGCGCGATTCAACAGATGCTTCTCTCACAGGAGAGCATAGACACGCACAATTTTACGTCCGTGTAGAAAGGTGCTGGCGCGATTCAACAGATACTTCTCTCACAGGAGAGCATAGACACGCACAATTTTACGTCCGTGTAGATAGTTGCTGGCGCGATTCAACAGTTACTTCTTTCACAGGAGAGCATAGACAGGCACATTTTACGTCCGTGTAGAAAGTTCCTGGCGCGATTCAACAGTTACTTCTCTCACAGGAGAGCATAAACACGCACAATTTTACGTCCGTGTAGAAAGTTGCTGGCGCGACTCAACAGTTACTTCTCTCACAGGAGAGCATAGACACGCACAATTTTACGTCCGTGTAGAAAGTTGCTGGCGTGATTCAACAGATACTTCTCTCACAGGAGAGCATAGACACGCACAATTTTACGTCCGTGTAGAAAGTTGCTGGCGCGATTCAACAGTTACTTCTGTCACAGGAGAGCATAGACACCCACAACTTTACGTCCCTGTAGAAAGTTGCTGGCGCGATTCAGCAGATACTTCTCTCACAGGAGAGCATAGACACGCACAATTTTACGTCCGTGTAGAAAGTTGTCGGCGCGATTCAACAGATACTTCTCTCACAGGAGAGCATAGACACGCACAATTTTACGTTCATGTAGAAAGTTGTTGGCGCGATTCAACAGATACTTCTCTCACAAGAGAGCATAGACACGCACAATCTTACGTTCATGTAGAAAGTTGTTGGCGTGATTCAACAGATACTTCTCTCACAGGAGAGCATAGACACGCACAATTTTACGTCCGTGTAGAAAGGTGCATGCGCGATTCAACAGATACTTCTCTCACAGGAGAGCATAGACACGCACAATTTTACGTCCATGTAGATAGTTGCTGGAGCGATTCAACAGTTACTTCTCTCACAGGAGAGCATAGACACGCACAATTTTACGTTCATGTAGAAAGTTGTTGGCGCGATTCAACAGATACTTCTCTCACAGGAGAGCATAGACACGCACAATTTTACGTCCGTGTAGAAAGTTGCTGGCGCGATTCAACAGTTACTTCTGTCACAGGAGAGCATAGACACCCACAACTTTACGTCCCTGTAGAAAGTTGCTGGTGCGATTCAACAGATACTTCCCTCACAGGAGGGCATAGACACGCACAATTTTACGTCCGTGTAGAAAGTTGCTGGTGCGATTCAACAGTTACTTCTCTCACAGGAGAGCATAGACACGCACAATTTTACGTCCGTGTAGAAAGTTGCTGGCGCGATTTAACAGTTACTTGTCTCACAGGAGAGCATAGACACGCACAATTTTACGTCCGTGTAGAAAGGTGCTGGCGCGATTCAACAGATACTTCTCTCACAGGAGAGCATAGACACGCACAATTTTACGTCCGTGTAGAAAGGTGCTGGCGCGATTCAACAGATACTTCTCTCACAGGAGAGCATAGACACGCACAATTTTACGTCCGTGTAGATAGTTTCTGGCGCGATTCAACAGTTACTTCTCTCACAGGATAGCATAGACACGCACAATTTTACGTCCGTGTAGAAAGTTCCTGGCGCGATTCAACAGTTACTTCTCTCACAGGAGAGCATAGACACGCACAATTTTACGTCCGTGTAGAAAGTTGCTGGCGCGACTCAACAGTTACTTCTCTCAAAGGAGAGCATAGACACGCACAATTTTACGTCCGTGTAGAAAGTTGCTGGCGTGATTCAACAGATACTTCTCTCACAGGAGAGCATAGACACGCACAATTTTGCGTCCGTGTAGAAAATTGCTGGCGCGATTCAACAGTTACTTCTGTCACAGGAGAGCATACACACGCACAATTTTACGTCCGTGTAGAAAGTTGCTGTAGCGATTCAACAGATACTTCTCTCACAGGAGAGCATAGACACGCACAATTTTACGTCCGTGTAGAAAGTTGCTGGCGCGATTCAACAGTTACTTCTCTCACAGGAGAGCATATACACGCACAATTTTACGTCCGTGTAGAAAGTTGCTGGCGCGACTCAACAGTTACTTCTCTCACAGGAGAGCATAGACACGCACAATTTTACGTCCGTGTAGATAGTTGCTGGCGCGACTCACCAGTTACTTCTCTAACAGGAGAGCATAGACACGCACAATTTTACGTCCGTGTAGAAAATTGCTGGCGCGATTCAACAGTTACTTCTGTCACAGGAGAGCATACACACGCACAATTTTACGTCCGTGTAGAAAGTTGCTGGCGCGATTCAACAGATACTTCTCTCACAGGAGAGTATAGACACGCACAATTTTACGTCCGTGTAGAAAGTTGCTGGCGCGATTCAACTGTTACTTCTCTCACAGGAGAGCATAGACACGCACAATTTTACGTGCGTGTAGAAAGTTGCTGGCGCGATTCAACAGTTACTTCTCTCACACAGGAGCATATACGCGCACAATTTTACGTCCGTGTAGAAAGTTGCTGGCGCGATTCAACAGATACTTGTCTCACAGGAGAGCATAGACACGCACAATTTTACGTCCGTGTAGAAAGTTGCTGGTTCGATTCAACAGATACTTATCTCACAGGAGAGCATAGACACGCACAATTTTATGTCCGTGTAGAAAGTTGCTGGCGCGATTCAACAGTTACTTGTCTCACAGGAGAGCATAGACATGCACAATTTTACGTCCGTGTCGAAAGTTGCTGGCGCGATTCAACAGTTACTTGTCTCACAGGAGAGCATAGACACGCACAATTTTACGTCCGTGTCGAAAGTTGCTGGCGCGATTGAACAGTTACTTCTCTCACAGGAGAGCATAGACACGCACAATTTTACGTCCGTGTCGAAAGTTGCTGGCGCGATTCAACAGTTACTTCTCTCACAGGAGAGCATAGACACGCACAATTTTACGTCCGTGTAGAAAGTTGCTGGCGCGATTCAACAGTTACTTCTCTCACAGGAGAGCATAGAGACGCACAATTTTACGTCCGTGCAGAAAGTTGCTGGCGCGATTCAACAGTTACTTCTGTCACAGGAGAGCATAGACACGAACAATTTTACGTCCGTGTAGGAAGTTGCTGGCGCGATTCAACAGGTACTTCTCTCACAGGAGAGCTTAGACACGCACAATTTTACGTCCGTGTAGAAAGTTGCTGGCGCGATTTAACAGTTACTTCTCTCACAGGAGAGCATAGACACGCACAATTTTACGTACGTGTAGAAAGTTGCTGGCGTGATTCAACAGTTACTTCTCTCACAGGAGAGCATAGACACGCACAAATTTACGTCCGTGTAGAAAGTTGCTGGCGCGATTCAACAGTTACTTCTGTCACAGGACAGCATAGAGACCCACAACTTTACGTCCCTGTAGAAAGTTGCTGGCGCGATTCAACAGATAATTCTCTCACAGGAGAGCATAAACACGCACAATTTTACGTCCGTGTAGAAAGAGTTCGGCGCGATTCAACAGATACTTCTCTCACAGGAGAGCATAGACACGCACAATTTTACGTTCATGTAGAAAGTTGTTGGCGCGATTCAACAGATACTTCTCTCACAGGAGAGCATAGACACGCACAATTTTACGTCCTTGTAGAAAGGTGCTGGCGCGATTCAACAGATACTTGTCACACAGGAGAGCATAGACACGCACAATTTTACGTCCGTGTAGAAAGGTGCTGGCGCGATTCAACAGATACTTCTCTCACAGGAGAGCATAGACACGCACAATTTTACGTCCGTGTAGAAAGGTGCTGGCGCGATTCAACAGATACTTCTCTCACAGGAGAGCATAGACACGCACAATTTTACGTCCGTGTAGATAGTTGCTGGCGCCATTTAACAGTTACTTCTCTCACAGTAGAGCGTAGATACGCACAATTTTACGTTCATGTAGAAAGTTGTTGGCGCGATTCAACAGATAATTCTCTCACAGGAGAGCATAGACACGCACAATTTTACGTCCGTGTAGAAAGTTACTGGCGCGATTAACAGTTACTTCTGTCACAGGAGAGCATAGACACCGACAACTTTACGTCCCTGTAGAAAGTTGCTGGCGCGATTCAACAGATACTTCTCTCACAGGAGAGCATACACACGCACAATTTTATACGTCCGTGTAGAAAGTTGCTGGCGCGATTCAACAGTTACTTCTCTCACAGGAGAGCATAGACACGCACAATTTTACGTCCGTGTAGAAAGTTGCTGGCGCGATTCAACAGTTACTTGTCTCACAGGAGAGCATAGACACGCACAATTCTACGTCCGTGTAGAAAGGTGCTGGCGCGATTCAACAGATGCTTCTCTCACAGGAGAGCATAGACACGCACAATTTTACGTCCGTGTAGAAAGGTGCTGGCGCGATTCAACAGATACTTCTCTCACAGGAGAGCATAGACACGCACAATTTTACGTCCGTGTAGATAGTTGCTGGCGCGATTCAACAGTTACTTCTGTCACAGGACAGCATAGACACCCACAACTTTACGTCCCTGTAGAAAGTTGCTGGCGCGATTCAGCAGATACTTCTCTCACAGGAGAGCATAGACACGCACAATTTTACGTCCGTGTAGAAAGTTGTCGGCGCGATTCAACAGATACTTCTCTCACAGGAGAGCATAGACACGCACAATTTTACGTTCATGTAGAAAGTTGTTGGCGCGATTCAACAGATACTTCTCTCACAAGAGAGCATAGACACGCACAATCTTACGTTCATGTAGAAAGTTGTTGGCGTGATTCAACAGATACTTCTCTCACAGGAGAGCATAGACACGCACAATTTTACGTCCGTGTAGAAAGGTGCATGCGCGATTCAACAGATACTTCTCTCACAGGAGAGCATAGACACGCACAATTTTACGTCCATGTAGATAGTTGCTGGAGCGATTCAACAGTTACTTCTCTCACAGGAGAGCATAGACACGCACAATTTTACGTTCATGTAGAAAGTTGTTGGCGCGATTCAACAGATACTTCTCTCACAGGAGAGCATAGACACGCACAATTTTACGTCCGTGTAGAAAGTTGCTGGCGCGATTCAACAGTTACTTCTGTCACAGGAGAGCATAGACACCCACAACTTTACGTCCCTGTAGAAAGTTGCTGGTGCGATTCAACAGATACTTCCCTCACAGGAGGGCATAGACACGCACAATTTTACGTCCGTGTAGAAAGTTGCTGGTGCGATTCAACAGTTACTTCTCTCACAGGAGAGCATAGACACGCACAATTTTACGTCCGTGTAGAAAGTTGCTGGCGCGATTTAACAGTTACTTGTCTCACAGGAGAGCATAGACACGCACAATTTTACGTCCGTGTAGAAAGGTGCTGGCGCGATTCAACAGATACTTCTCTCACAGGAGAGCATAGACACGCACAATTTTACGTCCGTGTAGAAAGGTGCTGGCGCGATTCAACAGATACTTCTCTCACAGGAGAGCATAGACACGCACAATTTTACGTCCGTGTAGATAGTTTCTGGCGCGATTCAACAGTTACTTCTCTCACAGGATAGCATAGACACGCACAATTTTACGTCCGTGTAGAAAGTTCCTGGCGCGATTCAACAGTTACTTCTCTCACAGGAGAGCATAGACACGCACAATTTTACGTCCGTGTAGAAAGTTGCTGGCGCGACTCAACAGTTACTTCTCTCAAAGGAGAGCATAGACACGCACAATTTTACGTCCGTGTAGAAAGTTGCTGGCGTGATTCAACAGATACTTCTCTCACAGGAGAGCATAGACACGCACAATTTTGCGTCCGTGTAGAAAATTGCTGGCGCGATTCAACAGTTACTTCTGTCACAGGAGAGCATACACACGCACAATTTTACGTCCGTGTAGAAAGTTGCTGTAGCGATTCAACAGATACTTCTCTCACAGGAGAGCATAGACACGCACAATTTTACGTCCGTGTAGAAAGTTGCTGGCGCGATTCAACAGTTACTTCTCTCACAGGAGAGCATATACACGCACAATTTTACGTCCGTGTAGAAAGTTGCTGGCGCGACTCAACAGTTACTTCTCTCACAGGAGAGCATAGACACGCACAATTTTACGTCCGTGTAGATAGTTGCTGGCGCGACTCACCAGTTACTTCTCTAACAGGAGAGCATAGACACGCACAATTTTACGTCCGTGTAGAAAATTGCTGGCGCGATTCAACAGTTACTTCTGTCACAGGAGAGCATACACACGCACAATTTTACGTCCGTGTAGAAAGTTGCTGGCGCGATTCAACAGATACTTCTCTCACAGGAGAGTATAGACACGCACAATTTTACGTCCGTGTAGAAAGTTGCTGGCGCGATTCAACTGTTACTTCTCTCACAGGAGAGCATAGACACGCACAATTTTACGTGCGTGTAGAAAGTTGCTGGCGCGATTCAACAGTTACTTCTCTCACACAGGAGCATATACGCGCACAATTTTACGTCCGTGTAGAAAGTTGCTGGCGCGATTCAACAGATACTTGTCTCACAGGAGAGCATAGACACGCACAATTTTACGTCCGTGTAGAAAGTTGCTGGTTCGATTCAACAGATACTTATCTCACAGGAGAGCATAGACACGCACAATTTTATGTCCGTGTAGAAAGTTGCTGGCGCGATTCAACAGTTACTTGTCTCACAGGAGAGCATAGACATGCACAATTTTACGTCCGTGTCGAAAGTTGCTGGCGCGATTCAACAGTTACTTGTCTCACAGGAGAGCATAGACACGCACAATTTTACGTCCGTGTCGAAAGTTGCTGGCGCGATTGAACAGTTACTTCTCTCACAGGAGAGCATAGACACGCACAATTTTACGTCCGTGTCGAAAGTTGCTGGCGCGATTCAACAGTTACTTCTCTCACAGGAGAGCATAGACACGCACAATTTTACGTCCGTGTAGAAAGTTGCTGGCGCGATTCAACAGTTACTTCTCTCACAGGAGAGCATAGAGACGCACAATTTTACGTCCGTGCAGAAAGTTGCTGGCGCGATTCAACAGTTACTTCTGTCACAGGAGAGCATAGACACGAACAATTTTACGTCCGTGTAGGAAGTTGCTGGCGCGATTCAACAGGTACTTCTCTCACAGGAGAGCTTAGACACGCACAATTTTACGTCCGTGTAGAAAGTTGCTGGCGCGATTTAACAGTTACTTCTCTCACAGGAGAGCATAGACACGCACAATTTTACGTACGTGTAGAAAGTTGCTGGCGTGATTCAACAGTTACTTCTCTCACAGGAGAGCATAGACACGCACAAATTTACGTCCGTGTAGAAAGTTGCTGGCGCGATTCAACAGTTACTTCTGTCACAGGACAGCATAGAGACCCACAACTTTACGTCCCTGTAGAAAGTTGCTGGCGCGATTCAACAGATAATTCTCTCACAGGAGAGCATAAACACGCACAATTTTACGTCCGTGTAGAAAGAGTTCGGCGCGATTCAACAGATACTTCTCTCACAGGAGAGCATAGACACGCACAATTTTACGTTCATGTAGAAAGTTGTTGGCGCGATTCAACAGATACTTCTCTCACAGGAGAGCATAGACACGCACAATTTTACGTCCTTGTAGAAAGGTGCTGGCGCGATTCAACAGATACTTGTCACACAGGAGAGCATAGACACGCACAATTTTACGTCCGTGTAGAAAGGTGCTGGCGCGATTCAACAGATACTTCTCTCACAGGAGAGCATAGACACGCACAATTTTACGTCCGTGTAGAAAGGTGCTGGCGCGATTCAACAGATACTTCTCTCACAGGAGAGCATAGACACGCACAATTTTACGTCCGTGTAGATAGTTGCTGGCGCCATTTAACAGTTACTTCTCTCACAGTAGAGCGTAGATACGCACAATTTTACGTTCATGTAGAAAGTTGTTGGCGCGATTCAACAGATAATTCTCTCACAGGAGAGCATAGACACGCACAATTTTACGTCCGTGTAGAAAGTTACTGGCGCGATTAACAGTTACTTCTGTCACAGGAGAGCATAGACACCGACAACTTTACGTCCCTGTAGAAAGTTGCTGGCGCGATTCAACAGATACTTCTCTCACAGGAGAGCATACACACGCACAATTTTATACGTCCGTGTAGAAAGTTGCTGGCGCGATTCAACAGTTACTTCTCTCACAGGAGAGCATAGACACGCACAATTTTACGTCCGTGTAGAAAGTTGCTGGCGCGATTCAACAGTTACTTGTCTCACAGGAGAGCATAGACACGCACAATTCTACGTCCGTGTAGAAAGGTGCTGGCGCGATTCAACAGATGCTTCTCTCACAGGAGAGCATAGACACGCACAATTTTACGTCCGTGTAGAAAGGTGCTGGCGCGATTCAACAGATACTTCTCTCACAGGAGAGCATAGACACGCACAATTTTACGTCCGTGTAGATAGTTGCTGGCGCGATTCAACAGTTACTTCTGTCACAGGACAGCATAGACACCCACAACTTTACGTCCCTGTAGAAAGTTGCTGGCACGATTCAACAGATACTTCTCTCACAGGAGAGCATAGACACGCACAATTTTACGTCCGTGTAGTAAGTTGTCGGCGCGATTCAACAGATACTTCTCTCACAAAAGAGCATAGACACGCACAATTTTACGTTCATGTAGAAAGTTGTTGGCGCGATTCAACAGATACTTCTCTCACAGGAGAGCATAGACACGCACAATTTTACGTCCGTGTAGAAAGGTGCTGGCGCGATTCAACAGATACTTGTCTCACAGGAGAGCATAGACACGCACAATTTTACGTCCGTGTAGAAAGGTGCTGGCGCGATTCAACAGATACTTCTCTCACAGGAGAGCATAGCCACGCACAATTTTACGTCCGTGTAGAAAGTTGCTGGCGCGATTCAACAGTTACTTCTGTCACAGGAGAGCATAGACACTCACAACTTTACGTCCCTGTAGAAAGTTGCTGGCGTTATTCAACAGATACTTCTCTCACAGGAGAGCATAGACACGCACAATTTTACGTCCGTGTAGAAAGTAGCTGGCGCGATTCAACAGTTACTTGTCTCACAGGAGAGCATAGACACGCACAATTTTACGTTCATGTAGAAAGTTGTTGGCGCGATTCAACAGATACTTCTCTCACAGGAGAGCATAGACACGCACAATTTTACGTCCGTGTAGATAGTTGCTGGCGCGATTCAACAGTTACTTCTCTCACAGGAGAGCATATACACGCACAATTTTACGTCCGTGTAGAAAGTTGCTGGTGCGACTCAACAGTTACTTCTCTCACAGGAGAGCATAGACACGCACAATTTTACGTCCGTGTAGAAAGTTGCTGGCGAGACTCACCAGTTACTTCTCTCACAGGAGAGCATAGACACGCACAATTTTACGTCCGTGTAGAAAATTGCTGGCGCGATTCAACAGTTACTTCTGTCACAGGAGAGCATACACACGCACAATTTTACGTCCGTGTAGAAAGTTGCTGGCGCGATTCAACAGATACTTCTCTCACAGGAGAGCATAGACACGCACAATTTTACGTCCGTGTAGAAAGCTGCTGGCGCGATTCAACAGTTACTTGTCTCATGTTAGAGTATAGACACGCACAATTTTACGTCCGTGTAGAAAGTTGCTGGCGCGATTCAACTGTTACTTCTCTCACAGTAGAGCATAGACACGCACAATTTTACGTGCGTGTAGAAAGTTGCTGGCGCGATTCAACAGTTACTTCTCTCACACAGGAGCATATACGCGCACAATTTTACGTCCGTGTAGAAAGTTGCTGGCGCGATTCAACAGATACTTGTCTCACAGGAGAGCATAGACACGCACAATTTTACGTCCGTGTAGAAAGTTGCTGGTTCGATTCAACAGATACTTATCTCACAGGAGAGCATAGACACGCACAGTTTTACGTCCGTGTAGAAAGTTGCTGGCGCGATTCAACAGTTACTTGTCTCACAGGAGAGCATAGACATGCACAATTTTATGTCCGTGTCGAAAGTTGCTGGCGCGATTCAACAGTTACTTGTCTCACAGGAGAGCATAGACACGCACAATTTTACGTCCGTGTCGAAAGTTGCTGGCGCGATTCAACAGTTACTTCTCTCACAGGAGAGCATAGACACGCACAATTTTACGTCCGTGTAGAAAGTTGCTGGCGCGATTCAACAGTTACTTCTCTCACAGGAGAGCATAGAGACGCACAATTTTACGTCCGTGTAGAAAGTTGCTGGCGCGATTCAACAGTTACTTCTCTCACAGGAGAGCATAGACACGCACAATTTTACGTCCGTGTAGAAAGTTGCTGGCGTGATTCAACAGTTACTTCTCTCACAGGAGAGCATAGACACGCATAATTTTACGTTCGTGTAGAAAGTTGCTGGCGCGATTCAACAGTTACTTCTCTCACAGGAGAGCATAGACACCCACAACTTTACGTCCCTGTAGAAAGTTGCTGGCGCGATTCAACAGATACTTCTCTCACAGGAGAGCATAGACGCGCACAATTTTACGTCCGTGTAGAAAGTTGCTGGCGCGATTCAACAGTTACTTCTGTCACAGGAGAGCATAGACACGAACAACTTTACGTCCGTGTAGGAAGTTGCTGGCGCGATTCAACAGGTACTTCTCTCACAGGAGAGCTTAGTAACGCACAATTTTACGTCCGTGTAGAAAGTTGCTGGCGCGATTCAACAGTTACTTCTCTCACAGGAGAGCATAGACCCGCACAATTTTACGTCCGTGTAGAAAGTTGCTGGCGTGATTCAACAGTTACTTCTCTCACAGGAGAGCATAGACACGCACAAATTTACGTCCGTGTAGAAAGTTGCTGGCGCGATTCAACAGTTACTTCTGTCACAGGACAGCATAGACACCCACAACTTTACGTCCCTGTAGAAAGTTGCTGGCGCGATTCAACAGATACTTCTCTCACAGGAGAGCATAGACACGCACAATTTTACGTCCGTGTAGAAAGAGTTCGGCGCGATTCAACAGATACTTCTCTCACAGGAGAGCATAGACACGCACAATTTTACGTTCATGTAGAAAGTTGTTGGCGCGATTCAACAGATACTTCTCTCACAGGAGAGCATAGACACGCACAATTTTACGTCCTTGTAGAAAGGTGCTGGCGCGATTCAACAGATACTTGTCACACAGGAGAGCATAGACACGCACAATTTTACGTCCGTGTAGAAAGGTGCTGGCGCGATTCAACAGATACTTCTCTCACAGGAGAGCATAGACACGCACAATTTTACGTACGTGTAGAAAGGTGCTGGCGCGATTCAACAGATACTTCTCTCACAGGAGAGCATAGACACGCACAATTTTACGTCCGTGTAGATAGTTGCTGGCGCGATTCAACAGTTACTTCTCTCACAGGAGAGCGTAGATACGCACAATTTTACGTTCATGTAGAAAGTTGTTGGCGCGATTCAACAGATACTTCTCTCACAGGAGAGCATAGACACGCACAATTTTACGTCCGTGTAGAAAGTTGCTGGCGCGATTCAACAGTTACTTCTGTCACAGGAGAGCATAGACACCCACAACTTTACGTCCCTGTAGAAAGTTGCTGGCGCGATTCAACAGATACTTCTCTCACAGGAGAGCATAGACACGCACAATTTTACGTCCGTGTAGAAAGTTGCTGGCGCGATTCAACAGTTACTTCTCTCACAGGAGAGCATAGACACGCACAATTTTACGTCCGTGTAGAAAGTTGCTGGTGCGATTCAACAGTTACTTGTCTCACAGGAGAGCATAGACACGCACAATTTTACGTCCGTGTAGAAAGGTGCTGGCGCGATTCAACAGATGCTTCTCTCACAGGAGAGCACAGACACGCACAATTTTACGTCCGTGTAGAAAGGTGCTGGCGCGATTCAACAGATACTTCTCTCACAGGAGAGCATAGACACGCACAATTTTACGTCCGTGTAGATAGTTGCTGGCGCGATTCAACAGTTACTTCTTTCACAGGAGAGCATAGACAGGCACATTTTACGTCCGTGTAGAAAGTTCCTGGCGCGATTCAACAGTTACTTCTCTCACAGGAGAGCATAAACACGCACAATTTTACGTCCGTGTAGAAAGTTGCTGGCGCGACTCAACAGTTACTTCTCTCACAGGAGAGCATAGACACGCACAATTTTACGTCCGTGTAGAAAGTTGCTGGCGTGATTCAACAGATACTTCTCTCACAGGAGAGCATAGACACGCACAATTTTACGTCCGTGTAGAAAGTTGCTGGCGCGATTCAACAGTTACTTCTGTCACAGGAGAGCATAGACACCCACAACTTTACGTCCCTGTAGAAAGTTGCTGGCGCGATTCAGCAGATACTTCTCTCACAGGAGAGCATAGACACGCACAATTTTACGTCCGTGTAGAAAGTTGTCGGCGCGATTCAACAGATACTTCTCTCACAGGAGAGCATAGACACGCACAATTTTACGTTCATGTAGAAAGTTGTTGGCGCGATTCAACAGATACTTCTCTCACAAGAGAGCATAGACACGCACAATCTTACGTTCATGTAGAAAGTTGTTGGCGTGATTCAACAGATACTTCTCTCACAGGAGAGCATAGACACGCACAATTTTACGTCCGTGTAGAAAGGTGCATGCGCGATTCAACAGATACTTCTCTCACAGGAGAGCATAGACACGCACAATTTTACGTCCATGTAGATAGTTGCTGGCGCGATTCAACAGTTACTTCTCTCACAGGAGAGCATAGACACGCACAATTTTACGTTCATGTAGAAAGTTGTTGGCGCGATTCAACAGATACTTCTCTCACAGGAGAGCATAGACACGCACAATTTTACGTCCGTGTAGAAAGTTGCTGGCGCGATTCAACAGTTACTTCTGTCACAGGAGAGCATAGACACCCACAACTTTACGTCCCTGTAGAAAGTTGCTGGTGCGATTCAACAGATACTTCCCTCACAGGAGGGCATAGACACGCACAATTTTACGTCCGTGTAGAAAGTTGCTGGCGCGATTCAACAGTTACTTCTCTCACAGGAGAGCATAGACACGCACAATTTTACGTCCGTGTAGAAAGTTGCTGGCGCGATTTAACAGTTACTTGTCTCACAGGAGAGCATAGACACGCACAATTTTACGTCCGTGTAGAAAGGTGCTGGCGCGATTCAACAGATACTTCTCTCACAGGAGAGCATAGACACGCACAATTTTACGTCCGTGTAGAAAGGTGCTGGCGCGATTCAACAGATACTTCTCTCACAGGAGAGCATAGACACGCACAATTTTACGTCCGTGTAGATAGTTTCTGGCGCGATTCAACAGTTACTTCTCTCACAGGATAGCATAGACACGCACAATTTTACGTCCGTGTAGAAAGTTCCTGGCGCGATTCAACAGTTACTTCTCTCACAGGAGAGCATAGACACGCACAATTTTACGTCCGTGTAGAAAGTTGCTGGCGCGACTCAACAGTTACTTCTCTCAAAGGAGAGCATAGACACGCACAATTTTACGTCCGTGTAGAAAGTTGCTGGCGTGATTCAACAGATACTTCTCTCACAGGAGAGCATAGACACGCACAATTTTACGTCCGTGTAGAAAATTGCTGGCGCGATTCAACAGTTACTTCTGTCACAGGAGAGCATACACACGCACAATTTTACGTCCGTGTAGAAAGTTGCTGGCGCGATTCAACAGATACTTCTCTCACAGGAGAGCATAGACACGCACAATTTTACGTCCGTGTAGAAAGTTGCTGGCGCGATTCAACAGTTACTTCTCTCACAGGAGAGCATAGACACGCACAATTTTACGTGCGTGTAGAAAGTTGCTGGCGCGATTCAACAGTTACTTCTCTCACAGAGGAGCATATACACGCACAATTTTACGTTCGTGTAGAAAGTTGCTGGCGCGATTCAACAGATACTTGTCTCACAGGAGAGCATAGACACGCACAATTTTACGTCCGTGTAGAAAGTTGCTGGCGTGATTTAACAGTTACTTCTCTCACAGGAGAGCATAGACACGCACAATTTTACGTCCGTGTAGAAAGTTGCTGGCGCGATTCAACAGTTACTTCTCTCACAGGAGAGCATAGACACCCACAAATTTACGTCCCTGTAGAAAGTTGCTGGCGCGATTCAACAGATTGTTCTCTCACAGGAGAGCACAGAGGCGCACAATTTTACGTCCGTGTATAAAGTTGCTGGCGCGATTCAACAGTTACTTCTCTCACAGGAGAGCATAGACACGCACAAATTTACGTCCGTGTAGAAAGTTGCTGGCGCGATTCAACAGTTACTTCTGTCACAGGACAGCATAGACACCCACAACTTTACGTCCCTGTAGAAAGTTGCTGGCGCGATTCAACAGATACTTCTCTCACAGGAGAGCATAGACACGCACAACTTTACGTCCGTGTAGAAAGAGTTCGGCGCAATTCAACAGATACTTCTCTCACAGGAGAGCATAGACACGCACAATTTTACGTTCATGTAGAAAGTTGTTGGCGCGATTCAACAGATACTTCTCTCACAGGAGAGCATAGACACGCACAATTTTACGTCCTTGTAGAAAGGTGCTGGCGCGATTCAACAGATACTTGTCACCCAGGAGAGCATAGACACGCACAATTTTACGTCCGTGTAGAAAGGTGCTGGCGCGATTCAACAGATACTTCTCTCACAGGAGAGCATAGACACGCACAATTTTACGTACGTGTAGAAAGGTGCTGGCGCGATTCAACCGATACTTCTCTCACAGGAGAGCATAGACACGCACAATTTTACGTCCGTGTAGATAGTTGCTGGCGCGATTCAACAGTTACTTCTGTCACAGGAGAGCATAGACACCCACAACTTTACGTCCCTGTAGAAAGTTGCTGGCGCGATTCAACAGATACTTCTCTCACAGGAGAGCATAGACACGCACAATTTTACGTCCGTGTAGAAAGTTGCTGGCGCGATTCAACAGTTACTTCTCTCACAGGAGAGCATAGACACGCACAATTTTACGTCCGTGTAGAAAGTTGCTGGCGCGATTCAACAGATACTTCTCTCACAGGAGAGCATACACACGCACAATTTTACGTCCGTGTAGAAAGGTGCTGGCGCGATTCAACAGATGCTTCTCTCACAGGAGAGCATAGACACGCACAATTTTACGTCCGTGTAGAAAGGTGCTGGCGCGATTCAACAGATACTTCTCTCACAGGAGAGCATAGACACGCACAATTTTACGTCCGTGTAGATAGTTGCTGGCGCGATTCAACAGTTACTTCTTTCACAGGAGAGCATAGACACGCACATTTTACGTCCGTGTAGAAAGTTCCTGGCGCGATTCAACAGTTACTTCTCTCACAGGAGAGCATAGACACGCACAATTTTACGTCCGTGTAGAAAGTTGCTGGCGCGACTCAACAGTTACTTCTCTCACAGGAGAGCATAGACACGCACAATTTTACGTCCGTGTAGAAAGTTGCTGGCGTGATTCAACAGATACTTCTCTCACAGGAGAGCATAGACACGCACAATTTTACGTCCTGGTAGAAAGTTGCTGGCGCGATTCAACAGTTACTTCTGTCACAGGAGAGGATAGACACCCACAACTTTACGTCCCTGTAGAAAGTTGCTGGCGCGATTCAGCAGATACTTCTCTCACAGGAGAGCATAGACACGCACAATTTTACGTCCGTGTAGAAAGTTGTCGGCGCGATTCAACAGATACTTCTCTCACAGGAGAGCATAGACACGCACAATTTTACGTTCATGTAGAAAGTTGTTGGCGCGATTCAACAGATACTCCTCTCACAAGAGAGCATAGACACGCACAATCTTACGTTCATGTAGTAAGTTGTTGGCGTGATTCAACAGATACTTCTCTCACAGGAGAGCATAGACACGCAAAATTTTACGTCCGTGTAGAAAGGTGCTGGCGCGATTCAACAGATACTTGTCTCACAGGAGAGCATAGACACGCACAATTTTACGTCCGTGTAGAAAGGTGCTGGCGCGATTCAACAGATACTTCTCTCACAGGAGAGCATAGACACGCACAATTTTACGTCCATGTAGATAGTTGCTGGCGCGATTCAACAGTTACTTCTCTCACAGGAGAGCATAGACACGCACAATTTTACGTTCATGTAGAAAGTTGTTGGCGCGATTCAACAGATACTTCTCTCACAGGAGAGCATAGACACGCACAATTTTACGTCCGTGTAGAAAGATGCTGGCGCGATTCAACAGATACTTCTCTCACAGGAGAGCATAGACACGCACAATTTTACGTCCGTGTAGATAGTTGCTGGCGCGATTCAACAGTTACTTCTCTCACAGGAGAGCATATACACGCACAATTTTACGTCCGTGTAGAAAGTTGCTGGCGCGACTCAACAGTTACTTCTCTCACAGGAGAGCATAGACACGCACAATTTTACGTCCGTGTAGAAAGTTGCTGGCGCGACTCACCAGTTACTTCTCTCACAGGAGAGCATAGACACGCACAATTTTACGTCCGTGTAGAAAATTGCTGGCGCGATTCAACAGTTACTTCTGTCACAGGAGAGCATACACACGCACAATTTTACGTCCGTGTAGAAAGTTGCTGGCGCGATTCAACAGATTCTTCTCTCACAGGAGAGCATAGACACGCACAATTTTACGTCCGTGTAGAACGCTGCGGGCGCGATTCAACAGTTACTTGTCTCATAGGAGAGTATAGACACGCACAATTTTACGTCCGTGTAGAAAGTTGCTGGCGCGATTCAACTGTTACTTCTCTCACAGGAGAGCATAGACACGCACAATTTTACGTGCGTGTAGAAAGTTGCTGGCGCGATTCTTCAGTTACTTCTCTCACACAGGAGCATATACGCGCACAATTTTACGTCCGTGTAGAAAGTTGCTGGCGCGATTCAACAGATACTTGTCTCACAGGAGAGCATAGACACGCACAATTTTACGTCCGTGTAGAAAGAGTTCGGCGCGATTCAACAGATACTTGTCTCACAGGAGAGCATAGACACGCACAATTTTACGTCCGTGTAGAAAGTTGCTGGCGCGATTCAACAGTTACTTGTCTCACAGGAGAGCATAGACATGCACAATTTTACGTCCGTGTCGAAAGTTGCTGGCGCGATTCAACAGTTACTTGTCTCACAGGAGAGCATAGACTCGCACAATTTTACGTCCGTGTCGAAAGTTGCTGGCGCGATTCAACAGTTACTTCTCTCACAGGAGAGCATAGACACGCACAATTTTACGTCCGTGTAGAAAGTTGCTGGCGCGATTCAACAGTTACTTCTCTCACAGGAGAGCATAGAGACGCACAATTTTACGTCCGTGTAGAAAGTTGCTGCCGCGATTCAACAGTTACTTCTCTCACAGGAGAGCATAGACACGCACAATTTTACGTCCGTGTAGAAAGTTGCTGGCGCGATTCAACAGTTACTTGTCTCACAGGAGAGCATAGACACGCACAATTTTACGTCCGTGTAGAAAGGTGCTGGCGCGATTCAACAGATGCTTCTCTCACAGGAGAGCATAGACACGCACAATTTTACGTCCGTGTAGAAAGGTGCTGGCGCGATTCAACAGATACTTCTCTCACAGGAGAGCATAGACACGCACAATTTTACGTCCGTGTAGATAGTTGCTGGCGCGATTCAACAGTTACTTCTTTCAAAGGAGAGCATAGACACGCACATTTTACGTCCGTGTAGAAAGTTCCTGGCGCGATTCAACAGTTACTTCTCTCACAGGAGAGCATAGACACGCACAATTTTACGTCCGTGTAGAAAGTTGCTGGCGCGACTCAACAGTTACTTCTCTCACAGGAGAGCATAGACACGCACAATTTTACGTCCGTGTAGAAAGTTGCTGGCGTGATTCAACAGATACTTCTCTCACAGGAGAGCATAGACACGCACAATTTTACGTCCGTGTAGAAAGTTGCTGGCGCGATTCAACAGTTACTTCTGTCACAGGAGAGCATAGACACCCACAACTTTACGTCCCTGTAGAAAGTTGCTGGCGCGATTCAGCAGATACTTCTCTCACAGGAGAGCATAGACACGCACAATTTTACGTCCGTGTAGAAAGTTGTCGGCGCGATTCAACAGATACTTCTCTCACAGGAGAGCATAGACACGCACAATTTTACGTTCATGTAGAAAGTTGTTGGCGCGATTCAACAGATACTTCTCTCACAAGAGAGCATAGACACGCACAATCTTACGTTCATGTAGTAAGTTGTTTGGCGTGATTCAACAGATACTTCTCTCACAGGAGAGCATAGACACGCAAAATTTTACGTCCGTGTAGAAAGGTGCTGGCGCGATTCAACAGATACTTGTCTCACAGGAGAGCATAGACACGCACAATTTTACGTCCGTGTAGAAAGGTGCTGGCGCGATTCAACAGATACTTCTCTCACAGGAGAGCATAGACACGCACAATTTTACGTCCATGTAGATAGTTGCTGGCGCGATTCAACAGTTACTTCTCTCACAGGAGAGCATAGACACGCACAATTTTACGTTCATGTAGAAAGTTGTTGGCGCGATTCAACAGATACTTCTCTCACAGGAGAGCATAGACACGCACAATTTTACGTCCGTGTAGAAAGTTGCTGGCGCGATTCAACAGTTACTTCTGTCACAGGAGAGCATAGACACCCACAACTTTACGTCCCTGTAGAAAGTTGCTGGTGCGATTCAACAGATACTTCCCTCACAGGAGGGCATAGACACGCACAATTTTACGTCCGTGTAGAAAGTTGCTGGCGCGATTCAACAGTTACTTCTCTCACAGGAGAGCCTAGACACGCACAATTTTACGTCCGTGTAGAAAGTTGCTGGCGCGATTTAACAGTTACTTGTCTCACAGGAGAGCATAGACACGCACAATTTTACGTCCGTGTAGAAAGGTGCTGGCGCGATTCAACAGATACTTCTCTCACAGGAGAGCATAAACACGCACAATTTTACGTCCGTGTAGAAAGGTGCTGGCGCGATTCAACAGATACTTCTCTCACAGGAGAGCATAGACACGCACAGTTTTACGTCCGTGCAGATAGTTTCTGGCGCGATTCAACAGTTACTTCTCTCACAGGATAGCATAGACACGCACAATTTTACGTCCGTGTAGAAAGTTCCTGGCGCGATTCAACAGTTACTTCTCTCACAGGAGAGCATAGACACGCACAATTTTACGTCCGTGTAGAAAGTTGCTGGCGCGACTCAACAGTTACTTCTCTCAAAGGAGAGCATAGACACGCACAATTTTACGTCCGTGTAGAAAGTTGCTGGCGTGATTCAACAGATACTTCTCTCACAGGAGAGCATAGACACGCACAATTTTACGTCCGTGTAGAAAATTGCTGGCGCGATTCAACAGTTACTTCTGTCACAGGAGAGCATACACACGCACAATTTTACGTCCGTGTAGAAAGTTGCTGGCGCGATTCAACAGATACTTCTCTCACAGGAGAGCATAGACACGCACAATTTTACGTCCGTGTAGAAAGTTGATGGCGCGATTCAACCGTTACTTCACTCACAGGAGAGCATAGACACGCACAATTTTACGTGCGTGTAGAAAGTTGCTGGCGCGATTCAACAGTTACTTCTCTCACAGGAGAGCATAGACACGCACAATTTTACGTTCATGTAGAAAGTTGTTGGCGCGATTCAACAGATACTTCTCTCACAGGAGAGCATAGACACGCACAATTTTACGTCCGTGTAGAAAGATGCTGGCGCGATTCAACAGATACTTCTCTCACAGGAGAGCATAGACACGCACAATTTTACGTCCGTGTAGATAGTTGCTGGCGCGATTCAACAGTTACTTCTCTCACAGGAGAGCATATACACGCACAATTTTACGTCCGTGTAGAAAGTTGCTGGCGCGACTCAACAGTTACTTCTCTCACAGGAGAGCATAGACACGCACAATTTTACGTCCGTGTAGAAAGTTGCTGGCGCGACTCACCAGTTACTTCTCTCACAGGAGAGCATAGACACGCACAATTTTACGTCCGTGTAGAAAATTGCTGGCACGATTCAACAGTTACTTCTGTCACAGGAGAGCATACACACGCACAATTTTACGTCCGTGTAGAAAGCTGCTGGCGCGATTCAACAGATTCTTCTCTCACAGGAGAGCATAGACACGCACAATTTTACGTCCGTGTAGAAAGCTGCTGGCGCGATTCAACAGTTACTTGTCTCATAGGAGAGTATAGACACGCACAATTTTACGTCCGTGTAGAAAGTTGCTGGCGCGATTCAACTGTTACTTCTCTCACAGGAGAGCATAGACACGCACAATTTTACGTGCGTGTAGAAAGTTGCTGGCGCGATTCTTCAGTTACTTCTCTCACACAGGAGCATATACGCGCACAATTTTACGTCCGTGTAGAAAGTTGCTGGCGCGATTCAACAGATACTTGTCTCACAGGAGAGCATAGACACGCACAATTTTACGTCCGTGTAGAAAGTTGCTGGTTCGATTCAACAGATACTTGTCTCACAGGAGAGCATAGACACGCACAATTTTACGTCCGTGTAGAAAGTTGCTGGCGCGATTCAACAGTTACTTGTCTCACAGGAGAGCATAGACATGCACAATTTTACGTCCGTGTCGAAAGTTGCTGGCGCGATTCAACAGTTACTTGTCTCACAGGAGAGCATAGACTCGCACAATTTTACGTCCGTGTCGAAAGTTGCTGGCGCGATTCAACAGTTACTTCTCTCACAGGACAGCATAGACACGCACAATGTTACGTCCGTGTAGAAAGTTGCTGGCGCGATTCAACAGTTACTTCTCTCACAGGAGAGCATAGAGACGCACAATTTTACGTCCGTGTAGAAAGTTGCTGGCGCGATTCAACAGTTACTTCTCTCACAGGAGAGCATAGACACGCACAATTTTACGTCCGTGTAGAAAGATGCCGGCGTGATTCAACAGTTGCTTGTCTCACAGGAGAGCATAGACACGCATAATTTTACGTTCGTGTAGAAAGTTGCTGGCGCGATTCAACAGTTACTACTCTCACAGGAGAGCATAGACACCCACAACTTTACGTCCCTGTAGAAAGTTGCTGGCGCGATTCAACAGTTACTTGTCTCACAGGAGAGCATAGACATGCACAATTTTACGTCCGTGTCGAAAGTTGCTGGCGCGATTCAACAGTTACTTGTCTCACAGGAGAGCATAGACTCGCACAATTTTACGTCCGTGTCGAAAGTTGCTGGCGCGATTCAACAGTTACTTCTCTCACAGGAGAGCATAGACACGCACAATTTTACGTCCGTGTAGAAAGTTGCTGGCGCGATTCAACAGTTACTTCTCTCACAGGAGAGCATAGAGACGCACAATTTTACGTCCGTGTAGAAAGTTGCTGGCGCGATTCAACAGTTACTTCTCTCACAGGAGAGCATAGACACGCACAATTTTACGTCCGTGTAGAAAGTTGCTGGCGCGATTCAACAGTTACTTGTCTCACAGGAGAGCATAGACACGCACAATTTTACGTCCGTGTAGAAAGGTGCTGGCGCGATTCAACAGATGCTTCTCTCACAGGAGAGCATAGACACGCACAATTTTACGTCCGTGTAGAAAGGTGCTGGCGCGATTCAACAGATACTTCTCTCACAGGAGAGCATAGACACGCACAATTTTACGTCCGTGTAGATAGTTGCTGGCGCGATTCAACAGTTACTTCTTTCACAGGAGAGCATAGACACGCACATTTTACGTCCGTGTAGAAAGTTCCTGGCGCGATTCAACAGTTACTTCTCTCACAGGAGAGCATAGACACGCACAATTTTACGTCCGTGTAGAAAGTTGCTGGCGCGACTCAACAGTTACTTCTCTCACAGGAGAGCATAGACACGCACAATTTTACGTCCGTGTAGAAAGTTGCTGGCGTGATTCAACAGATACTTCTCTCACAGGAGAGCATAGACACGCACAATTTTACGTCCGTGTAGAAAGTTGCTGGCGCGATTCAACAGTTACTTCTGTCACAGGAGAGCATAGACACCCACAACTTTACGTCCCTGTAGAAAGTTGCTGGCGCGATTCAGCAGATACTTCTCTCACAGGAGAGCATAGACACGCACAATTTTACGTCCGTGTAGAAAGTTGTCGGCGCGATTCAACAGATACTTCTCTCACAGGAGAGCATAGACACGCACAATTTTACGTTCATGTAGAAAGTTGTTGGCGCGATTCAACAGATACTTCTCTCACAAGAGAGCATAGACACGCACAATCTTACGTTCATGTAGTAAGTTGTTTGGCGTGATTCAACAGATACTTCTCTCACAGGAGAGCATAGACACGCAAAATTTTACGTCCGTGTAGAAAGGTGCTGGCGCGATTCAACAGATACTTGTCTCACAGGAGAGCATAGACACGCACAATTTTACGTCCGTGTAGAAAGGTGCTGGCGCGATTCAACAGATACTTCTCTCACAGGAGAGCATAGACACGCACAATTTTACGTCCATGTAGATAGTTGCTGGCGCGATTCAACAGTTACTTCTCTCACAGGAGAGCATAGACACGCACAATTTTACGTTCATGTAGAAAGTTGTTGGCGCGATTCAACAGATACTTCTCTCACAGGAGAGCATAGACACGCACAATTTTGCGTCCGTGTAGAAAGTTGCTGGCGCGATTCAACAGTTACTTCTGTCACAGGAGAGCATAGACACCCACAACTTTACGTCCCTGTAGAAAGTTGCTGGTGCGATTCAACAGATACTTCCCTCACAGGAGGGCATAGACACGCACAATTTTACGTCCGTGTAGAAAGTTGCTGGCGCGATTCAACAGTTACTTCTCTCACAGGAGAGCCTAGACACGCACAATTTTACGTCCGTGTAGAAAGTTGCTGGCGCGATTTAACAGTTACTTGTCTCACAGGAGAGCATAGACACGCACAATTTTACGTCCGTGTAGAAAGGTGCTGGCGCGATTCAACAGATACTTCTCTCACAGGAGAGCATAAACACGCACAATTTTACGTCCGTGTAGAAAGGTGCTGGCGCGATTCAACAGATACTTCTCTCACAGGAGAGCATAGACACGCACAGTTTTACGTCCGTGCAGATAGTTTCTGGCGCGATTCAACAGTTACTTCTCTCACAGGATAGCATAGACACGCACAATTTTACGTCCGTGTAGAAAGTTCCTGGCGCGATTCAACAGTTACTTCTCTCACAGGAGAGCATAGACACGCACAATTTTACGTCCGTGTAGAAAGTTGCTGGCGCGACTCAACAGTTACTTCTCTCAAAGGAGAGCATAGACACGCACAATTTTACGTCCGTGTAGAAAGTTGCTGGCGTGATTCAACAGATACTTCTCTCACAGGAGAGCATAGACACGCACAATTTTACGTCCGTGTAGAAAATTGCTGGCGCGATTCAACAGTTACTTCTGTCACAGGAGAGCATACACACGCACAATTTTACGTCCGTGTAGAAAGTTGCTGGCGCGATTCAACAGATACTTCTCTCACAGGAGAGCATAGACACGCACAATTTTACGTCCGTGTAGAAAGTTGATGGCGCGATTCAACCGTTACTTCACTCACAGGAGAGCATAGACACGCACAATTTTACGTGCGTGTAGAAAGTTGCTGGCGCGATTCAACAGTTACTTCTCTCACAGGAGAGCATAGACACGCACAATTTTACGTTCATGTAGAAAGTTGTTGGCGCGATTCAACAGATACTTCTCTCACAGGAGAGCATAGACACGCACAATTTTACGTCCGTGTAGAAAGATGCTGGCGCGATTCAACAGATACTTCTCTCACAGGAGAGCATAGACACGCACAATTTTACGTCCGTGTAGATAGTTGCTGGCGCGATTCAACAGTTACTTCTCTCACAGGAGAGCATAGACACGCACAATTTTACGTGCGTGTAGAAAGTTGCTGGCGCGATTCTTCAGTTACTTCTCTCACACAGGAGCATATACGCGCACAATTTTACGTCCGTGTAGAAAGTTGCTGGCGCGATTCAACAGATACTTGTCTCACAGGAGAGCATAGACACGCACAATTTTACGTCCGTGTAGAAAGTTGCTGGTTCGATTCAACAGATACTTGTCTCACAGGAGAGCATAGACACGCACAATTTTACGTCCGTGTAGAAAGTTGCTGGCGCGATTCAACAGTTACTTGTCTCACAGGAGAGCATAGACATGCACAATTTTACGTCCGTGTCGAAAGTTGCTGGCGCGATTCAACAGTTACTTGTCTCACAGGAGAGCATAGACTCGCACAATTTTACGTCCGTGTCGAAAGTTGCTGGCGCGATTCAACAGTTACTTCTCTCACAGGACAGCATAGACACGCACAATGTTACGTCCGTGTAGAAAGTTGCTGGCGCGATTCAACAGTTACTTCTCTCACAGGAGAGCATAGAGACGCACAATTTTACGTCCGTGTAGAAAGTTGCTGGCGCGATTCAACAGTTACTTCTCTCACAGGAGAGCATAGACACGCACAATTTTACGTCCGTGTAGAAAGATGCCGGCGTGATTCAACAGTTGCTTCTCTCACAGGAGAGCATAGACACGCATAATTTTACGTTCGTGTAGAGAGTTGCTGGCGCGATTCAACAGTTACTTCTCTCACAGGAGAGCATAGACACCCACAACTTTACGTCCCTGTAGAAAGTTGCTGGCGCGATTCAACAGATACTTCTCTCACAGGAGAGCATAGACGCGCACAATTTTACGTCCGTGTAGAAAGTTGCTGGCGCAATTCAACAGTTACTTCTCCCACAGGAGAGCATAGAGACGCACAATTTTACGTCCGTGTAGAAAGTTGCTGGCGCGATTCAACAGTTACTTCTCTCACAGGAGAGCATAGACACGCACAATTTTACGTCCGTGTAGAAAGTTGCTGGCGCGATTCAACAGTTACTTGTCTCACAGGAGAGCATAGACACGCACAATTTTACGTCCGTGTAGAAAGGTGCTGGCGCGATTCAACAGATGCTTCTCTCACAGGAGAGCATAGACACGCACAATTTTACGTCCGTGTAGAAAGGTGCTGGCGCGATTCAACAGATACTTCTCTCACAGGAGAGCATAGACACGCACAATTTTACGTCCGTGTAGATAGTTGCTGGCGCGATTCAACAGTTACTTCTTTCACAGGAGAGCATAGACACGCACATTTTACGTCCGTGTAGAAAGTTCCTGGCGCGATTCAACAGTTACTTCTCTCACAGGAGAGCATAGACACGCACAATTTTACGTCCGTGTAGAAAGTTGCTGGCGCGACTCAACAGTTACTTCTCTCACAGGAGAGCATAGACACGCACAATTTTACGTCCGTGTAGAAAGTTGCTGGCGTGATTCAACAGATACTTCTCTCACAGGAGAGCATAGACACGCACAATTTTACGTCCGTGTAGAAAGTTGCTGGCGCGATTCAACAGTTACTTCTGTCACAGGAGAGCATAGACACCCACAACTTTACGTCCCTGTAGAAAGTTGCTGGCGCGATTCAGCAGATACTTCTCTCACAGGAGAGCATAGACACGCACAATTTTACGTCCGTGTAGAAAGTTGTCGGCGCGATTCAACAGATACTTCTCTCACAGGAGAGCATAGACACGCACAATTTTACGTTCATGTAGAAAGTTGTTGGCGCGATTCAACAGATACTTCTCTCACAAGAGAGCATAGACACGCACAATCTTACGTTCATGTAGTAAGTTGTTTGGCGTGATTCAACAGATACTTCTCTCACAGGAGAGCATAGACACGCAAAATTTTACGTCCGTGTAGAAAGGTGCTGGCGCGATTCAACAGATACTTGTCTCACAGGAGAGCATAGACACGCACAATTTTACGTCCGTGTAGAAAGGTGCTGGCGCGATTCAACAGATACTTCTCTCACAGGAGAGCATAGACACGCACAATTTTACGTCCATGTAGATAGTTGCTGGCGCGATTCAACAGTTACTTCTCTCACAGGAGAGCATAGACACGCACAATTTTACGTTCATGTAGAAAGTTGTTGGCGCGATTCAACAGATACTTCTCTCACAGGAGAGCATAGACACGCACAATTTTGCGTCCGTGTAGAAAGTTGCTGGCGCGATTCAACAGTTACTTCTGTCACAGGAGAGCATAGACACCCACAACTTTACGTCCCTGTAGAAAGTTGCTGGTGCGATTCAACAGATACTTCCCTCACAGGAGGGCATAGACACGCACAATTTTACGTCCGTGTAGAAAGTTGCTGGCGCGATTCAACAGTTACTTCTCTCACAGGAGAGCCTAGACACGCACAATTTTACGTCCGTGTAGAAAGTTGCTGGCGCGATTTAACAGTTACTTGTCTCACAGGAGAGCATAGACACGCACAATTTTACGTCCGTGTAGAAAGGTGCTGGCGCGATTCAACAGATACTTCTCTCACAGGAGAGCATAAACACGCACAATTTTACGTCCGTGTAGAAAGGTGCTGGCGCGATTCAACAGATACTTCTCTCACAGGAGAGCATAGACACGCACAGTTTTACGTCCGTGCAGATAGTTTCTGGCGCGATTCAACAGTTACTTCTCTCACAGGATAGCATAGACACGCACAATTTTACGTCCGTGTAGAAAGTTCCTGGCGCGATTCAACAGTTACTTCTCTCACAGGAGAGCATAGACACGCACAATTTTACGTCCGTGTAGAAAGTTGCTGGCGCGACTCAACAGTTACTTCTCTCAAAGGAGAGCATAGACACGCACAATTTTACGTCCGTGTAGAAAGTTGCTGGCGTGATTCAACAGATACTTCTCTCACAGGAGAGCATAGACACGCACAATTTTACGTCCGTGTAGAAAATTGCTGGCGCGATTCAACAGTTACTTCTGTCACAGGAGAGCATACACACGCACAATTTTACGTCCGTGTAGAAAGTTGCTGGCGCGATTCAACAGATACTTCTCTCACAGGAGAGCATAGACACGCACAATTTTACGTCCGTGTAGAAAGTTGATGGCGCGATTCAACCGTTACTTCACTCACAGGAGAGCATAGACACGCACAATTTTACGTGCGTGTAGAAAGTTGCTGGCGCGATTCAACAGTTACTTCTCTCACAGGAGAGCATAGACACGCACAATTTTACGTTCATGTAGAAAGTTGTTGGCGCGATTCAACAGATACTTCTCTCACAGGAGAGCATAGACACGCACAATTTTACGTCCGTGTAGAAAGATGCTGGCGCGATTCAACAGATACTTCTCTCACAGGAGAGCATAGACACGCACAATTTTACGTCCGTGTAGATAGTTGCTGGCGCGATTCAACAGTTACTTCTCTCACAGGAGAGCATATACACGCACAATTTTACGTCCGTGTAGAAAGTTGCTGGCGCGACTCAACAGTTACTTCTCTCACAGGAGAGCATAGACACGCACAATTTTACGTCCGTGTAGAAAGTTGCTGGCGCGACTCACCAGTTACTTCTCTCACAGGAGAGCATAGACACGCACAATTTTACGTCCGTGTAGAAAATTGCTGGCACGATTCAACAGTTACTTCTGTCACAGGAGAGCATACACACGCACAATTTTACGTCCGTGTAGAAAGTTGCTGGCGCGATTCAACAGATTCTTCTCTCACAGGAGAGCATAGACACGCACAATTTTACGTCCGTGTAGAAAGCTGCTGGCGCGATTCAACAGTTACTTGTCTCATAGGAGAGTATAGACACGCACAATTTTACGTCCGTGTAGAAAGTTGCTGGCGCGATTCAACTGTTACTTCTCTCACAGGAGAGCATAGACACGCACAATTTTACGTGCGTGTAGAAAGTTGCTGGCGCGATTCTTCAGTTACTTCTCTCACACAGGAGCATATACGCGCACAATTTTACGTCCGTGTAGAAAGTTGCTGGCGCGATTCAACAGATACTTGTCTCACAGGAGAGCATAGACACGCACAATTTTACGTCCGTGTAGAAAGTTGCTGGTTCGATTCAACAGATACTTGTCTCACAGGAGAGCATAGACACGCACAATTTTACGTCCGTGTAGAAAGTTGCTGGCGCGATTCAACAGTTACTTGTCTCACAGGAGAGCATAGACATGCACAATTTTACGTCCGTGTCGAAAGTTGCTGGCGCGATTCAACAGTTACTTGTCTCACAGGAGAGCATAGACTCGCACAATTTTACGTCCGTGTCGAAAGTTGCTGGCGCGATTCAACAGTTACTTCTCTCACAGGACAGCATAGACACGCACAATGTTACGTCCGTGTAGAAAGTTGCTGGCGCGATTCAACAGTTACTTCTCTCACAGGAGAGCATAGAGACGCACAATTTTACGTCCGTGTAGAAAGTTGCTGGCGCGATTCAACAGTTACTTCTCTCACAGGAGAGCATAGACACGCACAATTTTACGTCCGTGTAGAAAGATGCCGGCGTGATTCAACAGTTGCTTCTCTCACAGGAGAGCATAGACACGCATAATTTTACGTTCGTGTAGAAAGTTGCTGGCGCGATTCAACAGTTACTTCTCTCACAGGAGAGCATAGACACCCACAACTTTACGTCCCTGTAGAAAGTTGCTGGCGCGATTCAACAGATACTTCTCTCACAGGAGAGCATAGACGCGCACAATTTTACGTCCGTGTAGAAAGTTGCTGGCGCAATTCAACAGTTACTTCTGTCACAGGAGAGCATAGACACGAACAATTTTACGTCCGTGTAGGAAGTTGCTGGCGCGATTCAACAGGTACTTCTCTCACAGGAGAGCTTAGACACGCACAATTTTACGTCCGTGTAGAAAGTTGCTGGCGCGATTCAACAGTTACTTCTCTCACAGGAGAGCATAGACACGCACAATTTTACGTCCGTGTAGAAAGTTGCTGGCGTGATTCAACAGTTACTTCTCTCACAGGAGAGCATAGACACGCACAAATTTACGTCCGTGTAGAAAGTTGCTGGCGCGATTCAACAGTTACTTCTGTCACAGGTCAGCATAGACACCCACAACTTTACGTCCCTGTAGAAAGTTGCTGGCGCGATTCAACAGATACTTCTCTCACAGGAGAGCATAGACACGCACAATTTTACGTCCGTGTAGAAAGAGTTCGGCGCGATTCAACAGATACTTCTCTCACAGTAGAGCATAGACACGCACAATTTTACGTTCATGTAGAAAGTTGTTGGCGCGATTCAACAGATACTTCTCTCACAGGAGAGCATAGACACGCACAATTTTACGTCCTTGTAGAAAGGGGCTGGCGCGATTCAACAGATACTTGTCACACAGGAGAGCATAGACACGCACAATTTTACGTCCGTGTAGAAAGGTGCTGGCGCGATTCAACAGATACTTCTCTCACAGGAGAGCATAGACACGCACAATTTTACGTCCGTGTAGATAGTTGCTGGCGCGATTCAACAGTTACTTCTCTCACAGGAGAGCGTAGATACGCACAATTTTACGTTCATGTAGAAAGTTGTTGGCGCGATTCAACAGATACTTCTCTCACAGGAGAGCATAGACACGCACAATTTTACGTCCGTGTAGAAAGTTGCTGGCGCGATTCAACAGTTACTTCTGTCACAGGAGAGCATAGACACCCACAACTTTACGTCCCTGTAGAAAGTTGCTGGCGCGATTCAACAGATACTTCTCTCACAGGAGAGCATAGACACGCACAATTTTACGTCCGTGTAGAAAGTTGCTGGCGCGATTCAACAGTTACTTCTCTCACAGGAGAGCATAGACACGCACAATTTTACGTCCGTGTAGAAAGTTGCTGGTGCGATTCAACAGTTACTTGTCTCACAGGAGAGCATAGACACGCACAATTTTACGTCCGTGTAGAAAGGTGCTGGCGCGATTCAACAGATGCTTCTCTCACAGGAGAGCATAGACACGCACAATTTTACGTCCGTGTAGAAAGGTGCTGGCGCGATTCAACAGATACTTCTCTCACAGGAGAGCATAGACACGCACAATTTTACGTCCGTGTAGATAGTTGCTGGCGCGATTCAACAGTTACTTCTTTCACAGGAGAGCATAGACACGCACATTTTACGTCCGTGTAGAAAGTTCCTGGCGCAATTCAACAGTTACTTCTCTCACAGGAGAGCATAAACACGCACAATTTTACGTCCGTGTAGAAAGTTGCTGGCGCGACTCAACAGTTACTTCTCTCACAGGAGAGCATAGACACGCACAATTTTACGTCCGTGTAGAAAGTTGCTGGCGTGATTCAACAGATACTTCTCTCACAGGAGAGCATAGACACGCACAATTTTACGTCCGTGTAGAAAGTTGCTGGCGCGATTCAGCAGTTACTTCTGTCACAGGAGAGCATAGACACCCACAACTTTACGTCCCTGTAGAAAGTTGCTGGCGCGATTCAGCAGATACTTCTCTCACAGGAGAGCATAGACACGCACAATTTTACGTCCGTGTAGAAAGTTGTCGGCGCGATTCAACAGATACTTCTCTCACAGGAGAGCATAGACACGCACAATTTTACGTTCATGTAGAAAGTTGTTGGCGCGATTCAACAGATACTTCTCTCACAAGAGAGCATAGACACGCACAATCTTACGTTCATGTAGAAAGTTGTTGGCGTGATTCAACAGATACTTCTCTCACAGGAGAGCATAGACACGCACAATTTTACGTCCGTGTAGAAAGGTGCTGGCGCGATTCAACAGATACTTGTCTCACAGGAGAGCATAGACACGCACAATTTTACGTCCGTGTAGAAAGGTGCTGGCGCGATTCAACAGATACTTCTCTCACAGGAGAGCATAGACACGCACAATTTTACGTCCATGTAGATAGTTGCTGGCGCGATTCAACAGTTACTTCTCTCACAGGAGAGCATAGACACGCACAATTTTACGTTCATGTAGAAAGTTGTTGGCGCGATTCAACAGATACTTCTCTCACAGGAGAGCATAGACACGCACAATTTTACGTCCGTGTAGAAAGTTGCTGGCGCGATTCAACAGTTACTTCTGTCACAGGAGAGCATAGACACCCACAACTTTACGTCCCTGTAGAAAGTTGCTGGTGCGATTCAACAGATACTTCCCTCACAGGAGGGCATAGACACGCACAATTTTACGTCCGTGTAGAAAGTTGCTGGCGCGATTCAACAGTTACTTCTCTCACAGGAGAGCATAGACACGCACAATTTTACGTCCGTGTAGAAAGTTGCTGGCGCGATTTAACAGTTACTTGTCTCACAGGAGAGCATAGACACGCACAATTTTACGTCCGTGTAGAAAGGTGCTGGCGCGATTCAACAGATACTTCTCTCACAGGAGAGCATAGACACGCACAATTTTACGTCCGTGTAGAAAATTGCTGGCGCGATTCAACAGTTACTTCTGTCACAGGAGAGCATACACACGCACAATTTTACGTCCGTGTAGAAAGGGTCTGGCGCGATTCAACAGATACTTCTCTCACAGGAGAGCATAGACACGCACAATTTTACGTCCGTGTAGAAAGTTGCTGGCGCGATTCAACAGTTACTTCTCTCACAGGAGAGCATAGACACGCACAATTTTACGTGCGTGTAGAAAGTTGCTGGCGCGATTCAACAGTTACTTCTCTCACAGAGGAGCATATACACGCACAATTATACGTTAGTGTAGAAAGTTGCTGGCGCGATTCAACAGATACTTGTCTCACAGGAGAGCATAGACACGCACAATTTTACGTCCGTGTAGAAAGTTGCTGGCGTGATTCAACAGTTACTTCTCTCACAGGAGAGCATAGACACGCACAATTTTACGTCCGTGTAGAAAGTTGCTGGCGCGATTCAACAGTTACTTCTCTCACAGGAGAGCATAGACACCCACAACTTTACGTCCCTGTAGAAAGTTGCTGGCGCGATTCAACAGATTCTTCTCTCACAGGAGAGCATAGACGCGCACAATTTTACGTCCGTGTATAAAGTTGCTGGCGCGATTCAACAGTTACTTCTCTCACAGGAGAGCATAGACACAAACAAATTTAAGTCCGTGTAGAAAGTTGCTGGCGCGATTCAACAGTTACTTCTGTCACAGGACAGCATAGACACCCACAACTTTACGTCCCTGTAGAAAGTTGCTGGCGCGATTCAACAGATACTTCTCTCACAGGAGAGCATAGACACGCACAATTTTACGTCCGTGTAGAAAGAGTTCGGCGCGATTCAACAGATACTTCTCTCACAGGAGAGCATAGACACGCACAATTTTACGTTCATGTAGAAAGTTGTTGGCGCGAATCAACAGATACTTCTCTCACAGGAGAGCATAGACACGCACAATTTTACGTCCTTGTAGAAAGGTGCTGGCGCGATTCAACAGATACTTGTCACCCAGGAGAGCATAGACACGCACAATTTTACGTCCGTGTCGAAAGTTGCTGGCGCGATTCAACAGTTACTTCTCTCACAGGAGAGCATAGACACGCACAATTTTACGTCCGTGTAGAAAGTTGCTGGCGCGATTCAACAGTTACTTCTCTCACAGGAGAGCATAGAGACGCACAATTTAACGTCCGTGCAGAAAGTTGCTGGCGCGATTCAACAGTTACTTCTCTCACAGGAGAGCATAGACACCCACAACTTTACGTCCCTGTAGAAAGTTGCTGGCGCGATTCAACAGATACTTCTCTCACAGGAGAGCATAGACGCGCACAATTTTAAGTCCGTGTAGAAAGTTGCTGGCGCGATTCAACAGTTACTTCTGTCACAGGAGAGCATAGACACGAACAATTTTACGTCCGTGTAGGAAGTTGCTGGCGCGATTCAACAGGTACTTCTCTCACAGGAGAGCTTAGACACGCACAATTTTACGTCCGTGTAGAAAGTTGCTGGCGCGATTTAACAGTTACTTCTCTCACAGGAGAGCATAGACACGCACAATTTTACGTACGTGTAGAAAGTTGCTGGCGTGATTCAACAGTTACTTCTCTCACAGGAGAGCATAGACACGCACAAATTTACGTCCGTGTAGAAAGTTGCTGGCGCGATTCAACAGTTACTTCTGTCACAGGACAGCATAGACACCCACAACTTTACGTCCCTGTAGAAAGTTGCTGGCGCGATTCAACAGATAATTCTCTCACAGGAGAGCATAGACACGCACAATTTTACGTCCGTGTAGAAAATGTTCGGCGCGATTCAACAGATACTTCTCTCACAGTAGAGCATAGACACGCACAATTTTACGTTCATGTAGAAAGTTGTTGGCGCGATTCAACAGATACTTCTCTCACAGGAGAGCATAGACACGCACAATTTTACGTCCTTGTAGAAAGGTGCTGGCGCGATTCAACAGATACTTGTCACACAGGAGAGCATAGACACGCACAATTTTACGTCCGTGTAGAAAGGTGCTGGCGCGATTCAACAGATACTTCTCTCACAGGAGAGCATAGACACGCACAATTTTACGTCCGTGTAGAAAGGTGCTGGCGCGATTCAACAGATACTTCTCTCACAGGAGAGCATAGACACGCACAATTTTACGTCCGTGTAGATAGTTGCTGGCGCGATTCAACAGTTACTTCTCTCACAGGAGAGCGTAGATACGCACAATTTTACGTTCATGTAGAAAGTTGTTGGCGCGATTCAACAGATAATTCTCTCACAGGAGAGCATAGACACGCACAATTTTACGTCCGTGTAGAAAGTTACTGGCGCGATTCAACAGTTACTTCTGTCACAGGAGAGCATAGACACCGACAACTTTACGTCCCTGTAGAAAGTTGCTGGCGCGATTCAACAGATACTTCTCTCACAGGAGAGCATAGACACGCACAATTTTATACGTCCGTGTAGAAAGTTGCTGGCGCGATTCAACAGTTACTTCTCTCACAGGAGAACATAGACACGCACAATTTTACGTCCGTGTAGAAAGTTGCTGGCGCGATTCAACAGTTACTTGTCTCACAGGAGAGCATAGACACGCACAATTCTACGTCCGTGTAGAAAGGTGCTGGCGCGATTCAACAGATGCTTCTCTCACAGGAGAGCATAGACACGCACAATTTTACGTCCGTGTAGAAAGGTGCTGGCGCGATTCAACAGATACTTCTCTCACAGGAGAGCATAGACACGCACAATTTTACGTCCGTGTAGATAGTTGCTGGCGCGATTCAACAGTTACTTCTGTCACAGGACAGCATAGACACCCACAACTTTACGTCCCTGTAGAAAGTTGCTGGCACGATTCAACAGATACTTCTCTCACAGGAGAGCATAGACACGCACAATTTTACGTCCGTGTAGTAAGTTGTCGGCGCGATTCAACAGATACTTCTCTCACAGGAGAGCATAGACGCGCACAATTTTACGTTCATGTAGAAAGTTGTTGGCGCGATTCAACAGATACTTCTCTCACAGGAGAGCATAGACACGCACAATTTTACGTCCGTGTAGAAAGGTGCTGGCGCGATTCAACAGATACTTGTCTCACAGGAGAGCATAGACACGCACAATTTTACGTCCGTGTAGAAAGGTGCTGGCGCGATTCAACAGATACTTCTCTCACAGGAGAGCATTGACACGCACAATTTTACGTCCGTGTAGAAAGTTGCTGGCGCGATTCAACAGTTACTTCTGTCACAGGAGAGCATAGACACTCACAACTTTACGTCCCTGTAGAAAGTTGCTGGCGCGATTCAACAGATACTTCTCTCACAGGAGAGCATAGACACGCACAATTTTACGTCCGTGTAGAAAGTTGCTGGCGCGATTCAACAGTTACTTCTCTCACAGGAGAGCATAGACACGCACAATTTTACGTCCGTGTAGAAAGTTGCTGGCGCGATTCAACAGTTACTTGTCTCACAGGAGAGCATAGACACGCACAATTTTACGTTCATGTAGAAAGTTGTTGGCGCGATTCAACAGATACTTCTCTCACAGGAGAGCATAGACACGCACAATTTTACGTCCGTGTAGAAAGGTGCTGGCGCGATTCAACAGATACTTCTCTCACAGGAGAGCATAGACACGCACAATTTTACGTCCGTGTAGATAGTTGCTGGCGCGATTCAACAGTTACTTCTCTCACAGGAGAGCATATACACGCACAATTTTACGTCCGTGTAGAAAGTTGCTGGCGCGACTCAACAGTTACTTCTCTCACAGGAGAGCATAGACACGCACAATTTTACGTCCGTGTAGAAAGTTGCTGGCGCGACTCACCAGTTACTTCTCTCACAGGAGAGCATAGACACGCACAATTTTACGTCCGTGTAGAAAATTGCTGGCGCGATTCAACAGTTACTTCTGTCACAGGAGAGCATACACACGCACAATTTTACGTCCGTGTAGAAAGTTGCTGGCGCGATTCAACAGATACTTCTCTCACAGGAGAGCATAGACACGCACAATTTTACGTCCGTGTAGAAAGCTGCTGGCGCGATTCAACAGTTACTTGTCTCATAGGAGAGTATAGACACGCACAATTTTACGTCCGTGTAGAAAGTTGCTGGCGCGATTCAACTGTTACTTCTCTCACAGGAGAGCATAGACACGCACAATTTTACGTGCGTGTAGAAAGTTGCTGGCGCGATTCAACAGTTACTTCTCTCACACAGGAGCATATACGCGCACAATTTTACGTCCGTGTAGAAAGTTGCTGGCGCGATTCAACAGATACTTGTCTCACAGGAGAGCATAGACACGCACAATTTTACGTCCGTGTAGAAAGTTGCTGGTTCGATTCAACAGATACTTATCTCACAGGAGAGCATAGACACGCACAATTTTACGTCCGTGTAGAAAGTTGCTGGCGCGATTCAACAGTTACTTGTCTCACAGGAGAGCATAGACACGCACAATTTTACGTCCGTGTCGAAAGTTGCTGGCGCGATTCAACAGTTATTACTTCTCTCACAGGAGAGCATAGACACGCACAATTTTACGTCCGTGTAGAAAGTTGCTGGCGCGATTCAACAGTTACTTCTCTCACAGGAGAGCATAGAGACGCACAATTTTACGTCCGTGTAGAAAGTTGCTGGCGCGATTCAACAGTTACTTCTCTCACAGGAGAGCATAGACACGCACAATTTTACGTCCGTGTAGAAAGTTGCCGGCGTGATTCAACAGTTACTTCTCTCACAGGAGAGCATAGACACGCATAATTTTACGTTCGTGTAGAAAGTTGCTGGCGCGATTCAACAGTTACTTCTCTCACAGGAGAGCATAGACACCCACAACTTTACGTCCCTGTAGAAAGTTGCTGGCGCGATTCAACAGATACTTCTCTCACAGGAGAGCATAGACGCGCACAATTTTACGTCCGTGTAGAAAGTTGCTGGCGCGATTCAACAGTTACTTCTGTCACAGGAGAGCATAGACACGAACAATTTTACGTCCGTGTAGGAAGTTGCTGGCGCGATTCAACAGGTACTTCTCACACAGGAGAGCTTAGACACGCACAATTTTACGTCCGTGTAGAAAGTTGCTGGCGCGATTCAACAGTTACTTCTCTCACAGGAGAGCATAGACACGCACAATTTTACGTCCGTGTAGAAAGTTGCTGGCGTGATTCAACAGTTACTTCTCTCACAGGAGAGCATAGACACGCACAAATTTACGTCCGTGTAGAAAGTTGCTGGCGCGATTCAACAGTTACTTCTGTCACAGGACAGCATAGACACCCACAACTTTACGTCCCTGTAGAAAGTTGCTGGCGCGATTCAACAGATACTTCTCTCACAGGAGAGCATAGACACGCACAATTTTACGTCCGTGTAGAAAGAGTTCGGCGCGATTCAACAGATACTTCTCTCACAGGAGAGCATAGACACGCACAATTTTACGTTCATGTAGAAAGTTGTTGGCGCGATTCAACAGATACTTCTCTCACAGGAGAGCATAGACACGCACAATTTTACGTCCTTGTAAAAAGGTGTTGGCGCGATTCAACAGATACTTGTCACACAGGAGAGCATAGACACGCACAATTTTACGTCCGTGTAGAAAGGTGCTGGCGCGATTCAACAGATACTTCTCTCACAGGAGAGCATAGACACGCACAATTTTACGTACGTGTAGAAAGGTGCTGGCGCGATTCAACAGATACTTCTCTCACAGGAGAGCATAGACACGCACAATTTTACGTCCGTGTAGATAGTTGATGGCGCGATTCAACAGTTACTTCTCTCACAGGAGAGCGTAGATACGCACAATTTTACGTTCATGTAGAAAGTTGTTGGCGCGATTCAACAGATACTTCTCTCACAGGAGAGCATAGACACGCACAATTTTACGTCCGTGTAGAAAGTTGCTGGCGCGATTCAACAGTTACTTCTGTCACAGGAGAGCATAGACACCCACAACTTTACGTCCCTGTAGAAAGTTGCTGGCGCGATTCAACAGATACTTCTCTCACAGGAGAGCATAGACACGCACAATTTTACGTCCGTGTAGAAAGTTGCTGGCGCGATTCAACAGTTACTTCTCTCACAGGAGAGCATAGACACGCACAATTTTACGTCCGTGTAGAAAGTTGCTGGTGCGATTCAACAGTTACTTGTCTCACAGGAGAGCATAGACACGCACAATTTTACGTCCGTGTAGAAAGGTGCTGGCGCGATTCAACAGATGCTTCTCTCACAGGAGAGCATAGACACGCACAATTTTACGTCCGTGTAGAAAGGTGCTGGCGCGATTCAACAGATACTTCTCTCACAGGAGAGCATAGACACGCACAATTTTACGTCCATGTAGATAGTTGCTGGCGCGATTCAACAGTTACTTCTCTCACAGGAGAGCATAGACACGCACAATTTTACGTTCATGTAGAAAGTTGTTGGCGCGATTCAACAGATACTTCTCTCACAGGAGAGCATAGACACGCACAATTTTACGTCCGTGTAGAAAGTTGCTGGCGCGATTCAACAGTTACTTCTGTCACAGGAGAGCATAGACACCCACAACTTTACGTCCCTGTAGAAAGTTGCTGGTGCGATTCAACAGATACTTCCCGCACAGGAGGGCATAGACACGCACAATTTTACGTCCGTGTAGAAAGTTGCTGGCGCGATTCAACAGTTACTTCTCTCACAGGAGAGCATAGACACGCACAATTTTACGTCCGTGTAGAAAGTTGCTGGCGCGATTTAACAGTTACTTGTCTCACAGGAGAGCATAGACACGCACAATTTTACGTCCGTGTAGAAAGGTGCTGGCGCGATTCAACAGATACTTCTCTCACAGGAGAGCATAGACACGCACAATTTTACGTCCGTGTAGAAAGGTGCTGGCGCGATTCAACAGATACTTCTCTCACAGGAGAGCATAGACACGCACAATTTTACGTCCGTGTAGATAGTTTCTGGCGCGATTCAACAGTTACTTCTCTCACAGGATAGCATAGACACGCACAATTTTACGTCCGTGTAGAAAGTTCCTGGCGCGATTCAACAGTTACTTCTCTCACAGGAGAGCATAGACACGCACAATTTTACGTCCGTGTAGAAAGTTGCTGGCGCGACTCAACAGTTACTTCTCTCAAAGGAGAGCATAGACACGCACAATTTTACGTCCGTGTAGAAAGTTGCTGGCGTGATTCAACAGATACTTCTCTCACAGGAGAGCATAGACACGCACAATTTTACGTCCGTGTAGAAAATTGCTGGCGCGATTCAACAGTTACTTCTGTCACAGGAGAGCATACACACGCACAATTTTACGTCCGTGTAGAAAGTTGCTGGCGCGATTCAACAGATACTTCTCTCACAGGAGAGCATAGACACGCACAATTTTACGTCCGTGTAGAAAGTTGCTGGCGCGATTCAACAGTTACTTCTCTCACAGGAGAGCATAGACACGCACAATTTTACGTGCGTGTAGAAAGTTGCTGGCGCGATTCAACAGTTACTTCTCTCACAGAGGAGCATATACACGCACAATTTTACGTTCGTGTAGAAAGTTGCTGGCGCGATTCAACAGATACTTGTCTCACAGGAGAGCATAGACACGCACAATTTTACGTCAGTGTAGAAAGTTGCTGGCGTGATTCAACAGTTACTTCTCTCACAGGAGAGCATAGACACGCACAATTTTACGTCCGTGTAGAAAGTTGCTGGCGCGATTCAACAGTTACTTCTCTCACAGGAGAGCATAGACACCCACAACTTTACGTCCCCGTAGAAAGTTGCTGGCGCGATTCAACAGATTCTTCTCTCACAGGAGAGCATAGACGCGCACAATTTTACGTCCGTGTATAAAGTTGCTGGCGCGATTCAACAGTTACTTCTCTCACAGGAGAGCATAGACACGCACAAATTTACGTCCGTGTAGAAAGTTGCTGGCGCGATTCAACAGTTACTTCTGTCACAGGACAGCATAGACACCCACAACTTTACGTCCCTGTAGAAAGTTGCTGGCGCGATTCAACAGATACTTCACTCACAGGAGAGCATAGACACGCACAATTTTACGTCCGTGTAGAAAGAGTTCGGCGCGATTCAACAGATACTTCTCTCACAGGAGAGCATAGACACGCACAATTTTACGTTCATGTAGAAAGTTGTTGGCGCGATTCAACAGATACTTCTCTCACAGGAGAGCATAGACACGCACAATTTTACGTCCTTGTAGAAAGGTGCTGGCGCGATTCAACAGATACTTGTCACACAGGAGAGCATAGACACGCACAATTTTACGTCCGTGTAGAAAGGTGCTGGCGCGATTCAACAGATACTTCTCTCACAGGAGAGCATAGACACGCACAATTTTACGTACGTGTAGAAAGGTGCTGGCGCGATTCAACAGATACTTCTCTCACAGGAGAGCATAGACACGCACAATTTTACGTCCGTGTAGATAGTTGCTGGCGCGATTCAACAGTTACTTCTCTCACAGGAGAGCGTAGATACGCACAATTTTACGTTCATGTAGAAAGTTGTTGGCGCGATTCAACAGATACTTCTCTCACAGGAGAGCATAGACACGCACAATTTTACGTCCGTGTAGAAAGTTGCTGGCGCGATTCAACAGTTACTTCTGTCACAGGAGAGCATAGACACCCACAACTTTACGTCCCTGTAGAAAGTTGCTGGCGCGATTCAACAGATACTTCTCTCACAGGAGAGCATAGACACGCACAATTTTACGTCCGTGTAGAAAGTTGCTGGCGCGATTCAACAGTTACTTCTCTCACAGGAGAGCATAGACACGCACAATTTTACGTCCGTGTAGAAAGTTGCTGGTGCGATTCAACAGTTACTTGTCTCACAGGAGAGCATAGACACGCACAATTTTACGTCCGTGTAGAAAGGTGCTGGCGCGATTCAACAGATGCTTCTCTCACAGGAGAGCATAGACACGCACAATTTTACGTCCGTGTAGAAAGGTGCTGGCGCGATTCAACAGATACTTCTCTCACAGGAGAGCATAGACACGCACAATTTTACGTCCATGTAGATAGTTGCTGGCGCGATTCAACAGTTACTTCTCTCACAGGAGAGCATAGACACGCACAATTTTACGTTCATGTAGAAAGTTGTTGGCGCGATTCAACAGATACTTCTCTCACAGGAGAGCATAGACACGCACAATTTTACGTCCGTGTAGAAAGTTGCTGGCGCGATTCAACAGTTACTTCTGTCACAGGAGAGCATAGACACCCACAACTTTACGTCCCTGTAGAAAGTTGCTGGTGCGATTCAACAGATACTTCCCGCACAGGAGGGCATAGACACGCACAATTTTACGTCCGTGTAGAAAGTTGCTGGCGCGATTCAACAGTTACTTCTCTCACAGGAGAGCATAGACACGCACAATTTTACGTCCGTGTAGAAAGTTGCTGGCGCGATTTAACAGTTACTTGTCTCACAGGAGAGCATAGACACGCACAATTTTACGTCCGTGTAGAAAGGTGCTGGCGCGATTCAACAGATACTTCTCTCACAGGAGAGCATAGACACGCACAATTTTACGTCCGTGTAGAAAGGTGCTGGCGCGATTCAACAGATACTTCTCTCACAGGAGAGCATAGACACGCACAATTTTACGTCCGTGTAGATAGTTTCTGGCGCGATTCAACAGTTACTTCTCTCACAGGATAGCATAGACACGCACAATTTTACGTCCGTGTAGAAAGTTCCTGGCGCGATTCAACAGTTACTTCTCTCACAGGAGAGCATAGACACGCACAATTTTACGTCCGTGTAGAAAGTTGCTGGCGCGACTCAACAGTTACTTCTCTCAAAGGAGAGCATAGACACGCACAATTTTACGTCCGTGTAGAAAGTTGCTGGCGTGATTCAACAGATACTTCTCTCACAGGAGAGCATAGACACGCACAATTTTACGTCCGTGTAGAAAGCTGCTGGCGCGATTCAACAGTTACTTGTCTCATAGGAGAGTATAGACACGCACAATTTTACGTCCGTGTAGAAAGTTGCTGGCGCGATTCAACTGTTACTTCTCTCACAGGAGAGCATAGACACGCACAATTTTACGTGCGTGTAGAAAGTTGCTGGCGCGATTCAACAGTTACTTCTCTCACACAGGAGCATATACGCGCACAATTTTACGTCCGTGTAGAAAGTTGCTGGCGCGATTCAACAGATACTTGTCTCACAGGAGAGCATAGACACGCACAATTTTACGTCCGTGTAGAAAGTTGCTGGTTCGATTCAACAGATACTTATCTCACAGGAGAGCATAGACACGCACAATTTTACGTCCGTGTAGAAAGTTGCTGGCGCGATTCAACAGTTACTTGTCTCACAGGAGAGCATAGACATGCACAATTTTACGTCCGTGTCGAAAGTTGCTGGCGCGATTCAACAGTTACTTGTCTCACAGGAGAGCATAGACACGCACAATTTTACGTCCGTGTCGAAAGTTGCTGGCGCGATTCAACAGTTATTACTTCTCTCACAGGAGAGCATAGACACGCACAATTTTACGTCCGTGTAGAAAGTTGCTGGCGCGATTCAACAGTTACTTCTCTCACAGGAGAGCATAGAGACGCACAATTTTACGTCCGTGTAGAAAGTTGCTGGCGCGATTCAACAGTTACTTCTCTCACAGGAGAGCATAGACACGCACAATTTTACGTCCGTGTAGAAAGTTGCCGGCGTGATTCAACAGTTACTTCTCTCACAGGAGAGCATAGACACGCATAATTTTACGTTCGTGTAGAAAGTTGCTGGCGCGATTCAACAGTTACTTCTCTCACAGGAGAGCATAGACACCCACAACTTTACGTCCCTGTAGAAAGTTGCTGGCGCGATTCAACAGATACTTCTCTCACAGGAGAGCATAGACGCGCACAATTTTACGTCCGTGTAGAAAGTTGCTGGCGCGATTCAACAGTTACTTCTGTCACAGGAGAGCATAGACACGAACAATTTTACGTCCGTGTAGGAAGTTGCTGGCGCGATTCAACAGGTACTTCTCACACAGGAGAGCTTAGACACGCACAATTTTACGTCCGTGTAGAAAGTTGCTGGCGCGATTCAACAGTTACTTCTCTCACAGGAGAGCATAGACACGCACAATTTTACGTCCGTGTAGAAAGTTGCTGGCGTGATTCAACAGTTACTTCTCTCACAGGAGAGCATAGACACGCACAAATTTACGTCCGTGTAGAAAGTTGCTGGCGCGATTCAACAGTTACTTCTGTCACAGGACAGCATAGACACCCACAACTTTACGTCCCTGTAGAAAGTTGCTGGCGCGATTCAACAGATACTTCTCTCACAGGAGAGCATAGACACGCACAATTTTACGTCCGTGTAGAAAGAGTTCGGCGCGATTCAACAGATACTTCTCTCACAGGAGAGCATAGACACGCACAATTTTACGTTCATGTAGAAAGTTGTTGGCGCGATTCAACAGATACTTCTCTCACAGGAGAGCATAGACACGCACAATTTTACGTCCTTGTAAAAAGGTGTTGGCGCGATTCAACAGATACTTGTCACACAGGAGAGCATAGACACGCACAATTTTACGTCCGTGTAGAAAGGTGCTGGCGCGATTCAACAGATACTTCTCTCACAGGAGAGCATAGACACGCACAATTTTACGTACGTGTAGAAAGGTGCTGGCGCGATTCAACAGATACTTCTCTCACAGGAGAGCATAGACACGCACAATTTTACGTCCGTGTAGATAGTTGATGGCGCGATTCAACAGTTACTTCTCTCACAGGAGAGCGTAGATACGCACAATTTTACGTTCATGTAGAAAGTTGTTGGCGCGATTCAACAGATACTTCTCTCACAGGAGAGCATAGACACGCACAATTTTACGTCCGTGTAGAAAGTTGCTGGCGCGATTCAACAGTTACTTCTGTCACAGGAGAGCATAGACACCCACAACTTTACGTCCCTGTAGAAAGTTGCTGGCGCGATTCAACAGATACTTCTCTCACAGGAGAGCATAGACACGCACAATTTTACGTCCGTGTAGAAAGTTGCTGGCGCGATTCAACAGTTACTTCTCTCACAGGAGAGCATAGACACGCACAATTTTACGTCCGTGTAGAAAGTTGCTGGTGCGATTCAACAGTTACTTGTCTCACAGGAGAGCATAGACACGCACAATTTTACGTCCGTGTAGAAAGGTGCTGGCGCGATTCAACAGATGCTTCTCTCACAGGAGAGCATAGACACGCACAATTTTACGTCCGTGTAGAAAGGTGCTGGCGCGATTCAACAGATACTTCTCTCACAGGAGAGCATAGACACGCACAATTTTACGTCCATGTAGATAGTTGCTGGCGCGATTCAACAGTTACTTCTCTCACAGGAGAGCATAGACACGCACAATTTTACGTTCATGTAGAAAGTTGTTGGCGCGATTCAACAGATACTTCTCTCACAGGAGAGCATAGACACGCACAATTTTACGTCCGTGTAGAAAGTTGCTGGCGCGATTCAACAGTTACTTCTGTCACAGGAGAGCATAGACACCCACAACTTTACGTCCCTGTAGAAAGTTGCTGGTGCGATTCAACAGATACTTCCCGCACAGGAGGGCATAGACACGCACAATTTTACGTCCGTGTAGAAAGTTGCTGGCGCGATTCAACAGTTACTTCTCTCACAGGAGAGCATAGACACGCACAATTTTACGTCCGTGTAGAAAGTTGCTGGCGCGATTTAACAGTTACTTGTCTCACAGGAGAGCATAGACACGCACAATTTTACGTCCGTGTAGAAAGGTGCTGGCGCGATTCAACAGATACTTCTCTCACAGGAGAGCATAGACACGCACAATTTTACGTCCGTGTAGAAAGGTGCTGGCGCGATTCAACAGATACTTCTCTCACAGGAGAGCATAGACACGCACAATTTTACGTCCGTGTAGATAGTTTCTGGCGCGATTCAACAGTTACTTCTCTCACAGGATAGCATAGACACGCACAATTTTACGTCCGTGTAGAAAGTTCCTGGCGCGATTCAACAGTTACTTCTCTCACAGGAGAGCATAGACACGCACAATTTTACGTCCGTGTAGAAAGTTGCTGGCGCGACTCAACAGTTACTTCTCTCAAAGGAGAGCATAGACACGCACAATTTTACGTCCGTGTAGAAAGTTGCTGGCGTGATTCAACAGATACTTCTCTCACAGGAGAGCATAGACACGCACAATTTTACGTCCGTGTAGAAAATTGCTGGCGCGATTCAACAGTTACTTCTGTCACAGGAGAGCATACACACGCACAATTTTACGTCCGTGTAGAAAGTTGCTGGCGCGATTCAACAGATACTTCTCTCACAGGAGAGCATAGACACGCACAATTTTACGTCCGTGTAGAAAGTTGCTGGCGCGATTCAACAGTTACTTCTCTCACAGGAGAGCATAGACACGCACAATTTTACGTGCGTGTAGAAAGTTGCTGGCGCGATTCAACAGTTACTTCTCTCACAGAGGAGCATATACACGCACAATTTTACGTTCGTGTAGAAAGTTGCTGGCGCGATTCAACAGATACTTGTCTCACAGGAGAGCATAGACACGCACAATTTTACGTCAGTGTAGAAAGTTGCTGGCGTGATTCAACAGTTACTTCTCTCACAGGAGAGCATAGACACGCACAATTTTACGTCCGTGTAGAAAGTTGCTGGCGCGATTCAACAGTTACTTCTCTCACAGGAGAGCATAGACACCCACAACTTTACGTCCCCGTAGAAAGTTGCTGGCGCGATTCAACAGATTCTTCTCTCACAGGAGAGCATAGACGCGCACAATTTTACGTCCGTGTATAAAGTTGCTGGCGCGATTCAACAGTTACTTCTCTCACAGGAGAGCATAGACACGCACAAATTTACGTCCGTGTAGAAAGTTGCTGGCGCGATTCAACAGTTACTTCTGTCACAGGACAGCATAGACACCCACAACTTTACGTCCCTGTAGAAAGTTGCTGGCGCGATTCAACAGATACTTCACTCACAGGAGAGCATAGACACGCACAATTTTACGTCCGTGTAGAAAGAGTTCGGCGCGATTCAACAGATACTTCTCTCACAGGAGAGCATAGACACGCACAATTTTACGTTCATGTAGAAAGTTGTTGGCGCGATTCAACAGATACTTCTCTCACAGGAGAGCATAGACACGCACAATTTTACGTCCTTGTAGAAAGGTGCTGGCGCGATTCAACAGATACTTGTCACACAGGAGAGCATAGACACGCACAATTTTACGTCCGTGTAGAAAGGTGCTGGCGCGATTCAACAGATACTTCTCTCACAGGAGAGCATAGACACGCACAATTTTACGTACGTGTAGAAAGGTGCTGGCGCGATTCAACAGATACTTCTCTCACAGGAGAGCATAGACACGCACAATTTTACGTCCGTGTAGATAGTTGCTGGCGCGATTCAACAGTTACTTCTCTCACAGGAGAGCGTAGATACGCACAATTTTACGTTCATGTAGAAAGTTGTTGGCGCGATTCAACAGATACTTCTCTCACAGGAGAGCATAGACACGCACAATTTTACGTCCGTGTAGAAAGTTGCTGGCGCGATTCAACAGTTACTTCTGTCACAGGAGAGCATAGACACCCACAACTTTACGTCCCTGTAGAAAGTTGCTGGCGCGATTCAACAGATACTTCTCTCACAGGAGAGCATAGACACGCACAATTTTACGTCCGTGTAGAAAGTTGCTGGCGCGATTCAACAGTTACTTCTCTCACAGGAGAGCATAGACACGCACAATTTTACGTCCGTGTAGAAAGTTGCTGGTGCGATTCAACAGTTACTTGTCTCACAGGAGAGCATAGACACGCACAATTTTACGTCCGTGTAGAAAGGTGCTGGCGCGATTCAACAGATGCTTCTCTCACAGGAGAGCATAGACACGCACAATTTTACGTCCGTGTAGAAAGGTGCTGGCGCGATTCAACAGATACTTCTCTCACAGGAGAGCATAGACACGCACAATTTTACGTCCATGTAGATAGTTGCTGGCGCGATTCAACAGTTACTTCTCTCACAGGAGAGCATAGACACGCACAATTTTACGTTCATGTAGAAAGTTGTTGGCGCGATTCAACAGATACTTCTCTCACAGGAGAGCATAGACACGCACAATTTTACGTCCGTGTAGAAAGTTGCTGGCGCGATTCAACAGTTACTTCTGTCACAGGAGAGCATAGACACCCACAACTTTACGTCCCTGTAGAAAGTTGCTGGTGCGATTCAACAGATACTTCCCGCACAGGAGGGCATAGACACGCACAATTTTACGTCCGTGTAGAAAGTTGCTGGCGCGATTCAACAGTTACTTCTCTCACAGGAGAGCATAGACACGCACAATTTTACGTCCGTGTAGAAAGTTGCTGGCGCGATTTAACAGTTACTTGTCTCACAGGAGAGCATAGACACGCACAATTTTACGTCCGTGTAGAAAGGTGCTGGCGCGATTCAACAGATACTTCTCTCACAGGAGAGCATAGACACGCACAATTTTACGTCCGTGTAGAAAGGTGCTGGCGCGATTCAACAGATACTTCTCTCACAGGAGAGCATAGACACGCACAATTTTACGTCCGTGTAGATAGTTTCTGGCGCGATTCAACAGTTACTTCTCTCACAGGATAGCATAGACACGCACAATTTTACGTCCGTGTAGAAAGTTCCTGGCGCGATTCAACAGTTACTTCTCTCACAGGAGAGCATAGACACGCACAATTTTACGTCCGTGTAGAAAGTTGCTGGCGCGACTCAACAGTTACTTCTCTCAAAGGAGAGTATAGACACGCACAATTTTACGTCCGTGTAGAAAGTTGCTGGCGTGATTCAACAGATACTTCTCTCACAGGAGAGCATAGACACGCACAATTTTACGTCCGTGTAGAAAATTGCTGGCGCGATTCAACAGTTACTTCTGTCACAGGAGAGCATACACACGCACAATTTTACGTCCGTGTAGAAAGTTGCTGGCGCGATTCAACAGATACTTCTCTCACAGGAGAGCATAGACACGCACAATTTTACGTCCGTGTAGAAAGTTGCTGGCGCGATTCAACCGTTACTTCTCTCATAGGAGAGCATAGACACGCACAATTTTACGTGCGTGTAGAAAGTTGCAGGCGCGATTCAACAGTTACTTCTCTCACAGAGGAGCATATACACGCACAATTTTACGTCCGTGTAGAAAGTTGCTGGCGCGATTCAACAGATACTTGTCTCACAGGAGAGCATAGACACGCACAATTTTACGTCCGTGTAGAAAGTTGCTGGCGTGATTCAGCAGATACTTCTCTCACAGGAGAGCATAGACACGCACAATTTTACGTCCGTGTAGAAAGGTGCTGGCGCGATTCATCAGATACTTCTCTCACAGGAGAGCATAGACACGCACAATTTTACGTCCGTGTAGAAAGTTCCTGGCGCGATTCAACAGTTACTTCTCTCACAGGAGAGCATAGACACGCACAATTTTACGTCCGTGTAGAAAGTTGCTGGCGCGACTCAACAGTTACTTCTCTCACAGGAGAGCATAGACACGCACAATTTTACGTCCGTGTAGAAAATTGCTGGCGCGACTCAACAGTTACTTCTCTCACAGGAGAGCATAGACACGCACAATTTTACGTCCGTGTAGAAAGATGCTGGCGTGATTCAATTGATACTTCTCTCACAGGAGAGCATAGACACGCATAATTTTACGTCCGTGTAGAAAGTTGCTGGCGCGATTCAACAGTTACTTCTGTCACAGGAGAGCATAGACACCCACAACTTTACGTCCCTGTAGAAAGTTGCTGGCGCGATTCACAGATACTTCTCTCACAGGAGAGCATAGACACGCACAATTTTACGTACGTGTAGAAAGTTGTCGGCGCGATTCAACAGATACTTCTCTCACAGGAGAGCATAGACACGCACAATTTTACGTTCATGTAGAAAGTTGTTGGCGCGATTCAACAGATACTTCTCTCACAGGAGAGCATAGACACGCACAATTTTACGTTCATGTAGAAAGTTGTTGGCGCGATTCAACAGATACTTCTCTCACAGGAGAGCATAGACACGCACAATTTTACGTCCGTGTAGAAAGGTGCTGGCGCGATTCAACAGATACTTCTCTCACAGGAGAGCATAGACACGCACAATTTTACGTACGTGTTAAAAGGTGCTGGCGCGATTCAACAGATACTTCTCTCACAGGAGAGCATAGACACGCACAATTTTACGTCCGTGTAGATAGTTGCTGGCGCGATTCAACAGTTACTTCTCTCACAGGAGAGCGTAGATACGCACAATTTTACGTTCATGTAGAAAGTTGTTGGCGCGATTCAACAGATACTTCTCTCACAGGAGAGCATAGACACGCACAATTTTACGTCCGTGTAGAAAGTTGCTGGCGCGATTCAACAGTTACTTCTGTCACAGGAGAGCATAGACACCCACAACTTTACGTCCCTGTAGAAAGTTGCTGGCGCGATTCAACAGATACTTCTCTCACAGGAGAGCATAGACACGCACAATTTTACGTCCGTGTAGAAAGTTGCTGGCGCGATTCAACAGTTACTTCTCTCACAGGAGAGCATAGACACGCACAATTTTACGTCCGTGTAGAAAGTTGCTGGCGCGATTCAACAGTTACTTGTCTCACAGGAGAGCATAGACACGCACAATTTTACGTCCGTGTAGAAAGGTGCTGGCGCGATTCAACAGATGCTTCTCTCACAGGAGAGCATAGACACGCACAATTTTACGTCCGTGTAGAAAGGTGCTGGCGCGATTCAACAGATACTTCTCTCACAGGAGAGCATAGACACGCATAATTTTACGTCCGTGTAGATAGTTCCTGGCGCGATTCAACAGTTACTTCTCTCACAGGAGAGCATAGATACGCACAATTTTACGTTCATGTAGAAAGTTGTTGGCGCGATTCAACAGATGCTTCTCTCACAGGAGAGCATAGACACGCACAATTTTACGTCCGTGTAGAAAGTTGCTGGCGCGACTCAACAGTTACTTCTCTCTCAGGAGAGCATAGACACGCACAATTTTACGTCCGTGTAGAAAGTTGGTGGCGCGACTCAACAGTTACTTCTCTCACAGGAGAGCATAGACACGCACAATTTTACGTCCGTGTAGAAAATTGCTGGCGCGATTCAACAGTTACTTCTCTCACAGGAGAGCATAGACACGCACAATTTTACGTCCGTGTAGCAAGTTGCTGGCGCGATTCAACAGTTACTTGTCTCACAGGAGAGCATAGACACGCACAATTTTACGTCCGTGTAGAAAGAGTTCGGCGCGATTCAACAGATACTTCTCTCACAGGAGAGCATAGACACGCACAATTTTACGTCCGTGTAGAAAGGCGCTGGCGCGATTCAACAGTTACTTCTCTCACAGTAGAGCATACACACGCACAATTTTACGTACGTGTATAAAGTTGCTGGCGCGACTCAACAGTTACTTCTCTCACAGGAGAGCATAGACACGCACAATTTTACGTCCGTGTAGAAAGTTGCTGGCGTGATTCAACAGATACTTCTCTCACAGGAGAGCATAGACACGCACAATTTTACGTCCGTGTAGATAGTTGCTGGCGCGATTCAACAGTTACTTCTCTCACAGGAGAGCATAGACACGCACAATTTTACGTTCATGTAGAAAGATGTTGGCGCGATTCAACAGATACTTCTCTCACAGGAGAGCATAGACACGCACAATTTTACGTCCGTGTAGAAAGTTGCTGGCGCGATTCAACTGTTACTTCTGTCACAGGAGAGCATAGACACCCACAACTTTACGTCCCTGTAGAAAGTTGCTGGCGCGATTCAACAGATACTTCTCTCACAGGAGGGCATAGACACGCACAATTTTACGTCCGTGTAGAAAGTTGCTGGCGCGATTCAACAGTTACTTCTCTCACAGGAGAGCATAGACACGCACAATTTTAAGTCCGTGTAGAAAGTTGCTGGCGCGATTCAACAGTTACTTGTCTCACAGGAGAGCATAGACACGCACAATTTTACGTCCGTGTAGAAAGGTGCTGGCGCGATTCAACAGATACTTCTCTCACAGGAGAGCATAGACACGCACAATTTTACGTCCGTGTAGAAAGGTGCTGGCGCTTTTCAACAGATACTTCTCTCACAGGAGAGCATAGACACGCACAATTTTACGTCCGTGTAGATAGTTGCTGGCGCGATTCAACAGTTACTTCTCTCACAGGAGAGCATAGACACGCACAATTTTTCGTTCGTGTAGAAAGTTCCTGGCGCGATTCAACAGTTACTTCTCTCACAGGAGAGCATAGACACGCACAATTTTACGTCCGTGTAGAAAGTTGCTGGCGCGACTCAACAGTTACTTCTCTCACAGGAGAGCATAGACACGCACAATTTTACGTCCGTGTAGAAAGTTGGTGGCGCGACTCAACAGTTACTTCTCTCACAGGAGAGCATAGACACGCACAATTTTACGTCCGTGTAGAAAGTTGCTGGCGCGATTCAACAGTTACTTCTCTCACAGGAGAGCATAGACACGCACAATTTTACGTCCGTGTAGCAAGTTGCTGGCGCGATTCAACAGTTACTTGTCTCACAGGAGAGCATAGACACGCACAATTTTACGTCCGTGTAGAAAGGTGCTGGCGCGATTCAACAGATACTTCTCTCACAGGAGAGCATAGACACGCACAATTTTACGTCCGTGTAGAAAGGTGCTGGCGCGATTCAACAGATACTTCTCTCACAGGAGAGCATAGACACGCACAATATTACGTCCGTGTAGATAGTTACTGGCGCGATTCAACAGTTACTTCTCTCACAGGAGAGCATAGACACGCACAATTTTTCGTCCGTGTAGAAAGTTCCTGGCGCGAATCAACAATTACTTCTCTCACAGGAGAGCATAGACACGCAGAATTTTACTTCGGTGTAGAAAGTTGCTGGCGCGACTCAACAGGTACTTCTCTCACAGTAGAGCATAGACACGCACAATTTTACGTACGTGCATAAAGTTGCTGGCGCGACTCAACAGTTACTTCTCTCACAGGAGAGCATAGACACGCACAATTTTACGTCCGTGTAGATAGTTGCTGGCGCGATTCAACAGTTTCTTCTCTCACAGGAGAGCATAGACACGCACAATTTTACGTTCATGTAGAAAGTTGTTGGCGCGATTCAACAGATACTTCTCTCACAGGAGAGCATAGACACGCACAATTTTACGTCCGTGTAGAAAGTTGCTGGCGCGATTCAACAGTTACTTCTGTCACAGGAGAGCATAGACACCCACAACTTTACGTCCCTGTAGAAAGTTGCTGGCGCGATTCAACAGATACTTCTCTCACAGGAGGGCATAGACACGCACAATTTTACGTCCGTGTAGAAAGTTGCTGGCGCGAATCAACAGTTACTTCTCTCACAGGAGAGCATAGACACGCACAATTTTACGTCCGTGTAGAAAGTTGTTGGCGTGATTCAACAGATACTTCTCTCACAGGAGAGCATAGACACGCACAATTTTACGTCCGTGTAGAAAGGTGCTGGTGCGATTCAACAGATACTTGTCTCACAGGAGAGCATAGACACGCACAATTTTACGTCCGTGTAGAAAGGTGCTGGCGCGATTCAACAGATACTTCTCTCACAGGAGAGCATAGACACGCACAATTTTACGTCCATGTAGATAGTTGCTGGCGCGATTCAACAGTTACTTCTCTCACAGGAGAGCATAGACACGCACAATTTTACGTTCATGTAGAAAGTTGTTGGCGCGATTCAACAGATACTTCTCTCACAGGAGAGCATAGACACACACAATTTTGCGTCCGTGTAGAAAGTTGCTGGCGCGATTCAACAGTTACTTCTGTCACAGGAGAGCATAGACACCCACAACTTTACGTCCCTGTAGAAAGTTGCTGGTGCGATTCAACAGATACTTCCCTCACAGGAGGGCATAGACACGCACAATTTTACGTACGTGTAGAAAGTTGCTGGCGCGATTCAACAGTTACTTCTCTCACAGGAGAGCATAGACACGCACAATTTTACGTCCGTGTAGAAAGTTGCTGGCGCGATTTAACAGTTACTTGTCTCACAGGAGAGCATAGACACGCACAATTTTACGTCCGTGTAGAAAGGTGCTGGCGCGATTCAACAGATACTTCTCTCACAGGAGAGCATAAATACGCACAATTTTACGTCCGTGTAGAAAGGTGCTGGCGCGATTCAACAGATACTTCTCTCACAGGAGAGCATAGACACGCACAGTTTTACGTCCGTGTAGATAGTTTCTGGCGCGATTCAACAGTTACTTCTCTCACAGGATAGCATAGACACGCACAATTTTACGTCCGTGTAGAAAGTTCCTGGCGCGATTCAACAGTTACTTCTCTCACAGGAGAGCATAGACACGCACAATTTTACGTCCGTGTAGAAAGTTGCTGGCGCGACTCAACAGTTACTTCTCTCAAAGGAGAGCATAGACACGCACAATTTTACGTCCGTGTAGAAAGTTGCTGGCGTGATTCAACAGATACTTCTCTCACAGGAGAGCATAGACACGCACAATTTTACGTCCGTGTAGAAAATTGCTGGCGCGATTCAACAGTTACTTCTGTCACAGGAGAGCATACACACGCACAATTTTACGTCCGTGTAGAAAGTTGCTGGCGCGATTCAACAGATACTTCTCTCACAGGAGAGCATAGACACGCACAATTTTACGTCCGTGTAGAAAGTTGCTGGCGCGATTCAACCGTTACTTCTCTCATAGGAGAGCATAGACACGCACAATTTTACGTGCGTGTAGAAAGTTGCAGGCGCGATTCAACAGTTACTTCTCTCACAGAGGAGCATGTACACGCACAATTTTACGTCCGTGTAGAAAGTTGCTGGCGCGATTCAACAGATACTTGTCTCACAGGAGAGCATAGACACGCACAATTTTACGTCCGTGTAGAAAGTTGCTGGCGTGATTCAGCAGATACTTCTCTCACAGGAGAGCATAGACACGCACAATTTTACGTCCGTGTAGAAAGGTGCTGGCGCGATTCATCAGATACTTCTCTCACAGGAGAGCATAGACACGCACAATTTTACGTCCGTGTAGAAAGTTCCTGGCGCGATTCAACAGTTACTTCTCTCACAGGAGAGCATAGACACGCACAATTTTACGTCCGTGTAGAAAGTTGCTGGCGCGACTCAACAGTTACTTCTCTCACAGGAGAGCATAGACACGCACAATTTTACGTCCGTGTAGAAAATTGCTGGCGCGACTCAACAGTTACTTCTCTCACAGGAGAGCATAGACACGCACAATTTTACGTCCGTGTAGAAAGATGCTGGCGTGATTCAATTGATACTTCTCTCACAGGAGAGCATAGACACGCATAATTTTACGTCCGTGTAGAAAGTTGCTGGCGCGATTCAACAGTTACTTCTGTCACAGGAGAGCATAGACACCCACAACTTTACGTCCCTGTAGAAAGTTGCTGGCGCGATTCACAGATACTTCTCTCACAGGAGAGCATAGACACGCACAATTTTACGTACGTGTAGAAAGTTGTCGGCGCGATTCAACAGATACTTCTCTCACAGGAGAGCATAGACACGCACAATTTTACGTTCATGTAGAAAGTTGTTGGCGCGATTCAACAGATACTTCTCTCACAGGAGAGCATAGACACGCACAATTTTACGTTCATGTAGAAAGTTGTTGGCGCGATTCAACAGATACTTCTCTCACAGGAGAGCATAGACACGCACAATTTTACGTCTGTGTAGAAAGGTGCTGGCGCGATTCAACAGATACTTGTCTCACAGGAGAGCATAGACACGCACAATTTTACGTCCGTGTAGAAAGGTGCTGGCGCGATTCAACAGATACTTCTCTCACAGGAGAGCATAGACACGCACAATTTTACGTACGTGTTAAAAGGTGCTGGCGCGATTCAACAGATACTTCTCTCACAGGAGAGCATAGACACGCACAATTTTACGTCCGTGTAGATAGTTGCTGGCGCGATTCAACAGTTACTTCTCTCACAGGAGAGCGTAGATACGCACAATTTTACGTTCATGTAGAAAGTTGTTGGCGCGATTCAACAGATACTTCTCTCACAGGAGAGCATAGACACGCACAATTTTACGTCCGTGTAGAAAGTTGCTGGCGCGATTCAACAGTTACTTCTGTCACAGGAGAGCATAGACACCCACAACTTTACGTCCCTGTAGAAAGTTGCTGGCGCGATTCAACAGATACTTCTCTCACAGGAGAGCATAGACACGCACAATTTTACGTCCGTGTAGAAAGTTGCTGGCGCGATTCAACAGTTACTTCTCTCACAGGAGAGCATAGACACGCACAATTTTACGTCCGTGTAGAAAGTTGCTGGCGCGATTCAACAGTTACTTGTCTCACAGGAGAGCATAGACACGCACAATTTTACGTCCGTGTAGAAAGGTGCTGGCGCGATTCAACAGATGCTTCTCTCACAGGAGAGCATAGACACGCACAATTTTACGTCCGTGTAGAAAGGTGCTGGCGCGATTCAACAGATACTTCTCTCACAGGAGAGCATAGACACGCATAATTTTACGTCCGTGTAGATAGTTCCTGGCGCGATTCAACAGTTACTTCTCTCACAGGAGAGCATAGATACGCACAATTTTACGTTCATGTAGAAAGTTGTTGGCGCGATTCAACAGATACTTCTCTCACAGGAGAGCATAGACACGCACAATTTTACGTCCGTGTAGAAAGTTGCTGGCGCGACTCAACAGTTACTTCTCTCTCAGGAGAGCATAGACACGCACAATTTTACTTCCGTGTAGAAAGTTGGTGGCGCGACTCAACAGTTACTTCTCTCACAGGAGAGCATAGACACGCACAATTTTACGTCCGTGTAGAAAATTGCTGGCGCGATTCAACAGTTACTTCTCTCACAGGAGAGCATAGACACGCACAATTTTACGTCCGTGTAGCAAGTTGCTGGCGCGATTCAACAGTTACTTGTCTCACAGGAGAGCATAGACACGCACAATTTTACGTCCGTGTAGAAAGAGTTCGGCGCGATTCAACAGATACTTCTCTCACAGGAGAGCATAGACACGCACAATTTTACGTCCGTGTAGAAAGGCGCTGGCGCGATTCAACAGTTACTTCTCTCACAGTAGAGCATACACACGCACAATTTTACGTACGTGTATAAAGTTGCTGGCGCGACTCAACAGTTACTTCTCTCACAGGAGAGCATAGACACGCACAATTTTACGTCCGTGTAGAAAGTTGCTGGCGTGATTCAACAGATACTTCTCTCACAGGAGAGCATAGACACGCACAATTTTACGTCCGTGTAGATAGTTGCTGGCGCGATTCAACAGTTACTTCTCTCACAGGAGAGCATAGACACGCACAATTTTACGTTCATGTAGAAAGATGTTGGCGCGATTCAACAGATACTTCTCTCACAGGAGAGCATAGACACGCACAATTTTACGTCCGTGTAGAAAGTTGCTGGCGCGATTCAACTGTTACTTCTGTCACAGGAGAGCATAGACACCCACAACTTTACGTCCCTGTAGAAAGTTGCTGGCGCGATTCAACAGATACTTCTCTCACAGGAGGGCATAGACACGCACAATTTTACGTCCGTGTAGAAAGTTGCTGGCGCGATTCAACAGTTACTTCTCTCACAGGAGAGCATAGACACGCACAATTTTAAGTCCGTGTAGAAAGTTGCTGGCGCGATTCAACAGTTACTTGTCTCACAGGAGAGCATAGACACGCACAATTTTACGTCCGTGTAGAAAGGTGCTGGCGCGATTCAACAGATACTTCTCTCACAGGAGAGCATAGACACGCACAATTTTACGTCCGTGTAGAAAGGTGCTGGCGCTTTTCAACAGATACTTCTCTCACAGGAGAGCATAGACACGCACAATTTTACGTCCGTGTAGATAGTTGCTGGCGCGATTCAACAGTTACTTCTCTCACAGGAGAGCATAGACACGCACAATTTTTCGTTCGTGTAGAAAGTTCCTGGCGCGATTCAACAGTTACTTCTCTCACAGGAGAGCATAGACACGCACAATTTTACGTCCGTGTAGAAAGTTGCTGGCGCGACTCAACAGTTACTTCTCTCACAGGAGAGCATAGACACGCACAATTTTACGTCCGTGTAGAAAGTTGGTGGCGCGACTCAACAGTTACTTCTCTCACAGGAGAGCATAGACACGCACAATTTTACGTCCGTGTAGAAAGTTGCTGGCGCGATTCAACAGTTACTTCTCTCACAGGAGAGCATAGACACGCACAATTTTACGTCCGTGTAGCAAGTTGCTGGCGCGATTCAACAGTTACTTGTCTCACAGGAGAGCATAGACACGCACAATTTTACGTCCGTGTAGAAAGGTGCTGGCGCGATTCAACAGATACTTCTCTCACAGGAGAGCATAGACACGCACAATTTTACGTCCGTGTAGAAAGGTGCTGGCGCGATTCAACAGATACTTCTCTCACAGGAGAGCATAGACACGCACAATATTACGTCCGTGTAGATAGTTACTGGCGCGATTCAACAGTTACTTCTCTCACAGGAGAGCATAGACACGCACAATTTTTCGTCCGTGTAGAAAGTTCCTGGCGCGAATCAACAATTACTTCTCTCACAGGAGAGCATAGACACGCAGAATTTTACTTCGGTGTAGAAAGTTGCTGGCGCGACTCAACAGGTACTTCTCTCACAGTAGAGCATAGACACGCACAATTTTACGTACGTGCATAAAGTTGCTGGCGCGACTCAACAGTTACTTCTCTCACAGGAGAGCATAGACACGCACAATTTTACGTCCGTGTAGATAGTTGCTGGCGCGATTCAACAGTTACTTCTCTCACAGGAGAGCATAGACACGCACAATTTTACGTTCATGTAGAAAGTTGTTGGCGCGATTCAACAGATACTTCTCTCACAGGAGAGCATAGACACGCACAATTTTACGTCCGTGTAGAAAGTTGCTGGCGCGATTCAACAGTTACTTCTGTCACAGGAGAGCATAGACACCCACAACTTTACGTCCCTGTAGAAAGTTGCTGGCGCGATTCAACAGATACTTCTCTCACAGGAGGGCATAGACACGCACAATTTTACGTCCGTGTAGAAAGTTGCTGGCGCGAATCAACAGTTACTTCTCTCACAGGAGAGCATAGACACGCACAATTTTACGTCCGTGTAGAAAGTTGCTGGCGCGATTCAACAGTTACTTGTCTCACAGGAGAGCATAGACACGCACAATTTTACGTCCGTGTAGAAAGGTGCTGGCGCGATTCAACAGATACTTCTCTCACAGGAGAGCATAGACACGCACAATTTTACGTCCGTGTAGAAAGGTGCTGGCGCGATTCAACAGATACTTCTCTCACAGGAGAGCATAGACACGCACAATTTTACGTCCGTGTAGATAGTTGCTGGCGCGATTCAACAGTTACTTCTCTCACAGGAGAGCATAGACACGCACAATTTTTCGTTCGTGTAGAAAGTTCCTGGCGCGATTCAACAGTTACTTCTCTCACAGGAGAGCATAGACACGCACAATTTTACGTCCGTGTAGAAAGTTGCTGGCGCGACTCAACAGTTACTTCTCTCACAGTAGAGCATAGACACGCACAATTTTACGTACGTGCAGAAAGTTGCTGGCGCGACTCAACAGTTACTTCTCTCACAGGAGAGCATAGACACGCACAATTTTACGTCCGTGTAGAAAGTTGCTGGCGTGATTCAACAGATACTTCTTTCACAGGAGAGCATAGACAACGACAATTTTACGTCCGTGTAGAAAGTTGCTGGCGCGATTCAACAGTTACTTGTCTCACAGGAGAGCATAGACACGCACAATTTTACGTCCGTGTAGAAAGTTGCTGGCGCGATTCAACAGTTACTTGTCTCATAGGAGAGCATAGACACGCACAATTTTACGTCCGTGTAGAAAGTTGCTGGCGCGATTCAACAGTTACTTCTCTCACAGGGGAGGATAGACACGCACAATTTTACGTGCGTGTAGAAAGTTGCTGGCGCGATTCAACAGTTACTTCTCTCACAGGAGAGCATATACACGCACAATTTTACGTCCGTGTAGAAAGTTGCTGGCGCGCTTCAACAGATACTTGTCTCACAGGAGAGCATAGACAGGCACAATTTTACGTCCGTGTAGAAAGTTGGTGGCGTGATTCAACAGTTACTTGTGTCACAGGAGAGCATAGACACGCACAATTTTACGTCCGTGTAGAAAGTTGCTGGCGCGATTCAACAGTTACTTCTCTCACAGGAGAGCATAGACACGCACAATTTTACGTTCGTGTAGAAAGTTGCTGGCGCGATACAACAGATACTTCTCTCACAGGAGGGCATAGACACGCACAATTTTACGTCCGTGTAGAAAGTTGCTGGCGTGATTCAACAGTTACTTCTCTCACAGGAGAGCATAGACACGCACAATTTTACGTGTGTGTAGAAAGTTGCTGGCGCGATTCAACAGTTACTTCTCTCACAGGAGAGCATAGACACGCACAATTTACGCGGCATTAATCACAGCTATTATCATTCAGAACATTTATGGACACTTCACTTTTTGGCGAGGATTTCGTGTTCGAAGCGGCGCAGGTTCCGCGTGGTGTTACATTATAACAGTGTGTGGATTCGGGCGAACACACTATACATATTGATACCAAATTTTCTTCAAGCGCAAAACTCTATACTTGCAATTTCATTTGCTAATTTTGGCGCCGAAAATGGCTTGGGTGCGATTTGGACGTGACGTGTCTATTTGCAATTGGTCTACACTCTTAAATGTGATATTTGACCTCAATTTTCTTGCAGTTCCCCTCTATATACGCCACACCAACTTTCTATTTACGAGCCGTGACTGATACAAAAGCATTCTCTCTCCTCTAGCATTACACAAAAGCTGCTGTTGTAACCAACTAAAATTGTCGCTTGAAAACCCTCTTGTTAACGTTAGAGAACGCTTTCCAGTAACATTCTTCCCTGAACTTACTACATACATTAAAACAATAATTACATAATATTTAGAGAACATAAAGGAAGAAATGATATTACATCTTAGAAATTAACTTATACAGTCTAATAATTTGAAGTACATTCTGTATTCCGGGTACAGAAGAAAGCTATACGAATAATCTGTAATGCTTATATCAGACAGTCATGCAAAGAACTATTAAAGAATTGGACCGGATATATTCACCGTCCCAATGCCAATCTTTGTGTATATTATGAAACAATCAAGATATTTAATGCTCTGCCCAGTAATCTCAAAAAAAATGTTGGGAATTTCAGGACTTTTAAGTTCTCTCTTAAGGAGCACCTTTGCAATAAATCATTTTACTCTCTAGATAAATATTTAAGTGACAAATCTGTCTGACAATATCATTGATTTATAAGCATTATAATGTATTGCATACTAGTGTGTGTATGTGTTTTTATATTCAAATTAAACTGGTGTATACTTTGACTTGCATGAATGCGTCAAACGAATTTTTTAGCATTTAGCAATGACACAAGGTCTGTAAAGCTTAATGCTTTGATATTTACACTCTAGTACATAATTGTAAATGGTTGCATTGTAATTCTATAACATATTTGTAAATGTGTACTGCATTTGTTGACATTCATGAAGAGTACATAACACAATAATCATATTTTAGTTTTATATAATTACTGGGAGTAACCATCTGACATTATATCAGTGTTACATAAATGAAATTATATTTATTTATACGCTTTAACATTAATTTTTCATACTCTTTGTTTTTATGTGAAAAAAAGGAAGTACATATGCTTTTATAGAGCACATTAAGTACAGTGCAGTGGCGTACAGGCCTCAAAAGCAAATGGTGTAATTATATGTCTATTCTGTTGTTTTTGTAACCCGTGCTTTAAGCACTAGAACTTTATACATTTTTTTTCCATAGTATATAAACATATGTATACATGTATATGCCTTGAGATATGTATACATGTGGCCTCCTGGCCTAAATGACCTACAGAATGCTTTCTAATGTAATCTAATCTAATCTAAGAGTTCGTTCAGCTGGGCGTCAATCCGTTTCAACGTAGGAGCATCGAGCACATTTGCTTTCCTCAAAGACCAACCGGCTGGTGACCCTAAGAGAGTCTCCAATAAAAGGTTTGTCTAGGTTGGCAAGAACAAAGCGTTATTAAATACAGTCCGCTTGGCTTTTGCCAAGTTTTACCTGAGAAAATGGGGCAGGCAGTTTAATTAAATTGTACTAGAGATTAATTTGTAACGTGACACCGGAGATGAGAAATGTGTTTCTGTCCCTAGTGTGTGGGCTTGTAGTGCGGTACATAAAGCTGCTCAAAGTGCGCAGTCGCGCTACAGACTCATGTTTCTGTCCCTAGTGTGTGGGCTTGTAGTGCGGTACATAAAGCTGCTCAAAGTGCGCAGTCGCGCTACAGACTCATGTTTCTGTCCCTAGTGTGTGGGCTTGTAGTGCGGTACATAAAGCTGCTCAAAGTGCGCAGTCGCGCTACAGACTCATGTTTCTGTCCCTAGTGTGTGGGTTTGTAGTGCGCTACATAAAGCTGCTCAAAGTGCGCAGTCGCGCTACAGACTCATGTTTCTGTCCCTAGTGTGTGGGTTTGTAGTGCGCTACATAAAGCTGCTCAAAGTGCGCAGTCGCGCTACAGACTCATGTTTCTGTCCCTAGTGTGTGGGTTTGTAGTGCGGTATATAAAGCTGCTCAAAGTGCGCAGTCCGCTACAGACTCATGTTTCTGTCCCTAGTGTGTGGGTTTGTAGTGCGCTACATAAAGCTGCTCAAAGTGCGCAGTCGCGCTACAGACTCATGTTTTGCTATAACTGTACTTTCTCTCTCCAGTCTATTTTGGTTTCAAATACGTACATAGTTTAATACACATATTGTGTATGAGTATTTCAACTTCGGATATGAGCATATATAAAGTTTTTCATAGTTTTGGGAGTAATTCATATTTCTAATACAAGGAAATACAAAAAATCTTATGTGTACCATTCATATAAGTTTCTCTACAACTCTGCAACAAATTGTTGTTAAAAAACTTACGTTTCTATTTACTTCACGCTAATCGAGAAAAAAATAGCAGAAATAGTCTTATTACTTGCTTCCTTGTAAGTAGAAGCGAAATAAGGGAGTACCATAGGTTAAAGTGATAGTCAAAAGCTGGTTGCAACGTGACTGAAGTTCCTTTGTTTGTATGGACAGGAGTTGACAAATTCCTGTATGAAAAATGTATGTTTTTTAAGGCGGAAATAAAAAACAAGTTATATCTAAAAAACGATCAACTCCATGAAAAAATGTATATAACATAAATTGTGTGTTTTAGTGTGCTCCACAGCTTTTTTTTTTTTTTTTGTGATAAGATTTTGTCTATCTCTTACCCCTTAGCAGTTATGCAAAATTCAGTAAAATTCTTCCAGAATAAAGTTGTCTTCAGAGGCTATTCCCAGAAAATTCAAGATATACTAATTATTTGTCAGGTAAATATATTTAATGTACGATATTTTAATCAAAATTGTTAGAGCAATTACTAAGAAAATCAACATTTTCGAAAAAAGTTCCATGTAAAGGGTAGTTGGGGGTAGGGAGATTTTTCTCAAAATCTTCATGTTGCATCCCTGGAAGATACTAAACTTAAATACCAAGTTTGGTGTTTTGCCGACTTTTCGTCTTTGAGTTATCGTGTTCACAGACGTACGGACACACACGCGGACCTTTTTCTGAAAATGTTTTTTTTTTGGATACATGGGACCCTAAAACATATATTTCCGGTGAAATCTCGGTATCGAATTTTTGGGTGGAGTGCAATACCTTTTCTATACACTATATACATAGTACATATAGAGAAAGTAAAAATTAGCAGAAATAGTCTTATTACTTGCTTCCTTGTAAGTAGAAGCAAAATAAGGGTAGGTTAAAGTGATAGTCTAAAGCTGGTTGCTATGTGACTGAAGCTTCTATGTTTGTATGGACACGAGTTGACAAATTCCTGTATGAGAAAAGTATAACTTGTTCAAAGCTGAAACCAACAAAACGGAATATCTTAAAAACGATCAACTCACAAAAAATGTATATGACAAATTGTGTGATCTACATTTTTTGCTGAGTAAGTTTTTGTGTATCTGTTACGGTTTACCAATTATGCAAAATTCAATAAAAATCATCCAGAATAAAGAAGTCTTTAAAGGCTAATCTCAGAAAATTCAAGATATTGATTTTATTTGTCATGTAGATATCTTAAATATAATAGATTTTAATCAAAATCGTTTGAGCCATTTTTGATAAATTCAAAATTTTCGAAACTTTTTCCATGTAAAGGGTAGTCGGGGGTGGGGGGATTTTCTTTAAAATCTTATGCCGCATCCTTGGGTGGTACGAAACTTAAATACCAAGTTTTGTATTTAACGGTCTTTTCGTTTTTGAGCAATGCTGCCTACAGACACGCGCGCGCGCGCGCACTCACATTTACGTTTTTCCAAAAATGCTTTTTTTTATTCAGATGAACCGAAAACCGATGAAATCTCGGTAGAGAATTGTGGGTGGAATACAATACGTTCTGTACATAGTACGTGTAGAGAAAGTAACATGTTTTTCTCCTTGGTAACTCGTCGGGTTACTTAATGGCGCTGTATGAGAGCTGACAACTCAACTCCTATACGCCACTGATGTGTTGCAGTCATATGACTTGCTCTAGCAACAGACAGTTCTTCTGTCAACACCATGCTAATCGAGAAAAATGGTTTTACTTAGTTCCGTATAAGTAGAAGGCAACTAAAGGAATGCACTATGCTAAAGTGATAGTCAAATGTTTTAAAATCTGTCGTTATGCGATTGTCATGCAAATCCCTTCTTTGTTCTGTCCACAGACACACACAGACATGAACCTTTTTCTGAAAAAGTTTTTTTTTTATTTAGGGGATCCTAAACCATATAATTCCGGTGAAATCTCGGCATCGAATTTTTGGGTAGAATACAATACTTCCTCTATACACTATGTATCTGGTACGTATAGAGAAAGTAATAAAAAAGAAAACTACTGAGATGTGTGCGCCTGATTTGTGGTTCCTATCTTAAACTTGTGTGGTTTCCCCGCTAACCATTGTCGGCGGATTAATGTGGTTCCCGTTGTGGAAGGTTTGGTAACCCTTGGCCACATTCTCACTTTCTCTCGCCGTACGTAAAATGTCCAGAAGGTATTGTATTCCACCCAAAAATTCCATAACTAGATTTCATCGGCAACAGACGTTAATAGGAACACTGAATCCGAAAATATATTTTCAGAAAATGGTTCGCGCGCGAGCGTGTGTGTGGGTGCTTACAGACAGCATAGCTCAAAAACGAAAACTCCGTAAATACCAAAGTTGGTATTTATTTTTAGTGTCTTCCAAGAATATGACACGCAGATTTTCAAGAAAATTCTCCGATCACAAAGTGCCCTTAAATGGAAAAAATTTGAAAGCTTTGTTTTTCTCTAAGATTACGGTATATTAAACACATTTATATCACAAATAAAAGGTATATTTTGAATTTTCTCTGGATAGCTTTTGTTTATTCTGGATAAGTTTTGCAGAATTTTGTAACCTGTTACACCGTAAGAGATAGACAAAAAGTTACTACACAAAAAATATAGACCTCGCCAAAACACACGATTTATGTCATATACGTTTTTATGTAGCGGTAACCTTTTCCGAGATATTCCTTGTTATTAGTTTTAATTTTAAACTACTTAGACCTTTCTCAAACCGAAAGTGACGTTTCGTTTCATCTCTCTTGTTTTACTGCAGGCCATGCAAAGCAAATTGAACTGCAATTGTTTCACATAGGAGCAGTTTTAAAAGACTTCATCGTCCCTTTATCCTAGTGTATTCCCTTAGTTCCCTTCTGCTTATAAAGGAACTAAGTAATAAGAACAAGCTTATTAAGAATAATTTGTTACAAAGATGTAGAGAAAGTCATATGAATGGAGTACATCAGATTTTTTTTTTTATTTTGGCTTTACTGCTAGCCATGAAAAGAGAACTGAATTTAAAAGCCATCACATAGTGACCAGATTTTACAAGATGTGACTCAGTTTAGTCTAGTATCTAGAACCGCGCTATGTCTAAGCGCAGGCGACCAGAACACCGTTATAGGCCTTCTGCCATTCTGTCATACTTCCCTGAGCCCTTAAACTGCCACTAGCATATTCTCTTATTGGCTAAAGCTGATAGTTCATGAATGCACACATAATAATTAGAAAAGAAAGTAATAGGTATACTTACATTTCGGCCTCTTTTGACAAATTGAAATCCAATCTCACACAAATATTTATAAATCGTGGTTAATGTGGTTCTTCTGAAACCACATTCAGAAAATCTGGATTAGCATTATCGATGTAGCACTTTATCAACTGTTGTCTGTGATTCAAAAAAATTGTACACTGTTTTAACAATTCATGCTACGCCAAATCATCACAACTTGCAGGGCGTGTATTCTCCCCCCCCCTCTCGTTTCCCCTTTTCTTTACGAATACTGTTTATACTTTTAACCAAAACACCTGCGAACTCACAAGTTCATCACTTTAAGGTCAGAAACTGTAATGTACATAGTGGAGGTATTGTGTTCCACCCAAAAAATCCATACAAGATTTCACCGGAAATACATGTTTTGAGACTCCCTGAATAGATAAAAGCATTCTTAGAAAAATATCCATGTGTGTGTGTGTGTGTCTGTGAGCAGCATAGCTCAAAAGAAGTCCGTTGATACCAAACTTGGTACTTAACTTGTGTTTCTTTCAAGGATGGACAGGAAGAGCTACCAACAATATTCCCTATCTATTATATGGGAAAATGTTCGAACATTTTTATTTTAATTGTGATTAATATATCCTAAATTAAAGATATTTACATTGAGGAATAGAATGTAAATCTTTAATTTTCTGGGCATTGCCTCTGCAGACACCTTTATTCTGGAATTTGCCATAACTGGTAAATCGTAAGAGATAGACAAAAACTTGCATAACAAAACATGTAAAGCTCGTTAAAACACACAATTTATGTTATATACATTTTTTCGTGGAGTAGACCGTTTTTGAGATAGTCCTTGTTAATGGTTTCAGTTTTAAAATATTTATTCTTTTACCGTGTGGAAATTTGTTAATTCCTGGCCATACAAACAAAGAAATTACTATCACTTTAGCGTATGGTACTCCCTTATTTCTCTTCTACTTATATGAAAGCAAGTAATAAGACAATTTTTGTTAATTTTTCCCCGGTTAGCATGAAGTAAATAGAAGAATGTGCTTTTTAACAATAATTTATTGCAGAGATAGAGAAAGTCATGTGAATGGAACACATCAGTTTTTTTCATCACTAGTCAACGGTTTTCCAGCTGTATGTTTTACGTACAAGACTTGCAAGAACAAATGCACGCAACGATTCTCCATGATCCTAAGCAGTAATAAGCAGCAACTGTTGAAAACAATATTCCGGATATCACCTGACTGCACGTTTGGATTTGTAGCTCTGTTTAATGGCATAAATCTGCTTTTGTTAAACTGTTAGATGTATACAATATTATATTATCACTTAAGAATATATTCATTCTGAAATGTAGATATTAGCATAGGATTACTTTTCATGCGTGCATTGTTACTGATTTGTATCACGTTACACGGTCACGTGGGTCCGTTGTGCCGTGGGTCACACTTAGGGTGAATACACAATAGTAAATTCCCTTATTTCCGTTGTGCCTATAAGGGACTAAGTAATAAAACTAGTTCGCTAATGTTTATCTCGATTAGCATTAAAATTTAAGCTTTCAAGGAACATTTTCTCAGAAACTATTTATTGTATCTTCTTCAAATTTTTACAGTACATTATATGGGCTTTTGTGCACACTTTAGTATGGTATTTTTTGTATAATAATTATTTGAAGAGCAAACAATTTTTTGCAATAGACAATTTTTTCATTAAAAACACCATACTAATCACTACACAATTTCAATACAATAGATCATTTAAAAAAAAAAACGGCTCTATTAAAATGTTTATCATTTATATAACCATAACGCCTGAAAGTATGTTTTCTATGTCTAACAGTTCTGAGATAATGTTCCTTATGAATCAAAAAATGTAGTTTTGAGATATCGAGCTTCAAAATTAGAACTATTATTTTCAGTACACTCCAGCACCAGGGGAGAGATTGTCAGGTTTATGAAGAATATCTTATAATATTTGGATATTATTTCATTAGTACTATTCTCATCAGCATCTTTTAACAAATGGTTATGTTCATCTCGACAGTAGTGCAGCTTCTTTATAGAGCAACTTCACATCACTTTTAACAAATGGCTATGTTCATCTCGACAGTAGTGCAGCTCCTTTATAGAGCAACATTTGCACTTCACATCACTTTTAACAAATGGTTATATTCATCTCAACAGTAGTGCAGCTTCTTTATAGAGCAACATTTGCACTTCACATCAATTTTAACAAATGGTTATATTCATCTCGACAGTAGTGCAGCTTCTTTATAGAGCAACATTTGCACTTCACATCACTTTTAACAAATGGTTATATTCATCTCGACAGTAGTGCAGCTCCTTTATAGAACAACTTCACATCACTTTTAACAAATGGTTATGTTCATCTCGACAGTAGTGCAGCTAATTTATAGAACAACTTCACATCACTTTTAACAAATGGTTATGTTCATCTCGACAGTAGTGCAGCTCCTTTATAGAACAACTTCACATCACTTTTAACAAATGGTTATGTTCATCTCGATAGTAGTGCAGCTCCTTTATAGAACAACTTCACATCACTTTTAACAAATTGTTATATTCATCTCGACAGTAGTGCAGCTCCTTTATAGAACAACTTCACATCACTTTTAATAAATGGTTATGTTCATCTCGACAGTAGTGCAGCTTCTTTATAGAACAACTTCACATTACTTTTAACAAATGGTTATGTCCATCTCGACAGTAGTGCAGCTCCTTATTGAGCAACATTTGCACTTCACATAACCTTTAACAAATGGTTATGTTCATCTCAACAGTAGTGCAGCTTCTTTATAGAGCAACATTTGCACTTCACATCACTTTTAACAAATGGTTATGTTCATCTGGACAGTAGTGCAGCTTCTTTATAGAACAACTTCACATCACTTTTAACAAATGGTAATGTTCATCTCGACAGTAGTGCAGCTTCTTTATAGAACAACTTCACATCACTTTTAACAAATGGTTATGTTCATCTGGACAGTAGTGCAGCTTCTTTATAGAACATCTTCACATCACTTTTAACAAATGGTTATGTTCATCTGGACAGTAGTGCAGCTCCTTTATAGAATAACTTCACATCACTTTTAACAAATGGTTATGTTCATCTGGACAGTAGTGCAGCTTCTTTACAGAACAACTTCACATCACTTTTAACAAATGGTAATGTTCATCTGGACAGTAGTGCAGCTTCTTTATAGAGCAACATTTGCACTTCACATCACTTTTAACAAATGATAATGTTCATCTCGACAGTAGTGCAGCTTCTTTATAGAACAACTTCACATCACTTTTAACAAATGGTAATGTTCATCTCGACAGTAGTGCAGCTCCTTTATAGAGCAACATTTGCACTTCACGTCACTTGTAACAAATGGTTGTGTTCATTTCGACAGTAGTGCAGCTCCTTTATAGAACAACTTCACATCACTTTTAACAAATGGTAATGTTCATCTCGACAGTAGTGCAGCTCCTTTATAGAACAACTTCACATCACTTTTAACAAATGGTTATGTTCATCTCGACAGTAGTGCAGCTCCTTTATAGAACAACTTCACATCACTTTTAACAAATGGTTATGTTCATCTCGACAGTAGTGCAGCTCCTTTATAGAGCAACATTTGCACTTCACGTCACTTGTAACAAATGGTTGTGTTCATCTCGACAGTAGTGCAGCTCCTTTATAGAGCAACTTCACATCACTTTTAACAAATGGTTATATTCATCTCGACAGTAGTGCAGCTTCTTTATAGAACAACTTCACATCACTTTTAACAAATTGTTATGTTCATCTCGATAATAGTGCAGCTCCTTTATAGAACAACTTCACATCACTTTTAACAAATTGTTATGTTCATCTCGACAGTAGTGCAGCTCATTTATAGGACAACTTCACATCACTTTTAACAAATTGTTATGTTCATCTCGACAATAGTGCAGCTCCTTTATAGATCAACTTCACATCACTTTTAACAAATTGTTATGTTCATCTCGACAGTAGTGCAGCTCCTTTATAGAGCAACTTCACATCACCTTTAACAAATGGTTATGTTCATCTCGACAATAGTGCAGCTCCTTTATAGAGCAACATTTGCACTTCACATTACTTTTAACAAATGGTTATGTTCATCTCGACAGTAGTGCAGCTTCTTTATAGAGCAACATTTGCACTTCACATCACTTTTAACAAATGGTTATGTTCATCTCGACAGTAGTGCAGCTCCTTTATAGAGCAACATTTGCACTTCACATCACTTTTAACAAATGGTTATGTTCATCTCGACAGTAGTGCAGCTTCTTTATAGAACAACTTCACATCACTTTTAACAAATTGTTAGGTTCATCTCGACAGTAGTGCAGCTTCTTTATAGAACAACTTCACATCACTTTTAACAAATTGTTATGTTCATCTTGACAGTAGTGCAGCTCCTTATAGAGCAATTTCACATCACTTTTAACAAATGGTTATGTTCATCTCGACAGTAGTGCAGCTCCTTTATAGAGCAACTTCACATCACTTTTAACAAATGGTTATATTCATCTCGACAGTAGTGCAGCTTCTTTATAGAACAACTTCACATCACTTTTAACAAATTGTTATGTTCATCTCGACAGTAGTGCAGCTTCTTTATAGAACAACTTCACATCACTTTTAACAAATTGTTATATTCATCTCGACAGTAGTGCAGCTCCTTTATAGAACAACTTCACATCACTTTTAACAAATTGTTATGTTCAACTCGACAGTAGTGCAGCTTCTTTATAGAACAACTTCACATCACTTTTAACAAATGGTTATATTCATCTCGACAGTAGTGCAGCTCTTTATAGAACAACTTCACATCACTTTTAACAAATTGTTATGTTCATCTCGACAGTAGTGCAGCTCCTTTATAGATCAACTTCACATCACTTTTAACAAATTGTTATATTCATCTCGACAGTAGTGCAGCTCCTTTATAGAACAACTTCACATCACTTTTAACAAATGGTAATGTTCATCTCGACAGTAGTGCAGCTTCTTTATAGAGCAACTTCACATTACTTTTAACAAATGGTAATGTTCATCTCGACAGTAGTGCAGCTCCTTTATAGAGCAACATTTGCACTTCACGTCACTTGTAACAAATGGTTGTGTTCATCTCGACAGTAGTGCAGCTCCTTTATAGAACAACTTCACATCACTTTTAACAAATGGTTATGTTCATCTCGACAGTAGTGCAGCTAATTTATAGAACAACTTCACATCACTTTTAACAAATGGTTATGTTCATCTCGACAGTAGTGCAGCTCCTTTATAGAACAACTTCACATCACTTTTAACAAATGGTTATGTTCATCTCGATAGTAGTGCAGCTCCTTTATAGAACAACTTCACATCACTTTTAACAAATTGTTATATTCATCTCGACAGTAGTGCAGCTCCTTTATAGAACAACTTCACATCACTTTTAATAAATGGTTATGTTCATCTCGACAGTAGTGCAGCTTCTTTATAGAACAACTTCACATTACTTTTAACAAATGGTTATGTCCATCTCGACAGTAGTGCAGCTCCTTATTGAGCAACATTTGCACTTCACATAACCTTTAACAAATGGTTATGTTCATCTCAACAGTAGTGCAGCTTCTTTATAGAGCAACATTTGCACTTCACATCACTTTTAACAAATGGTTATGTTCATCTGGACAGTAGTGCAGCTTCTTTATAGAACAACTTCACATCACTTTTAACAAATGGTAATGTTCATCTCGACAGTAGTGCAGCTTCTTTATAGAACAACTTCACATCACTTTTAACAAATGGTTATGTTCATCTGGACAGTAGTGCAGCTTCTTTATAGAACATCTTCACATCACTTTTAACAAATGGTTATGTTCATCTGGACAGTAGTGCAGCTCCTTTATAGAATAACTTCACATCACTTTTAACAAATGGTTATGTTCATCTGGACAGTAGTGCAGCTTCTTTACAGAACAACTTCACATCACTTTTAACAAATGGTAATGTTCATCTGGACAGTAGTGCAGCTTCTTTATAGAGCAACATTTGCACTTCACATCACTTTTAACAAATGATAATGTTCATCTCGACAGTAGTGCAGCTTCTTTATAGAACAACTTCACATCACTTTTAACAAATGGTAATGTTCATCTCGACAGTAGTGCAGCTCCTTTATAGAGCAACATTTGCACTTCACGTCACTTGTAACAAATGGTTGTGTTCATTTCGACAGTAGTGCAGCTCCTTTATAGAACAACTTCACATCACTTTTAACAAATGGTAATGTTCATCTCGACAGTAGTGCAGCTCCTTTATAGAACAACTTCACATCACTTTTAACAAATGGTTATGTTCATCTCGACAGTAGTGCAGCTCCTTTATAGAACAACTTCACATCACTTTTAACAAATGGTTATGTTCATCTCGACAGTAGTGCAGCTCCTTTATAGAGCAACATTTGCACTTCACGTCACTTGTAACAAATGGTTGTGTTCATCTCGACAGTAGTGCAGCTCCTTTATAGAGCAACTTCACATCACTTTTAACAAATGGTTATATTCATCTCGACAGTAGTGCAGCTTCTTTATAGAACAACTTCACATCACTTTTAACAAATTGTTATGTTCATCTCGATAATAGTGCAGCTCCTTTATAGAACAACTTCACATCACTTTTAACAAATTGTTATGTTCATCTCGACAGTAGTGCAGCTCATTTATAGAACAACTTCACATCACTTTTAACAAATTGTTATGTTCATCTCGACAATAGTGCAGCTCCTTTATAGATCAACTTCACATCACTTTTAACAAATTGTTATGTTCATCTCGACAGTAGTGCAGCTCCTTTATAGAGCAACTTCACATCACCTTTAACAAATGGTTATGTTCATCTCGACAATAGTGCAGCTCCTTTATAGAGCAACATTTGCACTTCACATTACTTTTAACAAATGGTTATGTTCATCTCGACAGTAGTGCAGCTTCTTTATAGAGCAACATTTGCACTTCACATCACTTTTAACAAATGGTTATGTTCATCTCGACAGTAGTGCAGCTCCTTTATAGAGCAACATTTGCACTTCACATCACTTTTAACAAATGGTTATGTTCATCTCGACAGTAGTGCAGCTTCTTTATAGAACAACTTCACATCACTTTTAACAAATTGTTAGGTTCATCTCGACAGTAGTGCAGCTTCTTTATAGAACAACTTCACATCACTTTTAACAAATTGTTATGTTCATCTTGACAGTAGTGCAGCTCCTTATAGAGCAATTTCACATCACTTTTAACAAATGGTTATGTTCATCTCGACAGTAGTGCAGCTCCTTTATAGAGCAACTTCACATCACTTTTAACAAATGGTTATATTCATCTCGACAGTAGTGCAGCTTCTTTATAGAACAACTTCACATCACTTTTAACAAATTGTTATGTTCATCTCGACAGTAGTGCAGCTTCTTTATAGAACAACTTCACATCACTTTTAACAAATTGTTATATTCATCTCGACAGTAGTGCAGCTCCTTTATAGAACAACTTCACATCACTTTTAACAAATTGTTATGTTCAACTCGACAGTAGTGCAGCTTCTTTATAGAACAACTTCACATCACTTTTAACAAATGGTTATATTCATCTCGACAGTAGTGCAGCTCTTTATAGAACAACTTCACATCACTTTTAACAAATTGTTATGTTCATCTCGACAGTAGTGCAGCTCCTTTATAGATCAACTTCACATCACTTTTAACAAATTGTTATATTCATCTCGACAGTAGTGCAGCTCCTTTATAGAACAACTTCACATCACTTTTAACAAATGGTAATGTTCATCTCGACAGTAGTGCAGCTTCTTTATAGAGCAACTTCACATTACTTTTAACAAATGGTAATGTTCATCTCGACAGTAGTGCAGCTCCTTTATAGAGCAACATTTGCACTTCACGTCACTTGTAACAAATGGTTGTGTTCATCTCGACAGTAGTGCAGCTCCTTTATAGAACAACTTCACATCACTTTTAACAAATTGTTATGTTCATCTCGACAGTAGTGCAGCTTCTTTATAGAACAACTTCACATCACTTTTAACAAATTTTTATGTTCATCTCGACAGTAGTGCAGCTTCTTTATAGAACAACTTCACATCACTTTTAACAAATTGTTATGTTCATCTCGACAATAGTGCAGCTCATTTATAGAACAACTTCACATCACTTTTAACAAATTGTTATGTTCATCTCGACAATAGTGCAGCTCCTTTATAGATCAACTTCACATCACTTTTAACAAATTGTTATTTTCATCTCGACAGTAGTGCAGCTCCTTTATAGAGCAACTTCACATCACCTTTAACAAATGGTTATGTTCATCTCGACTATAGTGCAGCTCCTTTATAGAGCAACAATTGCACTTCACATTACTTTTAACAAATGGTTATGTTCATCTCGACAGTAGTGCAGCTTCTTTATAGAGCAACATTTGCACTTCACATCACTTTTAACAATTGGTTATGTTCATCTCGACAGTAGTGCAGCTCCTTTATAGAGCAACATTTGCACTTCACATCACTTTTAACAAATGGTTATGTTCATCTCGACAGTAGTGCAGCTTCTTTATAGAACAACTTCACATCACTTTTAACAAATTGTTATGTTCATCTCGACAGTAGTGCAGCTTCTTTATAGAACAACTTCACATCACTTTTAACAAACTGTTATGTTCATCTCGACAGTAGTGCAGCTCCTTTATAGAGCAACATTTGCACTTCACATCACTTTTAACAAATGGTTATGTTCATCTCGACAGTAGTGCAGCCCCTTTATAGAGCAACTTCACATCACTTTTAACAAATGGTTATATTCATCTCGACAGTAGTGCAGCTTCTTTATAGAACAACTTCACATCACTTTTAACAAATTGTTATGTTCATCTCGACAGTAGTGCAGCTTCTTTATAGAACAACTTCACATCACTTTTAACAAATTGTTATATTCATCTCGACAGTAGTGCAGCTCCTTTATAGAACAACTTCACATCACTTTTAACAAATTGTTATGTTCATCTCGACAGTAGTGCAGCTTCTTTATAGAACAACTTCACATCACTTTTAACAAATGGTTATATTCATCTCGACAGTAGTGCAGCTCCTTTATAGAACAACTTCACATCACTTTTAACAAATTTTTATGTTCATCTCGAGAGTAGCGCAGCTCCTTTATAGATCAACGTCACATCACTTTTAACATATTGTTATATTCATCTCGACAGTAGTGCAGCTCCTTTATAAAACAACTTCACATCACTTTTAACAAATGGTAATGTTCATCTCGACAGTAGTGCAGCTTCTTTATTGAGCAACTTCACATCACTTTTAACAAATGGTAATGTTCATCTCGACAGTAGTGCAGCTCCTTTATAGAGCAACATTTGCACTTCACGTCACTTGTAACAAATGGTGGTGTTCATCTCGACAGTAGTGCAGCTCCTTTATAGAACAACTTCACATCACTTTTAACAAATTGTTATGTTCATCTCGGCAGTAGTGCAGCTTCTTTATAGAACAACTTCACATCACTTTTAACAAATTTTTATGTTCATCTCGACAGTAGTGCAGCTTCTTTATAGAACAACTTCACATCACTTTTAACAAATTGTTATGTTCATCTCGACAATAGTGCAGCTCATTTATAGAACAACTTCACATCACTTTTAACAAATTGTTATGTTCATCTCGACAATAGTGCAGCTCCTTTATAGATCAACTTCACATCACTTTTATCAAATTGTTATGTTCATCTCGACAGTAGTGCAGCTCCTTTATAGAGCAACTTCACATCACCTTTAACAAATGGTTATGTTCATCTCGACTATAGTGCAGCTCCTTTATAGAGCAACATTTGCACTTCACATAACTTTTAACAAATGGTTATGTTCATCTCGACAGTAGTGCAGCTTCTTTATAGAGCAACATTTGCACTTCACATCACTTTTAACAAATGGTTATGTTCATCTCGACAGTAGTGCAGCTCCTTTATAGAGCAATTTCACATCACTTTTAATAAATGGTTATGTTCATCTCGACAGTAGTGCAGCTCCTTTATAGAGCAACATTTGCACTTCACATCACTTTTAACAAATGGTTATATTCATCTCGACAGTAGTGCAGCTTCTTTATAGAACAACTTCACATCACTTTTAACAAATTGTTATATTCATCTCGACAGTAGTGCAGCTTCTTTATAGAACATCTTCACATTACTTTTAACAAATGGTTATGTCCATCTCGACAGTAGTGCAGCTCCTTATTGAGCAACATTTGCACTTCACATCACTTTTAACAAATGGTTATGTTCATCTCAACAGTAGTGCAGCTTCTTTATAGAGCAACATTTGCACTTCACATCACTTTTAACAAATGGTTATGTTCATCTGGACAGTAGTGCAGCTTCTTTATAGAACAACTTCACATCACTTTTAACAAATGGTAATGTTCATCTCGACAGTAGTGCAACTTCTTTATAGAACAACTTCACATCACTTTTAACAAATGGTTATGTTCATCTGGACAGTAGTGCAGCTTCTTTATAGAACAACTTCACATCACTTTTAACAAATGGTTATGTTCATCTCGACAGTAGTGCAGCTCCTTTATAGAACAACTTCACATCACTTTTAACAAATGGTTATGTTCATCTCGACAGTAGTGCAGCTCCTTTATAGAGCAACATTTGCACTTCACGTCACTTGTAACAAATGGTTGTGTTCATCTCGACAGTAGTGCAGCTCCTTTATAGAACAACTTCTCATCACTTTTAACAAATTGTTATGTTCATCTCGACAGTAGTGCAGCTCCTTTATAGAACAACTTCACATCACTTTTAACAAATTGTTATGTTCATCTCGATAATAGTGCAGCTCCTTTATAGAACAACTTCACATCACTTTTAACAAATAGTTATGTTCATCTCGACAGTAGTGCAGCTCATTTATAGAACAACTTCACATCACTTTTAACAAATTGTTATGTTCATCTCGACAATAGTGCAGCTCCTTTATAGATCAACTTCACATCACTTTTAACAAATTGTTATGTTCATCTCGACAGTAGTGCAGCTCCTTTATAGAGCAACTTCACATCACCTTTAACAAATGGTTATGTTCATCTCGACAATAGCGCAGCTCCTTTATAGAGCAACATTTGCACTTCACATTACTTTTAACAAATGGTTATGTTCATCTCGACAGTAGTGCAGCTTCTTTATAGAGCAACATTTGCACTTCACATCACTTTTAACAAATGGTTATGTTCATCTCGACAGTAGTGCAGCTCCTTTATAGAGCAACATTTGCACTTCACATCACTTTTAACAAATGGTTATGTTCATCTCGACAGTAGTGCAGCTTCTTTATAGAACAACTTCACATCACTTTTAACAAATTGTTAGGTTCATCTCGACAGTAGTGCAGCTTCTTTATAGATCAACACCACATCACTTTTAACAAATTGTTATGTTCATCTTGACAGTAGTGCAGCTCCTTATAGAGCAATTTCACATCACTTTTAACAAATAGTTATGTTCATCTCGACAGTAGTGCAGCTCCTTTATAGAGCAACTTCACATCACTTTTAACAAATGGTTATATTCATCTCGACAGTAGTGCAGCTTCTTTATAGAACAACTTCACATCACTTTTAACAAATTGTTATGTTCATCTCGACAGTAGTGCAGCTTCTTTATAGAACAACTTCACATCACTTTTAACAAATTGTTATATTCATCTCGACAGTAGTGCAGCTCCTTTATAGAACAACTTCACATCACTTTTAACAAATTGTTATGTTCAACTCGACAGTAGTGCAGCTTCTTTAAGAACAACTTCACATCACTTTTAACAAATGGTAATGTTCATCTCGACAGTAGTGCAGCTTCTTTATAGAGCAACTTCACATTACTTTTAACAAATGGTAATGTTCATCTCGACAGTAGTGCAGCTCCTTTATAGAGCAACATTTGCACTTCACGTCACTTGTAACAAATGGTTGTGTTCATCTCGACAGTAGTGCAGCTCCTTTATAGAACAACTTCACATCACTTTTAACAAATTGTTATGTTCATCTCGACAGTAGTGCAGCTTCTTTATAGAACAACTTCACATCACTTTTAACAAATTTTTATGTTCATCTCGACAGTAGTGCAGCTTCTTTATAGAACAACTTCACATCACTTTTAACAAATTGTTATGTTCATCTCGACAATAGTGCAGCTCATTTATAGAACAACTTCACATCACTTTTAACAAATGGTTATATTCATCTCGACAATAGTGCAGCTCCTTTATAGATCAACTTCACATCACTTTTAACAAATTGTTATTTTCATCTCGACAGTAGTGCAGCTCCTTTATAGAGCAACTTCACATCACCTTTAACAAATTGTTATGTTCATCTCGACTATAGTGCAGCTCCTTTATAGAGCAACAATTGCACTTCACATTACTTTTAACAAATGGTTATGTTCATCTCGACAGTAGTGCAGCTTCTTTATAGAGCAACATTTGCACTTCACATCACTTTTAACAATTGGTTATGTTCATCTCGACAGTAGTGCAGCTCCTTTATAGAGCAACATTTGCACTTCACATCACTTTTAACAAATGGTTATGTTCATCTCGACAGTAGTGCAGCTTCTTTATAGAACAACTTCACATCACTTTTAACAAATTGTTATGTTTATCTCGACAGTAGCGCAGCTTCTTTATAGATCAACTTCACATCACTTTTAACAAATTGTTATGTTCATCTCGACAGTAGTGCAGCTCCTTTATAGAGCAACTTCACATCACCTTTAACAAATGGTTATGTTCATCTCGACAATAGTGCAGCTCCTTTATAGAGCAACATTTGCACTTCACATTACTTTTAACAAATGGTTATGTTCATCTCGACAGTAGTGCAGCTTCTTTATAGAGCAACATTTGCACTTCACATCACTTTTAACAAATGGTTATGTTCATCTCGACAGTAGTGCAGCTCCTTTATAGAGCAACATTTGCACTTCACATCACTTTTAACAAATGGTTATGTTCATCTCGACAGTAGTGCAGCTCCTTTATAGAGCAACTTCACATCACTTTTAACAAATGGTTATATTCATCTCGACAGTAGTGCAGCTTCTTTATAGAACAACTTCACATCACTTTTAACAAATTTTTATGTTCATCTCGACAGTAGTGCAGCTTCTTTATAGAACAACTTCACATCACTTTTAAAAAATTGTTATGTTCAACTCGACAGTAGTGCAGCTTCTTTGTAGAACAACTTCACATCACTTTTAACAAATGGTTATATTCATCTCGACAGTAGTGCAGCTCTTTATAGAACAACTTCACATCACTTTTAACAAATTGTTATGTTCATCTCGACAGTAGTGCAGCTCCTTTATAGATCAACTTCACATCACTTTTAACAAATTGTTATATTCATCTCGACAGTAGTGCAGCTCCTTTATAGAACAACTTCACATCACTTTTAACAAATGGTAATGTTCATCTCGACAGTAATGCAGCTTCTTTATAGAGCAACTTCACATTACTTTTAACAAATGGTAATGTTCTTCTCGACAGTAGTGCAGCTCCTTTATAGAGCAACATTTGCACTTCACGTCACTTGTAACAAATGGTTGTGTTCATCTCGACAGTAGTGCAGCTCCTTTATAGAACAACTTCACATCACTTTTAACAAATTGTTATGTTCATCTCGACAGTAGTGCAGCTTCTTTATAGAACAACTTCACATCACTTTTAACAAATTTTTATGTTCATCTCGACAGTAGTGCAGCTTCTTTATAGAACAACTTCACATCACTTTTAACAAATTGTTAAGTTCATCTCGACAATAGCGCAGCTCATTTATTGAACAACTTCACATCACTTTTAACAAATTGTTATGTTCATCTCGACAATAGTGCAGCTCCTTTATAGATCAACTTCACATCACTTTTAACAAATTGTTATTTTCATCTCGACAGTAGTGCAGCTCCTTTATAGAGCAACTCCACATCACCTTTAACAAATGGTTATGTTCATCTCGACTATAGTGCAGCTCCTTTATAGAGCAACAATTGCACTTCACATTACTTTTAACAAATGGTTATGTTCATCTCGACAGTAGTGCAGCTTCTTTATAGAGCAACATTTGCACTTCACATCACTTTTAACAATTGGTTATGTTCATCTCGACAGTAGTGCAGCTCCTTTATAGAACAACTTCACATCACTTTTAACAAATTGTTATATTCATCTCGACAGTAGTGCAGCTTCTTTATAGAACATCTTCACATTACTTTTAACAAATGGTTATGTCCATCTCGACAGTAGTGCAGCTCCTTATTGAGCAACATTTGCACTTCACATCACTTTTAACAAATGGTTATGTTCATCTCAACAGTAGTGCAGCTTCTTTATAGAGCAACATTTGCACTTCACATCACTTTTAACAAATGGTTATGTTCATCTGGACAGTAGTGCAGCTTCTTTATAGAACAACTTCACATCACTTTTAACAAATGGTAATGTTCATCTCGACAGTAGTGCAGCTTCTTTATAGAACAACTTCACATCACTTTTAACAAATGGTTATGTTCATCTGGACAGTAGTGCAGCTTCTTTATAGAACAACTTCACATCACTTTTAACAAATGGTTATGTTCATCTCGACAGTAGTGCAGCTCCTTTATAGAACAACTTCACATCACTTTTAACAAATGGTTATGTTCATCTCGACAGTAGTGCAGCTCCTTTATAGAGCAACATTTGCACTTCACGTCACTTGTAACAAATGGTTGTGTTCATCTCGACAGTAGTGCAGCTCCTTTATAGAACAACTTCTCATCACTTTTAACAAATGGTTATGTTCATCTCGACAGTAGTGCAGCTCCTTTATAGAACAACTTCACATCACTTTTAACAAATTGTTATGTTCATCTCGATAATAGTGCAGCTCCTTTATAGAACAACTTCACATCACTTTTAACAAATAGTTATGTTCATCTCGACAGTAGTGCAGCTCATTTATAGAACAACTTCACATCACTTTTAACAAATTGTTATGTTCATCTCGACAATAGTGCAGCTCCTTTATAGATCAACTTCACATCACTTTTAACAAATTGTTATGTTCATCTCGACAGTAGTGCAGCTCCTTTATAGAGCAACTTCACATCACCTTTAACAAATGGTTATGTTCATCTCGACAATAGCGCAGCTCCTTTATAGAGCAACATTTGCACTTCACATTACTTTTAACAAATGGTTATGTTCATCTCGACAGTAGTGCAGCTTCTTTATAGAGCAACATTTGCACTTCACATCACTTTTAACAAATGGTTATGTTCATCTCGACAGTAGTGCAGCTCCTTTATAGAGCAACATTTGCACTTCACATCACTTTTAACAAATGGTTATGTTCATCTCGACAGTAGTGCAGCTTCTTTATAGAACAACTTCACATCACTTTTAACAAATTGTTAGGTTCATCTCGACAGTAGTGCAGCTTCTTTATAGAACAACACCACATCACTTTTAACAAATTGTTATGTTCATCTTGACAGTAGTGCAGCTCCTTATAGAGCAATTTCACATCACTTTTAACAAATAGTTATGTTCATCTCGACAGTAGTGCAGCTCCTTTATAGAGCAACTTCACATCACTTTTAACAAATGGTTATATTCATCTCGACAGTAGTGCATCTTCTTTATAGAACAACTTCACATCACTTTTAACAAATTGTTATGTTCATCTCGACAGTAGTGCAGCTTCTTTATAGAACAACTTCACATCACTTTTAACAAATTGTTATATTCATCTCGACAGTAGTGCAGCTCCTTTATAGAACAACTTCACATCACTTTTAACAAATTGTTATGTTCAACTCGACAGTAGTGCAGCTTCTTTATAGAACAACTTCACATCACTTTTAACAAATGGTTATATTCATCTCGACAGTAGTGCAGCTCTTTATAGAACAACTTCACATCACTTTTAACAAATTGTTATGTTCATCTCGACAGTAGTGCAGCTCCTTTATAGATCAACTTCACATCACTTTTAACAAATTGTTATATTCATCTCGACAGTAGTGCAGCTCCTTTATAGAACAACTTCACATCACTTTTAACAAATGGTAATGTTCATCTCGACAGTAGTGCAGCTTCTTTATAGAGCAACTTCACATTACTTTTAACAAATGGTAATGTTCATCTCGACAGTAGTGCAGCTCCTTTATAGAGCAACATTTGCACTTCACGTCACTTGTAACAAATGGTTGTGTTCATCTCGACAGTAGTGCAGCTCCTTTATAGAACAACTTCACATCACTTTTAACAAATTGTTATGTTCATCTCGACAGTAGTGCAGCTTCTTTATAGAACAACTTCACATCACTTTTAACAAATTTTTATGTTCATCTCGACAGTAGTGCAGCTTCTTTATAGAACAACTTCACATCACTTTTAACAAATTGTTATGTTCATCTCGACAATAGTGCAGCTCATTTATAGAACAACTTCACATCACTTTTAACAAATGGTTATATTCATCTCGACAATAGTGCAGCTCCTTTATAGATCAACTTCACATCACTTTTAACAAATTGTTATTTTCATCTCGACAGTAGTGCAGCTCCTTTATAGAGCAACTTCACATCACCTTTAACAAATGGTTATGTTCATCTCGACTATAGTGCAGCTCCTTTATAGAGCAATAATTGCACTTCACATTTCTTTTAACAAATGGTTATGTTCATCTCGACAGTAGTGCAGCTTCTTTATAGAGCAACATTTGCACTTCACATCACTTTTAACAATTGGTTATGTTCATCTCGACAGTAGTGCAGCTCCTTTATAGAGCAACATTTGCACTTCACATCACTTTTAACAAATGGTTATGTTCATCTCGACAGTAGTGCAGCTTCTTTATAGAACAACTTCACATCACTTTTAACAAATTGTTATGTTCATCTCGACAGTAGCGCAGCTTCTTTATAGATCAACTTCACATCACTTTTAACAAATTGTTATGTTCATCTCGACAGTAGTGCAGCTCCTTTATAGAGCAACTTCACATCACCTTTAACAAATGGTTATGTTCATCTCGACAATAGTGCAGCTCCTTTATAGAGCAACATTTGCACTTCACATTACTTTTAACAAATGGTTATGTTCATCTCGACAGTAGTGCAGCTTCTTTATAGAGCAACATTTGCACTTCACATCACTTTTAACAAATGGTTATGTTCATCTCGACAGTAGTGCAGCTCCTTTATAGAGCAACATTTGCACTTCACATCACTTTTAACAAATGGTTATGTTCATCTCGACAGTAGTGCAGCTCCTTTATAGAGCAACTTCACATCACTTTTAACAAATGGTTATATTCATCTCGACAGTAGTGCAGCTTCTTTATAGAACAACTTCACATCACTTTTAACAAATTGTTATGTTCATCTCGACAGTAGTGCAGCTTCTTTATAGAACAACTTCACATCACTTTTAACAAATTGTTATATTCATCTCGACAGTAGTGCAGCTCCTTTATAGAACAACTTCACATCACTTTTAAAAAATTGTTATGTTCAACTCGACAGTAGTGCAGCTTCTTTGTAGAACAACTTCACATCACTTTTAACAAATGGTTATATTCATCTCGACAGTAGTGCAGCTCTTTATAGAACAACTTCACATCACTTTTAACAAATTGTTATGTTCATCTCGACAGTAGTGCAGCTCCTTTATAGATCAACTTCACATCACTTTTAACAAATTGTTATATTCATCTCGACAGTAGTGCAGCTCCTTTATAGAACAACTTCACATCACTTTTAACAAATGGTAATGTTCATCTCGACAGTAATGCAGCTTCTTTATAGAGCAACTTCACATTACTTTTAACAAATGGTTATGTTCATCTCGACAGTAGTGCAGCTCCTTTATAGAGCAACATTTGCACTTCACGTCACTTGTAACAAATGGTTGTGTTCATCTCGACAGTAGTGCAGCTCCTTTATAGAACAACTTCACATCACTTTTAACAAATTGTTATGTTCATCTCGACAGTAGTGCAGCTTCTTTATAGAACAACTTCACATCACTTTTAACAAATTTTTATGTTCATCTCGACAGTAGTGCAGCTTCTTTATAGAACAACTTCACATCACTTTTAACAAATTGTTATGTTCATCTCGACAATAGTGCAGCTCATTTATAGAACAACTTCACATCACTTTTAACAAATTGTTATGTTCATCTCGACAATAGTGCAGCTCCTTTATAGATCAACTTCACATCACTTTTAACAAATTGTTATTTTCATCTCGACAGTAGTGCAGCTCCTTTATAGAGCAACTCCACATCACCTTTAACAAATGGTTATGTTCATCTCGACTATAGTGCAGCTCCTTTATAGAGCAACAATTGCACTTCACATTACTTTTAACAAATGGTTATGTTCATCTCGACAGTAGTGCAGCTTCTTTATAGAGCAACATTTGCACTTCACATCACTTTTAACAATTGGTTATGTTCATCTCGACAGTAGTGCAGCTCCTTTATAGAGCAACATTTGCACTTCACATCACTTTTAACAAATGGTTATGTTCATCTCGACAGTAGTGCAGCTTCTTTATAGAACAACTTCACATCACTTTTAACAAATTGTTATGTTCATCTCGACAGTAGTGCAGCTTCTTTATAGAACAACTTCACATCACTTTTAACAAACTGTTATGTTCATCTCGACAGTAGTGCAGCTCCTTTATAGAGCAATTTCACATCACTTTTAACAAATGGTTATGTTCATCTCGACAGTAGTGCAGCCCCTTTATAGAACAACTTCACATCACTTTTAACAAATTGTTATATTCATCTCGACAGTAGTGCAGCTCCTTTATAGAACAACTTCACATCACTTTTAACAAATTGTTATGTTCATCTCGACAGTAGTGCAGCTTCTTTATAGAACAACTTCACATCACTTTTAACAAATGGTTATATTCATCTCGACAGTAGTGCAGCTCCTTTATAGAACAACTTCACATCACTTTTAACAAATTTTTATGTTCATCTCGACAGTAGCGCAGCTCCTTTATAGATCAACTTCACATCACTTTTATCAAATTGTTATATTCATCTCGACAGTAGTGCAGCTCCTTTATAGAACAACTTCACATCACTTTTAACAAATGGTAATGATTATCTCGACAGTAGTGCAGCTTCTTTATAGAGCAACTTCACATCACTTTTAACAAATGGTAATGTTCATCTCGACAGTAGTGCAGCTCCTTTATAGAGCAACATTTGCACTTCACGTCACTTGTAACAAATGGTTGTGTTCATCTCGACAGTAGTGCAGCTCCTTTATAGAACAACTTCACATCACTTTTAACAAATTGTTATGTTCATCTCGGCAGTAGTGCAGCTTCTTTATAGAACAACTTCACATCACTTTTAACAAATTTTTATGTTCATCTCGACAGTAGTGCAGCTTCTTTATAGAACAACTTCACATCACTTTTAACAAATTGTTATGTTCATCTCGACAATAGTGCAGCTCATTTATAGAACAACTTCACATCACTTTTAACAAATTGTTATGTTCATCTCGACAATAGTGCAGCTCCTTTATAGATCAACTTCACATCACTTTTATCAAATCGTTATGTTCATCTCGACAGTAGTGCAGCTCCTTTATAGAGCAACTTCACATCACTTTTAAAAAATTGTTATGTTCAACTCGACAGTAGTGCAGCTTCTTTATAGAACAACTTCACATCACTTTTAACAAATGGTTATATTCATCTCGACAGTAGTGCAGCTCTTTATAGAACAACTTCACATCACTTTTAACAAATTGTTATGTTCATCTCGACAGTAGTGCAGCTCCTTTATAGATCAACTTCACATCACTTTTAACAAATTGTTATATTCATCTCGACAGTAGTGCAGCTCCTTTATAGAACAACTTCACATCACTTTTAACAAATGGTAATGTTCATCTCGACAGTAGTGCAGCTCCTTTATAGAGCAACATTTGCACTTCACGTCACTTGTAACAAATGGTTGTGTTCATCTCGACAGTAGTGCAGCTCCTTTATAGAACAACTTCACATCACTTTTAACAAATTGTTATGTTCATCTCGACAGTAGTGCAGCTTCTTTATAGAACAACTTCACATCACTTTTAACAAATTTTTATGTTCATCTCGACAGTAGTGCAGCTTCTTTATAGAACAACTTCACATCACTTTTAACAAATTGTTATGTTCATCTCGACAATAGTGCAGCTCATTTATAGAACAACTTCACATCACTTTTAACAAATTGTTATGTTCATCTCGACAATAGTGCAGCTCCTTTATAGATCAACTTCACATCACTTTTAACAAATTGTTATTTTCATCTCGACAGTAGTGCAGCTCCTTTATAGAGCAACTTCACATCACCTTTAACAAATGGTTATGTTCATCTCGACTATAGTGCAGCTCCTTTATAGAGCAACAATTGCACTTCACATTACTTTTAACAAATGGTTATGTTCATCTCGACAGTAGTGCAGCTTCTTTATAGAGCAACATTTGCACTTCACATCACTTTTAACAATTGGTTATGTTCATCTCGACAGTAGTGCAGCTCCTTTATAGAGCAACATTTGCACTTCACATCACTTTTAACAAATGGTTATGTTCATCTCGACAGTAGTGCAGCTTCTTTATAGAACAACTTCACATCACTTTTAACAAATTGTTATGTTCATCTCGACAGTAGTGCAGCTTCTTTATAGAACAACTTCACATCACTTTTAACAAACTGTTATGTTCATCTCGACAGTAGTGCAGCTCCTTTATAGAGCAATTTCACATCAGTTTTATCAAATGGTTATGTTCATCTCGACAGTAGTGCAGCCCCTTTATAGAGCAACTTCACATCACTTTTAACAAATGGTTATATTCATCTCGACAGTAGTGCAGCTTCTTTATAGAACAACTTCACATCACTTTTAACAAATTGTTATGTTCACCTCGACAGTAATGCAGCTTCTTTATAGAACAACTTCACATCACTTTTAACAAATTGTTATATTCATCTCGACAGTAGTGCAGCTCCTTTATAGAACAACTTCACATCACTTTTAACAAATTGTTATGTTCATCTCGACAGTAGTGCAGCTTCTTTATAGAACAACTTCACATCACTTTTAACAAATGGTTATATTCATCTCGACAGTAGTGCAGCTCCTTTATAGAACAACTTCACATCACTTTTAACAAATTTTTATGTTCATCTCGACAGTAGCGCAGCTCCTTTATAGATCAACTTCACATCACTTTTAACAAATTGTTATATTCATCTCGACAGTAGTGCAGCTCCTTTATAGAACAACTTCACATCACTTTTAACAAATGGTAATGTTCATCTCGACAGTAGTGCAGCTTCTTTATAGAGCAACTTCACATCACTTTTAACAAATGGTAATGTTCATCTCGACAGTAGTGCAGCTCCTTTATAGAGCAACATTTGCACTTCACGTCACTTGTAACAAATGGTTGTGTTCATCTCGACAGTAGTGCAGCTCCTTTATAGAACAACTTCACATCACTTTTAACAAATTGTTATGTTCATCTCGGCAGTAGTGCAGCTTCTTTATAGAACAACTTCACATCACTTTTAACAAATTTTTATGTTCATCTCGACAGTAGTGCAGCTTCTTTATAGAACAACTTCACATCACTTTTAACAAATTGTTATGTTCATCTCGACAATAGTGCAGCTCATTTATAGAACAACTTCACATCACTTTTAACAAATTGTTATGTTCATCTCGACAATAGTGCAGCTCCTTTATAGATCAACTTCACATCACTTTTATCAAATTGTTATGTTCATCTCGACAGTAGTGCAGCTCCTTTATAGAGCAACTTCACATCACCTTTAACAAATGGTTATGTTCATCTCGACTATAGTGCAGCTTCTTTATAGAGCAACATTTGCACTTCACATTACTTTTAACAAATGGTTATGTTCATCTCGACAGTAGTGCAGCTTCTTTATAGAGCAACATTTGCACTTCACATCACTTTTAACAAATGGTTATGTTCATCTCGACAGTAGTGCAGCTCCTTTATAGAGCAATTTCACATCACTTTTAACAAATGGTTATGTTCATCTCGACAGTAGTGCAGCTCCTTTATAGAGCAACATTTGCACTTCACATCACTTTTAACAAATGGTTATATTCATCTCGACAGTAGTGCAGCTTCTTTATAGAACAACTTCACATCACTTTTAACAAATTGTTATATTCATCTCGACAGTAGTGCAGCTTCTTTATAGAACAACTTCACATTACTTTTAACAAATGGTTATGTCCATCTCGACAGTAGTGCAGCTCCTTATTGAGCAACATTTGCACTTCACATCACTTTTAACAAATGGTTATGTTCATCTCAACAGTAGTGCAGCTTCTTTATAGAGCAACATTTGCACTTCACATCACTTTTAACAAATGGTTATGTTCATCTGGACAGTAGTGCAGCTTCTTTATAGAACAACTTCACATCACTTTTAACAAATGGTAATGTTCATCTCGACAGTAGTGCAGCTTCTTTATAGAACAACTTCACATCACTTTTAACAAATGGTTATGTTCATCTGGACAGTAGTGCAGCTTCTTTATAGAACAACTTCACATCACTTTTAACAAATGGTTATGTTCAATTGGACAGTAGTGCAGCTCCTTTATAGAATAACTTCACATTACTTTTAACAAATGGTTATGTTCATCTGGACAGTAGTGCAGCTTCTTTATAGAACAACTTCACATCACTTTTAACAAATGGTAATGTTCATCTGGACAGTAGTGCAGCTTCTTTATAGAGCAACATTTGCACTTCACATCACTTTTAACAAATGATAATGTTCATCTCGACAGTAGTGCAGCTTCTTTATAGAACAACTTCGCATCACTTTTAACAAATGGTAATGTTCATCTCGACAGTAGTGCAGCTCCTTTATAGAGCAACATTTGCACTTCACGTCACTTGTAACAAATGGTTGTGTTCATTTCGACAGTAGTGCAGCTCCTTTATAGAACAACTTCACATCACTTTTAACAAATGGTAATGTTCATCTCGACAGTAGTGCAGCTCCTTTATAGAACAACTTCACATCACTTTTAACAAATGGTTATGTTCATCTCGACAGTAGTGCAGCTCCTTTATAGAACAACTTCACATCACTTTTAACAAATGGTTATGTTCATCTCGACAGTAGTGCAGCTCCTTTATAGAGCAACATTTGCACTTCACGTCACTTGTAACAAATGGTTGTGTTCATCTCGACAGTAGTGCAGCTCCTTTATAGAACAACTTCACATCACTTTTAACAAATGGTTATGTTCATCTCGACAGTAGTGCAGCTCCTTTATAGAACAACTTCACGTCACTTTTAACAAATTGTTATGTTCATCTCGATAATAGTGCAGCTCCTTTATAGAACAACTTCACATCACTTTTAACAAATTGTTATGTTCATCTCGACAGTAGTGCAGCTCATTTATAGAACAACTTCACATCACTTTTAACAAATTGTTATGTTCATCTCGACAATAGTGCAGCTCCTTTATAGATCAACTTCACATCACTTTTAACAAATTGTTATGTTCATCTCGACAGTAGTGCAGCTCCTTTATAGAGCAACTTCACATCACCTTTAACAAATGGTTATGTTCATCTCGACAATAGTGCAGCTCCTTTATAGAGCAACATTTGCACTTCACATTACTTTTAACAAATGGTTATGTTCATCTCGACAGTAGTGCAGCTTCTTTATAGAGCAACATTTGCACTTCACATCACTTTTAACAAATGGTTATGTTCATCTCGACAGTAGTGCAGCTCCTTTATAGAGCAACATTTGCACTTCACATCACTTTTAACAAATGGTTATGTTCATCTCGACAGTAGTGCAGCTTCTTTATAGAACAACTTCACATCACTTTTAACAAATTGTTAGGTTCATCTCGACAGTAGTGCAGCTTCTTTATAGAACAACTTCACATCACTTTTAACAAATTGTTATGTTCATCTTGACAGTAGTGCAGCTCCTTATAGAGCAATTTCACATCACTTTTAACAAATGGTTATGTTCATCTCGACAGTAGTGCAGCTCCTTTATAGAGCAACTTCACATCACTTTTAACAAATGGTTATATTCATCTCGACAGTAGTGCAGCTTCTTTATAGAAGAACTTCACATCACTTTTAACAAATTGTTATGTTCATCTCGACAGTAGTGCAGCTTCTTTATAGAACAACTTCACATCACTTTTAACAAATTGTTATATTCATCTCGACAGTAGTGCAGCTCCTTTATAGAACAACTTCACATCACTTTTAACAAATTGTTATGTTCAACTCGACAGTAGTGCAGCTTCTTTATAGAACAACTTCACATCACTTTTAACAAATGGTTATATTCATCTCGACAGTAGTGCAGCTCTTTATAGAACAACTTCACACCACTTTTAACAAATTGTTATGTTCATCTCGACAGTAGTGCAGCTCCTTTATAGATCAACTTCACATCACTTTTAACAAATTGTTATATTCATCTTGACAGTAGTGCAGCTCCTTTATAGAACAACTTCACATCACTTTTAACAAATGGTTATGTTCATCTCGACAGTAGTGCAGCTCCTTTATAGAACAACTTCACATCACTTTTAAGAAATTGTTATGTTCATCTCGATAATAGTGCAGCTCCTTTATAGAACAACTTCACATCACTTTTAACAAATTGTTATGTTCATCTCGACAGTAGTGCAGCTCATTTATAGAACAACTTCACATCACTTTTAACAAATTGTTATGTTCATCTCGACAATAGTGCGGCTCCTTTATAGATCAACTTCACATCACTTTTAACAAATTGTTATGTTCATCTCGACAGTAGTGAAGCTCCTTTATAGAGCAACTTCACATCACCTTTAACAAATGGTTATGTTCATCTCGACAATAGTGCAGCTCCTTTATAGAGCAACATTTGCACTTCACATTACTTTTAACAAATGGTTATGTTCATCTCGACAGTAGTGCAGCTTCTTTATAGAGCAACATTTGCACTTCACATCACTTTTAACAAATGGTTATGTTCATCTCGACAGTAGTGCAGCTCCTTTATAGAGCAACATTTGCACTTCACATCACTTTTAACAAATGGTTATGTTCATCTCGACAGTAGTGCAGCTCCTTTATAGAACAACTTCACATCACTTTTAACAAATTGTTATGTTCATCCCGACAGTAGTGCAGCTTCTTTATAGAACAACTTCACACCACTTTTAACAAATTTTTATGTTCATCTCGACAGTAGTGCAGCTTCTTTATAGAACAACTTCACATCACTTTTAACAAATTGTTATGTTCATCTCGACAATAGTGCAGCTCCTTTATAGATCAACTTCACATCACTTTTAACAAATTGTTATTTTCATCTCGACAGTAGTGCAGCTCCTTTATAGAGCAACTTCACATCACCTTTAACAAATGGTTATGTTCATCTCGACTATAGTGCAGCTCCTTTATAGAGCAACAATTGCACTTCACATTACTTTTAACAAATGGTTATGTTCATCTCGACAGTAGTGCAGCTTCTTTATAGAGCAACATTTGCACTTCACATCACTTTTAACAATTGGTTATGTTCATCTCGACAGTAGTGCAGCTCCTTTATAGAGCAACATTTGCACTTCACATCACTTTTAACAAATGGTTATGTTCATCTCGACAGTAGTGCAGCTTCTTTATAGAACAACTTCACATCACTTTTAACAAATTGTTATGTTCATCTCGACAGTAGTGCAGCTTCTTTATAGAACAACTTCACATCACTTTTAACAAATTGTTATGTTCATCTCGACAGTAGTGCAGCTCCTTTATAGAGCAATTTCACATCACTTTTAACAAATGGTTATGTTCATCTCGACAGTAGTGCAGCCCCTTTATAGAGCAACTTCACATCACTTTTAACAAATGGTTATATTCATCTCGACAGTAGTGCAGCTTCTTTATAGAACAACTTCACATCACTTTTAACAAATTGTTATTTTCATCTCGACAGTAGTGCAGCTTCTTTATAGAACAACTTCACATCACTTTTAACAAATTGTTATATTCATCTCGACAGTAGTGCAACTCCTTTATAGAACAACTTCACATCACTTTTAACAAATTGTTATGTTCATCTCGACAGTAGTGCAGCTTCTTTATAGAACAACTTCACATCACTTTTAACAAATGGTTATATTCATCTCGACAGTAGTGCAGCTCCTTTATAGAACAACTTCACATCACTTTTAACAAATTTTTATGTTCATCTCGACAGTAGCGCAGCTCCTTTATAGATCAACTTCACATCACTTTTAACAAATTGTTATATTCATCTCGACAGTAGTGCAGCTCCTTTATAGAACAACTTCACATCACTTTTAACAAATGGTAATGTTCATCTCGACAGTAGTGCAGCTTCTTTATAGAGCAACTTCACATCACTTTTAACAAATGGTAATGTTCATCTCGACAGTAGTGCAGCTCCTTTATAGAGCAACATTTGCACTTCAGGTCACTTGTAACAAATGGTTGTGTTCATCTCGACAGTAGTGCAGCTCCTTTATAGAACAACTTCACATCACTTTTAACAAATTGTTATGTTCATCTCGGCAGTAGTGCAGCTTCTTTATAGAACAACTTCACATCACTTTTAACACATTTTTATGTTCATCTCGACAGTAGTGCAGCTTCTTTATAGAACAACTTCACATCACTTTTAACAAATTGTTATGTTCATCTCGACAATAGTGCAGCTCATTTATAGAACAACTTCACATCACTTTTAACAAATTGTTATGTTCATCTCGACAATAGTGCAGCTCCTTTATAGATCAACTTCACATCACTTTTATCAAATTGTTATGTTCATCTCGACAGTAGTGCAGCTCCTTTATAGAGCAACTTCACATCACCTTTAACAAATGGTTATGTTCATCTCGACTATAGTGCAGCTCCTTTATAGAGCAACATTTGCACTTCACATCACTTTTAACAAATGGTTATGTTCATCTCGACAGTAGTGCAGCTCCTTTATAGAACAACTTCACATCACTTTTAACAAATTGTTATGTTCATCTCGACAGTAGTGCAGCTTCTTTATAGAACAACTTCACACCACTTTTAACAAATTTTTATGTTCATCTCGACAGTAGTGCAGCTTCTTTATAGAACAACTTCACATCACTTTTAACAAATTGTTATGTTCATCTCGACAATAGTGCAGCTCCTTTATAGATCAACTTCACATCACTTTTAACAAATTGTTATTTTCATCTCGACAGTAGTGCAGCTCCTTTATAGAGCAACTTCACATCACCTTTAACAAATGGTTATGTTCATCTCGACTATAGTGCAGCTCCTTTATAGAGCAACAATTGCACTTCACATTACTTTTAACAAATGGTTATGTTCATCTCGACAGTAGTGCAGCTTCTTTATAGAGCAACATTTGCACTTCACATCACTTTTAACAATTGGTTATGTTCATCTCGACAGTAGTGCAGCTCCTTTATAGAGCAACATTTGCACTTCACATCACTTTTAACAAATGGTTATGTTCATCTCGACAGTAGTGCAGCTTCTTTATAGAACAACTTCACATCACTTTTAACAAATTGTTATGTTCATCTCGACAGTAGTGCAGCTTCTTTATAGAACAACTTCACATCACTTTTAACAAATTGTTATGTTCATATCGACAGTAGTGCAGCTCCTTTATAGAGCAATTTCACATCACTTTTAACAAATGGTTATGTTCATCTCGACAGTAGTGCAGCCCCTTTATAGAGCAACTTCACATCACTTTTAACAAATGGTTATATTCATCTCGACAGTAGTGCAGCTTCTTTATAGAACAACTTCACATCACTTTTAACAAATTGTTATTTTCATCTCGACAGTAGTGCAGCTTCTTTATAGAACAACTTCACATCACTTTTAACAAATTGTTATATTCATCTCGACAGTAGTGCAACTCCTTTATAGAACAACTTCACATCACTTTTAACAAATTGTTATGTTCAACTCGACAGTAGTGCAGCTTCTTTATAGAACAACTTCACATCACTTTTAACAAATGGTTATATTCATCTCGACAGTAGTGCAGCTCTTTATAGAACAACTTCACACCACTTTTAACAAATTGTTATGTTCATCTCGACAGTAGTGCAGCTCCTTTATAGATCAACTTCACATCACTTTTAACAAATTGTTATATTCATCTTGACAGTAGTGCAGCTCCTTTATAGAACAACTTCACATCACTTTTAACAAATGGTTATGTTCATCTCGACAGTAGTGCAGCTCCTTTATAGAACAACTTCACATCACTTTTAAGAAATTGTTATGTTCATCTCGATAATAGTGCAGCTCCTTTATAGAACAACTTCACATCACTTTTAACAAATTGTTATGTTCATCTCGACAGTAGTGCAGCTCATTTATAGAACAACTTCACATCACTTTTAACAAATTGTTATGTTCATCTCGACAATAGTGCGGCTCCTTTATAGATCAACTTCACATCACTTTTAACAAATTGTTATGTTCATCTCGACAGTAGTGAAGCTCCTTTATAGAGCAACTTCACATCACCTTTAACAAATGGTTATGTTCATCTCGACAATAGTGCAGCTCCTTTATAGAGCAACATTTGCACTTCACATTACTTTTAACAAATGGTTATGTTCATCTCGACAGTAGTGCAGCTTCTTTATAGAGCAACATTTGCACTTCACATCACTTTTAACAAATGGTTATGTTCATCTCGACAGTAGTGCAGCTCCTTTATAGAGCAACATCTGCACTTCACATCACTTTTAACAAATGGTTATGTTCATCTCGACAGTAGTGCAGCTCCTTTATAGAACAACTTCACATCACTTTTAACAAATTGTTATGTTCATCCCGACAGTAGTGCAGCTTCTTTATAGAACAACTTCACACCACTTTTAACAAATTTTTATGTTCATCTCGACAGTAGTGCAGCTTCTTTATAGAACAACTTCACATCACTTTTAACAAATTGTTATGTTCATCTCGACAATAGTGCAGCTCCTTTATAGATCAACTTCACATCACTTTTAACAAATTGTTATTTTCATCTCGACAGTAGTGCAGCTCCTTTATAGAGCAACTTCACATCACCTTTAACAAATGGTTATGTTCATCTCGACTATAGTGCAGCTCCTTTATAGAGCAACAATTGCACTTCACATTACTTTTAACAAATGGTTATGTTCATCTCGACAGTAGTGCAGCTTCTTTATAGAGCAACATTTGCACTTCACATCACTTTTAACAATTGGTTATGTTCATCTCGACAGTAGTGCAGCTCCTTTATAGAGCAACATTTGCACTTCACATCACTTTTAACAAATGGTTATGTTCATCTCGACAGTAGTGCAGCTTCTTTATAGAACAACTTCACATCACTTTTAACAAATTGTTATGTTCATCTCGACAGTAGTGCAGCTTCTTTATAGAACAACTTCACATCACTTTTAACAAATTGTTATGTTCATCTCGACAGTAGTGCAGCTCCTTTATAGAGCAATTTCACATCACTTTTAACAAATGGTTATGTTCATCTCGACAGTAGTGCAGCCCCTTTATAGAGCAACTTCACATCACTTTTAACAAATGGTTATATTCATCTCGACAGTAGTGCAGCTTCTTTATAGAACAACTTCACATCACTTTTAACAAATTGTTATTTTCATCTCGACAGTAGTGCAGCTTCTTTATAGAACAACTTCACATCACTTTTAACAAATTGTTATATTCATCTCGACAGTAGTGCAACTCCTTTATAGAACAACTTCACATCACTTTTAACAAATTGTTATGTTCATCTCGACAGTAGTGCAGCTTCTTTATAGAACAACTTCACATCACTTTTAACAAATGGTTATATTCATCTCGACAGTAGTGCAGCTCCTTTATAGAACAACTTCACATCACTTTTAACAAATTTTTATGTTCATCTCGACAGTAGCGCAGCTCCTTTATAGATCAACTTCACATCACTTTTAACAAATTGTTATATTCATCTCGACAGTAGTGCAGCTCCTTTATAGAACAACTTCACATCACTTTTAACAAATGGTAATGTTCATCTCGACAGTAGTGCAGCTTCTTTATAGAGCAACTTCACATCACTTTTAACAAATGGTAATGTTCATCTCGACAGTAGTGCAGCTCCTTTATAGAGCAACATTTGCACTTCACGTCACTTGTAACAAATGGTTGTGTTCATCTCGACAGTAGTGCAGCTCCTTTATAGAACAACTTCACATCACTTTTAACAAATTGTTATGTTCATCTCGGCAGTAGTGCAGCTTCTTTATAGAACAACTTCACATCACTTTTAACACATTTTTATGTTCATCTCGACAGTAGTGCAGCTTCTTTATAGAACAACTTCACATCACTTTTAACAAATTGTTATGTTCATCTCGACAATAGTGCAGCTCATTTATAGAACAACTTCACATCACTTTTAACAAATTGTTATGTTCATCTCGACAATAGTGCAGCTCCTTTATAGATCAACTTCACATCACTTTTATCAAATTGTTATGTTCATCTCGACAGTAGTGCAGCTCCTTTATAGAGCAACTTCACATCACCTTTAACAAATGGTTATGTTCATCTCGACTATAGTGCAGCTCCTTTATAGAGCAACATTTGCACTTCACATCACTTTTAACAAATGGTTATGTTCATCTCGACAGTAGTGCAGCTCCTTTATAGAACAACTTCACATCACTTTTAACAAATTGTTATGTTCATCTCGACAGTAGTGCAGCTTCTTTATAGAACAACTTCACACCACTTTTAACAAATTTTTATGTTCATCTCGACAGTAGTGCAGCTTCTTTATAGAACAACTTCACATCACTTTTAACAAATTGTTATGTTCATCTCGACAATAGTGCAGCTCCTTTATAGATCAACTTCACATCACTTTTAACAAATTGTTATTTTCATCTCGACAGTAGTGCAGCTCCTTTATAGAGCAACTTCACATCACCTTTAACAAATGGTTATGTTCATCTCGACTATAGTGCAGCTCCTTTATAGAGCAACAATTGCACTTCACATTACTTTTAACAAATGGTTATGTTCATCTCGACAGTAGTGCAGCTTCTTTATAGAGCAACATTTGCACTTCACATCACTTTTAACAATTGGTTATGTTCATCTCGACAGTAGTGCAGCTCCTTTATAGAGCAACATTTGCACTTCACATCACTTTTAACAAATGGTTATGTTCATCTCGACAGTAGTGCAGCTTCTTTATAGAACAACTTCACATCACTTTTAACAAATTGTTATGTTCATCTCGACAGTAGTGCAGCTTCTTTATAGAACAACTTCACATCACTTTTAACAAATTGTTATGTTCATCTCGACAGTAGTGCAGCTCCTTTATAGAGCAATTTCACATCACTTTTAACAAATGGTTATGTTCATCTCGACAGTAGTGCAGCCCCTTTATAGAGCAACTTCACATCACTTTTAACAAATGGTTATATTCATCTCGACAGTAGTGCAGCTTCTTTATAGAACAACTTCACATCACTTTTAACAAATTGTTATTTTCATCTCGACAGTAGTGCAGCTTCTTTATAGAACAACTTCACATCACTTTTAACAAATTGTTATATTCATCTCGACAGTAGTGCAACTCCTTTATAGAACAACTTCACATCACTTTTAACAAATTGTTATGTTCATCTCGACAGTAGTGCAGCTTCTTTATAGAACAACTTCACATCACTTTTAACAAATGGTTATATTCATCTCGACAGTAGTGCAGCTCCTTTATAGAACAACTTCACATCACTTTTAACAAATTTTTATGTTCATCTCGACAGTAGCGCAGCTCCTTTATAGATCAACTTCACATCACTTTTAACAAATTGTTATATTCATCTCGACAGTAGTGCAGCTCCTTTATAGAACAACTTCACATCACTTTTAACAAATGGTAATGTTCATCTCGACAGTAGTGCAGCTTCTTTATAGAGCAACTTCACATCACTTTTAACAAATGGTAATGTTCATCTCGACAGTAGTGCAGCTCCTTTATAGAGCAACATTTGCACTTCACGTCACTTGTAACAAATGGTTGTGTTCATCTCGACAGTAGTGCAGCTCCTTTATAGAACAACTTCACATCACTTTTAACAAATTGTTATGTTCATCTCGGCAGTAGTGCAGCTTCTTTATAGAACAACTTCACATCACTTTTAACAAATTGTTATGTTCATCTCGACAATAGTGCAGCTCATTTATAGAACAACTTCACATCACTTTTAACAAATTGTTATGTTCATCTCGACAATAGTGCAGCTCCTTTATAGATCAACTTCACATCACTTTTATCAAATTGTTATGTTCATCTCGACAGTAGTGCAGCTCCTTTATAGAGCAACTTCACATCACCTTTAACAAATGGTTATGTTCATCTCGACTATAGTGCAGCTCCTTTATAGAGCAACATTTGCACTTCACATTACTTTTAACAAATGGTTATGTTCATCTCGACAGTAGTGCAGCTTCTTTATAGAGCAACATTTGCACTTCACATCACTTTTAACAAATGGTTATGTTCATCTCGACAGTAGTGCAGCTCCTTTATAGAGCAATTTCACATCACTTTTAACAAATGGTTATGTTCATCTCGACAGTAGTGCAGCTCCTTTATAGAGCAACATTTGCACTTCACATCACTTTTAACAAATGGTTATATTCATCTCGACAGTAGTGCAGCTTCTTTATAGAACAACTTCACATCACTTTTAACAAATTGTTATATTCATCTCGACAGTAGTGCAGCTTCTTTATAGAACAACTTCACATTACTTTTAACAAATGGTTATGTCCATCTCGACAGTAGTGCAGCTCCTTATTGAGCAACATTTGCACTTCACATCACTTTTAACAAATGGTTATGTTCATCTCAACAGTAGTGCAGCTTCTTTATAGAGCAACATTTGCACTTCACATCACTTTTAACAAATGGTTATGTTCATCTGGACAGTAGTGCAGCTTCTTTATAGAACAACTTCACATCACTTTTAACAAATGGTAATGTTCATCTCGACAGTAGTGCAGCTTCTTTATAGAACAACTTCACATCACTTTTAACAAATGGTTATGTTCATCTGGACAGTAGTGCAGCTTCTTTATAGAACAACTTCACATCACTTTTAACAAATGGTTATGTTCAATTGGACAGTAGTGCAGCTCCTTTATAGAATAACTTCACATTACTTTTAACAAATGGTTATGTTCATCTGGACAGTAGTGCAGCTTCTTTATAGAACAACTTCACATCACTTTTAACAAATGGTAATGTTCATCTGGACAGTAGTGCAGCTTCTTTATAGAGCAACATTTGCACTTCACATCACTTTTAACAAATGATAATGTTCATCTCGACAGTAGTGCAGCTTCTTTATAGAACAACTTCGCATCACTTTTAACAAATGGTAATGTTCATCTCGACAGTAGTGCAGCTCCTTTATAGAGCAACATTTGCACTTCACGTCACTTGTAACAAATGGTTGTGTTCATTTCGACAGTAGTGCAGCTCCTTTATAGAACAACTTCACATCACTTTTAACAAATGGTAATGTTCATCTCGACAGTAGTGCAGCTCCTTTATAGAACAACTTCACATCACTTTTAACAAATGGTTATGTTCATCTCGACAGTAGTGCAGCTCCTTTATAGAACAACTTCACATCACTTTTAACAAATGGTTATGTTCATCTCGACAGTAGTGCAGCTCCTTTATAAAGCAACATTTGCACTTCACGTCACTTGTAACAAATGGTTGTGTTCATCTCGACAGTAGTGCAGCTCCTTTATAGAACAACTTCACATCACTTTTAACAAATGGTTATGTTCATCTCGACAGTAGTGCAGCTCCTTTATAGAACAACTTCACGTCACTTTTAACAAATTGTTATGTTCATCTCGATAATAGTGCAGCTCCTTTATAGAACAACTTCACATCACTTTTATTAAATTGTTATGTTCATCTCGACAGTAGTGCAGCTCATTTATAGAACAACTTCACATCACTTTTAACAAATTGTTATGTTCATCTCGACAATAGTGCAGCTCCTTTATAGATCAACTTCACATCACTTTTAACAAATTGTTATGTTCATCTCGACAGTAGTGCAGCTCCTTTATAGAGCAACTTCACATCACCTTTAACAAATGGTTATGTTCATCTCGACAATAGTGCAGCTCCTTTATAGAGCAACATTTGCACTTCACATTACTTTTAACAAATGGTTATGTTCATCTCGACAGTAGTGCAGCTTCTTTATAGAGCAACATTTGCACTTCACATCACTTTTAACAAATGGTTATGTTCATCTCGACAGTAGTGCAGCTCCTTTATAGAGCAACATTTGCACTTCACATCACTTTTAACAAATGGTTATGTTCATCTCGACAGTAGTGCAGCTTCTTTATAGAACAACTTCACATCACTTTTAACAAATTGTTAGGTTCATCTCGACAGTAGTGCAGCTTCTTTATAGAACAACTTCACATCACTTTTAACAAATTGTTATGTTCATCTTGACAGTAGTGCAGCTCCTTATAGAGCAATTTCACATCACTTTTAACAAATGGTTATGTTCATCTCGACAGTAGTGCAGCTCCTTTATAGAGCAACTTCACATCACTTTTAACAAATGGTTATATTCATCTCGACAGTAGTGCAGCTTCTTTATAGAAGAACTTCACATCACTTTTAACAAATTGTTATGTTCATCTCGACAGTAGTGCAGCTTCTTTATAGAACAACTTCACATCACTTTTAACAAATTGTTATATTCATCTCGACAGTAGTGCAGCTCCTCTATAGAACAACTTCACATCACTTTTAACAAATTGTTATGTTCAACTCGACAGTAGTGCAGCTTCTTTATAGAACAACTTCACATCACTTTTAACAAATGGTTATATTCATCTCGACAGTAGTGCAGCTCTTTATAGAACAACTTCACACCACTTTTAACAAATTGTTATGTTCATCTCGACAGTAGTGCAGCTCCTTTATAGATCAACTTCACATCACTTTTAACAAATTGTTATATTCATCTTGACAGTAGTGCAGCTCCTTTATAGAACAACTTCACATCACTTTTAACAAATGGTTATGTTCATCTCGACAGTAGTGCAGCTCCTTTATAGAACAACTTCACATCACTTTTAAGAAATTGTTATGTTCATCTCGATAATAGTGCAGCTCCTTTATAGAACAACTTCACATCACTTTTAACAAATTGTTATGTTCATCTCGACAGTAGTGCAGCTCATTTATAGAACAACTTCACATCACTTTTAACAAATTGTTATGTTCATCTCGACAATAGTGCGGCTCCTTTATAGATCAACTTCACATCACTTTTAACAAATTGTTATGTTCATCTCGACAGTAGTGCAGCTCCTTTATAGAGCAACTTCACATCACCTTTAACAAATGGTTATGTTCATCTCGACAATAGTGCAGCTCCTTTATAGAGCAACATTTGCACTTCACATTACTTTTAACAAATGGTTATGTTCATCTCGACAGTAGTGCAGCTTCTTTATAGAGCAACAATTGCACTTCACATCACTTTTAACAAATGGTTATGTTCATCTCGACAGTAGTGCAGCTCCTTTATAGAGCAACATTTGCACTTCACATCACTTTTAACAAATGGTTATGTTCATCTCGACAGTAGTGCAGCTCCTTTATAGAACAACTTCACATCACTTTTAACAAATTGTTATGTTCATCTCGACAGTAGTGCAGCTTCTTTATAGAACAACTTCACACCACTTTTAACAAATTTTTATGTTCATCTCGACAGTAGTGCAGCTTCTTTATAGAACAACTTCACATCACTTTTAACAAATTGTTATGTTCATCTCGACAATAGTGCAGCTCCTTTATAGATCAACTTCACATCACTTTTAACAAATTGTTATTTTCATCTCGACAGTAGTGCAGCTCCTTTATAGAGCAACTTCACATCACCTTTAACAAATGGTTATGTTCATCTCGACTATAGTGCAGCTCCTTTATAGAGCAACAATTGCACTTCACATTACTTTTAACAAATGGTTATGTTCATCTCGACAGTAGTGCAGCTTCTTTATAGAGCAACATTTGCACTTCACATCACTTTTAACAATTGGTTATGTTCATCTCGACAGTAGTGCAGCTCCTTTATAGAGCAACATTTGCACTTCACATCACTTTTAACAAATGGTTATGTTCATCTCGACAGTAGTGCAGCTTCTTTATAGAACAACTTCACATCACTTTTAACAAATTGTTATGTTCATCTCGACAGTAGTGCAGCTTCTTTATAGAACAACTTCACATCACTTTTAACAAATTGTTATGTTCATCTCGACAGTAGTGCAGCTCCTTTATAGAGCAATTTCACATCACTTTTAACAAATGGTTATGTTCATCTCGACAGTAGTGCAGCCCCTTTATAGAGCAACTTCACATCACTTTTAACAAATGGTTATATTCATCTCGACAGTAGTGCAGCTTCTTTATAGAACAACTTCACATCACTTTTAACAAATTGTTATTTTCATCTCGACAGTAGTGCAGCTTCTTTATAGAACAACTTCACATCACTTTTAACAAATTGTTATATTCATCTCGACAGTAGTGCAACTCCTTTATAGAACAACTTCACATCACTTTTAACAAATTGTTATGTTCATCTCGACAGTAGTGCAGCTTCTTTATAGAACAACTTCACATCACTTTTAACAAATGGTTATATTCATCTCGACAGTAGTGCAGCTCCTTTATAGAACAACTTCACATCACTTTTAACAAATTTTTATGTTCATCTCGACAGTAGCGCAGCTCCTTTATAGATCAACTTCACATCACTTTTAACAAATTGTTATATTCATCTCGACAGTAGTGCAGCTCCTTTATAGAACAACTTCACATCACTTTTAACAAATGGTAATGTTCATCTCGACAGTAGTGCAGCTTCTTTATAGAGCAACTTCACATCACTTTTAACAAATGGTAATGTTCATCTCGACAGTAGTGCAGCTCCTTTATAGAGCAACATTTGCACTTCACGTCACTTGTAACAAATGGTTGTGTTCATCTCGACAGTAGTGCAGCTCCTTTATAGAACAACTTCACATCACTTTTAACAAATTGTTATGTTCATCTCGGCAGTAGTGCAGCTTCTTTATAGAACAACTTCACATCACTTTTAACACATTTTTATGTTCATCTCGACAGTAGTGCAGCTTCTTTATAGAACAACTTCACATCACTTTTAACAAATTGTTATGTTCATCTCGACAATAGTGCAGCTCATTTATAGAACAACTTCACATCACTTTTAACAAATTGTTATGTTCATCTCGACAATAGTGCAGCTCCTTTATAGATCAACTTCACATCACTTTTATCAAATTGTTATGTTCATCTCGACAGTAGTGCAGCTCCTTTATAGAGCAACTTCACATCACCTTTAACAAATGGTTATGTTCATCTCGACTATAGTGCAGCTCCTTTATAGAGCAACATTTGCACTTCACATTACTTTTAACAAATGGTTATGTTCATCTCGACAGTAGTGCAGCTTCTTTATAGAGCAACATTTGCACTTCACATCACTTTTAACAAATGGTTATGTTCATCTCGACAGTAGTGCAGCTCCTTTATAGAGCAATTTCACATCACTTTTAACAAATGGTTATGTTCATCTCGACAGTAGTGCAGCTCCTTTATAGAGCAACATTTGCACTTCACATCACTTTTAACAAATGGTTATATTCATCTCGACAGTAGTGCAGCTTCTTTATAGAACAACTTCACATCACTTTTAACAAATTGTTATATTCATCTCGACAGTAGTGCAGCTTCTTTATAGAACAACTTCACATTACTTTTAACAAATGGTTATGTCCATCTCGACAGTAGTGCAGCTCCTTATTGAGCAACATTTGCACTTCACATCACTTTTAACAAATGGTTATGTTCATCTCAACAGTAGTGCAGCTTCTTTATAGAGCAACATTTGCACTTCACATCACTTTTAACAAATGGTTATGTTCATCTGGACAGTAGTGCAGCTTCTTTATAGAACAACTTCACATCACTTTTAACAAATGGTAATGTTCATCTCGACAGTAGTGCAGCTTCTTTATAGAACAACTTCACATCACTTTTAACAAATGGTTATGTTCATCTGGACAGTAGTGCAGCTTCTTTATAGAACAACTTCACATCACTTTTAACAAATGGTTATGTTCAATTGGACAGTAGTGCAGCTCCTTTATAGAATAACTTCACATTACTTTTAACAAATGGTTATGTTCATCTGGACAGTAGTGCAGCTTCTTTATAGAACAACTTCACATCACTTTTAACAAATGGTAATGTTCATCTGGACAGTAGTGCAGCTTCTTTATAGAGCAACATTTGCACTTCACATCACTTTTAACAAATGATAATGTTCATCTCGACAGTAGTGCAGCTTCTTTATAGAACAACTTCGCATCACTTTTAACAAATGGTAATGTTCATCTCGACAGTAGTGCAGCTCCTTTATAGAGCAACATTTGCACTTCACGTCACTTGTAACAAATGGTTGTGTTCATTTCGACAGTAGTGCAGCTCCTTTATAGAACAACTTCACATCACTTTTAACAAATGGTAATGTTCATCTCGACAGTAGTGCAGCTCCTTTATAGAACAACTTCACATCACTTTTAACAAATGGTTATGTTCATCTCGACAGTAGTGCAGCTCCTTTATAGAACAACTTCACATCACTTTTAACAAATGGTTATGTTCATCTCGACAGTAGTGCAGCTCCTTTATAGAGCAGCATTTGCACTTCACGTCACTTGTAACAAATGGTTGTGTTCATCTCGACAGTAGTGCAGCTCCTTTATAGAACAACTTCACATCACTTTTAACAAATGGTTATGTTCATCTCGACAGTAGTGCAGCTCCTTTATAGAACAACTTCACATCACTTTTAACAAATTGTTATGTTCATCTCGATAATAGTGCAGCTCCTTTATAGAACAACTTCACATCACTTTTAACAAATTGTTATGTTCATCTCGACAGTAGTGCAGCTCATTTATAGAACAACTTCACATCACTTTTAACAAATTGTTATGTTCATCTCGACAATAGTGCAGCTCCTTTATAGATCAACTTCACATCACTTTTAACAAATTGTTATGTTCATCTCGACAGTAGTGCAGCTCCTTTATAGAGCAACTTCACATCACCTTTAACAAATGGTTATGTTCATCTCGACAATAGTGCAGCTCCTTTATAGAGCAACATTTGCACTTCACATTACTTTTAACAAATGGTTATGTTCATCTCGACAGTAGTGCAGCTTCTTTATAGAGCAACATTTGCACTTCACATCACTTTTAACAAATGGTTATGTTCATCTCGACAGTAGTGCAGCTCCTTTATAGAGCAACATTTGCACTTCACATCACTTTTAACAAATGGTTATGTTCATCTCGACAGTAGTGCAGCTTCTTTATAGAACAACTTCACATCACTTTTAACAAATTGTTAGGTTCATCTCGACAGTAGTGCAGCTTCTTTATAGAACAACTTCACATCACTTTTAACAAATTGTTATGTTCATCTTGACAGTAGTGCAGCTCCTTATAGAGCAATTTCACATCACTTTTAACAAATGGTTATGTTCATCTCGACAGTAGTGCAGCTCCTTTATAGAGCAACTTCACATCACTTTTAACAAATGGTTATATTCATCTCGACAGTAGTGCAGCTTCTTTATAGAACAACTTCACATCACTTTTAACAAATTGTTATGTTCATCTCGACAGTAGTGCAGCTTCTTTATAGAACAACTTCACATCACTTTTAACAAATTGTTATATTCATCTCGACAGTAGTGCAGCTCCTTTATAGAACAACTTCACATCACTTTTAACAAATTGTTATGTTCAACTCGACAGTAGTGCAGCTTCTTTATAGAACAACTTCACATCACTTTTAACAAATGGTTATATTCATCTCGACAGTAGTGCAGCTTCTTTATAGAACAACTTCACATCACTTTTAACAAATTGTTATGTTCATCTCGACAGTAGTGCAGCTTCTTTATAGAACAACTTCACATCACTTTTAACAAATTGTTATATTCATCTCGACAGTAGTGCAGCTCCTTTATAGAACAACTTCACATCACTTTTAACAAATTGTTATGTTCAACTCGACAGTAGTGCAGCTTCTTTATAGAACAACTTCACATCACTTTTAACAAATGGTTATATTCATCTCGACAGTAGTGCAGCTCTTTATAGAACAACTTCACATCACTTTTAACAAATTGTTATGTTCATCTCGACAGTAGTGCCGCTCCTTTATAGATCAACTTCACATCACTTTTAACAAATTGTTATATTCATCTCGACAGTAGTGCAGCTCCTTTATAGAACAACTTCACATCACTTTTAACAAATGGTAATGTTCATCTCGACAGTAGTGCAGCTTCTTTATAGAGCAACTTCACATTACTTTTAACAAATGGTAATGTTCATCTCGACAGTAGTGCAGCTCCTTTATAGAGCAACATTTGCACTTCACGTCACTTGTAACAAATGGTTGTGTTCATCTCGACAGTAGTGCAGCTCCTTTATAGAACAACTTCACATCACTTTTAACAAATTGTTATGTTCATCTCGACAGTAGTGCAGCTTCTTTATAGAACAACTTCACACCACTTTTAACAAATTTTTATGTTCATCTCGACAGTAGTGCAGCTTCTTTATAGAACAACTTCACATCACTTTTAACAAATTGTTATGTTCATCTCGACAATAGTGCAGCTCCTTTATAGATCAACTTCACATCACTTTTAACAAATTGTTATTTTCATCTCGACAGTAGTGCAGCTCCTTTATAGAGCAACTTCACATCACCTTTAACAAATGGTTATGTTCATCTCGACTATAGTGCAGCTCCTTTATAGAGCAACAATTGCACTTCACATTACTTTTAACAAATGGTTATGTTCATCTCGACAGTAGTGCAGCTTCTTTATAGAGCAACATTTGCACTTCACATCACTTTTAACAATTGGTTATGTTCATCTCGACAGTAGTGCAGCTCCTTTATAGAGCAACATTTGCACTTCACATCACTTTTAACAAATGGTTATGTTCATCTCGACAGTAGTGCAGCTTCTTTATAGAACAACTTCACATCACTTTTAACAAATTGTTATGTTCATCTCGACAGTAGTGCAGCTTCTTTATAGAACAACTTCACATCACTTTTAACAAATTGTTATGTTCATCTCGACAGTAGTGCAGCTCCTTTATAGAGCAATTTCACATCACTTTTAACAAATGGTTATGTTCATCTCGACAGTAGTGCAGCCCCTTTATAGAGCAACTTCACATCACTTTTAACAAATGGTTATATTCATCTCGACAGTAGTGCAGCTTCTTTATAGAACAACTTCACATCACTTTTAACAAATTGTTATTTTCATCTCGACAGTAGTGCAGCTTCTTTATAGAACAACTTCACATCACTTTTAACAAATTGTTATATTCATCTCGACAGTAGTGCAACTCCTTTATAGAACAACTTCACATCACTTTTAACAAATTGTTATGTTCATCTCGACAGTAGTGCAGCTTCTTTATAGAACAACTTCACATCACTTTTAACAAATGGTTATATTCATCTCGACAGTAGTGCAGCTCCTTTATAGAACAACTTCACATCACTTTTAACAAATTTTTATGTTCATCTCGACAGTAGCGCAGCTCCTTTATAGATCAACTTCACATCACTTTTAACAAATTGTTATATTCATCTCGACAGTAGTGCAGCTCCTTTATAGAACAACTTCACATCACTTTTAACAAATGGTAATGTTCATCTCGACAGTAGTGCAGCTTCTTTATAGAGCAACTTCACATCACTTTTAACAAATGGTAATGTTCATCTCGACAGTAGTGCAGCTCCTTTATAGAGCAACATTTGCACTTCACGTCACTTGTAACAAATGGTTGTGTTCATCTCGACAGTAGTGCAGCTCCTTTATAGAACAACTTCACATCACTTTTAACAAATTGTTATGTTCATCTCGGCAGTAGTGCAGCTTCTTTATAGAACAACTTCACATCACTTTTAACACATTTTTATGTTCATCTCGACAGTAGTGCAGCTTCTTTATAGAACAACTTCACATCACTTTTAACAAATTGTTATGTTCATCTCGACAATAGTGCAGCTCATTTATAGAACAACTTCACATCACTTGTAACAAATTGTTATGTTCATCTCGACAATAGTGCAGCTCCTTTATAGATCAACTTCACATCACTTTTATCAAATTGTTATGTTCATCTCGACAGTAGTGCAGCTCCTTTATAGAGCAACTTCACATCACCTTTAACAAATGGTTATGTTCATCTCGACTATAGTGCAGCTCCTTTATAGAGCAACATTTGCACTTCACATTACTTTTAACAAATGGTTATGTTCATCTCGACAGTAGTGCAGCTTCTTTATAGAGCAACATTTGCACTTCACATCACTTTTAACAAATGGTTATGTTCATCTCGACAGTAGTGCAGCTCCTTTATAGAGCAATTTCACATCACTTTTAACAAATGGTTATGTTCATCTCGACAGTAGTGCAGCTCCTTTATAGAGCAACATTTGCACTTCACATCACTTTTAACAAATGGTTATATTCATCTCGACAGTAGTGCAGCTTCTTTATAGAACAACTTCACATCACTTTTAACAAATTGTTATATTCATCTCGACAGTAGTGCAGCTTCTTTATAGAACAACTTCACATTACTTTTAACAAATGGTTATGTCCATCTCGACAGTAGTGCAGCTCCTTATTGAGCAACATTTGCACTTCACATCACTTTTAACAAATGGTTATGTTCATCTCAACAGTAGTGCAGCTTCTTTATAGAGCAACATTTGCACTTCACATCACTTTTAACAAATGGTTATGTTCATCTGGACAGTAGTGCAGCTTCTTTATAGAACAACTTCACATCACTTTTAACAAATGGTAATGTTCATCTCGACAGTAGTGCAGCTTCTTTATAGAGCAACTTCACATCACTTTTAACAAATGGTAATGTTCATCTCGACAGTAGTGCAGCTCCTTTATAGAGCAACATTTGCACTTCACGTCACTTGTAACAAATGGTTGTGTTCATCTCGACAGTAGTGCAGCTGCTTTATAGAACAACTTCACATCACTTTTAACAAATTGTTATGTTCATCTCGGCAGTAGTGCAGCTTCTTTATAGAACAACTTCACATCACTTTTAACACATTTTTATGTTCATCTCGACAGTAGTGCAGCTTCTTTATAGAACAACTTCACATCACTTTTAACAAATTGTTATGTTCATCTCGACAATAGTGCAGCTCATTTATAGAACAACTTCACATCACTTTTAACAAATTGTTATGTTCATCTCGACAATAGTGCAGCTCCTTTATAGATCAACTTCACATCACTTTTATCAAATTGTTATGTTCATCTCGACAGTAGTGCAGCTCCTTTATAGAGCAACTTCACATCACCTTTAACAAATGGTTATGTTCATCTCGACTATAGTGCAGCTCCTTTATAGAGCAACATTTGCACTTCACATTACTTTTAACAAATGGTTATGTTCATCTCGACAGTAGTGCAGCTTCTTTATAGAGCAACATTTGCACTTCACATCACTTTTAACAAATGGTTATGTTCATCTCGACAGTAGTGCAGCTCCTATATAGAGCAATTTCACATCACTTTTAACAAATGGTTATGTTCATCTCGACAGTAGTGCAGCTCCTTTATAGAGCAACATTTGCACTTCACATCACTTTTAACAATTGGTTATGTTCATCTCGACAGTAGTGCAGCTCCTTTATAGAGCAACATTTGCACTTCACATCACTTTTAACAAATGGTTATGTTCATCTCGACAGTAGTGCAGCTTCTTTATAGAACAACTTCACATCACTTTTAACAAATTGTTATGTTCATCTCGACAGTAGTGCAGCTTCTTTATAGAACAACTTCACATCACTTTTAACAAATTGTTATGTTCATCTCGACAGTAGTGCAGCTCCTTTATAGAGCAATTTCACATCACTTTTAACAAATGGTTATGTTCATCTCGACAGTAGTGCAGCCCCTTTATAGAGCAACTTCACATCACTTTTAACAAATGGTTATATTCATCTCGACAGTAGTGCAGCTTCTTTATAGAACAACTTCACATCACTTTTAACAAATTGTTATTTTCATCTCGACAGTAGTGCAGCTTCTTTATAGAACAACTTCACATCACTTTTAACAAATTGTTATATTCATCTCGACAGTAGTGCAACTCCTTTATAGAACAACTTCACATCACTTTTAACAAATTGTTATGTTCATCTCGACAGTAGTGCAGCTTCTTTATAGAACAACTTCACATCACTTTTAACAAATGGTTATATTCATCTCGACAGTAGTGCAGCTCCTTTATAGAACAACTTCACATCACTTTTAACAAATTTTTATGTTCATCTCGACAGTAGCGCAGCTCCTTTATAGATCAACTTCACATCACTTTTAACAAATTGTTATATTCATCTCGACAGTAGTGCAGCTCCTTTATAGAACAACTTCACATCACTTTTAACAAATGGTAATGTTCATCTCGACAGTAGTGCAGCTTCTTTATAGAGCAACTTCACATCACTTTTAACAAATGGTAATGTTCATCTCGACAGTAGTGCAGCTCCTTTATAGAGCAACATTTGCACTTCACGTCACTTGTAACAAATGGTTGTGTTCATCTCGACAGTAGTGCAGCTCCTTTATAGAACAACTTCACATCACTTTTAACAAATTGTTATGTTCATCTCGGCAGTAGTGCAGCTTCTTTATAGAACAACTTCACATCACTTTTAACACATTTTTATGTTCATCTCGACAGTAGTGCAGCTTCTTTATAGAACAACTTCACATCACTTTTAACAAATTGTTATGTTCATCTCGACAATAGTGCAGCTCATTTATAGAACAACTTCACATCACTTTTAACAAATTGTTATGTTCATCTCGACAATAGTGCAGCTCCTTTATAGATCAACTTCACATCACTTTTATCAAATTGTTATGTTCATCTCGACAGTAGTGCAGCTCCTTTATAGAGCAACATTTGCACTTCACATCACTTTTAACAAATGGTTATGTTCATCTCGACAGTAGTGCAGCTCCTTTATAGAGCAACATTTGCACTTCACATCACTTTTAACAAATGGTTATGTTCATCTCGACAGTAGTGCAGCTTCTTTATAGAACAACTTCACATCACTTTTAACAAATTGTTAGGTTCATCTCGACAGTAGTGCAGCTTCTTTATAGAACAACTTCACATCACTTTTAACAAATTGTTATGTTCATCTTGACAGTAGTGCAGCTCCTTATAGAGCAATTTCACATCACTTTTAACAAATGGTTATGTTCATCTCGACAGTAGTGCAGCTCCTTTATAGAGCAACTTCACATCACTTTTAACAAATGGTTATATTCATCTCGACAGTAGTGCAGCTTCTTTATAGAACAACTTCACATCACTTTTAACAAATTGTTATGTTCATCTCGACAGTAGTGCAGCTTCTTTATAGAACAACTTCACATCACTTTTAACAAATTGTTATATTCATCTCGACAGTAGTGCAGCTCCTTTATAGAACAACTTCACATCACTTTTAACAAATTGTTATGTTCAACTCGACAGTAGTGCAGCTTCTTTATAGAACAACTTCACATCACTTTTAACAAATGGTTATATTCATCTCGACAGTAGTGCAGCTCTTTATAGAACAACTTCACATCACTTTTAACAAATTGTTATGTTCATCTCGACAGTAGTGCAGCTCCTTTATAGATCAACTTCACATCACTTTTAACAAATTGTTATATTCATCTCGACAGTAGTGCAGCTCCTTTATAGAACAACTTCACATCACTTTTAACAAATGGTAATGTTCATCTCGACAGTAGTGCAGCTTCTTTATAGAGCAACTTCACATTACTTTTAACAAATGGTAATGTTCATCTCGACAGTAGTGCAGCTCCTTTATAGAGCAACATTTGCACTTCACGTCACTTGTAACAAATGGTTGTGTTCATCTCGACAGTAGTGCAGCTCCTTTATAGAACAACTTCACATCACTTTTAACAAATTGTTATGTTCATCTCGACAGTAGTGCAGCTTCTTTATAGAACAACTTCACACCACTTTTAACAAATTTTTATGTTCATCTCGACAGTAGTGCAGCTTCTTTATAGAACAACTTCACATCACTTTTAACAAATTGTTATGTTCATCTCGACAATAGTGCAGCTCCTTTATAGATCAACTTCACATCACTTTTAACAAATTGTTATTTTCATCTCGACAGTAGTGCAGCTCCTTTATAGAGCAACTTCACATCACCTTTAACAAATGGTTATGTTCATCTCGACTATAGTGCAGCTCCTTTATAGAGCAACAATTGCACTTCACATTACTTTTAACAAATGGTTATGTTCATCTCGACAGTAGTGCAGCTTCTTTATAGAGCAACATTTGCACTTCACATCACTTTTAACAATTGGTTATGTTCATCTCGACAGTAGTGCAGCTCCTTTATAGAGCAACATTTGCACTTCACATCACTTTTAACAAATGGTTATGTTCATCTCGACAGTAGTGCAGCTTCTTTATAGAACAACTTCACATCACTTTTAACAAATTGTTATGTTCATCTCGACAGTAGTGCAGCTTCTTTATAGAACAACTTCACATCACTTTTAACAAATTGTTATGTTCATCTCGACAGTAGTGCAGCTCCTTTATAGAGCAATTTCACATCACTTTTAACAAATGGTTATGTTCATCTCGACAGTAGTGCAGCCCCTTTATAGAGCAACTTCACATCACTTTTAACAAATGGTTATATTCATCTCGACAGTAGTGCAGCTTCTTTATAGAACAACTTCACATCACTTTTAACAAATTGTTATTTTCATCTCGACAGTAGTGCAGCTTCTTTATAGAACAACTTCACATCACTTTTAACAAATTGTTATATTCATCTCGACAGTAGTGCAACTCCTTTATAGAACAACTTCACATCACTTTTAACAAATTGTTATGTTCATCTCGACAGTAGTGCAGCTTCTTTATAGAACAACTTCACATCACTTTTAACAAATGGTTATATTCATCTCGACAGTAGTGCAGCTCCTTTATAGAACAACTTCACATCACTTTTAACAAATTTTTATGTTCATCTCGACAGTAGCGCAGCTCCTTTATAGATCAACTTCACATCACTTTTAACAAATTGTTATATTCATCTCGACAGTAGTGCAGCTCCTTTATAGAACAACTTCACATCACTTTTAACAAATGGTAATGTTCATCTCGACAGTAGTGCAGCTTCTTTATAGAGCAACTTCACATCACTTTTAACAAATGGTAATGTTCATCTCGACAGTAGTGCAGCTCCTTTATAGAGCAACATTTGCACTTCACGTCACTTGTAACAAATGGTTGTGTTCATCTCGACAGTAGTGCAGCTCCTTTATAGAACAACTTCACATCACTTTTAACAAATTGTTATGTTCATCTCGGCAGTAGTGCAGCTTCTTTATAGAACAACTTCACATCACTTTTAACACATTTTTATGTTCATCTCGACAGTAGTGCAGCTTCTTTATAGAACAACTTCACATCACTTTTAACAAATTGTTATGTTCATCTCGACAATAGTGCAGCTCATTTATAGAACAACTTCACATCACTTTTAACAAATTGTTATGTTCATCTCGACAATAGTGCAGCTCCTTTATAGATCAACTTCACATCACTTTTATCAAATTGTTATGTTCATCTCGACAGTAGTGCAGCTCCTTTATAGAGCAACTTCACATCACCTTTAACAAATGGTTATGTTCATCTCGACTATAGTGCAGCTCCTTTATAGAGCAACATTTGCACTTCACATTACTTTTAACAAATGGTTATGTTCATCTCGACAGTAGTGCAGCTTCTTTATAGAGCAACATTTGCACTTCACATCACTTTTAACAAATGGTTATGTTCATCTCGACAGTAGTGCAGCTCCTTTATAGAGCAATTTCACATCACTTTTAACAAATGGTTATGTTCATCTCGACAGTAGTGCAGCTCCTTTATAGAGCAACATTTGCACTTCACATCACTTTTAACAAATGGTTATATTCATCTCGACAGTAGTGCAGCTTCTTTATAGAACAACTTCACATCACTTTTAACAAATTGTTATATTCATCTCGACAGTAGTGCAGCTTCTTTATAGAACAACTTCACATTACTTTTAACAAATGGTTATGTCCATCTCGACAGTAGTGCAGCTCCTTATTGAGCAACATTTGCACTTCACATCACTTTTAACAAATGGTTATGTTCATCTCAACAGTAGTGCAGCTTCTTTATAGAGCAACATTTGCACTTCACATCACTTTTAACAAATGGTTATGTTCATCTGGACAGTAGTGCAGCTTCTTTATAGAACAACTTCACATCACTTTTAACAAATGGTAATGTTCATCTCGACAGTAGTGCAGCTTCTTTATAGAACAACTTCACATCACTTTTAACAAATGGTTATGTTCATCTGGACAGTAGTGCAGCTTCTTTATAGAACAACTTCACATCACTTTTAACAAATGGTTATGTTCAATTGGACAGTAGTGCAGCTCCTTTATAGAATAACTTCACATTACTTTTAACAAATGGTTATGTTCATCTGGACAGTAGTGCAGCTTCTTTATAGAACAACTTCACATCACTTTTAACAAATGGTAATGTTCATCTGGACAGTAGTGCAGCTTCTTTATAGAGCAACATTTGCACTTCACATCACTTTTAACAAATGATAATGTTCATCTCGACAGTAGTGCAGCTTCTTTATAGAACAACTTCGCATCACTTTTAACAAATGGTAATGTTCATCTCGACAGTAGTGCAGCTCCTTTATAGAGCAACATTTGCACTTCACGTCACTTGTAACAAATGGTTGTGTTCATTTCGACAGTAGTGCAGCTCCTTTATAGAACAACTTCACATCACTTTTAACAAATGGTAATGTTCATCTCGACAGTAGTGCAGCTCCTTTATAGAACAACTTCACATCACTTTTAACAAATGGTTATGTTCATCTCGACAGTAGTGCAGCTCCTTTATAGAACAACTTCACATCACTTTTAACAAATGGTTATGTTCATCTCGACAGTAGTGCAGCTCCTTTATAGAGCAGCATTTGCACTTCACGTCACTTGTAACAAATGGTTGTGTTCATCTCGACAGTAGTGCAGCTCCTTTATAGAACAATTTCACATCACTTTTAACAAATGGTTATGTTCATCTCGACAGTAGTGCAGCTCCTTTATAGAACAACTTCACATCACTTTTAACAAATTGTTATGTTCATCTCGATAATAGTGCAGCTCCTTTATAGAACAACTTCACATCACTTTTAACAAATTGTTATGTTCATCTCGACAGTAGTGCAGCTCATTTATAGAACAACTTCACATCACTTTTAACAAATTGTTATGTTCATCTCGACAATAGTGCAGCTCCTTTATAGATCAACTTCACATCACTTTTAACAAATTGTTATGTTCATCTCGACAGTAGTGCAGCTCCTTTATAGAGCAACTTCACATCACCTTTAACAAATGGTTATGTTCATCTCGACAATAGTGCAGCTCCTTTATAGAGCAACATTTGCACTTCACATTACTTTTAACAAATGGTTATGTTCATCTCGACAGTAGTGCAGCTTCTTTATAGAGCAACATTTGCACTTCACATCACTTTTAACAAATGGTTATGTTCATCTCGACAGTAGTGCAGCTCCTTTATAGAGCAACATTTGCACTTCACATCACTTTTAACAAATGGTTATGTTCATCTCGACAGTAGTGCAGCTTCTTTATAGAACAACTTCACATCACTTTTAACAAATTGTTAGGTTCATCTCGACAGTAGTGCAGCTTCTTTATAGAACAACTTCACATCACTTTTAACAAATTGTTATGTTCATCTTGACAGTAGTGCAGCTCCTTATAGAGCAATTTCACATCACTTTTAACAAATGGTTATGTTCATCTCGACAGTAGTGCAGCTCCTTTATAGAGCAACTTCACATCACTTTTAACAAATGGTTATATTCATCTCGACAGTAGTGCAGCTTCTTTATAGAACAACTTCACATCACTTTTAACAAATTGTTATGTTCATCTCGACAGTAGTGCAGCTTCTTTATAGAACAACTTCACATCACTTTTAACAAATTGTTATATTCATCTCGACAGTAGTGCAGCTCCTTTATAGAACAACTTCACATCACTTTTAACAAATTGTTATGTTCAACTCGACAGTAGTGCAGCTTCTTTATAGAACAACTTCACATCACTTTTAACAAATGGTTATATTCATCTCGACAGTAGTGCAGCTTCTTTATAGAACAACTTCACATCACTTTTAACAAATTGTTATGTTCATCTCGACAGTAGTGCAGCTTCTTTATAGAACAACTTCACATCACTTTTAACAAATTGTTATATTCATCTCGACAGTAGTGCAGCTCCTTTATAGAACAACTTCACATCACTTTTAACAAATTGTTATGTTCAACTCGACAGTAGTGCAGCTTCTTTATAGAACAACTTCACATCACTTTTAACAAATGGTTATATTCATCTCGACAGTAGTGCAGCTCTTTATAGAACAACTTCACATCACTTTTAACAAATTGTTATGTTCATCTCGACAGTAGTGCAGCTCCTTTATAGATCAACTTCACATCACTTTTAACAAATTGTTATATTCATCTCGACAGTAGTGCAGCTCCTTTATAGAACAACTTCACATCACTTTTAACAAATGGTAATGTTCATCTCGACAGTAGTGCAGCTTCTTTATAGAGCAACTTCACATTACTTTTAACAAATGGTAATGTTCATCTCGACAGTAGTGCAGCTCCTTTATAGAGCAACATTTGCACTTCACGTCACTTGTAACAAATGGTTGTGTTCATCTCGACAGTAGTGCAGCTCCTTTATAGAACAACTTCACATCACTTTTAACAAATTGTTATGTTCATCTCGACAGTAGTGCAGCTTCTTTATAGAACAACTTCACACCACTTTTAACAAATTTTTATGTTCATCTCGACAGTAGTGCAGCTTCTTTATAGAACAACTTCACATCACTTTTAACAAATTGTTATGTTCATCTCGACAATAGTGCAGCTCCTTTATAGATCAACTTCACATCACTTTTAACAAATTGTTATTTTCATCTCGACAGTAGTGCAGCTCCTTTATAGAGCAACTTCACATCACCTTTAACAAATGGTTATGTTCATCTCGACTATAGTGCAGCTCCTTTATAGAGCAACAATTGCACTTCACATTACTTTTAACAAATGGTTATGTTCATCTCGACAGTAGTGCAGCTTCTTTATAGAGCAACATTTGCACTTCACATCACTTTTAACAATTGGTTATGTTCATCTCGACAGTAGTGCAGCTCCTTTATAGAGCAACATTTGCACTTCACATCACTTTTAACAAATGGTTATGTTCATCTCGACAGTAGTGCAGCTTCTTTATAGAACAACTTCACATCACTTTTAACAAATTGTTATGTTCATCTCGACAGTAGTGCAGCTTCTTTATAGAACAACTTCACATCACTTTTAACAAATTGTTATGTTCATCTCGACAGTAGTGCAGCTCCTTTATAGAGCAATTTCACATCACTTTTAACAAATGGTTATGTTCATCTCGACAGTAGTGCAGCCCCTTTATAGAGCAACTTCACATCACTTTTAACAAATGGTTATATTCATCTCGACAGTAGTGCAGCTTCTTTATAGAACAACTTCACATCACTTTTAACAAATTGTTATTTTCATCTCGACAGTAGTGCAGCTTCTTTATAGAACAACTTCACATCACTTTTAACAAATTGTTATATTCATCTCGACAGTAGTGCAACTCCTTTATAGAACAACTTCACATCACTTTTAACAAATTGTTATGTTCATCTCGACAGTAGTGCAGCTTCTTTATAGAACAACTTCACATCACTTTTAACAAATGGTTATATTCATCTCGACAGTAGTGCAGCTCCTTTATAGAACAACTTCACATCACTTTTAACAAATTTTTATGTTCATCTCGACAGTAGCGCAGCTCCTTTATAGATCAACTTCACATCACTTTTAACAAATTGTTATATTCATCTCGACAGTAGTGCAGCTCCTTTATAGAACAACTTCACATCACTTTTAACAAATGGTAATGTTCATCTCGACAGTAGTGCAGCTTCTTTATAGAGCAACTTCACATCACTTTTAACAAATGGTAATGTTCATCTCGACAGTAGTGCAGCTCCTTTATAGAGCAACATTTGCACTTCACGTCACTTGTAACAAATGGTTGTGTTCATCTCGACAGTAGTGCAGCTCCTTTATAGAACAACTTCACATCACTTTTAACAAATTGTTATGTTCATCTCGGCAGTAGTGCAGCTTCTTTATAGAACAACTTCACATCACTTTTAACACATTTTTATGTTCATCTCGACAGTAGTGCAGCTTCTTTATAGAACAACTTCACATCACTTTTAACAAATTGTTATGTTCATCTCGACAATAGTGCAGCTCATTTATAGAACAACTTCACATCACTTTTAACAAATTGTTATGTTCATCTCGACAATAGTGCAGCTCCTTTATAGATCAACTTCACATCACTTTTATCAAATTGTTATGTTCATCTCGACAGTAGTGCAGCTCCTTTATAGAGCAACTTCACATCACCTTTAACAAATGGTTATGTTCATCTCGACTATAGTGCAGCTCCTTTATAGAGCAACATTTGCACTTCACATTACTTTTAACAAATGGTTATGTTCATCTCGACAGTAGTGCAGCTTCTTTATAGAGCAACATTTGCACTTCACATCACTTTTAACAAATGGTTATGTTCATCTCGACAGTAGTGCAGCTCCTTTATAGAGCAATTTCACATCACTTTTAACAAATGGTTATGTTCATCTCGACAGTAGTGCAGCTCCTTTATAGAGCAACATTTGCACTTCACATCACTTTTAACAAATGGTTATATTCATCTCGACAGTAGTGCAGCTTCTTTATAGAACAACTTCACATCACTTTTAACAAATTGTTATATTCATCTCGACAGTAGTGCAGCTTCTTTATAGAACAACTTCACATTACTTTTAACAAATGGTTATGTCCATCTCGACAGTAGTGCAGCTCCTTATTGAGCAACATTTGCACTTCACATCACTTTTAACAAATGGTTATGTTCATCTCAACAGTAGTGCAGCTTCTTTATAGAGCAACATTTGCACTTCACATCACTTTTAACAAATGGTTATGTTCATCTGGACAGTAGTGCAGCTTCTTTATAGAACAACTTCACATCACTTTTAACAAATGGTAATGTTCATCTCGACAGTAGTGCAGCTTCTTTATAGAGCAACTTCACATCACTTTTAAAAAATGGTAATGTTCATCTCGACAGTAGTGCAGCTCCTTTATAGAGCAACATTTGCACTTCACGTCTCTTGTAACAAATGGTTGTGTTCATCTCGACAGTAGTGCAGCTCCTTTATAGAACAACTTCACATCACTTTTAACAAATTGTTATGTTCATCTCGGCAGTAGTGCAGCTTCTTTATAGAACAACTTCACATCACTTTTAACACATTTTTATGTTCATCTCGACAGTAGTGCAGCTTCTTTATAGAACAACTTCACATCACTTTTAACAAATTGTTATGTTCATCTCGACAATAGTGCAGCTCATTTATAGAACAACTTCACATCACTTTTAACAAATTGTTATGTTCATCTCGACAATAGTGCAGCTCCTTTATAGATCAACTTCACATCACTTTTATCAAATTGTTATGTTCATCTCGACAGTAGTGCAGCTCCTTTATAGAGCAACTTCACATCACCTTTAACAATTGGTTATGTTCATCTCGACTATAGTGCAGCTCCTTTATAGAGCAACATTTGCACTTCACATTACTTTTAACAAATGGTTATGTTCATCTCGACAGTAGTGCAGCTTCTTTATAGAGCAACATTTGCACTTCACATCACTTTTAACAAATGGTTATGTTCATCTCGACAGTAGTGCAGCTCCTATATAGAGCAATTTCACATCACTTTTAACAAATGGTTATGTTCATCTCGACAGTAGTGCAGCTCCTTTATAGAGCAACATTTGCACTTCACATCACTTTTAACAATTGGTTATGTTCATCTCGACAGTAGTGCAGCTCCTTTATAGAGCAACATTTGCACTTCACATCACTTTTAACAAATGGTTATGTTCATCTCGACAGTAGTGCAGCTTCTTTATAGAACAACTTCACATCACTTTTAACAAATTGTTATGTTCATCTCGACAGTAGTGCAGCTTCTTTATAGAACAACTTCACATCACTTTTAACAAATGGTTATGTTCATCTCGACAGTAGTGCAGCCCCTTTATAGAGCAACTTCACATCACTTTTAACAAATGGTTATATTCATCTCGACAGTAGTGCAGCTTCTTTATAGAACAACTTCACATCACTTTTAACAAATTGTTATTTTCATCTCGACAGTAGTGCAGCTTCTTTATAGAACAACTTCACATCACTTTTAACAAATTGTTATATTCATCTCGACAGTAGTGCAACTCCTTTATAGAACAACTTCACATCACTTTTAACAAATTGTTATGTTCATCTCGACAGTAGTGCAGCTTCTTTATAGAACAACTTCACATCACTTTTAACAAATTGTTATGTTCATCTTGACAGTAGTGCAGCTCCTTATAGAGCAATTTCACATCACTTTTAACAAATGGTTATGTTCATCTCGACAGTAGTGCAGCTCCTTTATAGAGCAACTTCACATCACTTTTAACAAATGGTTATATTCATCTCGACAGTAGTGCAGCTTCTTTATAGAACAACTTCACATCACTTTTAACAAATTGTTATGTTCATCTCGACAGTAGTGCAGCTTCTTTATAGAACAACTTCACATCACTTTTAACAAATTGTTATATTCATCTCGACAGTAGTGCAGCTCCTTTATAGAACAACTTCACATCACTTTTAACAAATTGTTATGTTCAACTCGACAGTAGTGCAGCTTCTTTATAGAACAACTTCACATCACTTTTAACAAATGGTTATATTCATCTCGACAGTAGTGCAGCTTCTTTATAGAACAACTTCACATCACTTTTAACAAATTGTTATGTTCATCTCGACAGTAGTGCAGCTTCTTTATAGAACAACTTCACATCACTTTTAACAAATTGTTATATTCATCTCGACAGTAGTGCAGCTCCTTTATAGAACAACTTCACATCACTTTTAACAAATTGTTATGTTCAACTCGACAGTAGTGCAGCTTCTTTATAGAACAACTTCACATCACTTTTAACAAATGGTTATATTCATCTCGACAGTAGTGCAGCTCTTTATAGAACAACTTCACATCACTTTTAACAAATTGTTATGTTCATCTCGACAGTAGTGCAGCTCCTTTATAGATCAACTTCACATCACTTTTAACAAATTGTTATATTCATCTCGACAGTAGTGCAGCTCCTTTATAGAACAACTTCACATCACTTTTAACAAATGGTAATGTTCATCTCGACAGTAGTGCAGCTTCTTTATAGAGCAACTTCACATTACTTTTAACAAATGGTAATGTTCATCTCGACAGTAGTGCAGCTCCTTTATAGAGCAACATTTGCACTTCACGTCACTTGTAACAAATGGTTGTGTTCATCTCGACAGTAGTGCAGCTCCTTTATAGAACAACTTCACATCACTTTTAACAAATTGTTATGTTCATCTCGACAGTAGTGCAGCTTCTTTATAGAACAACTTCACACCACTTTTAACAAATTTTTATGTTCATCTCGACAGTAGTGCAGCTTCTTTATAGAACAACTTCACATCACTTTTAACAAATTGTTATGTTCATCTCGACAATAGTGCAGCTCCTTTATAGATCAACTTCACATCACTTTTAACAAATTGTTATTTTCATCTCGACAGTAGTGCAGCTCCTTTATAGAGCAACTTCACATCACCTTTAACAAATGGTTATGTTCATCTCGACTATAGTGCAGCTCCTTTATAGAGCAACAATTGCACTTCACATTACTTTTAACAAATGGTTATGTTCATCTCGACAGTAGTGCAGCTTCTTTATAGAGCAACATTTGCACTTCACATCACTTTTAACAATTGGTTATGTTCATCTCGACAGTAGTGCAGCTCCTTTATAGAGCAACATTTGCACTTCACATCACTTTTAACAAATGGTTATGTTCATCTCGACAGTAGTGCAGCTTCTTTATAGAACAACTTCACATCACTTTTAACAAATTGTTATGTTCATCTCGACAGTAGTGCAGCTTCTTTATAGAACAACTTCACATCACTTTTAACAAATTGTTATGTTCATCTCGACAGTAGTGCAGCTCCTTTATAGAGCAATTTCACATCACTTTTAACAAATGGTTATGTTCATCTCGACAGTAGTGCAGCCCCTTTATAGAGCAACTTCACATCACTTTTAACAAATGGTTATATTCATCTCGACAGTAGTGCAGCTTCTTTATAGAACAACTTCACATCACTTTTAACAAATTGTTATTTTCATCTCGACAGTAGTGCAGCTTCTTTATAGAACAACTTCACATCACTTTTAACAAATTGTTATATTCATCTCGACAGTAGTGCAACTCCTTTATAGAACAACTTCACATCACTTTTAACAAATTGTTATGTTCATCTCGACAGTAGTGCAGCTTCTTTATAGAACAACTTCACATCACTTTTAACAAATGGTTATATTCATCTCGACAGTAGTGCAGCTCCTTTATAGAACAACTTCACATCACTTTTAACAAATTTTTATGTTCATCTCGACAGTAGCGCAGCTCCTTTATAGATCAACTTCACATCACTTTTAACAAATTGTTATATTCATCTCGACAGTAGTGCAGCTCCTTTATAGAACAACTTCACATCACTTTTAACAAATGGTAATGTTCATCTCGACAGTAGTGCAGCTTCTTTATAGAGCAACTTCACATCACTTTTAACAAATGGTAATGTTCATCTCGACAGTAGTGCAGCTCCTTTATAGAGCAACATTTGCACTTCACGTCACTTGTAACAAATGGTTGTGTTCATCTCGACAGTAGTGCAGCTCCTTTATAGAACAACTTCACATCACTTTTAACAAATTGTTATGTTCATCTCGGCAGTAGTGCAGCTTCTTTATAGAACAACTTCACATCACTTTTAACACATTTTTATGTTCATCTCGACAGTAGTGCAGCTTCTTTATAGAACAACTTCACATCACTTTTAACAAATTGTTATGTTCATCTCGACAATAGTGCAGCTCATTTATAGAACAACTTCACATCACTTTTAACAAATTGTTATGTTCATCTCGACAATAGTGCAGCTCCTTTATAGATCAACTTCACATCACTTTTATCAAATTGTTATGTTCATCTCGACAGTAGTGCAGCTCCTTTATAGAGCAACTTCACATCACCTTTAACAAATGGTTATGTTCATCTCGACTATAGTGCAGCTCCTTTATAGAGCAACATTTGCACTTCACATTACTTTTAACAAATGGTTATGTTCATCTCGACAGTAGTGCAGCTTCTTTATAGAGCAACATTTGCACTTCACATCACTTTTAACAAATGGTTATGTTCATCTCGACAGTAGTGCAGCTCCTTTATAGAGCAATTTCACATCACTTTTAACAAATGGTTATGTTCATCTCGACAGTAGTGCAGCTCCTTTATAGAGCAACATTTGCACTTCACATCACTTTTAACAAATGGTTATATTCATCTCGACAGTAGTGCAGCTTCTTTATAGAACAACTTCACATCACTTTTAACAAATTGTTATATTCATCTCGACAGTAGTGCAGCTTCTTTATAGAACAACTTCACATTACTTTTAACAAATGGTTATGTCCATCTCGACAGTAGTGCAGCTCCTTATTGAGCAACATTTGCACTTCACATCACTTTTAACAAATGGTTATGTTCATCTCAACAGTAGTGCAGCTTCTTTATAGAGCAACATTTGCACTTCACATCACTTTTAACAAATGGTTATGTTCATCTGGACAGTAGTGCAGCTTCTTTATAGAACAACTTCACATCACTTTTAACAAATGGTAATGTTCATCTCGACAGTAGTGCAGCTTCTTTATAGAGCAACTTCACATCACTTTTAACAAATGGTAATGTTCATCTCGACAGTAGTGCAGCTCCTTTATAGAGCAACATTTGCACTTCACGTCACTTGTAACAAATGGTTGTGTTCATCTCGACAGTAGTGCAGCTCCTTTATAGAACAACTTCACATCACTTTTAACAAATTGTTATGTTCATCTCGGCAGTAGTGCAGCTTCTTTATAGAACAACTTCACATCACTTTTAACACATTTTTATGTTCATCTCGACAGTAGTGCAGCTTCTTTATAGAACAACTTCACATCACTTTTAACAAATTGTTATGTTCATCTCGACAATAGTGCAGCTCATTTATAGAACAACTTCACATCACTTTTAACAAATTGTTATGTTCATCTCGACAATAGTGCAGCTCCTTTATAGATCAACTTCACATCACTTTTATCAAATTGTTATGTTCATCTCGACAGTAGTGCAGCTCCTTTATAGAGCAACTTCACATCACCTTTAACAAATGGTTATGTTCATCTCGACTATAGTGCAGCTCCTTTATAGAGCAACATTTGCACTTCACATTACTTTTAACAAATGGTTATGTTCATCTCGACAGTAGTGCAGCTTCTTTATAGAGCAACATTTGCACTTCACATCACTTTTAACAAATGGTTATGTTCATCTCGACAGTAGTGCAGCTCCTATATAGAGCAATTTCACATCACTTTTAACAAATGGTTATGTTCATCTCGACAGTAGTGCAGCTCCTTTATAGAGCAACATTTGCACTTCACATCACTTTTAACAATTGGTTATGTTCATCTCGACAGTAGTGCAGCTCCTTTATAGAGCAACATTTGCACTTCACATCACTTTTAACAAATGGTTATGTTCATCTCGACAGTAGTGCAGCTTCTTTATAGAACAACTTCACATCACTTTTAACAAATTGTTATGTTCATCTCGACAGTAGTGCAGCTTCTTTATAGAACAACTTCACATCACTTTTAACAAATTGTTATGTTCATCTCGACAGTAGTGCAGCTCCTTTATAGAGCAATTTCACATCACTTTTAACAAATGGTTATGTTCATCTCGACAGTAGTGCAGCCCCTTTATAGAGCAACTTCACATCACTTTTAACAAATGGTTATATTCATCTCGACAGTAGTGCAGCTTCTTTATAGAACAACTTCACATCACTTTTAACAAATTGTTATTTTCATCTCGACAGTAGTGCAGCTTCTTTATAGAACAACTTCACATCACTTTTAACAAATTGTTATATTCATCTCGACAGTAGTGCAACTCCTTTATAGAACAACTTCACATCACTTTTAACAAATTGTTATGTTCATCTCGACAGTAGTGCAGCTTCTTTATAGAACAACTTCACATCACTTTTAACAAATGGTTATATTCATCTCGACAGTAGTGCAGCTCCTTTATAGAACAACTTCACATCACTTTTAACAAATTTTTATGTTCATCTCGACAGTAGCGCAGCTCCTTTATAGATCAACTTCACATCACTTTTAACAAATTGTTATATTCATCTCGACAGTAGTGCAGCTCCTTTATAGAACAACTTCACATCACTTTTAACAAATGGTAATGTTCATCTCGACAGTAGTGCAGCTTCTTTATAGAGCAACTTCACATCACTTTTAACAAATGGTAATGTTCATCTCGACAGTAGTGCAGCTCCTTTATAGAGCAACATTTGCACTTCACGTCACTTGTAACAAATGGTTGTGTTCATCTCGACAGTAGTGCAGCTCCTTTATAGAACAACTTCACATCACTTTTAACAAATTTTTATGTTCATCTCGGCAGTAGTGCAGCTTCTTTATAGAACAACTTCACATCACTTTTAACACATTTTTATGTTCATCTCGACAGTAGTGCAGCTTCTTTATAGAACAACTTCACATCACTTTTAACAAATTGTTATGTTCATCTCGACAATAGTGCAGCTCATTTATAGAACAACTTCACATCACTTTTAACAAATTGTTATGTTCATCTCGACAATAGTGCAGCTCCTTTATAGATCAACTTCACATCAATTTTATCAAATTGTTATGTTCATCTCGACAGTAGTGCAGCTCCTTTATAGAGCAACTTCACATCACCTTTAACAAATGGTTATGTTCATCTCGACTATAGTGCAGCTCCTTTATAGAGCAACATTTGCACTTCACATTACTTTTAACAAATGGTTATGTTCATCTCGACAGTAGTGCAGCTTCTTTATAGAGCAACATTTGCACTTCACATCACTTTTAACAAATGGTTATGTTCATCTCGACAGTAGTGCAGCTCCTTTATAGAGCAATTTCACATCACTTTTAACAAATGGTTATGTTCATCTCGACAGTAGTGCAGCTCCTTTATAGAGCAACATTTGCACTTCACATCACTTTTAACAAATGGTTATGTTCATCTGGACAGTAGTGCAGCTTCTTTATAGAACAACTTCACATCACTTTTAACAAATGGTAATGTTCATCTCGACAGTAGTGCAGCTTCTTTATAGAACAACTTCACATCACTTTTAACAAATGGTTATGTTCATCTGGACAGTAGTGCAGCTTCTTTATAGAACAACTTCACATCACTTTTAACAAATGGTTATGTTCAATTGGACAGTAGTGCAGCTCCTTTATAGAATAACTTCACATTACTTTTAACAAATGGTTATGTTCATCTGGACAGTAGTGCAGCTTCTTTATAGAACAACTTCACATCACTTTTAACAAATGGTAATGTTCATCTGGACAGTAGTGCAGCTTCTTTATAGAGCAACATTTGCACTTCACATCACTTTTAACAAATGATAATGTTCATCTCGACAGTAGTGCAGCTTCTTTATAGAACAACTTCGCATCACTTTTAACAAATGGTAATGTTCATCTCGACAGTAGTGCAGCTCCTTTATAGAGCAACATTTGCACTTCACGTCACTTGTAACAAATGGTTGTGTTCATTTCGACAGTAGTGCAGCTCCTTTATAGAACAACTTCACATCACTTTTAACAAATGGTTATATTCATCTCGACAGTAGTGCAGCTTCTTTATAGAACAACTTCACATCACTTTTAACAAATTGTTATTTTCATCTCGACAGTAGTGCAGCTTCTTTATAGAACAACTTCACATCACTTTTAACAAATTGTTATATTCATCTCGACAGTAGTGCAACTCCTTTATAGAACAACTTCACATCACTTTTAACAAATTGTTATGTTCATCTCGACAGTAGTGCAGCTTCTTTATAGAACAACTTCACATCACTTTTAACAAATGGTTATATTCATCTCGACAGTAGTGCAGCTCCTTTATAGAACAACTTCACATCACTTTTAACAAATTTTTATGTTCATCTCGACAGTAGCGCAGCTCCTTTATAGATCAACTTCACATCACTTTTAACAAATTGTTATATTCATCTCGACAGTAGTGCAGCTCCTTTATAGAACAACTTCACATCACTTTTAACAAATGGTAATGTTCATCTCGACAGTAGTGCAGCTTCTTTATAGAGCAACTTCACATCACTTTTAACAAATGGTAATGTTCATCTCGACAGTAGTGCAGCTCCTTTATAGAGCAACATTTGCACTTCACGTCACTTGTAACAAATGGTTGTGTTCATCTCGACAGTAGTGCAGCTCCTTTATAGAACAACTTCACATCACTTTTAACAAATTTTTATGTTCATCTCGGCAGTAGTGCAGCTTCTTTATAGAACAACTTCACATCACTTTTAACACATTTTTATGTTCATCTCGACAGTAGTGCAGCTTCTTTATAGAACAACTTCACATCACTTTTAACAAATTGTTATGTTCATCTCGACAATAGTGCAGCTCATTTATAGAACAACTTCACATCACTTTTAACAAATTGTTATGTTCATCTCGACAATAGTGCAGCTCCTTTATAGATCAACTTCACATCAATTTTATCAAATTGTTATGTTCATCTCGACAGTAGTGCAGCTCCTTTATAGAGCAACTTCACATCACCTTTAACAAATGGTTATGTTCATCTCGACTATAGTGCAGCTCCTTTATAGAGCAACATTTGCACTTCACATTACTTTTAACAAATGGTTATGTTCATCTCGACAGTAGTGCAGCTTCTTTATAGAGCAACATTTGCACTTCACATCACTTTTAACAAATGGTTATGTTCATCTCGACAGTAGTGCAACTCCTTTATAGAGCAATTTCACATCACTTTTAACAAATGGTTATGTTCATCTCGACAGTAGTGCAGCTCCTTTATAGAGCAACATTTGCACTTCACATCACTTTTAACAAATGGTTATGTTCATCTGGACAGTAGTGCAGCTTCTTTATAGAACAACTTCACATCACTTTTAACAAATGGTAATGTTCATCTCGACAGTAGTGCAGCTTCTTTATAGAACAACTTCACATCACTTTTAACAAATGGTTATGTTCATCTGGACAGTAGTGCAGCTTCTTTATAGAACAACTTCACATCACTTTTAACAAATGGTTATGTTCAATTGGACAGTAGTGCAGCTCCTTTATAGAATAACTTCACATTACTTTTAACAAATGGTTATGTTCATCTGGACAGTAGTGCAGCTTCTTTATAGAACAACTTCACATCACTTTTAACAAATGGTAATGTTCATCTGGACAGTAGTGCAGCTTCTTTATAGAGCAACATTTGCACTTCACATCACTTTTAACAAATGATAATGTTCATCTCGACAGTAGTGCAGCTTCTTTATAGAACAACTTCGCATCACTTTTAACAAATGGTAATGTTCATCTCGACAGTAGTGCAGCTCCTTTATAGAGCAACATTTGCACTTCACGTCACTTGTAACAAATGGTTGTGTTCATTTCGACAGTAGTGCAGCTCCTTTATAGAACAACTTCACATCACTTTTATTAAATGGTAATGTTCATCTCGACAGTAGTGCAGCTCCTTTATAGAACAACTTCACATCACTTTTAACAAATGGTTATGTTCATCTCGACAGTAGTGCAGCTCCTTTATAGAACAACTTCACATCACTTTTAACAAATGGTTATGTTCATCTCGACAGTAGTGCAGCTCCTTTATAGAGCAACATTTGCACTTCACGTCACTTGTAACAAATGGTTGTGTTCATCTCGACAGTAGTGCAGCTCCTTTATAGAACAACTTCACATCACTTTTAACAAATGGTTATGTTCATCTCGACAGTAGTGCAGCTCCTTTATAGAACAACTTCACATCACTTTTAACAAATTGTTATGTTCATCTCGATAATAGTGCAGCTCCTTTATAGAACAACTTCACATCACTTTTAACAAATTGTTATGTTCATCTCGACAGTAGTGCAGCTCATTTATAGAACAACTTCACATCACTTTTAACAAATTGTTATGTTCATCTCGACAATAGTGCAGCTCCTTTATAGATCAACTTCACATCACTTTTAACAAATTGTTATGTTCATCTCGACAGTAGTGCAGCTCCTTTATAGAGCAACTTCACATCACCTTTAACAAATGGTTATGTTCATCTCGACAATAGTGCAGCTCCTTTATAGAGCAACATTTGCACTTCACATTACTTTTAACAAATGGTTATGTTCATCTCGACAGTAGTGCAGCTTCTTTATAGAGCAACATTTGCACTTCACATCACTTTTAACAAATGGTTATGTTCATCTCGACAGTAGTGCAGCTCCTTTATAGAGCAACATTTGCACTTCACATCACTTTTAACAAATGGTTATGTTCATCTCGACAGTAGTGCAGCTTCTTTATAGAACAACTTCACATCACTTTTAACAAATTGTTAGGTTCATCTCGACAGTAGTGCAGCTTCTTTATAGAACAACTTCACATCACTTTTAACAAATTGTTATGTTCATCTTGACAGTAGTGCAGCTCCTTATAGAGCAATTTCACATCACTTTTAACAAATGGTTATGTTCATCTCGACAGTAGTGCAGCTCCTTTATAGAGCAACTTCACATCACTTTTAACAAATGGTTATATTCATCTCGACAGTAGTGCAGCTTCTTTATAGAACAACTTCACATCACTTTTAACAAATTGTTATGTTCATCTCGACAGTAGTGCAGCTTCTTTATAGAACAACTTCACATCACTTTTAACAAATTGTTATATTCATCTCGACAGTAGTGCAGCTCCTTTATAGAACAACTTCACATCACTTTTAACAAATTGTTATGTTCAACTCGACAGTAGTGCAGCTTCTTTATAGAACAACTTCACATCACTTTTAACAAATGGTTATATTCATCTCGACAGTAGTGCAGCTCTTTATAGAACAACTTCACATCACTTTTAACAAATTGTTATGTTCATCTCGACAGTAGTGCAGCTCCTTTATAGATCAACTTCACATCACTTTTAACAAATTGTTATATTCATCTCGACAGTAGTGCAGCTCCTTTATAGAACAACTTCACATCACTTTTAACAAATGGTAATGTTCATCTCGACAGTAGTGCAGCTTCTTTATAGAGCAACTTCACATTACTTTTAACAAATGGTAATGTTCATCTCGACAGTAGTGCAGCTCCTTTATAGAGCAACATTTGCACTTCACGTCACTTGTAACAAATGGTTGTGTTCATCTCGACAGTAGTGCAGCTCCTTTATAGAACAACTTCACATCACTTTTAACAAATTGTTATGTTCATCTCGACAGTAGTGCAGCTTCTTTATAGAACAACTTCACACCACTTTTAACAAATTGTTATGTTCATCTCGACAATAGTGCAGCTCATTTATAGAACAACTTCACATCACTTTTAACAAATTGTTATGTTCATCTCGACAATAGTGCAGCTCCTTTATAGATCAACTTCACATCACTTTTAACAAATTGTTATTTTCATCTCGACAGTAGTGCAGCTCCTTTATAGAGCAACTTCACATCACCTTTAACAAATGGTTATGTTCATCTCGACTATAGTGCAGCTCCTTTATAGAGCAACAATTGCACTTCACATTACTTTTAACAAATGGTTATGTTCATCTCGACAGTAGTGCAGCTTCTTCATAGAGCAACATTTGCACTTCACATCACTTTTAACAATTGGTTATGTTCATCTCGACAGTAGTGCCGCTCCTTTATAGAGCAACATTTGCACTTCACATCACTTTTAACAAATGGTTATGTTCATCTCGACAGTAGTGCAGCTTCTTTATAGAACAACTTCACATCACTTTTAACAAATTGTTATGTTCATCTCGACAGTAGTGCAGCTTCTTTATAGAACAACTTCACATCACTTTTAACAAATTGTTATGTTCATCTCGACAGTAGTGCAGCTCCTTTATAGAGCAATTTCACATCACTTTTAACAAATGGTTATGTTCATCTCGACAGTAGTGCAGCCCCTTTATAGAGCAACTTCACATCACTTTTAACAAATGGTTATATTCATCTCGACAGTAGTGCAGCTTCTTTATAGAACAACTTCACATCACTTTTAACAAATTGTTATTTTCATCTCGACAGTAGTGCAGCTTCTTTATAGAACAACTTCACATCACTTTTAACAAATTGTTATATTCATCTCGACAGTAGTGCAACTCCTTTATAGAACAACTTCACATCACTTTTAACAAATTGTTATGTTCATCTCGACAGTAGTGCAGCTTCTTTATAGAACAACTTCACATCACTTTTAACAAATGGTTATATTCATCTCGACAGTAGTGCAGCTCCTTTATAGAACAACTTCACATCACTTTTAACAAATTTTTATGTTCATCTCGACAGTAGCGCAGCTCCTTTATAGATCAACTTCACATCACTTTTAACAAATTGTTATTTTCATCTCGACAGTAGTGCAGCTCCTTTATAGAGCAACTTCACATCACCTTTAACAAATGGTTATGTTCATCTCGACTATAGTGCAGCTCCTTTATAGAGCAACAATTGCACTTCACATTACTTTTAACAAATGGTTATGTTCATCTCGACAGTAGTGCAGCTTCTTTATAGAGCAACATTTGCACTTCACATCACTTTTAACAATTGGTTATGTTCATCTCGACAGTAGTGCAGCTCCTTTATAGAGCAACATTTGCACTTCACATCACTTTTAACAAATGGTTATGTTCATCTCGACAGTAGTGCAGCTTCTTTATAGAACAACTTCACATCACTTTTAACAAATTGTTATGTTCATCTCGACAGTAGTGCAGCTTCTTTATAGAACAACTTCACATCACTTTTAACAAACTGTTATGTTCATCTCGACAGTAGTGCAGCTCCTTTATAGAGCAATTTCACATCACTTTTAACAAATGGTTATGTTCATCTCGACAGTAGTGCAGCCCCTTTATAGAGCAACTTCACATCACTTTTAACAAATGGTATTATTCATCTCGACAGTAGTGCAGCTTCTTTATAGAACAACTTCACATCACTTTTAACAAATTGTTATGTTCACCTCGACAGTAGTGCAGCTTCTTTATAGAACAACTTCACATCACTTTTAACAAATTGTTATATTCATCTCGACAGTAGTGCAGCTCCTTTATAGAACAACTTCACAATACTTTTAACAAATTGTTATGTTCATCTCGACAGTAGTGCAGCTTCTTTATAGAACAACTTATCATCACTTTTAACAAATGGTTATATTCATCTCGACAGTAGTGCAGCTCCTTTATAGAACAACTTCACATCACTTTTAACAAATTTTTATGTTCATCGCGACAGTAGCGCAGCTCCTTTATAGATCAACTTCACATCACTTTTAACAAATTGTTATATTCATCTCGACAGTAGTGCAGCTCCTTTATAGAACAACTTCACATCACTTTTAACAAATGGTAATGTTCATCTCGACAGTAGTGCAGCTTCTTTATAGAGCAACTTCACATCACTTTTAACAAATGGTAATGTTCATCTCGACAGTAGTGCAGCTCCTTTATAGAGCAACATTTGCACTTCACGTCACTTGTAACAAATGGTTGTGTTCATCTCGACAGTAGTGCAGCTCCTTTATAGAACAACTTCACATCACTTTTAACAAATTGTTATGTTCATCTCGGCAGTAGTGCAGCTTCTTTATAGAACAACTTCACATCACTTTTAACAAATTTTTATGTTCATCTCGACAGTAGTGCAGCTTCTTTATAGAACAACTTCACATCACTTTTAACAAATTGTTATGTTCATCTCGACAATAGTGCACCTCATTTATAGAACAACTTCACATCACTTTTAACAAATTGTTATGTTCATCTCGACAATAGTGCAGCTCCTTTATAGATCAACTTCACATCACTTTTATCAAATTGTTATGTTCATCTCGACAGTAGTGCAGCTCCTTTATAGAGCAACTTCACATCACCTTTAACAAATGGTTATGTTCATCTCGACTATAGTGCAGCTCCTTTATAGAGCAACATTTGCACTTCACATTACTTTTAACAAATGGTTATGTTCATCTCGACAGTAGTGCAGCTTCTTTATAGAGCAACATTTGCACTTCACATCACTTTTAACAAATGGTTATGTTCATCTCGACAGTAGTGCAGCTCCTTTATAGAGCAATTTCACATCACTTTTAACAAATGGTTATGTTCATCTCGACAGTAGTGCAGCTCCTTTATAGAGCAACATTTGCACTTCACATCACTTTTAACAAATGGTTATATTCATCTCGACAGTAGTGCAGCTTCTTTATAGAACAACTTCACATCACTTTTAACAAATTGTTATATTCATCTCGACAGTAGTGCAGCTTCTTTATAGAACAACTTCACATTACTTTTAACAAATGGTTATGTCCATCTCGACAGTAGTGCAGCTCCTTATTGAGCAACATTTGCACTTCACATCACTTTTAACAAATGGTTATGTTCATCTCAACAGTAGTGCAGCTTCTTTATAGAGCAACATTTGCACTTCACATCACTTTTAACAAATGGTTATGTTCATCTGGACAGTAGCGCAGCTTCTTTATAGAACAACTTCACATCACTTTTAACAAATGGTAATGTTCATCTCGACAGTAGTGCAGCTTCTTTATAGAACAACTTCACATCACTTTTAACAAATGGTTATGTTCATCTGGACAGTAGTGCAGCTTCTTTATAGAATAACTTCACATCACTTTTAACAAATGGTTATGTTCAATTGGACAGTAGTGCAGCTCCTTTATAGAATAACTTCACATTACTTTTAACAAATGGTTATGTTCATCTGGACAGTAGTGCAGCTTCTTTATAGAACAACTTCACATCACTTTTAACAAATGGTAATGTTCATCTGGACAGTAGTGCAGCTTCTTTATAGAGCAACATTTGCACTTCACATCACTTTTAACAAATGATAATGTTCATCTCGACAGTAGTGCAGCTTCTTTATAGAACAACTTCGCATCACTTTTAACAAATGGTAATGTTCATCTCGACAGTAGTGCAGCTCCTTTATAGAGCAACATTTGCACTTCACGTCACTTGTAACAAATGGTTGTGTTCATTTCGACAGTAGTGCAGCTCCTTTATAGAACAACTTCACATCACTTTTAACAAATGGTAATGTTCATCTCGACAGTAGTGCAGCTCCTTTATAGAACAACTTCACATCACTTTTAACAAATGGTTATGTTCATCTCGACAGTAGTGCAGCTCCTTTATAGAACAACTTCACATCACTTTTAACAAATGGTTATGTTCATCTCGACAGTAGTGCAGCTCCTTTATAGAGCAACATTTGCACTTCACGTCACTTGTAACAAATGGTTGTGTTCATCTCGACAGTAGTGCAGCTCCTTTATAGAACAACTTCACATCACTTTTAACAAATGGTTATGTTCATCTCGACAGTAGTGCAGCTCCTTTATAGAACAACTTCACATCACTTTTAACAAATTGTTATGTTCATCTCGATAATAGTGCAGCTCCTTTATAGAACAACTTCACATCACTTTTAACAAATTGTTATGTTCATCTCGACAGTAGTGCAGCTCATTTATAGAACAACTTCACATCACTTTTAACAAATTGTTATGTTCATCTCGACAATAGTGCAGCTCCTTTATAGATCAACTTCACATCACTTTTAACAAATTGTTATGTTCATCTCGACAGTAGTGCAGCTCCTTTATAGAGCAACTTCACATCACCTTTAACAAATGGTTATGTTCATCTCGACAATAGTGCAGCTCCTTTATAGAGCAACATTTGCACTTCACATTACTTTTAACAAATGGTTATGTTCATCTCGACAGTAGTGCAGCTTCTTTATAGAGCAACATTTGCACTTCACATCACTTTTAACAAATGGTTATGTTCATCTCGACAGTAGTGCAGCTCCTTTATAGAGCAACATTTGCACTTCACATCACTTTTAACAAATGGTTATGTTCATCTCGACAGTAGTGCAGCTTCTTTATAGAACAACTTCACATCACTTTTAACAAATTGTTAGGTTCATCTCGACAGTAGTGCAGCTTCTTTATAGAACAACTTCACATCACTTTTAACAAATTGTTATGTTCATCTTGACAGTAGTGCAGCTCCTTATAGAGCAATTTCACATCACTTTTAACAAATGGTTATGTTCATCTCGACAGTAGTGCAGCTCCTTTATAGAGCAACTTCACATCACTTTTAACAAATGGTTATATTCATCTCGACAGTAGTGCAGCTTCTTTATAGAACAACTTCACATCACTTTTAACAAATTGTTATGTTCATCTCGACAGTAGTGCAGCTTCTTTATAGAACAACTTCACATCACTTTTAACAAATTGTTATATTCATCTCGACAGTAGTGCAGCTCCTTTATAGAACAACTTCACATCACTTTTAACAAATTGTTATGTTCAACTCGACAGTAGTGCAGCTTCTTTATAGAACAACTTCACATCACTTTTAACAAATGGTTATATTCATCTCGACAGTAGTGCAGCTCTTTATAGAACAACTTCACATCACTTTTAACAAATTGTTATGTTCATCTCGACAGTAGTGCAGCTCCTTTATAGATCAACTTCACATCACTTTTAACAAATTGTTATATTCATCTCGACAGTAGTGCAGCTCCTTTATAGAACAACTTCACATCACTTTTAACAAATGGTAATGTTCATCTCGACAGTAGTGCAGCTTCTTTATAGAGCAACTTCACATTACTTTTAACAAATGGTAATGTTCATCTCGACAGTAGTGCAGCTCCTTTATAGAGCAACATTTGCACTTCACGTCACTTGTAACAAATGGTTGTGTTCATCTCGACAGTAGTGCAGCTCCTTTATAGAACAACTTCACATCACTTTTAACAAATTGTTATGTTCATCTCGACAGTAGTGCAGCTTCTTTATAGAACAACTTCACATCACTTTTAACAAATTGTTATGTTCATCTCGACAATAGTGCAGCTCATTTATAGAACAACTTCACATCACTTTTAACAAATTGTTATGTTCATCTCGACAATAGTGCAGCTCCTTTATAGATCAACTTCACATCACTTTTATCAAATTGTTATGTTCATCTCGACAGTAGTGCAGCTCCTTTATAGAGCAACTTCACATCACTTTTAAAAAATTGTTATGTTCAACTCGACAGTAGTGCAGCTTCTTTATAGAACAACTTCACATCACTTTTAACAAATGGTTATATTCATCTCGACAGTAGTGCAGCTCTTTATAGAACAACTTCACATCACTTTTAACAAATTGTTATGTTCATCTCGACAGTAGTGCAGCTCCTTTATAGATCAACTTCACATCACTTTTAACAAATTGTTATATTCATCTCGACAGTAGTGCAGCTCCTTTATAGAACAACTTCACATCACTTTTAACAAATGGTAATGTTCATCTCGACAGTAATTCAGCTTCTTTATAGAGCAACTTCACATTACTTTTAACAAATGGTAATGTTCATCTCGACAGTAGTGCAGCTCCTTTATAGAGCAACATTTGCACTTCACGTCACTTGTAACAAATGGTTGTGTTCATCTCGACAGTAGTGCAGCTCCTTTATAGAACAACTTCACATCACTTTTAACAAATTGTTATGTTCATCTCGACAGTAGTGCAGCTTCTTTATAGAACAACTTCACATCACTTTTAACAAATTTTTATGTTCATCTCGACAGTAGTGCAGCTTCTTTATAGAACAACTTCACATCACTTTTAACAAATTGTTATGTTCATCTCGACAATAGTGCAGCTCATTTATAGAACAACTTCACATCACTTTTAACAAATTGTTATGTTCATCTCGACAATAGTGCAGCACCTTTATAGATCAACTTCACATCACTTTTAACAAATTGTTATTTTCATCTCGACAGTAGTGCAGCTCCTTTATAGAGCAACTTCACATCACCTTTAACAAATGGTTATGTTCATCTCGACTATAGTGCAGCTCCTTTATAGAGCAACAATTGCACTTCACATTACTTTTAACAAATGGTTATGTTCATCTCGACAGTAGTGCAGCTTCTTTATAGAGCAACATTTGCACTTCACATCACTTTTAACAATTGGTTATGTTCATCTCGACAGTAGTGCAGCTCCTTTATAGAGCAACATTTGCACTTCACATCACTTTTAACAAATGGTTATGTTCATCTCGACAGTAGTGCAGCTTCTTTATAGAACAACTTCACATCACTTTTAACAAATTGTTATGTTCATCTCGACAGTAGTGCAGCTTCTTTATAGAACAACTTCACATCACTTTTAACAAACTGTTATGTTCATCTCGACAGTAGTGCAGCTCCTTTATAGAGCAATTTCACATCACTTTTAACAAATGGTTATGTTCATCTCGACAGTAGTGCAGCCCCTTTATAGAGCAACTTCACATCACTTTTAACAAATGGTTATATTCATCTCGACAGTAGTGCAGCTTCTTTATAGAACAACTGCACATCACTTTTAACAAATTGTTATGTTCACCTCGACAGTAGTGCAGCTTCTTTATAGAACAACTTCACATCACTTTTAACAAATTGTTATATTCATCTCGACAGTAGTGCAGCTCCTTTATAGAACAACTTCACATCACTTTTAACAAATTGTTATGTTCATCTCGACAGTAGTGCAGCTTCTTTATAGAACAACTTCACATCACTTTTAACAAATGGTTATATTCATCTCGACAGTAGTGCAGCTCCTTTATAGAACAACTTCACATCACTTTTAACAAATTTTTATGTTCATCTCGACAGTAGCGCAGCTCCTTTATAGATCAACTTCACATCACTTTTAACAAATTGTTATATTCATCTCGACAGTAGTGCAGCTCCTTTATAGAACAACTTCACATCACTTTTAACAAATGGTAATGTTCATCTCGACAGTAGTGCAGCTTCTTTATAGAGCAACTTCACATCACTTTTAACAAATGGTAATGTTCATCTCGACAGTAGTGCAGCTCCTTTATAGAGCAACATTTGCACTTCACGTCACTTGTAACAAATGGTTGTGTTCATCTCGACAGTAGTGCAGCTCCTTTATAGAACAACTTCACATCACTTTTAACAAATTGTTATGTTCATCTCGGCAGTAGTGCAGCTTCTTTATAGAACAACTTCACATCACTTTTAACAAATGGTAATGTTCATCTCGACAGTAGTGCAGCTTCTTTATAGAACAACTTCACATCACTTTTAACAAATGGTTATGTTCATCTGGACAGTAGTGCAGCTTCTTTATAGAACAACTTCACATCACTTTTAACAAATTGTTATGTTCATCTCGACAATAGTGCAGCTCATTTATAGAACAACTTCACATCACTTTTAACAAATTGTTATGTTCATCTCGACAATAGTGCAGCTCCTTTATAGATCAACTTCACATCACTTTTATCAAATTGTTATGTTCATCTCGACAGTAGTGCAGCTCCTTTATAGAGCAACTTCACATCACCTTTGACAAATGGTTATGTTCACCTCGACTATAGTGCAGCTCCTTTATAGAGCAACATTTGCACTTCACATTACTTTTAACAAATGGTTATGTTCATCTCGACAGTAGTGCAGCTTCTTTATAGAGCAACATTTGCACTTCACATCACTTTTAACAAATGGTTATGTTCATCTCGACAGTAGTGCAGCTCCTTTATAGAGCAATTTCACATCACTTTTAACAAATGGTTATGTTCATCTCGACAGTAGTGCAGCTCCTTTATAGAGCAACATTTGCACTTCACATCACTTTTAACAAATGGTTATATTCATCTCGAGAGTAGTGCAGCTTCTTTATAGAACAACTTCACATCACTTTTAACAAATTGTTATATTCATCTCGACAGTAGTGCAGCTTCTTTATAGAACAACTTCACATTACTTTTAACAAATGGTTATGTCCATCTCGACAGTAGTGCAGCTCCTTATTGAGCAACATTTGCACTTCACATCACTTTTAACAAATGGTTATGTTCATCTCAACAGTAGTGCAGCTTCTTTATAGAGCAACATTTGCACTTCACATCACTTTTAACAAATGGTTATGTTCATCTGGACAGTAGTGCAGCTTCTTTATAGAACAACTTCACATCACTTTTAACAAATGGTAATGTTCATCTCGACAGTAGTGCAGCTTCTTTATAGAACAACTTCACATCACTTTTAACAAATGGTTATGTTCATCTGGACAGTAGTGCAGCTTCTTTATAGAACAACTTCACATCACTTTTAACAAATGGTTATGTTCAATTGGACAGTAGTGCAGCTCCTTTATAGAATAACTTCACATTACTTTTAACAAATGGTTATGTTCATCTGGACAGTAGTGCAGCTTCTTTATAGAACAACTTCACATCACTTTTAACAAATGGTAATGTTCATCTGGACAGTAGTGCAGCTTCTTTATAGAGCAACATTTGCACTTCACATCACTTTTAACAAATGATAATGTTCATCTCGACAGTAGTGCAGCTTCTTTATAGAACAACTTCGCATCACTTTTAACAAATGGTAATGTTCATCTCGACAGTAGTGCAGCTCCTTTATAGAACAACTTCACATCACTTTTAACAAATGGTTATGTTCATCTCGACAGTAGTGCAGCTCCTTTATAGAACAACTTCACATCACTTTTAACAAATGGTTATGTTCATCTCGACAGTAGTGCAGCTCCTTTATAGAGCAACATTTGCACTTCACGTCACTTGTAACAAATGGTTGTGTTCATCTCGACAGTAGTGCAGCTCCTTTATAGAACAACTTCACATCACTTTTAACAAATGGTTATGTTCATCTCGACAGTAGTGCAGCTCCTTTATAGAACAACTTCACATCACTTTTAACAAATTGTTATGTTCATCTCGATAATAGTGCAGCTCCTTTATAGAACAACTTCACATCACTTTTAACAAATTGTTATGTTCATCTCGACAGTAGTGCAGCTCATTTATAGAACAACTTCACATCACTTTTAACAAATTGTTATGTTCATCTCGACAATAGTGCAGCTCCTTTATAGATCAACTTCACATCACTTTTAACAAATTGTTATGTTCATCTCGACAGTAGTGCAGCTCCTTTATAGAGCAACTTCACATCACCTTTAACAAATGGTTATGTTCATCTCGACAATAGTGCAGCTCCTTTATAGAGCAACATTTGCACTTCACATTACTTTTAACAAATGGTTATGTTCATCTCGACAGTAGTGCAGCTTCTTTATAGAGCAACATTTGCACTTCACATCACTTTTAACAAATGGTTATGTTCATCTCGACAGTAGTGCAGCTCCTTTATAGAGCAACATTTGCACTTCACATCACTTTTAACAAATGGTTATGTTCATCTCGACAGTAGTGCAGCTTCTTTATAGAACAACTTCACATCACTTTTAACAAATTGTTAGGTTCATCTCGACAGTAGTGCAGCTTCTTTATAGAACAACTTCACATCACTTTTAACAAATTGTTATGTTCATCTTGACAGTAGTGCAGCTCCTTATAGAGCAATTTCACATCACTTTTAACAAATGGTTATGTTCATCTCGACAGTAGTGCAGCTCCTTTATAGAGCAACTTCACATCACTTTTAACAAATGGTTATATTCATCTCGACAGTAGTGCAGCTTCTTTATAGAACAACTTCACATCACTTTTAACAAATTGTTATGTTCATCTCGACAGTAGTGCAGCTTCTTTATAGAACAACTTCACATCACTTTTAACAAATTGTTATATTCATCTCGACAGTAGTGCAGCTCCTTTATAGAACAACTTCACATCACTTTTAACAAATTGTTATGTTCAACTCGACAGTAGTGCAGCTTCTTTATAGAACAACTTCACATCACTTTTAACAAATGGTTATATTCATCTCGACAGTAGTGCAGCTCTTTATAGAACAACTTCACATCACTTTTAACAAATTGTTATGTTCATCTCGACAGTAGTGCAGCTCCTTTATAGATCAACTTCACATCACTTTTAACAAATTGTTATATTCATCTCGACAGTAGTGCAGCTCCTTTATAGAACAACTTCACATCACTTTTAACAAATGGTAATGTTCATCTCGACAGTAGTGCAGCTTCTTTATAGAGCAACTTCACATTACTTTTAACAAATGGTAATGTTCATCTCGACAGTAGTGCTGCTCCTTTATAGAGCAACATTTGCACTTCACGTCACTTGTAACAAATGGTTGTGTTCATCTCGACAGTAGTGCAGCTCCTTTATAGAACAACTTCACATCACTTTTAACAAATTGTTATGTTCATCTCGACAGTAGTGCAGCTTCTTTATAGAACAACTTCACACCACTTTTAACAAATTTTTATGTTCATCTCGACAGTAGTGCAGCTTCTTTATAGAACAACTTCACATCACTTTTAACAAATTGTTATGTTCATCTCGACAATAGTGCAGCTCATTTATAGAACAACTTCACATCACTTTTAACAAATTGTTATGTTCATCTCGACAGTAGTGCAGCTTCTTTATAGAACAACTTCACATCACTTTTAACAAATTTTTATGTTCATCTCGACAGTAGTGCAGCTTCTTTATAGAACAACTTCACATCACTTTTAACAAATTGTTATGTTCATCTCGACAATAGTGCAGCTCATTTATAGAACAACTTCACATCACTTTTAACAAATTGTTATGTTCATCTCGACAATAGTGCAGCACCTTTATAGATCAACTTCACATCACTTTTAACAAATTGTTATTTTCATCTCGACAGTAGTGCAGCTCCTTTATAGAGCAACTTCACATCACCTTTAACAAATGGTTATGTTCATCTCGACTATAGTGCAGCTCCTTTATAGAGCAACAATTGCACTTCACATTACTTTTAACAAATGGTTATGTTCATCTCGACAGTAGTGCAGCTTCTTTATAGAGCAACATTTGCACTTCACATCACGTTTAACAATTGGTTATGTTCATCTCGACAGTAGTGCAGCTCCTTTATAGAGCAACATTTGCACTTCACATCACTTTTAACAAATGGTTATGTTCATCTCGACAGTAGTGCAGCTTCTTTATAGAACAACTTCACATCACTTTTAACAAATTGTTATGTTCATCTCGACAGTAGTGCAGCTTCTTTATAGAACAACTTCACATCACTTTTAACAAACTGTTATGTTCATCTCGACAGTAGTGCAGCTCCTTTATAGAGCAATTTCACATCACTTTTAACAAATGGTTATGTTCATCTCGACAGTAGTGCAGCCCCTTTATAGAGCAACTTCACATCACTTTTAACAAATGGTTATATTCATCTCGACAGTAGTGCAGCTTCTTTATAGAACAACTGCACATCACTTTTAACAAATTGTTATGTTCACCTCGACAGTAGTGCAGCTTCTTTATAGAACAACTTCACATCACTTTTAACAAATTGTTATATTCATCTCGACAGTAGTGCAGCTCCTTTATAGAACAACTTCACATCACTTTTAACAAATTGTTATGTTCATCTCGACAGTAGTGCAGCTTCTTTATAGAACAACTTCACATCACTTTTAACAAATGGTTATATTCATCTCGACAGTAGTGCAGCTCCTTTATAGAACAACTTCACATCACTTTTAACAAATTTTTATGTTCATCTCGACAGTAGCGCAGCTCCTTTATAGATCAACTTCACATCACTTTTAACAAATTGTTATATTCATCTCGACAGTAGTGCAGCTCCTTTATAGAACAACTTCACATCACTTTTAACAAATGGTAATGTTCATCTCGACAGTAGTGCAGCTTCTTTATAGAGCAACTTCACATCACTTTTAACAAATGGTAATGTTCATCTCGACAGTAGTGCAGCTCCTTTATAGAGCAACATTTGCACTTCACGTCACTTGTAACAAATGGTTGTGTTCATCTCGACAGTAGTGCAGCTCCTTTATAGAACAACTTCACATCACTTTTAACAAATTGTTATGTTCATCTCGGCAGTAGTGCAGCTTCTTTATAGAACAACTTCACATCACTTTTAACAAATTTTTATGTTCATCTCGACAGTAGTGCAGCTTCTTTATAGAACAACTTCACATCACTTTTAACAAATTGTTATGTTCATCTCGACAATAGTGCAGCTCATTTATAGAACAACTTCACATCACTTTTAACAAATTGTTATGTTCATCTCGACAATAGTGCAGCTCCTTTATAGATCAACTTCACATCACTTTTATCAAATTGTTATGTTCATCTCGACAGTAGTGCAGCTCCTTTATAGAGCAACTTCACATCACCTTTAACAAATGGTTATGTTCATCTCGACTATAGTGCAGCTCCTTTATAGAGCAACATTTGCACTTCACATTACTTTTAACAAATGGTTATGTTCATCTCGACAGTAGTGCAGCTTCTTTATAGAGCAACATTTGCACTTCACATCACTTTTAACAAATGGTTATGTTCATCTCGACAGTAGTGCAGCTCCTTTATAGAGCAATTTCACATCACTTTTAACAAATGGTTATGTTCATCTCGACAGTAGTGCAGCTCCTTTATAGAGCAACATTTGCACTTCACATCACTTTTAACAAATGGTTATATTCATCTCGAGAGTAGTGCAGCTTCTTTATAGAACAACTTCACATCACTTTTAACAAATTGTTATATTCATCTCGACAGTAGTGCAGCTTCTTTATAGAACAACTTCACATTACTTTTAACAAATGGTTATGTCCATCTCGACAGTAGTGCAGCTCCTTATTGAGCAACATTTGCACTTCACATCACTTTTAACAAATGGTTATGTTCATCTCAACAGTAGTGCAGCTTCTTTATAGAGCAACATTTGCACTTCACATCACTTTTAACAAATGGTTATGTTCATCTGGACAGTAGTGCAGCTTCTTTATAGAACAACTTCACATCACTTTTAACAAATGGTAATGTTCATCTCGACAGTAGTGCAGCTTCTTTATAGAACAACTTCACATCACTTTTAACAAATGGTTATGTTCATCTGGACAGTAGTGCAGCTTCTTTATAGAACAACTTCACATCACTTTTAACAAATGGTTATGTTCAATTGGACAGTAGTGCAGCTCCTTTATAGAATAACTTCACATTACTTTTAACAAATGGTTATGTTCATCTGGACAGTAGTGCAGCTTCTTTATAGAACAACTTCACATCACTTTTAACAAATGGTAATGTTCATCTGGACAGTAGTGCAGCTTCTTTATAGAGCAACATTTGCACTTCACATCACTTTTAACAAATGATAATGTTCATCTCGACAGTAGTGCAGCTTCTTTATAGAACAACTTCGCATCACTTTTAACAAATGGTAATGTTCATCTCGACAGTAGTGCAGCTCCTTTATAGAACAACTTCACATCACTTTTAACAAATGGTTATGTTCATCTCGACAGTAGTGCAGCTCCTTTATAGAACAACTTCACATCACTTTTAACAAATGGTTATGTTCATCTCGACAGTAGTGCAGCTCCTTTATAGAGCAACATTTGCACTTCACGTCACTTGTAACAAATGGTTGTGTTCATCTCGACAGTAGTGCAGCTCCTTTATAGAACAACTTCACATCACTTTTAACAAATGGTTATGTTCATCTCGACAGTAGTGCAGCTCCTTTATAGAACAACTTCACATCACTTTTAACAAATTGTTATGTTCATCTCGATAATAGTGCAGCTCCTTTATAGAACAACTTCACATCACTTTTAACAAATTGTTATGTTCATCTCGACAGTAGTGCAGCTCATTTATAGAACAACTTCACATCACTTTTAACAAATTGTTATGTTCATCTCGACAATAGTGCAGCTCCTTTATAGATCAACTTCACATCACTTTTAACAAATTGTTATGTTCATCTCGACAGTAGTGCAGCTCCTTTATAGAGCAACTTCACATCACCTTTAACAAATGGTTATGTTCATCTCGACAATAGTGCAGCTCCTTTATAGAGCAACATTTGCACTTCACATTACTTTTATCAAATGGTTATGTTCATCTCGACAGTAGTGCAGCTTCTTTATAGAGCAACATTTGCACTTCACATCACTTTTAACAAATGGTCATGTTCATCTCGACAGTAGTGCAGCTCCTTTATAGAGCAACATTTGCACTTCACATCACTTTTAACAAATGGTTATGTTCATCTCGACAGTAGTGCAGCTTCTTTATAGAACAACTTCACATCACTTTTAACAAATTGTTAGGTTCATCTCGACAGTAGTGCAGCTTCTTTATAGAACAACTTCACATCACTTTTAACAAATTGTTATGTTCATCTTGACAGTAGTGCAGCTCCTCATAGAGCAATTTCACATCACTTTTAACAAATGGTTATGTTCATCTCGACAGTAGTGCAGCTCCTTTATAGAGCAACTTCACATCACTTTTAACAAATGGTTATATTCATCTCGACAGTAGTGCAGCTTCTTTATAGAACAACTTCACATCACTTTTAACAAATTGTTATGTTCATCTCGACAGTAGTGCAGCTTCTTTATAGAACAACTTCACATCACTTTTAACAAATTGTTATATTCATCTCGACAGTAGTGCAGCTCCTTTATAGAACAACTTCACATCACTTTTAACAAATTGTTATGTTCAACTCGACAGTAGTGCAGCTTCTTTATAGAACAACTTCACATCACTTTTAACAAATGGTTATATTCATCTCGACAGTAGTGCAGCTCTTTATAGAACAACTTCACATCACTTTTAACAAATTGTTATGTTCATCTCGACAGTAGTGCAGCTCCTTTATAGATCAACTTCACATCACTTTTAACAAATTGTTATATTCATCTCGACAGTAGTGCAGCTCCTTTATAGAACAACTTCACATCACTTTTAACAAATGGTAATGTTCATCTCGACAGTAGTGCAGCTTCTTTATAGAGCAACTTCACATTACTTTTAACAAATGGTAATGTTCATCTCGACAGTAGTGCAGCTCCTTTATAGAGCAACATTTGCACTTCACGTCACTTGTAACAAATGGTTGTGTTCATCTCGACAGTAGTGCAGCTCCTTTATAGAACAACTTCACATCACTTTTAACAAATTGTTATGTTCATCTCGACAGTAGTGCAGCTTCTTTATAGAACAACTTCACACCACTTTTAACAAATTTTTATGTTCATCTCGACAGTAGTGCAGCTTCTTTATAGAACAACTTCACATCACTTTTAACAAATTGTTATGTTCATCTCGACAATAGTGCAGCTCATTTATAGAACAACTTCACATCACTTTTAACAAATTGTTATGTTCATCTCGACAATAGTGCAGCTCCTTTATAGATCAACTTCACATCACTTTTAACAAATTGTTATTTTCATCTCGACAGTAGTGCAGCTCCTTTATAGAGCAACTTCACATCACCTTTAACAAATGGTTATGTTCATCTCGACTATAGTGCAGCTCCTTTATAGAGCAACAATTGCACTTCACATTACTTTTAACAAATGGTTATGTTCATCTCGACAGTAGTGCAGCTTCTTTATAGAGCAACATTTGCACTTCACATCACTTTTAACAATTGGTTATGTTCATCTCGACAGTAGTGCAGCTCCTTTATAGAGCAACATTTGCACTTCACATCACTTTTAACAAATGGTTATGTTCATCTCGACAGTAGTGCAGCTTCTTTATAGAACAACTTCACATCACTTTTAACAAATTGTTATGTTCATCTCGACAGTAGTGCAGCTTCTTTATAGAACAACTTCACATCACTTTTAACAAATTGTTATGTTCATCTCGACAGTAGTGCAGCTCCTTTATAGAGCAATTTCACATCACTTTTAACAAATGGTTATGTTCATCTCGACAGTAGTGCAGCCCCTTTATAGAGCAACTTCACATCACTTTTAACAAATGGTTATGTTCATCTCGACAGTAGTGCAGCTCCTTTATAGAGCAATTTCACATCACTTTTAACAAATGGTTATGTTCATCTCGACAGTAGTGCAGCTCCTTTATAGAGCAACATTTGCACTTCACATCACTTTTAACAAATGGTTATATTCATCTCGAGAGTAGTGCAGCTTCTTTATAGAACAACTTCACATCACTTTTAACAAATTGTTATATTCATCTCGACAGTAGTGCAGCTTCTTTATAGAACAACTTCACATTACTTTTAACAAATGGTTATGTCCATCTCGACAGTAGTGCAGCTCCTTATTGAGCAACATTTGCACTTCACATCACTTTTAACAAATGGTTATGTTCATCTCAACAGTAGTGCAGCTTCTTTATAGAGCAACATTTGCACTTCACATCACTTTTAACAAATGGATATGTTCATCTGGACAGTAGTGCAGCTTCTTTATAGAACAACTTCACATCACTTTTAACAAATGGTAATGTTCATCTCGACAGTAGTGCAGCTTCTTTATAGAACAACTTCACATCACTTTTAACAAATGGTTATGTTCATCTGGACAGTAGTGCAGCTTCTTTATAGAACAACTTCACATCACTTTTAACAAATGGTTATGTTCAATTGGACAGTAGTGCAGCTCCTTTATAGAATAACTTCACATTACTTTTAACAAATGGTTATGTTCATCTGGACAGTAGTGCAGCTTCTTTATAGAACAACTTCACATCACTTTTAACAAATGGTAATGTTCATCTGGACAGTAGTGCAGCTTCTTTATAGAGCAACATTTGCACTTCACATCACTTTTAACAAATGATAATGTTCATCTCGACAGTAGTGCAGCTTCTTTATAGAACAACTTCGCATCACTTTTAACAAATGGTAATGTTCATCTCGACAGTAGTGCAGCTCCTTTATAGAACAACTTCACATCACTTTTAACAAATGGTTATGTTCATCTCGACAGTAGTGCAGCTCCTTTATAGAACAACTTCACATCACTTTTAACAAATGGTTATGTTCATCTCGACAGTAGTGCAGCTCCTTTATAGAGCAACATTTGCACTTCACGTCACTTGTAACAAATGGTTGTGTTCATCTCGACAGTAGTGCAGCTCCTTTATAGAACAACTTCACATCACTTTTAACAAATGGTTATGTTCATCTCGACAGTAGTGCAGCTCCTTTATAGAACAACTTCACATCACTTTTAACAAATTGTTATGTTCATCTCGATAATAGTGCAGCTCCTTTATAGAACAACTTCATATCACTTTTAACAAATTGTTATGTTCATCTCGACAGTAGTGCAGCTCATTTATAGAACAACTTCACATCACTTTTAACAAATTGTTATGTTCATCTCGACAATAGTGCAGCTCCTTTATAGATCAACTTCACATCACTTTTAACAAATTGTTATGTTCATCTCGACAGTAGTGCAGCTCCTTTATAGAGCAACTTCACATCACCTTTAACAAATGGTTATGTTCATCTCGACAATAGTGCAGCTCCTTTATAGAGCAACATTTGCACTTCACATTACTTTTAACAAATGGTTATGTTCATCTCGACAGTAGTGCAGCTTCTTTATAGAGCAACATTTGCACTTCACATCACTTTTAACAAATGGTTATGTTCATCTCGACAGTAGTGCAGCTCCTTTATAGAGCAACATTTGCACTTCACATCACTTTTAACAAATGGTTATGTTCATCTCGACAGTAGTGCAGCTTCTTTATAGAACAACTTCACATCACTTTTAACAAATTGTTAGGTTCATCTCGACAGTAGTGCAGCTTCTTTATAGAACAACTTCACATCACTTTTAACAAATTGTTATGTTCATCTTGACAGTAGTGCAGCTCCTCATAGAGCAATTTCACATCACTTTTAACAAATGGTTATGTTCATCTCGACAGTAGTGCAGCTCCTTTATAGAGCAACTTCACATCACTTTTAACAAATGGTTATATTCATCTCGACAGTAGTGCAGCTTCTTTATAGAACAACTTCACATCACTTTTAACAAATTGTTATGTTCATCTCGACAGTAGTGCAGCTTCTTTATAGAACAACTTCACATCACTTTTAACAAATTGTTATATTCATCTCGACAGTAGTGCAGCTCCTTTATAGAACAACTTCACATCACTTTTAACAAATTGTTATGTTCAACTCGACAGTAGTGCAGCTTCTTTATAGAACAACTTCACATCACTTTTAACAAATGGTTATATTCATCTCGACAGTAGTGCAGCTCTTTATAGAACAACTTCACATCACTTTTAACAAATTGTTATGTTCATCTCGACAGTAGTGCAGCTCCTTTATAGATCAACTTCACATCACTTTTAACAAATTGTTATATTCATCTCGACAGTAGTGCAGCTCCTTTATAGAACAACTTCACATCACTTTTAACAAATGGTAATGTTCATCTCGACAGTAGTGCAGCTTCTTTATAGAGCAACTTCACATTACTTTTAACAAATGGTAATGTTCATCTCGACAGTAGTGCAGCTCCTTTATAGAGCAACATTTGCACTTCACGTCACTTGTAACAAATGGTTGTGTTCATCTCGACAGTAGTGCAGCTCCTTTATAGAACAACTTCACATCACTTTTAACAAATTGTTATGTTCATCTCGACAGTAGTGCAGCTTCTTTATAGAACAACTTCACACCACTTTTAACAAATTTTTATGTTCATCTCGACAGTAGTGCAGCTTCTTTATAGAACAACTTCACATCACTTTTAACAAATTGTTATGTTCATCTCGACAATAGTGCAGCTCATTTATAGAACAACTTCACATCACTTTTAACAAATTGTTATGTTCATCTCGACAATAGTGCAGCTCCTTTATAGATCAACTTCACATCACTTTTAACAAATTGTTATTTTCATCTCGACAGTAGTGCAGCTCCTTTATAGAGCAACTTCACATCACCTTTAACAAATGGTTATGTTCATCTCGACTATAGTGCAGCTCCTTTATAGAGCAACAATTGCACTTCACATTACTTTTAACAAATGGTTATGTTCATCTCGACAGTAGTGCAGCTTCTTTATAGAGCAACATTTGCACTTCACATCACTTTTAACAATTGGTTATGTTCATCTCGACAGTAGTGCAGCTCCTTTATAGAGCAACATTTGCACTTCACATCACTTTTAACAAATGGTTATGTTCATCTCGACAGTAGTGCAGCTTCTTTATAGAACAACTTCACATCACTTTTAACAAATTGTTATGTTCATCTCGACAGTAGTGCAGCTTCTTTATAGAACAACTTCACATCACTTTTAACAAATTGTTATGTTCATCTCGACAGTAGTGCAGCTCCTTTATAGAGCAATTTCACATCACTTTTAACAAATGGTTATGTTCATCTCGACAGTAGTGCAGCCCCTTTATAGAGCAACTTCACATCACTTTTAACAAATGGTTATATTCATCTCGACAGTAGTGCAGCTTCTTTATAGAACAACTTCACATCACTTTTAACAAATTGTTATTTTCATCTCGACAGTAGTGCAGCTTCTTTATAGAACAACTTCACATCACTTTTAACAAATTGTTAGATTCATCTCGACAGTAGTGCAACTCCTTTATAGAACAACTTCACATCACTTTTAACAAATTGTTATGTTCATCTCGACAGTAGTGCAGCTTCTTTATAGAACAACTTCACATCACTTTTAACAAATGGTTATATTCATCTCGACAGTAGTGCAGCTCCTTTATAGAACAACTTCACATCACTTTTAACAAATTTTTATGTTCATCTCGACAGTAGCGCAGCTCCTTTATAGATCAACTTCACATCACTTTTAACAAATTGTTATATTCATCTCGACAGTAGTGCAGCTCCTTTATAGAACAACTTCACATCACTTTTAAAAATGGTAATGTTCATCTCGACAGTAGTGCAGCTTCTTTATAGAGCAACTTCACATCACTTTTAACAAATGGTAATGTTCATCTCGACAGTAGTGCAGCTCCTTTATAGAGCAGCATTTGCACTTCACGTCACTTGTAACAAATGGTTGTGTTCATCTCGACAGTAGTGCAGCTCCTTTATAGAACAACTTCACATCACTTTTAACAAATTGTTATGTTCATCTCGGCAGTAGTGCAGCTTCTTTATAGAACAACTTCACATCACTTTTAACAAATTTTTATGTTCATCTCGACAGTAGTGCAGCTTCTTTATAGAACAACTTCACATCACTTTTAACAAATTGTTATGTTCATCTCGACAATAGTGCAGCTCATTTATAGAACAACTTCACATCACTTTTAACAAATTGTTATGTTCATCTCGACAATAGTGCAGCTCCTTTATAGATCAACTTCACATCACTTTTATCAAATTGTTATGTTCATCTCGACAGTAGTGCAGCTCCTTTATAGAGCAACTTCACATCACCTTTAACAAATGGTTATGTTCATCTCGACTATAGTGCAGCTCCTTTATAGAGCAACATTTGCACTTCACATTACTTTTAACAAATGGTTATGTTCATCTCGACAGTAGTGCAGCTTCTTTATAGAGCAACATTTGCACTTCACATCACTTTTAACAAATGGTTATGTTCATCTCGACAGTAGTGCAGCTCCTTTATAGAGCAATTTCACATCACTTTTAACAAATGGTTATGTTCATCTCGACAGTAGTGCAGCTCCTTTATAGAGCAACATTTGCACTTCACATCACTTTTAACAAATGGTTATGTTCATCTGGACAGTAGTGCAGCTTCTTTATAGAACAACTTCACATCACTTTTAACAAATGGTAATGTTCATCTCGACAGTAGTGCAGCTTCTTTATAGAACAACTTCACATCACTTTTAACAAATGGTTATGATCAATTGGACAGTAGTGCAGCTCCTTTATAGAATAACTTCACATTACTTTTAACAAATGGTTATGTTCATCTGGACAGTAGTGCAGCTTCTTTATAGAACAACTTCACATCACTTTTAACAAATGGTAATGTTCATCTGGACAGTAGTGCAGCTTCTTTATAGAGCAACATTTGCACTTCACATCACTTTTAACAAATGATAATGTTCATCTCGACAGTAGTGCAGCTTCTTTATAGAACAACTTCGCATCACTTTTAACAAATGGTGATGTTCATCTCGACAGTAGTGCAGCTCCTTTATAGAGCAACATTTGCACTTCACGTCACTTGTAACAAATGGTTGTGTTCATTTCGACAGTAGTGCAGCTCCTTTATAGAACAACTTCACATCACTTTTAACAAATGGTAATGTTCATCTCGACAGTAGTGCAGCTCCTTTATAGAACAACTTCACATCACTTTTAACAAATGGTTATGTTCATCTCGACAGTAGTGCAGCTCCTTTATAGAACAACTTCACATCACTTTTAACAAATGGTTATGTTCATCTCGACAGTAGTGCAGCTCCTTTATAGAGCAACATTTGCACTTCACGTCACTTGTAACAAATGGTTGTGTTCATCTCGACAGTAGTGCAGCTCCTTTATAGAACAACTTCACATCACTTTTAACAAATGGTTATGTTCATCTCGACAGTAGTGCAGCTCCTTTATAGAACAACTTCACATCACTTTTAACAAATTGTTATGTTCATCTCGATAATAGTGCAGCTCCTTTATAGAACAACTTCACATCACTTTTAACAAATTGTTATGTTCATCTCGACAGTAGTGCAGCTCATTTATAGAACAACTTCACATCACTTTTAACAAATTGTTATGTTCATCTCGACAATAGTGCAGCTCCTTTATAGATCAACTTCACATCACTTTTAACAAATTGTTATGTTCATCTCGACAGTAGTGCAGCTCCTTTATAGAGCAACTTCACATCACCTTTAACAAATGGTTATGTTCATCTCGACAATAGTGCAGCTCCTTTATAGAGCAACATTTGCACTTCACATTACTTTTAACAAATGGTTATGTTCATCTCGACAGTAGTGCAGCTTCTTTATAGAGCAACATTTGCACTTCACATCACTTTTAACAAATGGTTATGTTCATCTCGACAGTAGTGCAGCTCCTTTATAGAGCAACATTTGCACTTCACATCACTTTTAACAAATGGTTATGTTCATCTCGACAGTAGTGCAGCTTCTTTATAGAACAACTTCACATCACTTTTAACAAATTGTTAGGTTCATCTCGACAGTAGTGCAGCTTCTTTATAGAACAACTTCACAACACTTTTAACAAATTGTTATGTTCATCTTGACAGTAGTGCAGCTCCTTATAGAGCAATTTCACATCACTTTTAACAAATGGTTATGTTCATCTCGACAGTAGTGCAGCTCCTTTATAGAGCAACTTCACATCACTTTTAACAAATGGTTATATTCATCTCGACAGTACTGCAGCTTCTTTATAGAACAACTTCACATCACTTTTAACAAATTGTTATGTTCATCTCGACAGTAGTGCAGCTTCTTTATAGAACAACTTCACATCACTTTTAACAAATTGTTATATTCATCTCGACAGTAGTGCAGCTCCTTTATAGAACAACTTCACATCACTTTTAACAAATTTTTATGTTCATCTCGACAGTAGCGCAGCTCCTTTATAGATCAACTTCACATCACTTTTAACAAATTGTTATATTCATCTCGACAGTAGTGCAGCTCCTTTATAGAACAACTTCACATCACTTTTAACAAATGGTAATGTTCATCTCGACAGTAGTGCAGCTTCTTTATAGAGCAACTTCACATCACTTTTAACAAATGGTAATGTTCATCTCGACAGTAGTGCAGCTCCTTTATAGAGCAACATTTGCACTTCACGTCACTTGTAACAAATGGTTGTGTTCATCTCGACAGTAGTGCAGCTCCTTTATAGAACAACTTCACATCACTTTTAACAAATTGTTATGTTCATCTCGGCAGTAGTGCAGCTTCTTTATAGAACAACTTCACATCACTTTTAACAAATTTTTATGTTCATCTCGACAGTAGTGCAGCTTCTTTATAGAACAACTTCACATCACTTTTAACAAATTGTTATGTTCATCTCGACAATAGTGCAGCTCATTTATAGAACAACTTCACATCACTTTTAACAAATTGTTATGTTCATCTCGACAATAGTGCAGCTCCTTTATAGATCAACTTCACATCACTTTTATCAAATTGTTATGTTCATCTCGACAGTAGTGCAGCTCCTTTATAGAGCAACTTCACATCACCTTTAACAAATGGTTATGTTCATCTCGACTATAGTGCAGCTCCTTTATAGAGCAACATTTGCACTTCACATTACTTTTAACAAATGGTTATGTTCATCTCGACAGTAGTGCAGCTTCTTTATAGAGCAACATTTGCACTTCACATCACTTTTAACAAATGGTTATGTTCATCTCGACAGTAGTGCAGCTCCTTTATAGAGCAATTTCACATCACTTTTAACAAATGGTTATGTTCATCTCGACAGTAGTGCAGCTCCTTTATAGAGCAACATTTGCACTTCACATCACTTTTAACAAATGGTTATATTCATCTCGAGAGTAGTGCAGCTTCTTTATAGAACAACTTCACATCACTTTTAACAAATTGTTATATTCATCTCGACAGTAGTGCAGCTTCTTTATAGAACAACTTCACATTACTTTTAACAAATGGTTATGTCCATCTCGACAGTAGTGCAGCTCCTTATTGAGCAACATTTGCACTTCACATCACTTTTAACAAATGGTTATGTTCATCTCAACAGTAGTGCAGCTTCTTTATAGAGCAACATTTGCACTTCACATCACTTTTAACAAATGGTTATGTTCATCTGGACAGTAGTGCAGCTTCTTTATAGAACAACTTCACATCACTTTTAACAAATGGTAATGTTCATCTCGACAGTAGTGCAGCTTCTTTATAGAACAACTTCACATCACTTTTAACAAATGGTTATGTTCATCTGGACAGTAGTGCAGCTTCTTTATAGAACAACTTCACATCACTTTTAACAAATGGTTATGTTCAATTGGACAGTAGTGCAGCTCCTTTATAGAATAACTTCACATTACTTTTAACAAATGGTTATGTTCATCTGGACAGTAGTGCAGCTTCTTTATAGAACAACTTCACATCACTTTTAACAAATGGTAATGTTCATCTGGACAGTAGTGCAGCTTCTTTATAGAGCAACATTTGCACTTCACATCACTTTTAACAAATGATAATGTTCATCTCGACAGTAGTGCAGCTTCTTTATAGAACAACTTCGCATCACTTTTAACAAATGGTAATGTTCATCTCGACAGTAGTGCAGCTCCTTTATAGAACAACTTCACATCACTTTTAACAAATGGTTATGTTCATCTCGACAGTAGTGCAGCTCCTTTATAGAACAACTTCACATCACTTTTAACAAATGGTTATGTTCATCTCGACAGTAGTGCAGCTCCTTTATAGAGCAACATTTGCACTTCACGTCACTTGTAACAAATGGTTGTGTTCATCTCGACAGTAGTGCAGCTCCTTTATAGAACAACTTCACATCACTTTTAACAAATGGTTATGTTCATCTCGACAGTAGTGCAGCTCCTTTATAGAACAACTTCACATCACTTTTAACAAATTGTTATGTTCATCTCGATAATAGTGCAGCTCCTTTATAGAACAACTTCACATCACTTTTAACAAATTGTTATGTTCATCTCGACAGTAGTGCAGCTCATTTATAGAACAACTTCACATCACTTTTAACAAATTGTTATGTTCATCTCGACAATAGTGCAGCTCCTTTATAGATCAACTTCACATCACTTTTAACAAATTGTTATGTTCATCTCGACAGTAGTGCAGCTCCTTTATAGAGCAACTTCACATCACCTTTAACAAATGGTTATGTTCATCTCGACAATAGTGCAGCTCCTTTATAGAGCAACATTTGCACTTCACATTACTTTTATCAAATGGTTATGTTCATCTCGACAGTAGTGCAGCTTCTTTATAGAGCAACATTTGCACTTCACATCACTTTTAACAAATGGTTATGTTCATCTCGACAGTAGTGCAGCTCCTTTATAGAGCAACATTTGCACTTCACATCACTTTTAACAAATGGTTATGTTCATCTCGACAGTAGTGCAGCTTCTTTATAGAACAACTTCACATCACTTTTAACAAATTGTTAGGTTCATCTCGACAGTAGTGCAGCTTCTTTATAGAACAACTTCACATCACTTTTAACAAATTGTTATGTTCATCTTGACAGTAGTGCAGCTCCTCATAGAGCAATTTCACATCACTTTTAACAAATGGTTATGTTCATCTCGACAGTAGTGCAGCTCCTTTATAGAGCAACTTCACATCACTTTTAACAAATGGTTATATTCATCTCGACAGTAGTGCAGCTTCTTTATAGAACAACTTCACATCACTTTTAACAAATTGTTATGTTCATCTCGACAGTAGTGCAGCTTCTTTATAGAACAACTTCACATCACTTTTAACAAATTGTTATATTCATCTCGACAGTAGTGCAGCTCCTTTATAGAACAACTTCACATCACTTTTAACAAATTGTTATGTTCAACTCGACAGTAGTGCAGCTTCTTTATAGAACAACTTCACATCACTTTTAACAAATGGTTATATTCATCTCGACAGTAGTGCAGCTCTTTATAGAACAACTTCACATCACTTTTAACAAATTGTTATGTTCATCTCGACAGTAGTGCAGCTCCTTTATAGATCAACTTCACATCACTTTTAACAAATTGTTATATTCATCTCGACAGTAGTGCAGCTCCTTTATAGAACAACTTCACATCACTTTTAACAAATGGTAATGTTCATCTCGACAGTAGTGCAGCTTCTTTATAGAGCAACTTCACATTACTTTTAACAAATGGTAATGTTCATCTCGACAGTAGTGCAGCTCCTTTATAGAGCAACATTTGCACTTCACGTCACTTGTAACAAATGGTTGTGTTCATCTCGACAGTAGTGCAGCTCCTTTATAGAACAACTTCACATCACTTTTAACAAATTGTTATGTTCATCTCGACAGTAGTGCAGCTTCTTTATAGAACAACTTCACACCACTTTTAACAAATTTTTATGTTCATCTCGACAGTAGTGCAGCTTCTTTATAGAACAACTTCACATCACTTTTAACAAATTGTTATGTTCATCTCGACAATAGTGCAGCTCATTTATAGAACAACTTCACATCACTTTTAACAAATTGTTATGTTCATCTCGACAATAGTGCAGCTCCTTTATAGATCAACTTCACATCACTTTTAACAAATTGTTATTTTCATCTCGACAGTAGTGCAGCTCCTTTATAGAGCAACTTCACATCACCTTTAACAAATGGTTATGTTCATCTCGACTATAGTGCAGCTCCTTTATAGAGCAACAATTGCACTTCACATTACTTTTAACAAATGGTTATGTTCATCTCGACAGTAGTGCAGCTTCTTTATAGAGCAACATTTGCACTTCACATCACTTTTAACAATTGGTTATGTTCATCTCGACAGTAGTGCAGCTCCTTTATAGAGCAACATTTGCACTTCACATCACTTTTAACAAATGGTTATGTTCATCTCGACAGTAGTGCAGCTTCTTTATAGAACAACTTCACATCACTTTTAACAAATTGTTATGTTCATCTCGACAGTAGTGCAGCTTCTTTATAGAACAACTTCACATCACTTTTAACAAATTGTTATGTTCATCTCGACAGTAGTGCAGCTCCTTTATAGAGCAATTTCACATCACTTTTAACAAATGGTTATGTTCATCTCGACAGTAGTGCAGCCCCTTTATAGAGCAACTTCACATCACTTTTAACAAATGGTTATGTTCATCTCGACAGTAGTGCAGCTCCTTTATAGAGCAATTTCACATCACTTTTAACAAATGGTTATGTTCATCTCGACAGTAGTGCAGCTCCTTTATAGAGCAACATTTGCACTTCACATCACTTTTAACAAATGGTTATATTCATCTCGAGAGTAGTGCAGCTTCTTTATAGAACAACTTCACATCACTTTTAACAAATTGTTATATTCATCTCGACAGTAGTGCAGCTTCTTTATAGAACAACTTCACATTACTTTTAACAAATGGTTATGTCCATCTCGACAGTAGTGCAGCTCCTTATTGAGCAACATTTGCACTTCACATCACTTTTAACAAATGGTTATGTTCATCTCAACAGTAGTGCAGCTTCTTTATAGAGCAACATTTGCACTTCACATCACTTTTAACAAATGGATATGTTCATCTGGACAGTAGTGCAGCTTCTTTATAGAACAACTTCACATCACTTTTAACAAATGGTAATGTTCATCTCGACAGTAGTGCAGCTTCTTTATAGAACAACTTCACATCACTTTTAACAAATGGTTATGTTCATCTGGACAGTAGTGCAGCTTCTTTATAGAACAACTTCACATCACTTTTAACAAATGGTTATGTTCAATTGGACAGTAGTGCAGCTCCTTTATAGAATAACTTCACATTACTTTTAACAAATGGTTATGTTCATCTGGACAGTAGTGCAGCTTCTTTATAGAACAACTTCACATCACTTTTAACAAATGGTAATGTTCATCTGGACAGTAGTGCAGCTTCTTTATAGAGCAACATTTGCACTTCACATCACTTTTAACAAATGATAATGTTCATCTCGACAGTAGTGCAGCTTCTTTATAGAACAACTTCGCATCACTTTTAACAAATGGTAATGTTCATCTCGACAGTAGTGCAGCTCCTTTATAGAACAACTTCACATCACTTTTAACAAATGGTTATGTTCATCTCGACAGTAGTGCAGCTCCTTTATAGAACAACTTCACATCACTTTTAACAAATGGTTATGTTCATCTCGACAGTAGTGCAGCTCCTTTATAGAGCAACATTTGCACTTCACGTCACTTGTAACAAATGGTTGTGTTCATCTCGACAGTAGTGCAGCTCCTTTATAGAACAACTTCACATCACTTTTAACAAATGGTTATGTTCATCTCGACAGTAGTGCAGCTCCTTTATAGAACAACTTCACATCACTTTTAACAAATTGTTATGTTCATCTCGATAATAGTGCAGCTCCTTTATAGAACAACTTCATATCACTTTTAACAAATTGTTATGTTCATCTCGACAGTAGTGCAGCTCATTTATAGAACAACTTCACATCACTTTTAACAAATTGTTATGTTCATCTCGACAATAGTGCAGCTCCTTTATAGATCAACTTCACATCACTTTTAACAAATTGTTATGTTCATCTCGACAGTAGTGCAGCTCCTTTATAGAGCAACTTCACATCACCTTTAACAAATGGTTATGTTCATCTCGACAATAGTGCAGCTCCTTTATAGAGCAACATTTGCACTTCACATTACTTTTAACAAATGGTTATGTTCATCTCGACAGTAGTGCAGCTTCTTTATAGAGCAACATTTGCACTTCACATCACTTTTAACAAATGGTTATGTTCATCTCGACAGTAGTGCAGCTCCTTTATAGAGCAACATTTGCACTTCACATCACTTTTAACAAATGGTTATGTTCATCTCGACAGTAGTGCAGCTTCTTTATAGAACAACTTCACATCACTTTTAACAAATTGTTAGGTTCATCTCGACAGTAGTGCAGCTTCTTTATAGAACAACTTCACATCACTTTTAACAAATTGTTATGTTCATCTTGACAGTAGTGCAGCTCCTCATAGAGCAATTTCACATCACTTTTAACAAATGGTTATGTTCATCTCGACAGTAGTGCAGCTCCTTTATAGAGCAACTTCACATCACTTTTAACAAATGGTTATATTCATCTCGACAGTAGTGCAGCTTCTTTATAGAACAACTTCACATCACTTTTAACAAATTGTTATGTTCATCTCGACAGTAGTGCAGCTTCTTTATAGAACAACTTCACATCACTTTTAACAAATTGTTATATTCATCTCGACAGTAGTGCAGCTCCTTTATAGAACAACTTCACATCACTTTTAACAAATTGTTATGTTCAACTCGACAGTAGTGCAGCTTCTTTATAGAACAACTTCACATCACTTTTAACAAATGGTTATATTCATCTCGACAGTAGTGCAGCTCTTTATAGAACAACTTCACATCACTTTTAACAAATTGTTATGTTCATCTCGACAGTAGTGCAGCTCCTTTATAGATCAACTTCACATCACTTTTAACAAATTGTTATATTCATCTCGACAGTAGTGCAGCTCCTTTATAGAACAACTTCACATCACTTTTAACAAATGGTAATGTTCATCTCGACAGTAGTGCAGCTTCTTTATAGAGCAACTTCACATTACTTTTAACAAATGGTAATGTTCATCTCGACAGTAGTGCAGCTCCTTTATAGAGCAACATTTGCACTTCACGTCACTTGTAACAAATGGTTGTGTTCATCTCGACAGTAGTGCAGCTCCTTTATAGAACAACTTCACATCACTTTTAACAAATTGTTATGTTCATCTCGACAGTAGTGCAGCTTCTTTATAGAACAACTTCACACCACTTTTAACAAATTTTTATGTTCATCTCGACAGTAGTGCAGCTTCTTTATAGAACAACTTCACATCACTTTTAACAAATTGTTATGTTCATCTCGACAATAGTGCAGCTCATTTATAGAACAACTTCACATCACTTTTAACAAATTGTTATGTTCATCTCGACAATAGTGCAGCTCCTTTATAGATCAACTTCACATCACTTTTAACAAATTGTTATTTTCATCTCGACAGTAGTGCAGCTCCTTTATAGAGCAACTTCACATCACCTTTAACAAATGGTTATGTTCATCTCGACTATAGTGCAGCTCCTTTATAGAGCAACAATTGCACTTCACATTACTTTTAACAAATGGTTATGTTCATCTCGACAGTAGTGCAGCTTCTTTATAGAGCAACATTTGCACTTCACATCACTTTTAACAATTGGTTATGTTCATCTCGACAGTAGTGCAGCTCCTTTATAGAGCAACATTTGCACTTCACATCACTTTTAACAAATGGTTATGTTCATCTCGACAGTAGTGCAGCTTCTTTATAGAACAACTTCACATCACTTTTAACAAATTGTTATGTTCATCTCGACAGTAGTGCAGCTTCTTTATAGAACAACTTCACATCACTTTTAACAAATTGTTATGTTCATCTCGACAGTAGTGCAGCTCCTTTATAGAGCAATTTCACATCACTTTTAACAAATGGTTATGTTCATCTCGACAGTAGTGCAGCCCCTTTATAGAGCAACTTCACATCACTTTTAACAAATGGTTATATTCATCTCGACAGTAGTGCAGCTTCTTTATAGAACAACTTCACATCACTTTTAACAAATTGTTATTTTCATCTCGACAGTAGTGCAGCTTCTTTATAGAACAACTTCACATCACTTTTAACAAATTGTTAGATTCATCTCGACAGTAGTGCAACTCCTTTATAGAACAACTTCACATCACTTTTAACAAATTGTTATGTTCATCTCGACAGTAGTGCAGCTTCTTTATAGAACAACTTCACATCACTTTTAACAAATGGTTATATTCATCTCGACAGTAGTGCAGCTCCTTTATAGAACAACTTCACATCACTTTTAACAAATTTTTATGTTCATCTCGACAGTAGCGCAGCTCCTTTATAGATCAACTTCACATCACTTTTAACAAATTGTTATATTCATCTCGACAGTAGTGCAGCTCCTTTATAGAACAACTTCACATCACTTTTAAAAATGGTAATGTTCATCTCGACAGTAGTGCAGCTTCTTTATAGAGCAACTTCACATCACTTTTAACAAATGGTAATGTTCATCTCGACAGTAGTGCAGCTCCTTTATAGAGCAGCATTTGCACTTCACGTCACTTGTAACAAATGGTTGTGTTCATCTCGACAGTAGTGCAGCTCCTTTATAGAACAACTTCACATCACTTTTAACAAATTGTTATGTTCATCTCGGCAGTAGTGCAGCTTCTTTATAGAACAACTTCACATCACTTTTAACAAATTTTTATGTTCATCTCGACAGTAGTGCAGCTTCTTTATAGAACAACTTCACATCACTTTTAACAAATTGTTATGTTCATCTCGACAATAGTGCAGCTCATTTATAGAACAACTTCACATCACTTTTAACAAATTGTTATGTTCATCTCGACAATAGTGCAGCTCCTTTATAGATCAACTTCACATCACTTTTATCAAATTGTTATGTTCATCTCGACAGTAGTGCAGCTCCTTTATAGAGCAACTTCACATCACCTTTAACAAATGGTTATGTTCATCTCGACTATAGTGCAGCTCCTTTATAGAGCAACATTTGCACTTCACATTACTTTTAACAAATGGTTATGTTCATCTCGACAGTAGTGCAGCTTCTTTATAGAGCAACATTTGCACTTCACATCACTTTTAACAAATGGTTATGTTCATCTCGACAGTAGTGCAGCTCCTTTATAGAGCAATTTCACATCACTTTTAACAAATGGTTATGTTCATCTCGACAGTAGTGCAGCTCCTTTATAGAGCAACATTTGCACTTCACATCACTTTTAACAAATGGTTATGTTCATCTGGACAGTAGTGCAGCTTCTTTATAGAACAACTTCACATCACTTTTAACAAATGGTAATGTTCATCTCGACAGTAGTGCAGCTTCTTTATAGAACAACTTCACATCACTTTTAACAAATGGTTATGATCAATTGGACAGTAGTGCAGCTCCTTTATAGAATAACTTCACATTACTTTTAACAAATGGTTATGTTCATCTGGACAGTAGTGCAGCTTCTTTATAGAACAACTTCACATCACTTTTAACAAATGGTAATGTTCATCTGGACAGTAGTGCAGCTTCTTTATAGAGCAACATTTGCACTTCACATCACTTTTAACAAATGATAATGTTCATCTCGACAGTAGTGCAGCTTCTTTATAGAACAACTTCGCATCACTTTTAACAAATGGTGATGTTCATCTCGACAGTAGTGCAGCTCCTTTATAGAGCAACATTTGCACTTCACGTCACTTGTAACAAATGGTTGTGTTCATTTCGACAGTAGTGCAGCTCCTTTATAGAACAACTTCACATCACTTTTAACAAATGGTAATGTTCATCTCGACAGTAGTGCAGCTCCTTTATAGAACAACTTCACATCACTTTTAACAAATGGTTATGTTCATCTCGACAGTAGTGCAGCTCCTTTATAGAACAACTTCACATCACTTTTAACAAATGGTTATGTTCATCTCGACAGTAGTGCAGCTCCTTTATAGAGCAACATTTGCACTTCACGTCACTTGTAACAAATGGTTGTGTTCATCTCGACAGTAGTGCAGCTCCTTTATAGAACAACTTCACATCACTTTTAACAAATGGTTATGTTCATCTCGACAGTAGTGCAGCTCCTTTATAGAACAACTTCACATCACTTTTAACAAATTGTTATGTTCATCTCGATAATAGTGCAGCTCCTTTATAGAACAACTTCACATCACTTTTAACAAATTGTTATGTTCATCTCGACAGTAGTGCAGCTCATTTATAGAACAACTTCACATCACTTTTAACAAATTGTTATGTTCATCTCGACAATAGTGCAGCTCCTTTATAGATCAACTTCACATCACTTTTAACAAATTGTTATGTTCATCTCGACAGTAGTGCAGCTCCTTTATAGAGCAACTTCACATCACCTTTAACAAATGGTTATGTTCATCTCGACAATAGTGCAGCTCCTTTATAGAGCAACATTTGCACTTCACATTACTTTTAACAAATGGTTATGTTCATCTCGACAGTAGTGCAGCTTCTTTATAGAGCAACATTTGCACTTCACATCACTTTTAACAAATGGTTATGTTCATCTCGACAGTAGTGCAGCTCCTTTATAGAGCAACATTTGCACTTCACATCACTTTTAACAAATGGTTATGTTCATCTCGACAGTAGTGCAGCTTCTTTATAGAACAACTTCACATCACTTTTAACAAATTGTTAGGTTCATCTCGACAGTAGTGCAGCTTCTTTATAGAACAACTTCACAACACTTTTAACAAATTGTTATGTTCATCTTGACAGTAGTGCAGCTCCTTATAGAGCAATTTCACATCACTTTTAACAAATGGTTATGTTCATCTCGACAGTAGTGCAGCTCCTTTATAGAGCAACTTCACATCACTTTTAACAAATGGTTATATTCATCTCGACAGTAGTGCAGCTTCTTTATAGAACAACTTCACATCACTTTTAACAAATTGTTATGTTCATCTCGACAGTAGTGCAGCTTCTTTATAGAACAACTTCACATCACTTTTAACAAATTGTTATATTCATCTCGACAGTAGTGCAGCTCCTTTATAGAACAACTTCACATCACTTTTAACAAATTGTTATGTTCAACTCGACAGTAGTGCAGCTTCTTTATAGAACAACTTCACATCACTTTTAACAAATGGTTATATTCATCTCGACAGTAGTGCAGCTCTTTATAGAACAACTTCACATCACTTTTAACAAATTGTTATGTTCATCTCGACAGTAGTGCAGCTCCTTTATAGATCAACTTCACATCACTTTTAACAAATTGTTATATTCATCTCGACAGTAGTGCAGCTCCTTTATAGAACAACTTCACATCACTTTTAACAAATGGTAATGTTCATCTCGACAGTAGTGCAGCTTCTTTATAGAGCAACTTCACATTACTTTTAACAAATGGTAATGTTCATCTCGACAGTAGTGCAGCTCCTTTATAGAGCAACATTTGCACTTCACGTCACTTGTAACAAATGGTTGTGTTCATCTCGACAGTAGTGCAGCTCCTTTATAGAACAACTTCACATCACTTTTAACAAATTGTTATGTTCATCTCGACAGTAGTGCAGCTTCTTTATAGAACAACTTCACACCACTTTTAACAAATTGTTATGTTCATCTCGACAATAGTGCAGCTCATTTATAGAACAACTTCACATCACTTTTAACAAATTGTTATGTTCATCTCGACAATAGTGCAGCTCCTTTATAGATCAACTTCACATCACTTTTAACAAATTGTTATTTTCATCTCGACAGTAGTGCAGCTCCTTTATAGAGCAACTTCACATCACCTTTAACAAATGGTTATGTTCATCTCGACTATAGTGCAGCTCCTTTATAGAGCAACAATTGCACTTCACATTACTTTTAACAAATGGTTATGTTCATCTCGACAGTAGTGCAGCTTCTTTATAGAGCAACATTTGCACTTCACATCACTTTTAACAATTGGTTATGTTCATCTCGACAGTAGTGCAGCTCCTTTATAGAGCAACATTTGCACTTCACATCACTTTTAACAAATGGTTATGTTCATCTCGACAGTAGTGCAGCTTCTTTATAGAACAACTTCACATCACTTTTAACAAATTGTTATGTTCATCTCGACAGTAGTGCAGCTTCTTTATAGAACAACTTCACATCACTTTTAACAAATTGTTATGTTCATCTCGACAGTAGTGCAGCTCCTTTATAGAGCAATTTCACATCACTTTTAACAAATGGTTATGTTCATCTCGACAGTAGTGCAGCCCCTTTATAGAGCAACTTCACATCACTTTTAACAAATGGTTATATTAATCTCGACAGTAGTGCAGCTTCTTTATAGAACAACTTCACATCACTTTTAACAAATTGTTATTTTCATCTCGACAGTAGTGCAGCTTCTTTATAGAACAACTTCACATCACTTTTAACAAATTGTTATATTCATCTCGACAGTAGTGCAACTCCTTTATAGAACAACTTCACATCACTTTTAACAAATTGTTATGTTCATCTCGACAGTAGTGCAGCTTCTTTATAGAACAACTTCACATCACTTTTAACAAATGGTTATATTCATCTCGACAGTAGTGCAGCTCCTTTATAGAACAACTTCACATCACTTTTAACAAATTTTTATGTTCATCTCGACAGTAGCGCAGCTCCTTTATAGATCAACTTCACATCACTTTTAACAAATTGTTATTTTCATCTCGACAGTAGTGCAGCTCCTTTATAGAGCAACTTCACATCACCTTTAACAAATGGTTATGTTCATCTCGACTATAGTGCAGCTCCTTTATAGAGCAACAATTGCACTTCACATTACTTTTAACAAATGGTTATGTTCATCTCGACAGTAGTGCAGCTTCTTTATAGAGCAACATTTGCACTTCACATCACTTTTAACAATTGGTTATGTTCATCTCGACAGTAGTGCAGCTCCTTTATAGAGCAACATTTGCACTTCACATCACTTTTAACAAATGGTTATGTTCATCTCGACAGTAGTGCAGCTTCTTTATAGAACAACTTCACATCACTTTTAACAAATTGTTATGTTCATCTCGACAGTAGTGCAGCTTCTTTATAGAACAACTTCACATCACTTTTAACAAACTGTTATGTTCATCTCGACAGTAGTGCAGCTCCTTTATAGAGCAATTTCACATCACTTTTAACAAATGGTTATGTTCATCTCGACAGTAGTGCAGCCCCTTTATAGAGCAACTTCACATCACTTTTAACAAATGGTTATATTCATCTCGACAGTAGTGCAGCTTCTTCATAGAACAACTTCACATCACTTTTAACAAATTGTTATGTTCACCTCGACAGTAGTGCAGCTTCTTTATAGAACAACTTCACATCACTTTTAACAAATTGTTATATTCATCTCGACAGTAGTGCAGCTCCTTTATAGAACAACTTCACATCACTTTTAACAAATTGTTATGTTCATCTCGACAGTAGTGCAGCTTCTTTATAGAACAACTTCACATCACTTTTAACAAATGGTTATATTCATCTCGACAGTAGTGCAGCTCCTTTATAGAACAACTTCACATCACTTTTAACAAATTTTTATGTTCATCTCGACAGTAGCGCAGCTCCTTTATAGATCAACTTCACATCACTTTTAACAAATTGTTATATTCATCTCGACAGTAGTGCAGCTCCTTTATAGAACAACTTCACATCACTTTTAACAAATGGTAATGTTCATCTCGACAGTAGTGCAGCTTCTTTATAGAGCAACTTCACATCACTTTTAACAAATGGTAATGTTCATCTCGACAGTAGTGCAGCTCCTTTATAGAGCAACATTTGCACTTCACGTCACTTGTAACAAATGGTTGTGTTCATCTCGACAGTAGTGCAGCTCCTTTATAGAACAACTTCACATCACTTTTAACAAATTGTTATGTTCATCTCGGCAGTAGTGCAGCTTCTTTATAGAACAACTTCACATCACTTTTAACAAATTTTTATGTTCATCTCGACAGTAGTGCAGCTTCTTTATAGAACAACTTCACATCACTTTTAACAAATTGTTATGTTCATCTCGACAATAGTGCAGCTCATTTATAGAACAACTTCACATCACTTTTAACAAATTGTTATGTTCATCTCGACAATAGTGCAGCTCCTTTATAGATCAACTTCACATCACTTTTATCAAATTGTTATGTTCATCTCGACAGTAGTGCAGCTCCTTTATAGAGCAACTTCACATCACCTTTAACAAATGGTTATGTTCATCTCGACTATAGTGCAGCTCCTTTATAGAGCAACATTTGCACTTCACATTACTTTTAACAAATGGTTATGTTCATCTCGACAGTAGTGCAGCTTCTTTATAGAGCAACATTTGCACTTCACATCACTTTTAACAAATGGTTATGTTCATCTCGACAGTAGTGCAGCTCCTTTATAGAGCAATTTCACATCACTTTTAACAAATGGTTATGTTCATCTCGACAGTAGTGCAGCTCCTTTATAGAGCAACATTTGCACTTCACATCACTTTTAACAAATGGTTATATTCATCTCGACAGTAGTGCAGCTTCTTTATAGAACAACTTCACATCACTTTTAACAAATTGTTATATTCATCTCGACAGTAGTGCAGCTTCTTTATAGAACAACTTCACATTACTTTTAACAAATGGTTATGTCCATCTCGACAGTAGTGCAGCTCCTTATTGAGCAACATTTGCACTTCACATCACTTTTAACAAATGGTTATGTTCATCTCAACAGTAGTGCAGCTTCTTTATAGAGCAACATTTGCACTTCACATCACTTTTAACAAATGGTTATGTTCATCTGGACAGTAGTGCAGCTTCTTTATAGAACAACTTCACATCACTTTTAACAAATGGTAATGTTCATCTCGACAGTAGTGCAGCTTCTTTATAGAACAACTTCACATCACTTTTAACAAATGGTTATGTTCATCTGGACAGTAGTGCAGCTTCTTTATAGAACAACTTCACATCACTTTTAACAAATGGTTATGTTCAATTGGACAGTAGTGCAGCTCCTTTATAGAATAACTTCACATTACTTTTAACAAATGGTTATGTTCATCTGGACAGTAGTGCAGCATTTTATAGAACAACTTCACATCACTTTTAACAAATGGTAATATTCATCTGGACAGTAGTGCAGCTTCTTTATAGAGCAACATTTGCACTTCACATCACTTTTAACAAATGATAATGTTCATCTCGACAGTAGTGCAGCTTCTTTATAGAACAACTTCGCATCACTTTTAACAAATGGTAATGTTCATCTCGACAGTAGTGCAGCTCCTTTATAGAGCAACTTCACATCACTTTTAACAAATGGTTATGTTCATCTCGACAGTAGTGCAGCTCCTTTATAGAACAACTTCACATCACTTTTAACAAATGGTTGTGGTCATTTCGACAGTAGTGCAGCTCCTTTATAGAACAACTTCACATCACTTTTAACAAATGGTAATGTTCATCTCGACAGTAGTGCAGCTCCTTTATAGAACAACTTCACATCACTTTTAACAAATGGTTATGTTCATCTCGACAGTAGTGCAGCTCCTTTATAGAACAACTTCACATCACTTTTAACAAATGGTTATGTTCATCTCGACAGTAGTGCAGCTCCTTTATAGAGCAACATTTGCACTTCACGTCACTTGTAACAAATGGTTGTGTTCATCTCGACAGTAGTGCAGCTCCTTTATAGAACAACTTCACATCACTTTTAACAAATGGTTATGTTCATCTCGACAGTAGTGCAGCTCCTTTATAGAACAACTTCACATCACTTTTAACAAATTGTTATGTTCATCTCGATAATAGTGCAGCTCCTTTATAGAACAACTTCACATCACTTTTAACAAATTGTTATGTTCATCTCGACAGTAGTGCAGCTCATTTATAGAACAACTTCACATCACTTTTAACAAATTGTTATGTTCATCTCGACAATAGTGCAGCTCCTTTATAGATCAACTTCACATCACTTTTAACAAATTGTTATGTTCATCTCGACAGTAGTGCAGCTCCTTTATAGAGCAACTTCACATCACCTTTAACAAATGGTTATGTTCATCTCGACAATAGTGCAGCTCCTTTATAGAGCAACATTTGCACTTCACATTACTTTTAACAAATGGTTATGTTCATCTCGACAGTAGTGCAGCTTCTTTATAGAGCAACATTTGCACTTCACATCACTTTTAACAAATGGTTATGTTCATCTCGACAGTAGTGCAGCTCCTTTATAGAGCAACATTTGCACTTCACATCACTTTTAACAAATGGTTATGTTCATCTCGACAGTAGTGCAGCTTCTTTATAGAACAACTTCACATCACTTTTAACAAATTGTTAGGTTCATCTCGACAGTAGTGCAGCTTCTTTATAGAACAACTTCACATCACTTTTAACAAATTGTTATGTTCATCTTGACAGTAGTGCAGCTCCTTATAGAGCAATTTCACATCACTTTTAACAAATGGTTATGTTCATCTCGACAGTAGTGCAGCTCCTTTATAGAGCAACTTCACATCACTTTTAACAAATGGTTATATTCATCTCGACAGTAGTGCAGCTTCTTTATAGAACAACTTCACATCACTTTTAACAAATTGTTATGTTCATCTCGACAGTAGTGCAGCTTCTTTATAGAACAACTTCACATCACTTTTAACAAATTGTTATATTCATCTCGACAGTAGTGCAGCTCCTTTATAGAACAACTTCACATCACTTTTAACAAATTGTTATGTTCAACTCGAGAGTAGTGCAGCTTCTTTATAGAACAACTTCACATCACTTTTAACAAATGGTTATATTCATCTCGACAGTAGTGCAGCTCTTTATAGAACAACTTCACATCACTTTTAACAAATTGTTATGTTCATCTCGACAGTAGTGCAGCTCCTTTATAGATCAACTTCACATCACTTTGAACAAATTGTTATATTCATCTCGACAGTAGTGCAGCTCCTTTATAGAACAACTTCACATCACTTTTAACAAATGGTAATGTTCATCTCGACAGTAGTGCAGCTTCTTTATAGAGCAACTTCACATTACTTTTAACAAATGGTAATGTTCATCTCGACAGTAGTGCAGCTCCTTTATAGAGCAACATTTGCACTTCACGTCACTTGTAACAAATGGTTGTGTTCATCTCGACAGTAGTGCAGCTCCTTTATAGAACAACTTCACATCACTTATAACAAATTGTTATGTTCATCTCGACAGTAGTGCAGCTTCTTTATAGAACAACTTCACACCACTTTTAACAAATTTTTATGTTCATCTCGACAGTAGTGCAGCTTCTTTATAGAACAACTTCACATCACTTTTAACAAATTGTTATGTTCATCTCGACAATAGTGCAGCTCATTTATAGAACAACTTCACATCACTTTTAACAAATTGTTATGTTCATCTCGACAATAGTGCAGCTCCTTTATAGATCAACTTCACATCACTTTTTACAAATTGTTATTTTCATCTCGACAGTAGTGCAGCTCCTTTATAGAGCAACTTCACATCACCTTTAACAAATGGTTATGTTCATCTCGACTATAGTGCAGCTCCTTTATAGAGCAACAATTGCACTTCACATTACTTTTAACAAATGGTTATGTTCAACTCGACAGTAGTGCAGCTTCTTTATAGAGCAACATTTGCACTTCACATCACTTTTAACAATTGGTTATGTTCATCTCGACAGTAGTGCAGCTCCTTTATAGAGCAACATTTGCACTTCACATCACTTTTAACAAATGGTTATGTTCATCTCGACAGTAGTGCAGCTTCTTTATAGAACAACTTCACATCACTTTTAACAAATTGTTATGTTCATCTCGACAGTAGTGCAGCTTCTTTATAGAACAACTTCACATCACTTTTAACAAATTGTTATGTTCATCTCGACAGTAGTGCAGCTCCTTTATAGAGCAATTTCACATCACTTTTAACAAATGGTTATGTTCATCTCGACAGTAGTGCAGCCCCTTTATAGAGCAACTTCACATCACTTTTAACAAATGGTTATATTCATCTCGACAGTAGTGCAGCTTCTTTATAGAACAACTTCACATCACTTTTAACAAATTGTTATTTTCATCTCGACAGTAGTGCAGCTTCTTTATAGAACAACTTCACATCACTTTTAACAAATTGTTATATTCATCTCGACAGTAGTGCAACTCCTTTATAGAACAACTTCACATCACTTTTAACAAATTGTTATGTTCATCTCGACAGTAGTGCAGCTTCTTTATAGAACAACTTCACATCACTTTTACAAATGGTTATATTCATCTCGACAGTAGTGCAGCTCCTTTATAGAACAACTTCACATCACTTTTAACAAATTTTTATGTTCATCTCGACAGTAGCGCAGCTCCTTTATAGATCAACTTCACATCACTTTTAACAAATTGTTATATTCATCTCGACAGTAGTGCAGCTCCTTTATAGAACAACTTCACATCACTTTTAACAAATGGTAATGTTCATCTCGACAGTAGTGCAGCTTCTTTATAGAGCAACTTCACATCACTTTTAACAAATGGTAATGTTCATCTCGACAGTAGTGCAGCTCCTTTATAGAGCAACATTTGCACTTCACGTCACTTGTAACAAATGGTTGTGTTCATCTCGACAGTAGTGCAGCTCCTTTATAGAACAACTTCACATCACTTTTAACAAATTGTTATGTTCATCTCGGCAGTAGTGCAGCTTCTTTATAGAACAACTTCACATCACTTTTAACAAATTTTTATGTTCATCTCGACAGTAGTGCAGCTTCTTTATAGAACAACTTCACATCACTTTTAACAAATTGTTATGTTCATCTCGACAATAGTGCAGCTCATTTATAGAACAACTTCACATCACTTTTAACAAATTGTTATGTTCATCTCGACAATAGTGCAGCTCCTTTATAGATCAACTTCACATCACTTTTATCAAATTGTTATGTTCATCTCGACAGTAGTGCAGCTCCTTTATAGAGCAACTTCACATCACCTTTAACAAATGGTTATGTTCATCTCGACTATAGTGCAGCTCCTTTATAGAGCAACATTTGCACTTCACATTACTTTTAACAAATGGTTATGTTCATCTCGACAGTAGTGCAGCTTCTTTATAGAGCAACATTTGCACTTCACATCACTTTTAACAAATGGTTATGTTCATCTCGACAGTAGTGCAGCTCCTTTATAGAGCAATTTCACATCACTTTTAACAAATGGTTATGTTCATCTCGACAGTAGTGCAGCTCCTTTATAGAGCAACATTTGCACTTCACATCACTTTTAACAAATGGTTATGTTCATCTGGACAGTAGTGCAGCTTCTTTATAGAACAACTTCACATCACTTTTAACAAATGGTAATGTTCATCTCGACAGTAGTGCAGCTTCTTTATAGAACAACTTCACATCACTTTTAACAAATGGTTATGTTCATCTGGACAGTAGTGCAGCTTCTTTATAGAACAACTTCACATCACTTTTAACAAATGGTTATGTTCAATTGGACAGTAGTGCAGCTCCTTTATAGAATAACTTCACATTACTTTTAACAAATGGTTATGTTCATCTGGACAGTAGTGCAGCTTCTTTATAGAACAACTTCACATCACTTTTAACAAATGGTAATGTTCATCTGGACAGTAGTGCAGCTCCTTTATAGAGCAACATTTGCACTTCACGTCACTTGTAACAAATGGTTGTGTTCATTTCGACAGTAGTGCAGCTCCTTTATAGAACAACTTCACATCACTTTTAACAAATGGTAATGTTCATCTCGACAGTAGTGCAGCTCCTTTATAGAACAACTTCACATCACTTTTAACAAATGGTTATGTTCATCTCGACAGTAGTGCAGCTCCTTTATAGAGCAACATTTGCACTTCACATCACTTTTAACAAATGGTTATATTCATCTCGACAGTAGTGCAGCTTCTTTATAGAACAACTTCACATCACTTTTAACAAATTGTTATATTCATCTCGACAGTAGTGCAGCTCCTTTATAGAACAACTTCACATCACTTTTAACAAATTGTTATGTTCATCTCGACAGTAGTGCAGCTTCTTTATAGAACAACTTCACATCACTTTTAACAAATGGTTATATTCATCTCGACAGTAGTGCAGCTCCTTTATAGAACAACTTCACATCACTTTTAACAAATTGTTATGTTCATCTCGACAGTAGTGCAGCTCCTTTATAGATCAACTTCACATCACTTTTAACAAATTGTTATATTCATCTCCACAGTAGTGCAGCTCCTTTATAGAACAATTTCACATCACTTTTAACAAATGGTAATGTTCATCTCGACAGTAGTGCAGCTTCTTTATAGAGCAACTTCACATCACTTTTAACAAATGGTAATGTTCATCTCGACAGTAGTGCAGCTCCTTTATAGAACAACTTCACATCACTTTTAACAAATGGTTATATTCATCTCGACAGTAGTGCAGCTCCTTTATAGAGCAACATTTGCACTTCACATCACTTTTAACAAATGGTTATGTTCATCTCGACAGTAGTGCAGCTCCTTTATAGAGCAACATTTGCACTTCACATCACTTTTAACAAATGGTTATGTTCATCTGGACAATAGTGCAGCTCCTTTATAGAACAACTTCACATCACTTTTAACAAATGGTTATGTTCATCTCGACAGTAGTGCAGCTTCTTTATAGAGCAACATTTGCACTTCACATCACTTTTAACAAATGGTTATGTTCATCTCGACAGTAGTGCAGCTCCTTTGTAGAGCAACATTTGCACTTCACATCACTTTTAACAAATGGTTATGTTCATCTGGACAATAGTGCAGCTCCTTTATAGAACAACTTCACATCACTTTTAACAAATGGTTATGTTCATCTCGACAGTAGTGCAGTTTCTTTATACAAGAACTTCACATCACTTTTACCTGCGTTAGTGTTCACTTCAACATCCACGTGTGGGTCTGTAATATCAACAGTATTTTGGTTTTCCAAGTCTTCCACTTTCTGATAACCCTATTACTGTGTTGTGCCATTTTAACAAATTGAAACACCTCATGTGTTCCATTCACATGACTTTCTCTACATATCGGCAACTAATTATTGTCAAAAAGGTTATGCTTCTATTTATTTCATGGTAATCGACAAAAAATTAGCAGAAATAGTCTTATTACTTCCTTCCTTGTAAGTAGAAGCGAAATAAGGGAGTACCATAGGTTAAAGTGACAGTCAAAAGCTGGTTGCTGTGTGACTGAAGTTCCTTGTTTGTATGGACAGGAGTTGAGAAAGTCCTGTAGGAGAAAAGTATACTTTGTTAAAGCTGAAACCAAAAACAAGGTATATCCCCAAAACGATATACTCCATGAAAAAAATGCATACAACATAAATTTTGTTTTAAAGTGCTCTACATTTTTTGTGTGGCATTTTTTTGTCCATTACTTACGGTTTAGCAGTAATGCAAAATTCCCTAAAATTTACCCAGAATAAAGTAGTCTTCGGAGTCTATTTCCAGAAAATTCAGGATATACATTCTATTTGTTAGGAAAATATCTTTAATATACAGTATTTAATCAAAATCGTTAGATCCAATTTTCAGTAAATCAAAATTTTCGAAAAAAGTTCCATGGAAAGGGTAGTTTTGGGTGGAATGCAATACCTTCTCTATACTCTATGAACATAGTACGTGTAAAGAAAGTAAAATTAGCCAACACAATCACAACAATGACAAACTAAGATGTCTGCACAAAACAAACTAGCTAGTTGGGTTGCCATGGTGAATCAGTGACTTGGCCATCTCAGAAACGTTCCACATTTCTTTCCTAAGATAAACGGCAACTTTAAGTATACTAATCCCGTTGATACTAAAAGCAAATGTCAATAAATTGACTGCAGACCCTTGGTAAATGCTCTGCAAACATCCTTAGAATGCTGATAACAGTTGAAGCATTTTACCTCGAAAATTCTCTAGTATTTTTGGTCATAATAGGCTTACTGGGCCCCCTTAAGCAAACAGAAGAATAAACCTTTGTTAGTATAATTGTTGCAGAGTAGGCAGCATAAGTAATGTGAATAACACATAGTGTATAAAGAAGGTATTGTATTGCACCCAAATATTCGAAACCAAGATTTCACTGGAAATACATGTTTTGGGTCCTCCTGAATGCAAAAAAAGTATTTTTGGAAAAAGGTCTGTGAGTGTGTCTGTGTCTGTGCGTCCGAATGTCTGTGTTTCTGTGGAAAGCATAGCTCAAAAACGAAAAGACCGTTAAATACCAAACTTGGTATTTAAGTTTGGTATCTTCCAAGGATGCGACACGAAGATTTTGAAGAAAATTCCCCCACCCCCAACTACCCTTTACATGGAACTTTTTCGAACATTTTGATTTTTTTAAAAAATGACTCTAACGATGTTGATTAAAAATCGTATATTAAACATATTTACCTGACAAATAAAATGTATATATTGAATTTTCTGGGAATAGTGTATACTTTATTCTGGATGAATTTTACGGAATTTTGCATAACTGTTAAACTGTAAGAGATCGACGAAAGCTTCTCACACAAAAAGTGTTGAGCAATTAAAGCACACAATTTATGTCATATACATTTTTTTTCGTGGAGTTGATCTTTTTTGAGATATTCCTTATTTTTTATTTCAGTTTTAAAATAGTTATACTTTTATCATAAGACAATTTGTTAGCTCCTGGCCATACAAATAAAGAAAGTTAAATCACATAGTAACCGGCACTTAAAAGTTTTTACTATCGCTTTAGACTATGGTACCCCCTTATTTCTCTCCTGCTTACTATGAATGAAGTATAAAGTCCATTTTCTCGGTTAGCATAGAGGAATTGGAAGAATAAGGTTTCTAGGGAATTTATCAATTTTTATACCTTTAACTTCTGCTTGTTTTATAGTATCAATAATTTTTGTTGAGATTTAGAAAGTGAAGTGAATGGCATACTGGTTGGTTTTCCAGCTGTATGTTTTAAGTTACTCGAGGAGACTTGCAAGAAGAATTTCACGCAACAATTCTCAATGATCCTAAACGGTAAAAAACTGCAACTGTTGGAAACAATATTCCGAATATCACTTGACTCATAGGAATTGCACGTTGGGATTTGTAGATCTGTTTAACGGCATAAATCAGCTTTTGTTAAACTCTTAGGTAGTTATATACAATATTATATTATCATTTAAGAGTATATTTATTTTGATATAAGCATGGGATTACTTTCATGCGCGCATTGTTACTGATTTGTATCACGTTACGCGGTCACGAGGTGGCGCGGGTCACATTTAGAGTGAATACACAATAGTGGATTCCTTATTTCCGTTGTGCCTATAAGGAACTAAGTAGTAAAACTGTTTCCGCTAATGTTTATCTCGATTACCATTAAGCAGGTAGAAGAATAAGCTTTTGTAAGAGTAATTTGTTGCAGAAAAGCTAGAGAAAGATTTTTCATAGAGGTGGTAAACAAACCACATGGATTATAAACATCGTTCAGACAGAGCTGATACTGGGTGAGGTTTACATGATTGTGGAGCCCAAAATTAGTTAGCTTTCCCGACGTCGTGTACAACTGCTTATTTTAAGAGCAGCTGAGCGTGTGCGCGTATCAAAGAGCGAGAGAATCGATAAGAAGAGGAACAGTAATTATATTGGTGGTGTGAAAGACTTGGTTCGGACCGACGAGGAAGTCTTCGCTAATGCACCGAGTCAAGGGAAGGAAGTCACTTTGTACCACTTTACCTTCCTGGACTCATTTTACCTCACGTCTACATTCTGTCAAGTTTACCGTTTACACCGGCAGTGTCCCTAATTAATATTTACTGCAGCTTTTTCTAACGTGAAGGTTCGTGATGGTCTTGCTCCGAGCAAAACAGAGCTACCTCCATTCTTTGCATTAATATTATTTGGGCTCGCATTTTTAGGTGCTAAAAACTTGGGAAATACATATTTTATGCGTTAAAAATGTTCAAAATATGTGCTAAAAAGTAAAAAATATGATGTGTTACATTCACACGAATTTCTCTACATCCCTGCAACAAATTATTGTTAAAAAGCTGATGCTTCTATTTACTTCATGCTAATCGAGAAAACATTAGCAGAAATAGTATTATTACTTGCTTCCATGTAAGTAGAAGTAAGGGAGAACCATAGGCTAAAGTGATAGTCAAAAGCTGGTTGCTATGTGACTGAAGTTCCTTTGTTTGTATGGACAGGAGTTGGCAAATTTCTGTATGAGAAAAGTAGAAGTTTTTCAAAGCTGAAACCAAAAACAAGGAATATCTCAAAAACGATCAACTCTACAAAAAAAATGCATATGACATAAATTGTAAGTTTTAACGTACTCTACATTTTTTGTGCGGTAAAATTTTGTTCAATCTATTACGGTTTAACAGTTATGCAAAATTCGTAAAATGCATTCAGAATAAAGTATTCTTCAGAGGCTATTCCCAGGAAATTCAAGATATACATTGTATTTGTCAGGTAAAATATCTTTAATATATGGTATTTTAATCAAAATCGTTAGAGCTTTCTTTGAGAAAATCAATATTTATCGAAAAAAAATTCCATGTAAAGGGTATTTCGGGGTGGGGGGATTTTTCTCAAAATCTTCGTGTTGCATCCCTGGAAGATACTAAACTTAAACACCAAGTTTGGTATTTTGCCGACTTTTCGTTTTTGAGTTATCGTGTTCTCAGACATACGGACACACGGACATACCAACACAGACACACACACACACACGCGGACCTTTTTGTGAAAATGCCTTTTTTTTTTTTTTTTGGATACAGGGAACCCTAAAACATATATTTCCGGTAAAATCTCGGTATCAAATTTTTGGGTGTAGTGCATTACCTATGTACATAGTACGTGTAGAGAAAGTAAAAATAGCGGAAATACCTTGCTTCCTTGTAAGTAGAAGTGAAATAAGGGCATACCATAGGTTATAGTGATTGTCAAAAGCTGGTTGTTATGTGAATGAAGTTCCCTTGTCTGCATGGACAGGAGTTGACAAATTCCTGTATGAGAAAAGTATAGTTTTGTAAAGCAAACGGACTCACACACACGGACCTTTTTGTGAAATAGCTTTTGTTGGATACAGGGGATCTTAAAACATATTTCGCGTGAAATCTTGGTATCAAATTTTTGGATGGAGTGAAATACCTTCTCTATTCACTACGTACATAGTACGCGTAGAGAAAGTAACAATAACTAACTAATGACAGGACCAAACTCCCCCTTGTGGGAGCAGATGGGCGTATTCACTTTAAACGCGATGATTGGACATTTGACAAGAGAAATGCTGGTAAAATAAGCTCAGGTGGAATTGGAAAAACAAAACAGGTTAACGAGGAGGCCATGTGTAAGTAATGCCGTGTTGAGCACCACAAACGGACGCTTAAAATGGCACTTGCCCTGCTAATTATTGACTGGCGTGTACGTTAATTGCGTGATAAATTCAGCAGCGTCAAGTCCCGACCGGGTGATGGACGTCAGCGGGGCAAAGCGCCGTGATTTGCAAGGTCAGAGAGTCAGGAGGTAATTTGCAGTGCGTCACTTCTGGTCCCATGGGCCCATTTTTCAATCACAAGGGACCTACTAGCATTATGGCTTAACGAGTAATCTTCGATCCAAAACATGATTTCAGGTAAAGCACACTTTTGAGTTTCCCTGAATCCAAAAGAGGTATGGAAGCCGTGTCTTGATTATATTACAAAATTCTAACGTCTTCCCTCATATAATTTTCTCTATTTCTAAACTACTCTTACAAAAGAACATTCTTTTGTCTCCATAATACTAATCAAGTTTTATAAGTAGAGTCACACTGAAAATTACAAAGCCTTAGTCGGGACTTTCACCAAGGATCTTCCGGGTTCTTTCAGGTTGCTCTACCACTGAGCTACCATGGCAACATGCCGGCATGGATTATATTTCTCAACTGACTCGCATGTTTCCCAGGAAACCACAAGTTTACCTCAAAATTATTTTGAGATGGCATACCTAATGGTGACTTGCAATGTCGTACGTGCAAGGATCTATAATGTAGTTGCTTATTATGGTCAATTAGTGTTTATTTAACTTTACACAGTGTATAGAGAAGGTATTGCTCTCCACCTAAGAATTCGATAGCGATATTTCACCGAAAATATATGTTTTAGGGTCCCCTGTATAAAAAAAAACATTTGTAGTAAAAGGTCATTGTGTATGTGTGTTTGTGTGTGTGCCTGTGAACACGATAACTCAGAAACGTAAAGTCGGTAAAATACCAAACTTGGTACTTAAGTTTAATATCTTCTAGATATGCGACACGAAACTTGTCAGAAAAATCCCCCCACCCAAACTACCCTTTACATGGAAAAAATTTCGAAAAGTTTGATTTTCTCAAAAATGGCTCTAACGATGTTGATTAAAATATTACATATAAACTTGATGTGTTGAATTTTTTGGGCATAGCCTCTCAACACTTCTTTATTCTGGATGAATTTTGCGTATTTGGTAAACAGTAAGAGATAGATTAAAAGTTACTACACAAAAAATGTAGACCACGTTAAAACACACAATTTATGTCATACTTATTTCGTGGAACCGACCGTTTCTAACATATTCATTGTTATATTTTTTAGATTCAAAATACGTTTCTCACACGTAAAGTTTCAAACTCCTGGCCCTGCATAGAAACGGATTTCAACCACTTCGCAACCAGTTTTTAAAAGATTTGACTATCGTTCTGTGTATTCCCTTATTTCCCTTCTACTTACATGGAAGCAAGTAATTGAGACAGTTTCAGCTGATGTTTATTTCGATTATCATAAAGTAGACAGAAGAATGAGCTTTTTAACAATAATGTGTTACAGCGATGTAGAGAAAGTAATGTGAATGGAACACACCAGATGCTTTACATAAGCCGTGTGTAGAACAGGAGTTCTATAGGTAGAGTCAAACTGAAAAATACAATGTCATAGCCGGAATTCGAACCACGGATCACGCAGTTCCTAGCCGGTTGCTCTACCACTGAGTTACCATTAATTTTTCAACTGACTCGCATGTAAACCACAATGTGATCTCAAATTATGCCTACACGCGGCTTATGGGGGAAAACAAAACAAAAGAACAGTTAAATCAACTAACCAAGTTATTTATTACTAAGTAAGCGTGAGGGAAATAATTTGTATAGGCTGCTCGTTCCTTCTAGAGGAATGTCCTTTAGTGAAGGTAGAGTGAACTAGTCTAGTCTTGATAAACAGGTCAGCAAATAGTTTATGTTACAATAACAAACAGCTCTGTTTCCTTACCTTTCGAGAATACACGGTAAAGGTGAGTAAGTGACTCGCATCTAATCTCTCATATAAAAATGTCATTCGTCAGGAACTGATGGGTGACCTGTACATTAGACTAAAGAGATAGTCAAATATTTTAAAAGCTGTCGCTATGCGTTTGTCATTGAACATCGGATCTCTTTCAAAGGCCAGGCGTAAAATAAAAGAGAAATGAAACGAAAAATGACATTCAGTACCAGAAAATTTAAGTGGTTTGAACCATGACTTGAAGCTTTCGTGGCGGCGATATGAAAATAACCTTTCTCGGGCTATCAGCCAGGTGGAATAATTTCCAAACTTTTAAGAGCTAACGTCGCTCTCATCTTCAGGGAATGATGTAGAGACCCTGGGTTCGCCTTACATATAGTTGTCCGGTGGGGGACCGGCCAGATGCCGTTCTGTGATTGGCCCGGGTCCAGCATGGGAGGCGTTGACTAGGGACCAATGGCCTCCGTTGCCGGGACGGACTGCTCTGATTGGCCCGTTGCCAGATGTGAGCCTGTATTAAAACTAGGGCTAGCTTTTGGCAGTTTCACAAATCTTTGCGAGTGTTTGCTGAGCACCGAACTCCAAATGCCATTCACCTGCAAGCCGCTGTCTCTGTTGATGTTATTTTCTTTGTATTTAATAGCTATGGCTTCTTTGATGGAGCGGTCCCAATAGCTTGAAGACTTAAACATGGTAGTTGTGTCGCCCAGTCTCGGTCTGTGTCCTTCTTGGATGCAGTGCTCCGCAAGACCAGATGTAGCTCTCATGCTCTTTGCATCTTTGTTCAATCGTTCTCCTCGTCTGTCCGATGTAGGCTCTACCACATTCACATGGAATGCGGTATACCCCGGGAGTCTTGAGGCCGAGGGAATCTTTGACCTGTCTTAACATATTTCGAATTTTATTGGACGGCTTGTGTATAGTCTTGATGTTGTATTCGTCCATTATGCTACTCAGTTTACGAGACAAATGACCTGTATATGGGAGGTAGGCCTTACGTTTTTTCTTCGTGTCTTGTGACTCACGTAGCTGGGATGCATTACGTTGTGCACAGTTTGTACTGGCAGAGGCCCGTTTTAGTGCCTTGTTGATGCTGCTCTTGCTATATCCATTTTTCTCTAGGCTGGTTCTGAGATGCTGAAATTCTTTAGCGAGGTTTGCACTGTGTGAGATGGCTATTGCTCTGTGTGCAAGCGTCGATAGAACTGTGTTTGGTTGAGATGGGTGGTGGCAACTATTTGCGTTTAAATGAAGATCAGTATGTGTGGGCTGCCGGTACACACTATGGCCCAGGGAACCATCGGGCTTCCGGCGTATTAATATGTCCAGGAATGGTTACTTCCCTTCCTGTTCAATTTCCATAGTAAACTAGATGTTCGCTTTTTTTTTTTTTTTTTTTTTTTTTTTAGTTTCAAGTGGAGGGGAAAAATCCACCTTAAGGACTAACCCGGGCTGGCATGCCCGGAGTGTCGGGGTCTCCCAGGATGGGCCTACCGACTAAAAAACCCCTCCACCGGTATTGGAAGGTAAGGATACTGCGGTACCGCTGTTGCACCCGCGCAGTAAAAGGTAAAGGTGAACTGGCCCGCTGTGCGGCCGCCAGGGGTGAGGGTTGTGCTAGTAGACCGGCTTGACCGAGGCCCAGCCGGCCCCCGTAGCGGATTATTGGTGAGGAATTAAGGAAATTGTGGGTGGTTGGGAGTTGTTGGTGAAACATGGGATTGGAAGTGTAGGGAGAGCTGCCACTCTCTCCCTGTGGTGATGATGACGGCACTACCGGTTCTTCCTTCCCCTGGGGGCTGGACCGGTAGCGATGTAGGAGAGAATGTCCGTGGTAAGTCCTGTCTGAAGGACGTGTAATTGCTTCGATATTGATTGGTGAAGTTGGTGCTGCAGCTCTCGGACACCCACGACCGAAGCCTCAAGAGACCCCAGCCGCGGGCACTGGTCGTCGCTGTCCTCGGAAGGTGGATGGACGAGGTGGCTCTCTGTGCGGTCCAGCTGGCGCTGGATGGACGCAAGCACCGCGCCGTTTTCACCTGCAACTCGATCTGAGTCCTGGTGCTTGGCCTCCAATGCTGCGAGTCGTTCTTTGGTTTCCCTCAGAAGTTCCTCGAGACGGAGGCCGAGTTGGTGTGTAGCCGCCTGGATGGTGGCGATGTTCTGCTTTATGGATTCTGCGGCGTCCTTCAGAAAGGTGTCCGTCGGTGAAGTGTTCGGTGTCGAGTCTGGTAGTGGTGATGGTTGGTGGTGCTTCTGTGTGTTTTGTGGAGGTGTAGGCCTACTCCGGGGATACAGGGGGCACGTGGCTTGCCCTGTGTAGTGCGAGTTCCCGGAGCAGGTAGCGCAGTAGCGGCGTCGACGGCGTAGATCATGGTTGGAGCAAGCGGCTGTGAGCGAGCTTGCCCCACAGTAGTGGCACTTCGGTGCGGCGTGGCAATCCTCCGAACGATGTCCGTAGGTGCAGCAGCGTCGGCAGGGGACCGGACGTTCGCTTCTGCTAGCCTCGACACGTAGCTGTTGCCCTAACAAGGGCAGGCGTGATGTCAAGGCAGCTTCGGCTTCAGGCGCAGACCCCAGGTGGAGGCGGACCAGCGATGTGGGTCCCCGAGGTGATGTGATCCGGTTGGCCTTTACTGCAGAGGGCCAAAGGCGGCGTGCGGCATCCAGCACGAAGCGGGATGGAAGGTCCCTCGGGACCCCTATGACGACCACTGTAAGGTGGCCATCATGGTGCGAAGAAGGCCGCACCGATTCCCGGGTGGGTACCGGTACGGCGGTGGAGGCGGTCGGCGGTTGGGGCCGGGCCGGTTCCCGGTTGGGTTCCGGCACGGCGGCTGAAGCAGTCGGCGGTTTGGGCCGGGTCGGTTCCCGCTTGGGAGCCGGCACGGCGGCGGAGGCTGTCGGCGGATGAGGCCGGGCCGGTTTCCTACTGGATACCGGTGCGGCGGCGATGTGTGATGTCTGCTCAGTAGCGGTAGGTGGCGTGGCAGGAGGCGGCTTAGTAGGTGGTGCGGAAGGCGTCTCCATTGTCCGCAGCAAGGCGGCACGGCGCGCCAGCGCCCACTGACCTCTGGCATGGCTAGCGGTGTTGTAGAAGGCCATGCCTGCGTCGAATGCTGCCCTTGTAGCTGGATCCATCTATGCTCCGTACCCAGAAAGATCTGGTGTTGCAGAGCACTGCATCCAAGAAGGACACAGTCCATCCCGGCCAACGCCAGTGTGATTGGCAGGCTGAGGGCAGCCCGAGGTGTGTTAGACGTGTCCCTGTTCTCAGAGAGAACTTAACCACGTTCTGACGGGATTGTGGGTTTTGTAGGATGGCGGGTGTGTATTGGGGCTGTGGAGTGACAGGAGGAGGCGAATATTGCTCCTCGACGGTTGCCTTGATGGTGCAACGGCCCTTGTGCACCGCTGGTGTGTTTTTATCAAAATGTTTCTTGAGGTTAAATTTTGAATCCAAGCAACTCTTGAAGGATAATAAGGAGCTTAGCCGTAGCAGCTGTTGGTGGTGCTCCTTCGTTACCGGGGATGCCCGCAAGCCATGCGGGGAAGCCGGTATCGCCTGAAGCGGCGGTTTGTGGGATCGTAATCCCCAAGAGACCTAACGAGGGCGCTCCGATGGAATGGTAACCCTTCGTTGAATTTTGCTGCCCGACGCTTAATCTCGTCCTCCAGGTATGGTAGACCAGAGGCTTCGTGCAGGAGTCTCGTTGGAAAGCCTCGAGGCACAGAATAGATAGCCCGGAGACACCTATTCTGTACCCGCTGAAGCAACAGCAGACTGGAGTCTGCCGCCATGCCCCAGATCTCACAGGCGTAGATTAATAAGGGGATAATAAGAGCCCTCAAAAGGCGCAACTTAAGGGGAACCGTCATCGAGGACCTCAGCATCGGGTACAGTGAGGCCGCAGCCCCATTGCCCCGGCACCACAGCCCCCGGACGTGCTCCCTAAAAGTGACGCCCCTGTCAAGCTTCACCCCCAAGTAGGTGATGGTGTTGGTCCATTGTATCCTTCGTCTGAGGTACGTGAATGTGGGGAAGTTTGCGGGAAAGCGGCGCTTGGTGAAGAGAATAGCGTAGCTTTTCTCCGGATTTATGGACAATCGCCAACGCTCGCACCACTCTTGGATGAGGCAGAGGTGTCTCTGGATAGGGTTGAAGGCTCTGCGTGGGTGTTTATTTGTACAGTATAACAGCACGTCATCAGCATACTGAGCTATGTTGACTTGCTGCACTGTTGGTAGGTCGGCCATGTAGACGCTAAAGAGCGTAGGGGAAAGTACAGAGCCTTCGGGAACTCCGCCTCTTATTGGCCTAAGTGTTGATTTGTGTCCCGCAACTGAAACTACAAAAAATCTGTGTTTAAGATATGAGTGTAGTAGGTGTATGATGTGTGTGAGCTCCAGTCGGATGAATTTGAGGAGCAGACCCGCGTGCCAGGTCGTAGAGAAGGCTTTCTCCACGTCCAGCGACACTGCCGCAGTGTAGGCTCTGTCCTGGAAGCCCAGGGCAGCGGCCTCCACCACTCTCAGTAGTTGCTGGGGTGTAGAATGCCCAGGACGAAAACCAAATTGGTGATCTGGGATGGCATGAATGTCGCCCAAGAGAGGGGACAAGCGGGCTAGTATTAGCCTCTCGAAAACCTTCGAGAGAACTGATAGGAGACTGATGGATCGGTAATTGGATGGGTGTAACGGGTCTTTCCCCGGCTTCAAGATGCATATCACCCGGGCCTCCCTCCACTCGCGTGGAAAGTGGCACAAGGTGAGGCACATGTTGAAAACCTTGGTTAGAAAGAGTACCGCCTTGATGGGAAGGCATCGGAGCATGGCGGGGGTTAGTCCGTCAGGACCCGCTGCCTTTTTGGGGTTGAGGCGCCGGAGTGCGCCCTGGAGTTCACTGGGTCGGATGACGGGAAGTCGGTCCGCCTCGTCGGGGGGGCGCCGAATCCATCCCGGCAACGGAGACCATTGGTCCCTAGTCAACGCCTCCCATGCCGGACCCGGGCCAATCACAGAGCGGCATCTGGCCGGTCCCCCACCGGACTACTATATATAAGGCGAACCGGAGTCCCTTGAGAGCGACGTTAGCTCTTGAAAGCTTGGAAATTATTCCAGAATTCACCTGGCTGAAAGCTCGAGAAAGGTTATTTTTAAGTGGTTTGAAAATGTAATGGTTATTAAGAATATCTCGGAAATCGCTAACTCTACTGAAATAAATGTGTATGATATAAATTGAGTGTTATAGTACGTATTGTGGTTTACCAGTTGTATAAAAGTTATCCAGAATGAAAACGTTTTCAGAGGCTATTCTTAGTACACACATTTAGTTTCGAATAGAATATCTAAAACTCATATTTCAGTCAAAATCCTTAGAGGCATTTTTGAGAAAATCAACACTTTCGCAAAATGCTCCTTGTAAAATGTAGTTGTGTGTGTGGGGGGGGGGGGCATTTTCCCGAAAATCTTGGTGTTGCATTCTTGAAGATACTGATGTTAAATTTGAAATTTAACCCTCCTTTGTTTTAAAGTTATGTTGTTCACAGAAACTAGCGCGGGTTTACACACACACACACACACACACAAACACACACATATACTGATGTTAAATTTGAAATTTAACCCTCTTTTGTTTTAAAGTTATGTTGTTCACAGAAACTAGCGCGGGTTTACACACACACACACACACACACACACACACACACACACACACACACACACACACACATTACTGATGTTAAATTTGAAATTTAACCCTCTTTTGTTTTAAAGTTATGTTGTTCACAGAAACTAGCGCGGGTATACACACACACACTGACACACACACACACACACAGACACACACACACACACACACATTACTGATGTTAAATTTGAAATTTAACTCACTCTTTGTTTTAAAGTTGTGTTGTTCACAGAAACTAGCGCGGGTACACACACATACACAGACACACACACACACACACACACACACACACAGAGACAAACGTACAACACAACCCTTTTCTAAAAAATGTGTTTTATTTTCTCTACACGTACTACACACATAGTGTCTAGAGAAAGTATTGCACTCCACCCGATATTCATCCAGAATAAAGTAGTCTTCAGAGGCTATTCTCAGAAAAGTCAAGATATACATTTTATTTGTCACGTAATTATGACATTTTAATCAAAATCTTTAGTCATTTTTGAGAAAATCAAAATTTTGGAAAAAAAGTTCCATGTAAAGTTGGGGGTGGGGGGATTTCTTGAAAATCTTCGTGTCGCATCCTTGGAAGATACCAAACCTAAATACCATTGTTGGTTTTTAACGGTCTTTTCGTTTTTAAGCTATGCTGCCCACAGGCACATACACACAGACAGACAGACATGTTTGTAAAAATATTTTGGCTTCATGGGGTCTCAAATCATGTATTTCCTGTTAAATCTCGGTGTTGAAATTGTGGGTGCAATACAATACCTTCTCTATACGCTATGTACATAATACGTGTAGAGGAAGTAAACATGATAAAACACAAATGTATGCATTTTATTTGTTTGAAGTTAACTATTTCGCAAAAATTCTTCGTTATTTATTTGCATTTAGCAAAATTATTAGGAACATGTACTATAAATTGTACGAAAGAATTGTTACATAATTTTGTAAAGGTTATTTTTCAGCTGTCTTAAGGAAATTACACCTACGGAGTGTGAACATTGCAGGTTTGTAGACGCTTAGATAAAACGACTTGCACCTTGTTTTTCTTTGCTCACAAATCGCAAACTTTTTCCCATTCTGATCTCTTTGCCTTCTCTTTTTACTTTCTCTACACGTACTATTTGCATAGTGTATAGAGAAGGTATTGCATTGCACCCAAAATTCGATACCGAGATTTCACAGGAAATACATCTTCTGAGACCCCATGAATCCAAAAAAAGCAAAACATTTTTACAAAAATGTCTGTCTATCTGTGTGAATATGTATGTGTCTGTGGGCAGCATAGCTCAAAGACGAAAATATCGTTAAAAACCAAACATGGTATTTAGCTTTGGTATCTTCCAACGATGCGACACGAAGATTTTCAAGAAATTTCCCTACCCGTAACTACTCTTAACATGGAACTTTTTTTCGAAAATTTTGATTTTCTCAAAAATGACTAACGATTTTGATTAAAATGTCATACATTAAAGATATTTACGTGACAAACAAAATGTATATCTTGAATTTTCTGTGAATAGCCTCTGAAGACTACTTTATTCTGGACGAATTCTGCGGAATTTTGCATAACTACTAAACCGTAAGATGGACAAAAACTTACCACACAGAAAATGTAGAGCACATTAAAACACAAAATTTATGTCATATACATATTTTTTTGTGGAGTTGATCCTTATTGTGATATTCCTTGTTTTTGTTTTCAGCTTTGAAAAACTTATACTTTTCTCATACAGGAATTTGACAACTCTTGTCCATACAAACAAAGGAACTTCATTGACCTAGCAACCAGCTTGTGACTATCACTTTAACCTGTGGTACTCCCTTATTTCGCTTCTACTTACAAGGAAGCAAGCTGTTCCTACTAATTTTTTCTAATTAACATGAAGTAAATAGAAGCTTAAGGTTTTTAACAATAATTTGTTGCAGAGAGTAGAGAAAGTCATGTGAATGGAACACATCAGATTTTTTCTGTAGTAAGATTTTGCCGATTTCTTACCGTTTTACAGGTCAGACCAAAGTCATCCATAGTGAAGAGCGCTTCACCCGGAAAACACAAGAATGTAAAAATCTCTAATAACGGACACTTTAATAAAAATCCCTATAGCAATTTTGAGAAATTCGAGAATTTCGTAAACCGATCCATCAGCAGTCAAAGCGAGTTTCATTCTTGCTTAAATTTGTTCATTATTACATTAAATTTATAAATTGTAGGGCAATTACAGCTACAATATATTAGATACGGAACTTGAAATAGGGAAGGCGAATAACAAAATCTGATGTGCTCCATTCACATGACTTTCTCTACATCTCTGCAACAAAATTATTGCTAAAAAGCTATTGCTTCTATTTACTTCATGTTACTCGAGAAAAATTAGCAGAAATAGTCTTATTACTTGCTTCCTTGTAAGTAGAAGCGAAATAAGCGAGTACCATAGGTTAAAGTGGTAGTCGAAAGCTGGTTTCTATGTGACTGAAGTTCCTTTGTTTGTGTGGACAGGAGTTGACAAATAGTTGTATGAGAAAAGTATGTTTTTCAAAGCTGAAACCAAAAACAAGGAATATCTCAAAAAGGATCAACTCCACGAAAAAATGTATGGGACATAAACTGTGTGTTTTAATGTGCTCAACATTTTTGTGTGATCAGTTTTTATCCATCTCCTACGGTTTAGCAGTTATGCAAAATTCCGTAAAGTTCATCCAGAATAAAGTAATCTTCAGAGGCTAATTAATACCAGAAAATTCAAGATATACATTTTATTTGTCAGGTAAATATCTTTAATATACGATCTTTTAATCAAAATCGTTAGAGACATTAAAAAAATCAGAATTTTTGAAAAAAGTAAAATTTAAAGGATAATTGGAGGTGGGGGATTTTCTTGAAAATCTTCCTGTCGCATCCTTGGAAGATATCAAACTAAAAAACCAAGTTTGGTTTCAACGGTCTTTTCACAGGCACAAGGACACACACACACAGGACCCTTTTCCAAAAGTCTGATGTGTTCCATTCACATGACTTTCTCTGCTCCTCTGTAGCACATTATTGTTAAGACGTTTAATCCTGTATCTAATTTCGAGATAAAGGTTAGCAGAAACGGTCTTATTAGTTGTAAGTCGAAGGAAAATAAGGCAGTTCACGAGGCTAAAACGATAGTCAACTATTTTAAAACCTGGTTGTCATGTGGTTGAAAACCGTTTCTATGCAGGGCAAGGAGTTTACAACCTTCCGGATGAGAAAAGTTTTAAGTCTTTTAAAGACAAACTAATAACAAGGAATATCTCAGAAATTGTCAATTCACGTGAAAAACCCATGTAACATAGATGTTGTGTTTGACGTGATATACATTTTTGTGTAGTAAGTTTGTGTCTATCTCTTACGGTTTATCAGTTGTGCAAAATTCCGTAAAATTGATCCAGAATAAAGTAGTCTTCAGAGACTATTCCCAGAAAATTCAAGATATACATTTTATTTGTCAGTATATATCTTTAATATACGATCTCTTAATCAAAATCCTTAGAGCCATTTTGAGAAAATAAAAAGTTTTGAAATTTTTTCTATGTAAAGGGTAGCTAGGTTTTGGGGGGGGGATTTTCTCGAAAATCTTCATGTGGTATCCTTGGAAGATACTGAAGTTAAATACCAAGTTTGGTATTTAACGGACTTTTCGTTTTTGAGCAATACTGTCCACAGACACACACGGACCTTTTTCTAAAAATGTTTTTTTTTTTATTTAGGAAGATGGAAAACATGTATTTCCGGTGAAATCATGGTATCAAATTTTGGGTGCAATACAATACGTTCACTGTACACAATGCACATAGCACGTGTAGAGAAAGTAATAAAACTCAATGTTACTTAAAACTGGTTTTAAGAAACTTGTTACTCTATCGAGCTTTCCCTCTCTTAGCGTCAGAAGTTTATTGTTACTGTCTCCCACTGCAATATGTTTTTGTTCTCCAGCAGTGATTTGTTAGCTTCAACTTGCAGTTTGTGGAGGTAGTACGTTATTCCTGTTTACTGTCCGAGCTAATAGGTTTACTTTACCCCAGCACATTATACTACCTGCCTCACTTTACTCTGTCATCATTAACATCCTGCATTTAACTTTGTCATTTCGACATTTAGTAGTGGTAACACTTGTATGGCATAAATGTCGCATTTTGCTTTGCCTACCTTGTTGTGGATAAACGGAGCTATAACGTCGCGGGTTCGAATTTCGGTGATCGTCCAATCCAGCCCAAGTGTTGTTCAGGTTTTCCCCGCAGTCACTTGGTGAATGCTTGAGTTCTTTCTCGTCCACTTCGAATACCTTTCCATCATTTCGATTGCCTTCTCACCTTTCAGATGTGCTTCGTGGTGTATGCCATTGCGGGCAGATGGTGAGGATGCATGCTCAATGGAAGTAAAACTCTCCGTGGAAATGGAATAACATTAAGTTTTATTTATGGACTATTTTAACTACTACGGTTCTCAGCGTCCCATTCTATACAGGGCGTGAAAGACCGCTTAATTTTGCTCAGAGGCCTCACTATCAAGCTTGAGGTTCTTTCACGTGCCGAAAAAAGTCATGATAAGGACTTTTACGCTCGAAAACATCCATTGCCCTCCGACGGGTTTGAATCCCTGACCTTAAGAACCAGGAACCACTAGGACACAAGCTGGCTGCCAGGAAAGATACTAAACTCAAACATAAGTTTGGTATTTAACTTCCCACGCTGGGACATTTTTCTAAGAATTCCTTTTTGGATTCAGGGGTCTCAAAACTTGTAATTCCGGTGAAATATCGGTATCAAATATTTGGGTGTAATACGTGTATATTAATATGCAAGTTTTTTGCAAAACGTTTAAGGTAGTATATTTTATTATAATATTCAATCAGCAATTTAATATTTAATCTTAAACAGCATATTGAACCATTATATTTGCAGCCTTACATAAACTTTAAACCTATCTCCAAGCCTCAACTTTAACATTTCCTTAGATTCATTTAATTTTTACATAAATGCAACAAGATACAAAAAATTGTGAGCACGGAAAAGGAAGAGCACATGTTGTCCATATTGGAGAACGCAAGTAATCACATCAAGCAGTGTCCAACCTATAAATTTGTGGCTCAATTCATCCCGGGGAAAAGTTCATGGGGTTTTCCATTACGAAGAGCCCTTGTTACCGCAAGGCAAACGGCACTTATGCGCGTCAACCTTATTAGGGGATGATTACCGAAACTTCGCTGGGGCAACAGTTATTAGCTGCTGTGTACTAAGCTCTCTGGGAGCCACTAACCCGCCGAGCCCAACCCAAACCGAATAGCTTCCTGAAAGAAGGGGCTGATATGCCCGGTTCAGCACACTCTAGAAGTACCACGTATGATAGGTTTGCGCAGCTTCCGCATTAAAGCCGATGTCCCACGGTCAAAATTTGGTCCAAAACTGTTTATACAACGTGAATATTGTTTACAATTTCTCCGTACCATTCCCACAGGAGTGTATATTGGTCCAAATGTTTCTCGCATGCACATGAACAGCTGTTAGAAAATGGTGGAGGTTGCTGATCCACAATCACTTACGTTCGCTGTCGCAAGCTGAGTTTATGTATCCATTGCAAGAACATTTTATAATAGAAAGAAAAAATCAATAAAGAGGCGATGGTGCACTAGACCATGGCTGGAACGTAGGGATGCAGACCAAGGAAGAGGTGTACTACATATCCTACAAAATGAACTCGTTTCTGACCCTGTAAATTATTTTAACTTCCTTAGAATGGACGAAAATTTGTTTGGAAAGTTGCTGTCCTTAGTTGAGGCAAAAATCAGTCACCAAGTCATAAATATCAGCATCCATACCAGCAAATCAAAGATAATATCACGTTTTTATATTCTTCTTGAGAAAAGAAGGTTAGGTAGAAATGCATCCGATAAAATACATTTGCATGGGCTATAAATACCCGAGTCATTATTTTATAAATCTCTGCCGCACAAAAAATGTGTATTTGTACCATAGCTCAGCTACTATAACCCTATTATTTAGGACAGTCTACAGATACAGCAAAGCTTCACACAAACAATCACATTGCTGCCATCTTATTACGTTGATTTCATACGTTTGGATCAAAATTAGAAACCGCTGTATCCTGTTGTAGCAAACTGGAATTGGACCAAAAAAATAGAACGGAAAGTGTATACAATTAAACTATCGGATGTTCCACGATATAATTTGTAGTTTGAAGAGTATTGGCCCAAAATATTTGATCGTGGGACATGGGGTTAAGGCAGCAGGAGTCGTCAACCCCATGGAGTCTTGACACTCAGCACAACTTTAAAAATCACAAGCTGCTCTCAGACGTAACAATTTCCATATAGATCACAGACAGCCATTGTTACCAAACCGTAAATATTATTTGGAATTGATGTAGAATTATGAACGTAATGTTTTAGTGAAACATAAAAATGACTTTTTGCTATTTTAGTAACACAAACGTAGTTCTATCCTACTGTTACGTGCGTAAATTCAGAATCCTGTCGAGGAGCCAATGAGAGAAGAAAATCCCGTACGCGAGATCGGCGTAGAAAAAGTAGACATGAAATGCAGGCGAAATGGATGATAGGAAAGGTGATGGAACAATTGGTGGAATGCATGGCGGGGGAAACAGGAGAAACCTCGCACAGGCGCCACTTTGTCCAGCAAAATATCACGTGCGGTCCTCAGGAATAGAACAGACACCGCCTTGGTAAGAGGAGAATGCTCTAACCTCTTGGCTACGGTGCCGCTGATTCAGGGGACCTCAAAACATATATTTGCAGTGAAATCTTGAAATAGAATTATAGGATGGATTACAATATTCCCCGGCAGTAGAGAAAGTAGAAATTGCGATTCTGTCGTTAAATGAACTTTGTAGCGAGGATTGGAAGTGACGTCAAAGAGGCAAGAGTTGCCAACTTAATTTTGTTTATGCGAGGAAGTATAGACCCTTGGGGACGACGTGCCACTACATCTGTTTTCCAGCCGATGACACGCCAATCACGTGACCGGACTTTCATCACAAACTCTTAATGTATCATCGGTAGGGTTCGGAATCTTAGGTGTTTAAAACTTGCGAAATATTTACCTTTATGCACTAAAAATGGTAAAAATATGTGCTACAAAGTAAAAAATCTTATATGTTCCATTCACATGACTTTCTCTACAACTCTATTTCTTTCATGCTGATCGAGAAAAATTAGCACAAATAGTCGTATTTCTTGCTTCCTTGTAAGTAGAAGTGAAATAAGGGAGTACTATAAGGTTAAAGTGATAGTCAAAAGATGGTTGCTATGTGACTAAAGTTCCTTTGTTTGTATTGAAACCAGTTGACAAATTCCTGTATGAGAAAAGTATACGTTTTTTAAAGCTGGAACCAAAATCAAGGACCAGCTCCATGAAAAAAATGAATATAACATAAAATCTGTGTTTTAAAGTGCTCTACATTTTTTGTGTGGTAAGTTTTTCTCCATCTCTTACGGTTTAGCAGTTATGCAAAATTCCATAAAATTCATCCAGAATAAAGTAGTCTTCACAGGCTATTCCCATAAAATTCAAGATATACATTTTATTTAGCAAGTAAATATCTTAAATACAAGAGAATTTAATGAAAATCGTTAGAGGCATTTTTAAGAAACTCAAAATTTTCGAAATTTGTACCATAAAATGGTAGTTTGGGTTGGGGGGATTTTCTTGAAAATCGTTGTGTCGCATCCTTGGAAGATACCAAACTTAGATACCAAGTTTGGTTTCTAACGCTCTTTTCGTTTTTGAGCTTCAGACACACACACACACACAAACACACACGGCCATTTTTATAAAAATTCCTTTTTTGGATTCAGGGGCTCTCAAAACATATATTTCCGGTGAAATCTCGGTATCGAATTTTGGGTGGAATGCAATACCTTCTCTATACACTATGTATATAGTATGTGTAGAGAAAGAAAGAATATGTACGAAAACAAATAAAATAGTTTTTAAAAGAAGTTCCCAACTCAACTAGAAGGTTGTCTAAGCTTTGTAGATTCCCAAACTGACAAGTATATACTAGCGGGCTGTGTTTATGGCAGTGCAGTTCTTGTCTTGCGAGCTCATGTAACTTCCCAACTCATCTAGAAGGTTGTCTAAGCTTTGTAGATTCCCAAACTGACAAGTATAGTGTATATACTAGCGGGCTGTGTTTATGGCAGTGCAGTTCTTGTCTTGCGAGCTCATGTAACTTCCTAACTCAACTAGAAGGTTGTCTAAGCTTTGTAGATTCCCAAACTGACAAGTATATACTAGCGGGCCGTGTTTATGGCAGTGCAGTTCTTGTCTTGCGAGCTCATGTAACTTCCCAACTCAACTAGAAGGTTGTCTAAGCTTTGCAGATTCCCAAACTGACAAGTATATACTAGCGGGCCGTGTTTATGGCAGTGCAGTTCTTGTCTTGCGAGCTCATGTAACTTCCCAACTCAACTAGAAGGTTGTCTAAGCTTTGCAGATTCCCAAACTGACAAGTATATACTAGCAGGCTGTGTTTATGGCAGTGCAGTTCTTGTCTTGCGAGCTCATGTAACTTCCCAACTCAACTAGAAGGTTGTCTAAGCTTTGTAGATTCCCAAACTGACAAGTATATACTAGCGGGCCGTGTTTATGGCAATGCAGTTCTTGTCTTGCGAGCTCATGTAACTTCCCAACTCATCTAGAAGGTTGTCTAAGCTTTGCAGATTCCCAAACTGACAATTATATACTAGCGGGCTGTGTTTATGACAGTGCTGTTCTTGCATCTGTTTATGTTATTATTTCTAAATTATTATTAATTATTATCAGTTAATATAAACTATCAATTATGATTAATAGTTTTATTTTTACATTTATTAATATTATAATCTTATTAATACAATTTTATTTTACTATTATTATTTATCTAACTAATTGTTTATATTTTAAGTATATTTATTTCTAATATTAATTTATTTTATAATTTTTAATATTATTTTAAATCAAATATAATATCTATTATCACAAATGCCCATTTTACTGGTGTCCAGCAATAAACAACTGGATTCCAGCTAACCCGGACGAAACCGCTCGAGTCGTTCGGCTCTGGACAATGGATATTCTTCTCAGGATAAGGAGAAACCCGTACTCACTCTAAGCGAGATATGAACTCCCGGTATCTTGCTCGTGAGCCAGACACGCCACCGAGGCGGGCTGTATGTCTCTATTTAAAACACACAGAGTTCCATTTCAGAGCTATATGTGTCAGTCTGATAGAGAAACGGTTTGCTTTCACAATCTCATTTTCAAGAAATTAACTATCGGTTTTATTACTAATCGCAATTATTCGTTTTAATATAACAAAAGAATGTGTACATGTTCGTTTATATTACTCAAGAGCTGGACGCAAAATATATCGAAGTTTAAATCCGAATAAAAACTGCTTACATTAGTAACTTATCTATGATACTACCTCAAACCTTTTGCGAAAACAAAACAACTTTCGAATCCGACTGAAAAACCGAATACTTTCTCACGTCGTATATAATTTATTCGATTGTCGAAAACATTTGAAAGTGCCAATTGCCACTCCTAATCCGACCGACTTTACAAGGCACTAAAACTCACTTCGTTATAAGTAACCCTTGACTGCCGAATCCCAAGCCGTACATCTTCCATTCCGTGTGACTGCTCGTCACGGTATTGTACCTGTTAATATTACATGTTATTCCTTACTTGACCTTTTTACTTTCCCTGACACATATGGTGCATACAGTAGATAGAGAAGGCAAAACGTCCGTGTATATCATTGTCTCTGTGGTCCCGCTCATTCAAAACAAAATGCGGGTAAAATACAATTCCAAGGCGGCGCGAAGATTTTGAGGAAATCCCCCCCACGTCAAACAACCCATTACAAGGATAACATTTCGAAAATTGTGATTTTTTAAAAAATGGCTCTAACGATTTTGATTAAAACACAGTATATTAAAGATATTTACATGGAAAATAAAATGTTTATCTTGAATTTTCCAAAGACCTCTTTATTCTGGATGCATTTTGCTGAATTTTGCTTAAATGTTCAACTGTAAGAGATAGACAAAAAGTTACCACAAAAAAATATAGATCTTGTTAAAACACAAAATTTATGTCATGTATATATATATTTTTTTTGTGCAGTTGACCACTTCTGAGATATTCCTGTTTTTTTTTCAAATTTAAAATACTTAAACTTTTACAACACGGAAATTTGTAAACTGCTGGCCATACAAAAAACTAAAGTCAATCACATAGCAACCAGCTCTTAAAAGATTTGACTTTCGCTTTAACCTTGTGTATTTCTTTATTTCCTTTCTAGTTTATAGAAAGCAGGTAATAAGAGAATGTTTGCTAATTTTACCTTATTAGCATGAGATATGTGGAAGAATAAGGTTTTTAACAATAATTTGTTATAGAGATGTGTGAGTGAGTCACATCAGATTCCTATGTCAAAAGTTGTATCTGGGTAGTGAATTTTTGAGACGAATGCAATGTTTTCTATTTATATTATTCGTGGTAGAAAAAGTATAAATAGAGCTCTCTTCTTTATAAATGGCAGGTTTGAGTTATCCCCGATCCGTTTAGCGGCAAGAGGAAAAGTTTTAAGCAGCAGCAGCAGTAATAAAAATGAGGTCAGAGTTGCAGTGTGCTGACTATCACATAAATCGGATTTGGGAAGGTTAAGTAAGGAGCTTGTGGAGAGGCAACTTGATGCAAATTCCAGTCAGGAAGTTACCCGAACTGTTCGACTGTGAATACACAAGATCTGAAACGTTTTACAGGCCTTGGAAACGAATTGCGTGGGCTAAATACTCCCACGGTTCACTTCACAAGCTTGGTAGGCATTTAACAAACTCATCGTTTTCAGCTGTTCTGTTCACAGACACACACATCCATACAAAAAATGTAGATCACATTAAAACACACATTCTATGTTACATATATTTTCTTCGTGGAGTTGATCACTTTTGAGATATTCCTTGTTTTTAGTTTCAGCTTTGAAAACTTATATTTTTCTCATACAGGAATTGGTCAACTCTTATCCACACAAACAAAGGAACTTCAGTTACATAGACACTAGCTTTTGACTATCACTTTAACCTATGGTACTCTCTTATTTCGCTTCTACTTACAAGGAAGCAAGTAATAATATTATTTCTGCTAATTTTTTCTTGATTACCATGAAGTAAATAGAAGCATAAGCTTTTTAACAATAATTTTTTGCATAGATGTGGAGAAAGTCATGTGAATGGAACACATCAGATTTTTTTCTCTAAAAGCCCTTTTTTTCGAATTCAGGGGACGCGAAAACATCTCGAAATCAATCTTTTGGGTAAATAAAGACAATAACTCCCCTACTTACTGTATGAGGTACTGAATGGGACGGCTCAGACGGTTTTGTCTGTGGCCCGATTATGTAGATCGTGGGTTCGATCGTGGCCTGTGGTATCTTTCAGATTTTCCCTGGTCACCTGGCGAAAGATCATTACCGATCCACCATTTCCTGTTCATATCTTTTACTAAGCATCTGTTTGGGGCGACGGTATTCAGCATGTTGCGGCTGGATGGTGAATTGCTCATCGTGAAAGTTATTCTGGGGTTCACCGGCAGGGTCAAGGGTTTGTGAGCAGGACCTAGAGGGACGCCGGAATCGTCCCAACTGTAACCGTTAGGCATACTTGCTTTCGTTCTCATCCAGGTCTCACCCCTGTCCCTCCCGCTCTGGGGTGAAGTAAGTGGCAAAGGACCCCCCGCCAGGTGGCTCAATGCGTTTCGTATGGATTTAACGAGGTCCGAGTTCGCTCCCTGTCGACCCACACTCTCGTTCTGGGGTTTTCCTGGGACCGCTTAGGAACACTCTCAAGAGCTGGATTTCCACCAGTTCCTTTCCCTCCATTCCTTCATTTCATTTCCCTTCTTCACGTTTCAGGTCGGCGGCAGCTGTGGCTCGAGGTTTTGCAGACAGATGGCACCGAGTAAAAGTCTCTTGCCCCTGGTTGCACTGATTGAGGATAGGTGGCATTCTTCCGACGGCCTCCTGGCTGCCATGTAGTAACACTGCTAGGGTCTCTGTGCTTGCTGGCCTGTGCTACCCCGAGGGTGCTAGGGCGCAACAGACCAATACTTGATCACAGTTGCTGAGGTGTCCCCCGCCGCTAGCACACCCATACCTCATCCTATTTTTAATCCTACATTACGTAACAAAAAGAACAAAAACGTCGAAAGTCGTGGTTTGTGATAAAAGTGTAACAAGCCTTCTTATTTAGGACATTAAATTAGTAATTAGAAACATAAAGACAGACAGATATTTAACAATTTGTGAAGCAATATATTTATAATATTTTAATATTTGGCTGCCTCGTGGTCGAGTGGTCACCGAGCTGACTTCCCATCCGGAAGTCCCGGGTTCCATTCCCGGCTGGGGCGGGGAACTTTTCTTTAGCCAGGATTATTCCCTATCCTCCACAGAGACTGGAAGTATATATGTGTGTGTTTGAGGAAAATACAAAAAAAAAAAAAAAAAATCTGATGTGTTCCATGACTTTCTCCGCATCTCTACAGCAAACTATTATAAAAAAAACTTTATGCTACTATATACTTCGAGAAAATATTAGCAGAAATAGTCTTTATACTTGCTTCCTTGTAAGTAGAAGCGAAATATGGAAGTACCATAGGTTAAAGTGATAGTCAAAAGCTGGTTGCTATGTGACTGCAGTTCCTTTGTTTGTATGCACACGAGTTGACAAATTTGCGTAAGAGGAAAGTATAAGCTTTTAAAAGCTGAAACCAATAACAAGGAATATCTCAAAGACGACCAACTCCACAAAAAAAGATATAACATAAATTGTGTGTTTTAACGTGTTCTACATTTTTTGTGTGTTGTAAGTTTTTGTCCATATTTTACGGTTTAGCGGTTATGCAAAATTCAGTAAAATTCATCCAGAATATACTAGTCTTCAGAGGCTATTCCCAGAAAGTTCAAGATATACATTTTATTTGTCAGGTAAATATATTTAATATACGATATTTTAATCAAAATTGTTAGAGGTATTTTTGAGAAAATCAAAATTTTCGAAAAAAATTGCATGTAAAGTATAGTTGGGGGGGGGGGATTTTCTTGAAAATTTTCGTGTCGCATCTTGGAAGATGCCAAACTTAAATACCAAGTTTGGTATTCAACGGTGTTAACGTTTTTGAGCTATGCTGTTCACATACACAGGCGGACAGACAGACACACACATGGACTTTTGTCCAAAAATGCTTCTTTTTGGATTCAGGGAGACCCAAAATATGTCTATACGTTGAAATCTCGGTATCGAATTTTTGGGTGCAATACTATACGTTCTCTATACACTATGTACATGCTACGTGTAGAGAAAGTAACAATACAAAATACAAGGATGAAATCTGATAACACTATGACAGTTGCTACGTCACTTTATGGATGTGAAAGCTGCACAAAGGACAATAAGTAGAGTACAAGGATGTGAAATGAAAGTTTTGAGCAAAACGAAACGATGCACAAGACAAGACAGAATAAGGAATGAATATACAAGAAAGGGAATAGAAGTAGAAGCTACAGAATAATATGGTTAGTACATTTTAGGAGGAAGAGGTTATGTATGTATGTATGTATGTAAGTATGTATGTATGTGTGTATGTATGTATGTATGTATGTATGTATGAATGTATGTATTTATGTATGTATGTACCTATGTATGTACCTATGTATGTGTGTATGTAAGTATGTATGTATGTGTGTATGTATGTGTGTATGTATGTATGTGTGTATGTATGTATGTATGTAAGTATGTATGTATGTGTGTATGTATGTATGTATGTATGTATGTATGTATGTATGTATGTGTGTATGTATGTATGTATGTAAGTATGTATGTATTTATGTATGTATGTACGTATGTATGTGTGTGTATGTATGTATGTATGTATGTATGTATGTATGTATGTGTGTATGAATGTATGTATGTATGTATGTATGCATTTATGTATGTATGTACGTATGTACGTATGTATGTGTGTATGTGTGTAGCTATGCATGGATGTGTATATGTATCTGTATGTGTATGTATGTCTGTATGAATTTATGTGTGAATTTAGGTATGTATGTATATGTGTATAAATGTGTGTATGTATGAATGTATGTGTGCATCTATGTACGTTTGTATGTGTATGTATGTATGTGTCTGTATGTGCCTGTATGAATGTATTTATGTTTATGTGTGCATGCATGTATGCGCGTTATATGTGTGTATGTAAGTATGGGTGTATGTATGGGTGAATGTATGTGTGTATGTATGTATGGATGTATTTATGTATGGGTGTATGTGTGTATGTATGTGTGAATGTATCTGTGTATGTGTTAATGTGTGTATGCATGTATTTATATATGTATGTGTTTATGTGTGTATGCATGTGTTTATGTATGTATGTGTTTATGTGTGTATGTATGTGTGTATGTGTGTATGTATGTGTGTATGTATGTATTTGTTTATGTGTGTATGTATGTATGTTTACATGTGTTTATGTATGTACTTATTGTATGTATGCATGCATGTATGTGTGTATGTACGTATTTGTATTATGTGTGTATGCATGTATGTATGTATGTATGTATGTATGTATGTATGTATGTAAGTAAGTATGTATGTATGTATGTATGTATATATATGTGTGTATGTATGTATGTATGTAAGTATGTATGTATGTATGTATGTATGTATGTATGTATGTATGTATGTATGTATGTATGTATGTATGTATGTATGTGTGTATGTATGTATATGTGCATCTGTTTATGTGAGTATGCATGTATTTATGTGCGTATGTATGTGTTTATATATATGCATGTGTGTGTATTTGTGTGTATGTATGTACGTGTGTATGTATATTTGTCGTTGGTTATGTATGTATTTATGTATGTGTTGTGTATGTATGTATTCTCTGCAATTTTGAGCTACCCGGTGGCAGAGTTAAATGTAAACAATTAATTTACGATAATAAACTTAGCAATACAAGATTCATAATAACAGTAATAATTATAATAATAATAATAATAAATACAAACTAATGATATCCATACAACATACTATATATATACATGTTTTTGAATTACTTGCTAATGAGTATGTTAATTACCAGAATGTTTATAAAAAGTTACTGCGGAGCCTCAGAACGAAGGAAACACTGTGAGGACGGAGCAGCATGAAGTGGAGCAGATGACATAAGAATAGTTTATATAACCACCAATACATTTTAGAGTAGAGAAAGTCATATGAATGTAGTACATCAGATACCGTGCACAAAACCTCTGGTGTTTTCTCCTGAATTCGGGAGGTAACGAATTCGATCCTCGTGGCCGGCCCATTTAACCCATGAGTTTTTCACAGTTTTCCCCGGTTCGCAGACGAATACTGAGTAGGTTCACATTCTGAACCACTGTTTATGTTCCCGTAATTTGCTATAATCTATATAGCTATAAGTTGACCCACGGTTGTCAGAAAAAGACAGAAACACTCACCATCTCTTTCTTCCCACATTGTCTGGCGAACCAGAGGCTATTCGCGGAAAATTCAAGATATACATTTTATTGAAACGAATTTAATAAACGGCATTTTAGTCAAAATCGTTAGAGACGTTTTTGAGAAAAACAAAATGTTCGACATTTTTTCCATGTAACAGGTAGTTTGGTGTGGGGGATTCTCCTCAAAATCTTCGTGTTCGCATCCTTGAAAGATACAAACCTAAACACCGACTTTTCGTTTTTGAGTTGTCGTGTTCACAGACACACGGTCCTTTCTCTAAAAATGTGTTGTTTTTTTTTGGGACAGGAGATCCCTAAAATGTGTACTTCTGGTGAAATGTCAGTATTGAATTTTTGGGTGCAATACAATAGCTTCTCTATACATTATATACATAGTACGTGTAGAGAAAGCAAAAACATTTCTGCCTTAATAGATCAATACAAGAAACAATGCCATGGACATCTATGTAGGATGGATTCTACCTGTATCCCAACATAAGCCCAGGGGTAGAAGAGAGGTTTGGGGACCGAGTAAACTTTGGAAAAACGGTTTTTAACTTTTTGATGTCGGACATCATGGACATCAACCAATGCGATGGGGTACTTTGCATGGCGGGGAAGGGAAACAGACGGAGAGTTTGGAGAAAGATTAAGAATCACCTCCATGATATAAAAGCAAATATTTGCGCAATGCTCGGAGGTTTCCATGGAAGTACAGTCCGGGCTAAAATCGGAGTGGAGCAATACATCAAAACAGGTCCCAAACTCATTAGAGAGGGGCTCGCGTGGATTAGACTAGGAGCATGGAGGAGCACAGAAATTGCTGACGAGAATGTGTCGCATTTGCGAGGAGGAAGAGTCGTGGCAAGGTGTAGGGCAAAGGAGGAATGTTGGGAAAGCATTTACTGCGATGATTTACCACCGCTAGAAGCATGGTGGACGCTACTGGCAGGCACGGAACACGCGGAGGGGTAAGGTAAAGTTCTGCTTAAGTCGAGAGAACTGAGAGTGGTGAAGAGGGGGGGGGATAAGAATAGGAAAACAGTGATTATAATGTTTTATGTTCGTGTATATATATTATTATGCCATCGTTTTGAGTCATTGTTTTGTGGAGTATATATACACACAGGATGTTAATGAACTACAGGGAAATAAGTTGCGAGATTGTGCACGTCACTGATATAAGTAATTTGAGATCGGCGATGCATGGTCCCCGGATAAACATAACGTTAAACGTGTGGGTATCAGGTGCTGATAAGTCGGTGTTAAAACAAAGCAGGTTGACAAAATGGCTTAGGGTGTCTTTAAAACTGCTGCCCGAGTGTAGAAATATCGATCTTTAGCAGCTCGTTACTAGCGTTCTCAAGATTTAATGTCGCAAATAGCTGTAAATATCCAACTAATCACTTGACAGTGCGACACTGAGCATTCATTAACTACGTTCAACTGCTCTGGTGGCTTAATGAAAAACGCGGGAAGCTGCTATCCCAAAGATTATGAGTTCGATTCCTGTCATGGAGTAAATACTTTGTATTATTATTTTTTTGATTCCAGACGAAGTGCCGCGATACGTGGCGTACTGGCACTTGAGAAACTTATAGCCGTTAATTGGACATTTCAATAAACAGGTCACAAGTCTCCTATCTCAAATGAATTATTTAAGTAATCTACATATATATATATATATATATATATATATATATATATATATATTCAGTGTATTTTTTTATTAAAAGGGGGTTAACTAATACCTCGGAATACGCTATAGTGGGTGTTGTCAATTTAAGATGGCGTATTACTTTCTCTACACGTACTACGTACATAGTGTATAGAGAAGGTATTGCACTCCACCAAAAAATTTGATACCGAGATTTCACCGGAAATATATGTTTTAGGGTCCCCAGTATTCTAAAAAGTAATTTCACAAAACGGTCCGTGTGTGTAAGTGTGTGTGTGTGGGTGGGTGTGGGTGTGGGTGGGTGGGTGCGGTGTCCGTGTGTCAGTGCGTCTGTGAACACGAGAACTCAAAAACGAAAATTCGGTAAAATAACAAACTTGATATTTAAGTTTAATATCTTCGAGGGATGCGACACGAAGATTTTGAGAGAAATCCCTCCGCCCCAAACTACCCTTTACTTGGAACTCTTTTCGAAAATTTTGATTTTCTTAAAAATGGCTATAATGATTTTGATTAAAATATCGTATATTAAATATATTTATCAGACAAATAAAATGTATATCCTGGATTTTCTGGGAATAGCCTCTGAAAACTACTTCATTCAGGATAAATTTTACGGGATTTTGCATAACTGCTAAACCATAGGAGATAGACAAAAACTTACCACACAAGAAATGTACAGAACGTTAAAACATACAATTTAAGTTCTATGTATTTTTTTCGTGGTGTTGATCCTTTTTTTAGATATTCCATGTTACTGGTTTCAGCTTTAAAAAACTTACTCTTTTCTCATACAGGAATTTGTCAACTCCTGTCCATACAAACAAAGGAACTTCAGTCACATAGCAACCAGCTTTTGACTATCACTTTAACCTATTCTACTTCCTTATTTCACTTCTACTTACAAGGAAATAAGTAATACAACCATTTGTGCTAATTTTTCTTGATTAGCATGAAGCAAATAGAAGCATAAGCTTTTGAACATTAATTTGTTGCAGAAATGTAGAGAAATCATGCGAATGGAACACATCTGTTGTTTTTATTTTCTCTACACATACTAAGTACATAGTGTATAATATACACTATATTATAGAAAAGGTATTGCAGTCCACCCAATAATTCTATACTGAGATTTCACCGGAATGTATGTTGTAGGGTTCCTGTATCCAAAAAAATTATTTTTAGGAAAAAAGGTCCTTGTGTGTCAGTGTCTCCGTTTGTCAATGTGTCCGTGTGTCAGTGTGTCCGTGTGTCAGTGTGTCAATGTGTCCGTGTGTTAGTGTGTCAGTGTGTCCGTGTGTCAGTGTGTCAATGTGTCAGTGTGTCCGTGTGTCAGTGTTTCAGTGTGTCCGTGTGTCAATGTGTTCGTGTGTCAGTGTGTCAGTGTGTCAATGTGTCAGTGTGTCAATGTATCCGTGTGTCAATGTGTCAGTGTGTCCGTGTGTCAGTGTGTCAATGTGTCCGTGTGTCAGTGTGTCCGTGTGTCAATGTGTCAGTGTGTCAATGTGTCCGTGTGTCAATGTGTCCGTGTGTCAGTGTGTCGTGTGTCAATGTGTCAGTGTGTCCGTGTGTCAGTGTGTCCGTGTGTCAGTGTGTCAGTGTGTCCGTGTGTCAATGTGTCCGTGTGTCAATGTGTTCGTGTGTCAGTGTCTCCGTGTGTCAATGTGTCCGTGTGTCAATGTGTCCGTGTGTCAATGTGTCAGTGTGTCAGTGTGTCAGTGTGTCCATGTGTCAATGTGTCCGTGTGTCAGTGTGTCCGTGTGTCAATGTGTCCGTATGTCAATGTGTCACTGTGTCAGTGTGTCAGTGTGTTCGTGTGTCCGTGTGTCAGTGTTTCAGTGTGTCCGTGTGTCAATGTGTCCGTATGTCAATGTGTCAATGTGTCTGTGTGTCAGTGTGTTCGTGTGTCCGTGTGTCAGTGTTTCAGTGTGTCCGTGTGTTCGTGTGTCAGTGTGTCCGTGTGTCAATGTGTCCGTGTGTCAGTGTGTCAGTAAGTCCGTGTGCCAATGTGTCTGTGTGTTCGTGTGTCCGTGTGTCAGTGTGTCCGTGTGTCAGTGTGTCCGTGTGTCAGTGTGTTCGTGTGTCAGTGTGTCCGTGTGTCCGTGTCTGAGTGAACACCATTACTCAAAACGAAAAGTCAGTAAAATAACAAATTTGGTATTTAAGTTTAGTATCTGCCAGGGATGCGACATGAAGCTTTTGAGAAAAATCTCCCTACTACACTATCCTTCACAAGGAAAATATTAGAACATTTTTAATTTCTAAAAAAAAGACCGTATATAAATAAATAATAACATTTATATCTTGAGTTTTCTGGGAATAGCCTTTAAAGACTTCCTTATCATGGATGAATGTTGCTAAAATTTGCATAACTGGTAACCCGTAAGAGATATACAAAACTTGATGCAAAAATAGTGTAGGTTAAAATACACAATTATGTCATAAACGATTTTTTCGTGGAATTGACATTTCTGAGATATTTCAAGTTATTTGTTGCAGATTTAAAATACCTAATGTATTCCCTTATTTCCTCCTAGTTACAAGGAAGCAAATAATTAAGTATATTTCTGCTATTGTTAACGTATATTATCATATAGTATATAGACGAATCTACTTTTAACGTATTAAGTGATGCAGAGAAAGTCATGTGAATGGAACATATGAGATTCTTTATTTTCTAGTTCACTTGTTTCATTGTAATTTTCATATTGCTAATTTGTTGTGTATTACAAAAGCACCTACGGTCTATGGTCCTGTGCAATTAGAGAAGATCGGAGTAGGTTTACTGGTATTTAAATAAATCCACTTGTTCATTAATTCACTGGCGGGTTTTAACTTGAAATAGCCCCGTTCAGTTCTGCAACACTTCTAACGCATGAAGGGATGTCTGCACTCGTTAATACGGGGCAGCTGTGCCACCTGATACGTTCGCTTTCAGTCTAAGTGGTGTTAGCCAGCTTTGCGGGTTGCGAGTCGAGTGGTTTGGGGTTTGCCAGAACCTGCTGTAGTCACATAGCACAGAAAGTAAAACAATGCGAATAGAAGTGGAATCCGGAAGCTGCCGAACGACAGCCGCACACTTACCGAGGAGGCATGTGAAGCTAAAGGCAAACAACAGGCACCATACAGCCCGGACACACGCACAGGTAACCAAGCCCAGCACGAGAGTTATATTTATACGTGCAATTAATTAGCGCGACAGGGAGAAGCAGTTCAGCGCAACAACTCAAGTCATTAGCTAAATGAAGTGTATCCTAGCGTGTTCTCTGCTACTTAACCGCTGGGCCACGTAATCTAATCGTTGCGGTGAACATGTTTATTTCTCTTCATTTAAATGCCCTTTACAATCTGCTTCACTTCGCATTTACTTTCTTTCCGCTTACCGGGCGCTGCAGTGTCGCGTGCGACTAGGGTTCGTAAGAGGGACTTTGACCCATCCTCTCGAGTTTCTGCTCCCTCCATGCCGTAATTTCCACTATTCTTGATCCCGCCGTTGTGTATCAGCCTGGTAAGTGAAGTAAGTGAGAGAGTGAGTAAACACGCAGGTTGGATGAGCGTGTAAGTGGGCCAATAAGTGAGTGAGTAGGTAAACAAATAAGTATGTAAATGAGTGAGTGAGTGAATCAGTAAGTAAGTAAATAAGTAATTAAATGAGTGAGTGAGGGAGAAAGCAAATAAATGGCATAGTGAGTAACTGGGTGAAAGAGTGAGGTAGTGAGTAAGTGAATGTGGAAGAGAGTGAGTGAGGAAGAGAGTGAGTGAGTGAGAGAGTGAGTGAGTGAGTGAGTGAGAGAGTGAGGAAGAGAGTGTGAGGGAGAAAGCAAATAAATGGCATAGTGAGTAACTGGGTGAAAGAGTGAGGTAGTGAGTAAGTGAATGTGGAAGAGAGTGAGTGAGGGAGAGAGTGAGTGAGTGAGGAAGAGAGTGAGTGTGGAAGAGATTGAGAGAGTGATTGAGTAAGTGAGGAAGGCAGTGAGAGAGTGAGTAAGTGAGCGATTGAGAGAGAGTGAGTGAGTGTGGAAGAGAATGAGAGAGTGAGTGAGAGAGTGAGTGAGTGAGGAAGAGAGTGAGTAAGTGAGAGAGTGAGTAAATGAGTGAGTGAGGGAGAGAGTGAGTGAATAAGTGAGAGAGCGAGTAAGTGTGAGAGTAAGTGAGGGAATGAGGAAGAGAGTGAGTGAGTGAGAGAGAGTGAGATGGTGGGTGTGTGAGCGAGATAGTGTGGAAGAGAATGAGTGAGCGGGTGAGTGTGGAAGAGAATGGGTGAGTGGGTGAGTGAGTGGGTGAGTGAGTGAGGGGGAGAGTAAGTGAGGGAGAGAGTGATTAAGAAAGAATGTGAGGAAGAGAGTGAGTGAGGGAGAGAGTGAGTGTGGTAGAGAGTGAGTGAGCGACGAAGAGAGTGAGTGAGGGAGAGAGTGGGTGAGTGAGTGAGAGAGTGAGTGAGTGAGTGAGGAAGAGAGTGAGTGTGGAAGAGATTGAGAGAGTGATTGAGTAAGTGAGGAAGGCAGTGAGAGAGTGAGTAAGTGAGCGATTGAGAGAGAGAGTGAGTGAGTGTGGAAGAGAATGAGAGAGTGAGTGAGAGAGTGAGTGAGAGAGTGAGTGAGTGAGTGAGGAAGAGAGTGAGTAAGTGAGAGAGTGAGTGAGAGAGTGAGTGAGAGAGTGAGTGAGTGAGTGAGGAAGAGAGTGAGTAAGTGAGAGAGTGAGTGAGAGAGTGAGTGAGAGAGTGAGTGAGAGAGTGAGTGAGAGAGTGAGTGAGAGAGTGAGGAAGAGAGTGAGTGAGTGAGAGAGAGTGAGATGGTGGGTGTGTGAGCGAGATAGTGTGGAAGAGAATGAGTAAGCGGGTGAGTGTGGAAGAGAATGGGTGAGTGGGTGAGTGAGTGGGTGAGTGAGTGAGGGGGAGAGTAAGAGAGAGTGAGTGAGTGAATGTGGAAGAGAATGGGTGAGCGGGAGAGTGAGTGAGGGAGAGAGCGATTAAGAAAGAATGTGAGGAAGAGAGTGAGTGTGGTAGAGAGTGAGTGAGTGAGTGACGAAGAGAGTGAGTGAGCGAGAGAGTGAGTGGGTGAGGAAGAGAGTGAGTGGGTGACGAAGAAAGTGAGTGAGTGAGGAAGAGAGTGAGTGAGTGAGGAAGAGAGTGAGTGAGTGAGGAAGAGAGTGAGTGAGTGAGGAAGAGAGTGAGTGAGTGAGGAAGAGAGTGAATGAGTGATGAAGAGAGTGAGTGGGTGAGGAAGAGAGTGAGTGAGTGAGGAAGAGAGTGAGTGGGTGAGGAAGAGAGTGAGTGAGTGAGGAAGAGAGTGAGTGGGTGAGGAAGAGAGTGAGTGGGTGAGGAAGAGAGTGAGTGGGTGAGGAAGAGAGTGAGTGGGTGAGGAAGAGAGTGAGTGGGTGAGGAAGAGAGTGAGTGAGTGAGGAAGAGAGTGAGTGGGTGAGGAAGAGAGTGAGTGAGTGAGGAAGAGAGTGAGTGAGTGAGGAAGAGAGTGAGTGAGTGAGGAAGAGAGTGAATGAGTGATGAAGAGAGTGAGTGGGTGATGAAGAGAGTGAATGAGTGATGAAGAGAGTGAGTGGGTGAGGAAGAGAGTGAGTGAGTGAGGAAGAGAGTGAGTGAGTGAGGAAGAGAGAGTGAGTGAAGGAGAGAGTGAGTGAAGAAGAGAGTGAGTGAGGAAGAGAGTGAGTGAAGGAGAGAGAGTGAGTGAGGGAGAGAGTGAGGAAGTGAGGAGAGAGTGAGTGAGAGAGTAATAGAGGGAGAGACAGAGTGAGGGAGAGAGAGTGAGCGAGGAAGAGAGTGAGTGAGTTATTGCCATTTTTAAAAAAAATAACAAATTTAGAAAAATGTTCCAGGTAAAATGTCGTTGTGGGTGGGGAAGTTTTCTGAAAATCTTCATCCTTGGAAGATACTGAACCTAAATACAAAGTTTGGTATTTAACCTACTTTACGTTTTTGAGTATTATTGTCTACACACACATACACATACACGCACATAAGGACCTTTTACAAAAATATTCAGGGGGTTTCAAAACCAGTATTTCCGAGGAAATCTAGGTATCGACTTTTTGTGTGGAATACAACACTTTCTCTATCTATACGTATGCTAGAGAGGTTATTAAAAAGTTCCTTAAGAAGCCATAAGAAACGTCTGAATTAAATGTGGATATAAATGAAATATTAAAGTTGTTTTAAAATCAGAGGTGGTCATATTTTAATATGTAAGCTAAAATAAAGACTTATGTTCCCGAGCTAATAGAATAAAGGCACTTACACAATAAAACCATCTTCCTCCTCGCCTGATAATACCGGCCATCCGCTTTGTTGGCATCCCGCCAGTATTACAGCGTTGCCAAATACCAGTTTACCATGCCATAACGCTTCTTGAAGACGCAATTTAAGCATAGCCTTATGTCCTTCCTCATAGCTATAATTTCTTTTTCTCTTAAATAGTTGACAAAATAAAATAATACTTATAAAAAGTGTTCCATTCACATGACTGTAACATATTGTTGTTAAAGGGCTTGTTCTTCTACCTACTTAATGCTAATCGACATAAATATTAGTTGAAATACTTTCTTTAAGTAGAAGGGAAAGGACTAGGCTAAAAGGATAGTCAAATGTTTTAAAAGTTGGTTTCCTCTTGGATGGAATCCGTTTCTTTGACTTGTCAAGAGTTTAGAACTTCCCGCTAAAGTATTTTAAAACTGAAACAATAACTAGGAATATCTCAAAAATTGTCAATTCTATGATAAAAAGTCACCCTTCGTGGTGTAGTGGTTACCATGATAGCTTTATCACGAGTTCAAACCCGGCAGGGGACGATGGCTTTTTTCGGGTGTAAAAATCCTTAGCATGGTTCCTTTGGTCCCGTGTCGTAGCTTTACGGCACGTAAAAGAATTCAGGCCTGATAAAGAGGCCTCTGAGCAAAATTAAGCGGTCTTTCACGCCCAGTATAGAATGGGAGGCTGAGAACCACAGCAGTTAAAGAGCGTCCATAAATAACACGCTATTTCATTTTTTTCCACGATAAAACTGTATATGATATAAATTATGTGTTTCTACGAGATCTACATATTCTAGGTAGATAATAGGTTTTTGTATATGTCTTACGGTTTACTAGTTATGCAAAAAAATCCAGAATAAAGAGGTGTTCAGAGGCTATTCCCAGAAAATTCAAAATATAAATTTTATTTACCATATAAATATCATTAATATACAAGGTTAAAAATCAAAATCGTCAGGGTCAATTCTGAGTAATTAAAAATTTTCAAAACTTTTTCCATGTAGGGCGTAATTTGGGGTCGGGGTATTTTCCTCAAAATCTTCGTGTCGCATCCTTGAAAAATATTATTCTTATAAACAAATTTTCGTATTTTAGCGACTTTTCGTTTTTGTATTATTGTGTTCACGGTCACACGGACACACACACACGCTGGACCCTTCTCTAAAAACCTATTTTTTTATACAGGGTATCCTTAAAGTCTATTTTGGTGAAAATTGAATTTTGGGTGGAATACAATAGCCTCTCTACATGCGAGCTAGAGAAAGTAAGAAGTCTCCATACCTCTTCCTATAGTCCATGTTTCGCTAACTGCTCTTCCACATGTGAACAAATGAACGGTGTGCAGTTAGAAAGTGTTCCATTTGATGCAAACCTGTTGACTAGCGCTCGGATGTTTAGTTAATTACATATTTTGTTTGCATCCCAATATGAACTTAAAACTAAGTTTAATATTCTTGTTATGTACACTAGACCAAACATTTTAACCTTTATTGCACATAAAATGCATATTTTCTGATTTTTACTTTCTCTAGCCCCATATATACAATGTACATAGAGATAGAGAAGTATTTTATTCAACCCAAAAATTCGATACCAAGATATCACCGGAAATACATGTTTTAGGACCCCCTGAATCTAAAAAAAAAGATTTTCAGAACCAGGTCCGCGCGCGCGCGCGCGTGTGTGTGTCTGATTGAGTGTGTGTGTATTGGATGCTTGTGTGTGTGTGTGTGTCTGTGGACAGCATAGCTCAAAAACTAAAATACTGTTAGATACCAAACTTGGTATTTAAGTTTGGTACCTTCCAAGAATGTGACACGAAGATTTTCAAGAAAATCCCCCAACTACCTCAAATTTTCGAAAATTTTGTGCTTTTAAAAATGGCTGTAACGATATTGTTTAAAATACCACATATTAAAGTCTATTTTATCACAAATAAAATGTATATCTTGAATGTTCTGGTAATAGCTTCTAAAGACCTGTTTATTCTGGATGAATTTTGCTTAATTTGGTATAACTAGTAAACCATAACAGACTTACTATAAAAATGTAGGTCTTGTTAAAATACACAAGTTATGTCATATACATTTTTTTCGTGGAGCTTACCGTTTTCGAGGCATTTCTTGTTACTAGTTTCAGTTGTGAAGTACTTATACTTTTCTCAGACGGGAGTTCCGTTTTTCTTTTGTTCCACTCCTGGCCAAGCAAAGAAGCGATTTGCAATGACAATCGCATAACGACAGCTTTTAAAACATTTGACTATCAGTTTAGCATAGCACGTTCTTTTAGTTCCATTCTACTTATAAGGAACTAAGCAATAAAATTCTGCTAATGTTTATCTCGATTAGGCTGGTGTTGAAAGAAGAATTATCTTTTGTAAGAAGTTTGTAGAGCAGCTAGAGAAAGTCATGTGGGTGTAGCACATCAGATTTTTTTTAATGTAAGTACATATTTTCGTATATTCACATAAATTACACAAAAATTGCCTATAGGAAACCTTTTTAAAATAATTTTCAAACAATTTCATAAAATCACAAAAGCAGCAGCAGATATATTTTTAAAAAATCACTGTCCAGTTCTGTAATGATCAACTACACATGCCAGACGATGCAATTTGTTGTTAATTATTGGAAGAACTGATATGTCAGCAGCAGTATCCCAACAGTTTGAGGAATGCTTTCCTTAGTTACATGAGCTCGCAAGACAAGAACTGCACTGCCATAAACACAGCCCGCTAGTATATACTTGTCAGTTTGGGAATCTACAAAGCTTAGACAACCTTCTAGTTGAGTTGGGAAGTTACATGAGCTCGCAAGACAAGAACTGCACTGCCATAAACACAGCCCGCTAGTATATACACTATACTTGTCAGTTTGGTTATCTGCAAAGCTTAGACAACCTTCTAGTTGAGTTGGGAAGTTACATGAGCTCGCAAGACAAGAACTGCACTGCCATAAACACGGCCCGCTAGTATATACTTGTCAGTTTGGGAATCTGCAAAGCTTAGACAACCTTCTAGTTGAGTTGGGAAGTTACATGAGCTCGCAAGACAAGAACTGCACTGCCATAAACACGGCCCGCTAGTATATACACTATACTTGTCAGTTTGGGAATCTGCAAAGCTTAGACAACCTTCTAGTTGAGTTGGGAAGTTACATGAGCTCGCAAGACAAGAACTGCACTGCCATAAACACGGCCCGCTAGTATATACTTGTCAGTTTGGGAATCTGCAAAGCTTAGACAACCTTCTAGTTGAGTTGGGAAGTTACATGAGCTCGCAAGACAAGAACTGCACTGCCATAAACACGGCCCGCTAGTATATACTTGTCAGTTTGGGAATCTGCAAAGCTTAGACAACCTTCTAGTTGAGTTGGGAAGTTACATGAGCTCGCAAGACAAGAACTGCACTGCCATAAACACAGCCCGCTAGTATATACACTATACTTGTCAGTTTGGGAATCTACAAAGCTTAGACAACCTTCTAGATGAGTTGGGAAGTTACATGAGCTCGCAAGACAAGAACTGCACTGCCATAAACACGGCCCGCTAGTATATACACTATACTTGTCAGTTTGGGAATCTGCAAAGCTTAGACAACCTTCTAGTTGAGTTGGGAAGTTACATGAGCTCGCAAGACAAGAACTGCACTGCCATAAACACGGCCCGCTAGTATATACTTGTCAGTTTGGGAATCTGCAAAGCTTAGACAACCTTCTAGTTGAGTTGGGAAGTTACATGAGCTCGCAAGACAAGAACTGCACTGCCATAAACACGGCCCGCTAGTATATACTTGTCAGTTTGGGAATCTGCAAAGCTTAGACAACCTTCTAGTTGAGTTGGGAAGTTACATATCGACAGTTTTGACGTCACAGTGGATTAAACATGTCCAGAGCAAGATATCGTGTGCAACAGCATGTTCAGTTCTGATGGTAAAATCTTGTATTGTCAGTCATGTGGTATATTTCTTGTGACGTGGAGCGGTCATTTTCCATATTCTTCGCGACAATCTTTTGGGATGGAGGAAGCATGTTTATTTTTAGCACATAATTTTAACATTTTTAATGCATAAAAAATGGATATTTCCCAAGTGTTTAGCACCTAAAAATCCGAGCCCTAATTATGATTTATTAGTTTTAATATTTTTATTTTACGTTCTATATTTTATTTTTTAATTTACAATGAATCTGTCAACAATAAATGTATGTTGTATGAAAATAAATAAACTTTTAAAAATCTGGCATGTTTGCCCTTGGGTTTAGAAATTAGGTACCAGGGTTTTTATACAGGTTTTTATATTATTATATTTTTTTAACCGGGTGCACTTCGCGTGGCCGACCTATCGGACCCACGGGTTTTTTCGCGGGTTTTCCCGAGTCGCTAGGCGAATGTTCCATAGGTTTCTTTCATCCCCCGAATTTCCTGTCCCTCCATATCTTTTATATTGGCATTTTGCTTTCATTCCTTGACGTCTGTCAAGGTTGGAAGTGTCGGCGCCGGTGCTTGGTGCGGCGTGGCATGGAAAATGAATGCTCTAATGCTCAATGTTTCCGTCATCCGATTCAGGCTGATTGCAGGGTAAAAAGTCCTAACTGGGGTGTTGGGCACCATGGGGGCTGGGAGTCCGGCTTACCTATCCGGCTATCGGCGGCTGCAAGCTGGAAACTGTATTTGTTTGTGTAAATATTTTTAACATACAGTCTTTTAAACAAAGTCGTCGATTTTTCCATATTAAGGGTGTTTAACGCCCGCTTTCACTACATATGGCACCGCGAGCAATCGCACTGTTGATACATGGAATGAAGATAGAGCACCGGTACAATGTGGTGGAGGGGGAAACTGGAGAACGCGGAGAAAACACGCCCCTGCGCCGCTCTGTCCACCACAAATTTCACATGTGGTCACTTGGGATCAAATCCGGGCCGATATTAAGGGTAGTTCGGTTGCGGGGATTTTCTTAAAAATCTTCGTGTCGCATCCTTGCAAAATTTAAACTTCAATACCAAGTTTAACAGAGTTTTCGGTTTTGAGCTTTGCAAGCGCACACATACAAACACAAACACTAATAGACGAATTGACACATACGAACCTTTTTTCTAAAAATGTTTGGGGGGGGGGATTCAAGGATCCTCTAAGCATGTATTTCCGTTGAAATCTCAGTATCGAGTTACCTTTTCTATGTATGTACATAATACTGCGCGAGTAAGTAAAAATCAAGACGCACACGGTAGTTCATTCCAAACAATATAAATATCTGGATGGCCACGATTTACTAACGACAACAGCAAAACAAAAGAGAATTGATAACGCTATGCTAACGGTAATTGCAGGGAAACCTTTATTTAATTTTTGGGTGGAATACAATACCTCTCCTACTTAAGGTGATGCATCAGTAGCATTTATATAAGCTATCTTATTGACATGTATGCTACAGGTAAACAAGAAAGGAAGGTAGAATGTTTCCCCGACTAACACTTTCTTGCTCCACTAGGCGCGCGCGCACAACCCGTGAGCACCTTTCTTTTACAGTGAGAATATTCCTGGCTGGCGCGGCACGATCCAATTTCGTTTCTAGTAAGGCAATACAAGATAACCCGGCTCGGTTAGGCAGGGCACGGCATAGGAACGGAAAGTGCCTCCAAAAGAATTGAATCCGCTCAAACCGTTAGACCAGAACTGACCAATACTTCAGTCACTCGTGTAGTTTGGTAGTGTTTTGCTATACGTTGTGTATTCAGTGCGAGAACATGAGATTTTTACAGAAACTGTGAAAGAATATTCTTTTCTCTGTTATGTATCTGATCCAGATTTCCACAACAACAGAAACAACCCGATGTGCTTCATTCACATAACTTTCTCTACACCTCTGTAAACAATTATTTTTACTTTCTCTAGCCCCGTATGTACAATGTACATAGGGATAGAGAAGTATTGTATTCCACCCAAAAATTCCATGTCCAGTTTTCACCGGAAATAGATGTTTTAGGAACCCCTGAGTCCAAAAAAAAAAAAGCATTTTCAGAAACAGGTCCGTGTGTGTGTGTGTGTCTGTGTGTGTGTGTGTGTGTGTCTGTGTCTGTGCACAGCATAGCTCACAAACGAAAACACGGTTGAATACCAATACTTTGTATCTTCCAAGGATGCGACACGAATATTTTCAAGAAAATCCCCCCACCCTACCCTTTACATGGACAAATTTTCGAAAATTTTGTTTTTCTTAAAAATGGCTCAAACGATTTTGACTAAAATGCCACATATTAAAGCTATTTCTATCACAAATAAAATGTATATCTTGACTTTTGCTTAATTTGACACAACTAGTAAACCGTAAGAGATAGATAAAAAGTTACTATACAAAAAAAAATGTAGATCTTGTAAAAATACACAAGTTATGTCATATATTTTTTTCCGTAGACCTTACCGTTTTCGAGGTATTCCTTGGTATAAGTTGCAGTTGTGAAGTAGTTAAACTTTTATCAGACAGGAAGTGTCCGCTTTTCTTTTGTTCTACTCCTGGCCAAGCAAAGAAGCGATTTGCAATGACAATCGCATAACGACAGCTTTTAAAACACTTGACTATCACTTTAGCCTAGCGTTCTGCTAATGTTTATCTCAATTAACGTGGTGTTGAAAGAAGAAGTTTGTTTGTATAGAAGCTAGAGAAAGTCATGTGAGTGTAACACATCAGATTTTTCTATCCACTTCATGCTAACCGATAAGCATAGCAGACACGGTCTTATTATTTAGTTCCTTATAAATAGAAGGGAATAAGGGAATAGACTGCACTAAACCGACAGTCAAATGTTTTAAAATGTGGTTGCTATGGGATTGAAATTGGATTATTTGCGTGGCCAGAAGTTGACAAGTTCCCGTATGAGAATAGTATAAGTATTTTAAAATAGAAACCAATACCAACAATAATAAGAAATGCCTAAAAAACTGTCAGCTCCACGAAGAAAATGTATATGAGGCAAATTGTTTGTTTTAACAAGATCTACATTTTTTGTGTAGTAAGTGTTTGTCTATTTCTTACGCTTTACCAGTTATGCAAAATTAATTCATAATAAAGACGTCCACAGAGGCTGCTCCCCGAAAATTCAAAATATTCATTTTATTTGTCATGTAAATATTTTAATATACGACATTTTAATCAAAATCGTTGGAACCATTTTTTGAGAAAATAAAAAATTTTGAAAATTTTCCCTGTAAAGGGTAGCTGGGTGTGGGGAATTTTCTTGGAAATCATCGTATCGCACCCTTGGAAGATACTTAAATATCAAGTTATGTATTTAATGGGCTTTTCCTTTTTGAGCTATGCTGCGCGCGCGCGCACACACACACACACACACACGCTCGGGTCATTTTCTTAAAATGCTTTTTGTTTTTTGTTTTGTTTTTTATTCACTCACCACAGCAGCATTTACCAAAGGAAGAGCCAAACAACAATCTAGGAAAAGAAAAAAGGCATAAGGAAACAGAAATCAAGAAAAAAGAAAGTATAAAGCACAACTGCAGCTGCAGCACCCTAGCCAACCAGATGTGAGGGGCGGCACATCCTCCACCGCACCCCCATTTTATAAGTGAGATCAAAAAAGCAAGGACCTACCCGATTTTTCCTACCAAGGCCAGAGGATAGAGTGGGGAAATTCCATCCAATACCTGGGCGTCACTCTTGATAAGGGCCTAACTTTTCGTGAACACGTGCGGGGAGCGACGCCACCTGTTCTGGCCTCCCAAATGCCGGTTCACTTAAAGCTACGTCTTTTCAAGGCGCTCGCAGTCCCCCTGATGCTCTACGATACCTTCCGTCAGCAACTGCTGCCGACTGGTGCATTTTAAATGACAACATCCACTCAGACCTTTCCTTTCCTACCCTCATAGAGTACATCCTCCGCCTCTCCCATAGATTCTTCGTCAGCCTCCCCTCCAGCTTCAACCACCTCATCCGCGGCCTCGGCAAGTATGATATCGACCCCGGCGACCGCTACAAACATCCCAGACAGTAGTTAAGCCTCTCAAACCTACCCATACCTTCCTGAAGACGCTTTCTCCCTCAGCCGAAACCTCCTTTTATATATATATTGCCCTGTATAAACACTCCTGTATACCCCCGTCTCTCTGTAATCACCCCATCGCAAGGTCAGTAAAGGTCAATGACCTGGCATGGCAAAAGTCTGTCTAACAGGGGAGGTTCACCTTCAACAACACCAAGTGCCTGCATGGCATGGCAGCAGACTCATGGCTTCTCTTGTTACAGCGGATACAGAATAGAGGACTCCGGTCCATATATTCTGTAAGTCGACGTTTCCCTTTGAGGTTACTACATGAAACTTCGGACCTCCCATATGTGAAGGATGTCATAAGGCGCCGGGCTCAGAAATTCTACGTCAGATTGGGCGAACATGAGAACGCACTTCTCAGATCACTGGGGGAGTACTTACCTACTGAGTGCCGGTACAGGCGGTATCGGGTTCCCCGCATGATTTGCGGGCACCCCCGGTAACAATGGTTTCAAACCTGCCGACAACAAATCAGCTGAACTAAGTACCCCCCTCCCATCATTGGGAGTGGTCAATTAAAATTCTCCAACAAAAACAATTTAAGCAAATTAAATATCGGCGAAGCAGAGGAACGGATGCTGCTCCTGAAAACGCAACTGTTCGAGGAGTCTATCTAGCGCTTCCTCCGTAACATGATCACCCGAACACTCCTAGGTTACCAAGCCTTAACTATCCTCCTCATGCCTGTGGTTAAGCCCTTACCAGGCTAGGTACACAGAAACTACACCTAGGCTCACCACGAGTCTAACAGATCATAGACGGACGGACGGAAGGACCGCACAGGAGCCCAGAAGAAGGTCACTACGGCTACCCCACACAAGACGACGCTAAGAGTACACATTGTTAACCTATGGTTATTATACACAACTGTAGTGATATATTTGCCCTTTATCAAAATTCTAGTGTGCTTATTTAATCAATAATATGACAGTGCCATCTCTTGCAGTGGTTCTCACATTTGCCTTGTTATATCAGTTAATGCAGTTAGATTGACCGGGTAACCAAGGAGACTTCGGAACGTGACGCAGCTACATCTGGTGCACTCGATATGGGTTCACAAACATTCAGTGTCTTCGACAAGTCACCAGAAGGTTCTGTGACGTTATATTCTAGCTATAAAAGGATGAAGAATTGCAAGACAGTGTTGTGAATTGTACTGCGTCGTGAGTACTGCGTGAGCGTGTAGCCGTCAACTGTCCAAATGTCGAGTGAACTATGTGCACCAGCGAATTTAAGACTTCATTGGTAAACAATTTGTATCAATAAGGACATGTTTAGAATAATATTTTACAATCTAAATTCATTGATCTAATTTATTGTTAATTTACGATGAAATAACATTCACGTAATAAATTCATGGTCTACAGTTAACATGAGTCAACAAATAGACTTCTTATATCATAATATTCGATGTAAGCCCTAAATATTGTAGAAACATTCACGTAATAAATTCATGGTCTACAGTTAACATGAGTCAACAAATAGACTTCTTATATCATAATATTCGATGTAAGCCCTAAATATTGTAGAAACATTCACGTAATAAATTCATGGTCTACAGTTAACATGAGTCAACAAATAGACTTCTTATATCATAATATTCGATGTAAGCCCTAAATATTGTAGAAACATTCACGTAATAAATTCATGGTCTACAGTTAACATGAGTCAACAAATAGAATTCTCATATCATAATATTCGATGTAAGCCCTAAATATTGTAGAAGCATTTTCAGTTTTGTACTCTCCAAAACTCTTAATTGTTACTTTCTCTACACGTACTATGTACATAGTGTATAGAGAAGGTATTGCTCTCCACCCAAAAATTCGATACCGAGATTTCACCGGAAATATATGCTTTAGGGTCCCTTGTATCCAAAAAGAAGCATTTTCAGAAAAAGGTACGCGTGTGTCCGTGTGTCTGTGAACACGATAGCTCAAAAACGAAACGTCTGTAAAATACCAAACTTGGTATTTAAGTTTAGTATCTTCCAGGAATGGGAGACGAAGATTCTGAGAAAAATCCCCAGCCCAAACTAGTCTTTACATGGAACTTCTCTCGAAAATATTGATTTTCTCAAAAACGGCTCTACGATTTTGATTAAAATATTGTATATTCAAGATATTTACCTGACAAACAAAATGTGTATCTTGAATTTTCTGAAATAGCCTCTGAAGACTACTTCATTCTTCATGAATTTTACGGAATTTTGCATAACTGCTAAACCGTAAGAGATGGACAAAAACTTAGCACACAAAAAAGTAGAGCACTTTAAAACACACAATTTATGTTATGTTATATATATATATATATATATATATATATATATATATATATATATATTCGTGGGGTGGATAGTTTTAGATAGTCCTTGGTTTTTGGTTTCAGTTTTAAAAAAATTATATTTTACTCATACAGGAATTTACCAGCTCCTGTCTATTCAAACAAAGGAACTTCAGTCACATAGCAACCAGCTTTTGACTATCACTTTCACCTATGGTACTGCCTTATTTCCCTTCTACTTACAAGGAAGCAAGTAATAAGACTATCACTTTAACCTATGGTACTCCCTTATTTCCCTTCTACTTACAAGGAAGCAAGTAATAAGACTATCACTTTAACCTATGGTACTCCCTTATTTCCCTTCTACTTACAAGGAAGCAAGTAATAAGACTATCACTTTAACCTATGGTACTCCCTTATTTCCCTTCTACTTACAAGGAAGCAAGTAATAAGACTGTCACTTTAACCTATGGTACTCCCTTATTTCCCTTCTACTTACAAGGAAGCAAGTAATAAGACTATCACTTTAACCTATGGTACTCCCTTATTTCCCTTCTACTTACAAGGAAGCAAGTAATAAGACTATCACTTTAACATATGCTACTCCCTTATTTCGCTTCTACTTACAAGGAAGCAAGTAATAAGACTATCACTTTAACCTATGATACTGCCTTATTTCCCTTCTACTTACAAGGAAGCAAGTAATAAGACTATCACTTTAACCTATGGTACTCCCTTATTTCTCTTCTACTTACAAGGAAGCAAGTAATAAGACTATCACTTTAACCTATGGTACTCCCTTATTTCCCTTCTACTTACAAGGAAGCAAGTAATAAGACTATCACTTTAACCTATGATACTGCCTTATTTCCCTTCTACTTACAAGGAAGCAAGTAATAAGACTATTTCTGCTAAATTTTTTTCGATTAGCATGAAGTAAATGTAAGCATAAGATTTTAAACAATATTTTGTTGCAGAGATGTAGAGAAAGTTATGTGAATGGAACACATCAGATTTTTCAAAATATAATTATTTCTTAGACTTGGAACATTACTATGGAAAACCATACGACCAGTTTCCTTAATGTAATTTTGAGAGACTGTATAAACATTTTGAAGAAAATTAATAAAAAATGTTTGTGTTCCATTCACATGACTTTCTCTACAGAACTGTAACAGATTATTGCTAAAGAGCTTATGCTTCTATTTACTTCATGCTAATCGAGAAAAAATTACCAGACATAGTCTTATTACTTGCTCCCTTGTAAGTAGAAGCGAAATAAGGGAGTACTATAGGTTAAAGGGATAGTCAAAAGCTGGTTGCTATGTGACCGAAGTTCCTTTGTTTGTATGGACAGGAGTTGAAAAATTCCTGTAAGAGAAAATTTAAGTTTTTCAAAGCTGAAACCAAAAAAGAAGGAATATCTCAAAAACGACTAACACAACGAAAAAAATGTATATTAAATGTGTTTTAATGTGCTCTACAGTTTTTGAGGGGTATGTTTTTGTCCATCACTTACGGTTTAGCAATTATGCAAAATTCTGTAAAATTCATAAAGAATAAAGTAGTCTTCAGAGGCTATTACTAGAAAATTCAATATATACATTTTATTTGCCAGGTAAATAACTTTAATATACAGTATTTTAATCAAAATCGTTTCAGCCATTTTTGAGAAAATCAAAATGTTCGAAAAAAGTTCCATGTGAAGGGTATTTGGGGGTGGGGGGATTTTTCTCAATGTCTTCGTGTCGCATCCCTGGAAGATACTAAACTTAAATACCAAGTTTGGTATTTTATCAACTTTTCGTTTTTGAGTTAGTGTGTTCACAGATAGACAAACACACGCGCGCACACACACACACACACGAATCTTTTTTCAGAAAATACTTTTATGGGTACACGGTGGTATTTCCGGTGAAATTTCGGTATCGAATTTTTGGGTGAAATGCAATACTTTCTGAATACACTATGTGCATAGTACGTGCAGAGAAAGTAAAATTTGTAAGGCGTGGAGCAGGCATAGGCAAAATTGGCTCAAAAGGGCCACTCCACTGAAACCAGTTCATACCCCACAACACCGGTCATCCCTGCGCTTCGCCTTTGTTTCCGACGTGTCTCCTTCAGTGGCGAGTCGGGTCGTCTGTTCCATAAAGAGCAGCAGAGGGAATTTATTGTAAGTTACAAAAACAGGAACGTTTGCTGATCAATTTGCAAATATAAACCGTTAGAATATCAAATGCCTTCTGATTACTAGCATAGGGCATATTTTTTGGTGATCTTACAAATATTTAGTTACAATTTCAAAAGCTGCTTCCTCAATACTCGTAGTTATAAGCGTATAAAAGGAACGATATATTTCCACCTTTTATTACTTTCTCTACACGTACTATGTACATAGTGTATAGCGAAGTACTTATTGTATTCCATTCAAAATTCGAAACGACATTTCACTGGAAATACATGTTTTAGGACCCCCCGAATAAAAAAAAAGGGTATTTTTAGAAAACTATCCGTGTGTGTGTGTGTGTGTGTGTGTGTGTGTGTGTGTGTGTGCGCGCGCAGCATAGCACAAAATTGAAAAGTTGGTTAAATACTAAACTTGATATTTAAGTTCAGATCTTCCAAAGATGCGACACGAAGATTATCAGGAATATCTCCCCACCCCCAAAGAGCCTTTACCTGGAAATTTTTCAATTCTTTTGTTTGTTTGTTTTTTTAGAAAATGACTGCAACGATTATGATTACAATCTCTTATATTTAAGATATTTACATGACAAATAAAATGTATGTATTGAATATTCTGGGAATAGCCTCTGAAGAAGACCTCTTTATTCTGAATGATCTTTATTGAATTTTGTATAACTAGTAAACCGCAGGAGATACACAAAAGTTACTGCACAAAAAACGTAGATCACATTAATGCACACAATTTATATCATATACATTTTTTTCGTTGAGTTGATCATTTTCGAGATATTCCTTGTTACTACTTTCAGTTTTTAAAATACTTTTCTCATAGAGGAACCTGCCAACGCAAAGAAACGGATTTCAATTCCATAGCAACCACATTTGACTGTTGGTTTAGTCTAGTGTACTCCCTTATTTCGCTTCTACTTACAAGGAACTAAGTTATAAGACTGTTTCTGCTAATGTTTATCTCGATTAGCATGAAGTAGATGGAACTGTAAGCTGAATAACAATAATTTGAACAGAGAAGCAGAGAGAGTCATGTGAATGGGACGGATATTTGTTCCTTATTAGTTTATAAAGTAACTGGAACTCAAGTTATCTAAAAATTCAGTAGATGTTAGATCTATTTGATGCAATTTAATACAAAATTATATATAATATTGAAGAAATGGGAAAAAGAGTAAAAGGATACATCCAATATAATGAGAGGACAATTCTAGTAAGAATAGAAACAAAACTCGCATGATACAAGTATATATTCCTACATCAGGACATGAGGATGAAGAAATTGAACAAATGTACCAACATACTGAAGAACTAACTAAAGGAATTAAAGGTGATGATACAAGTATATATTCCTACATCAGGACATGAGCATGAAGAAATTGAACAAATGTACCAACATATTGAAGAACTAACTAAAGGAATTAAACTTAATAATAATGGGAGATTGGAATGCATCGGTAGGTGAAGTGGAAGAAAAACATATAGTAGGAAAATTTGGATTAGGCACACGAAATAGAAGAGGAGAACGATTAATAGAATTTTGTGCAAAAAACAAGTTAGTAATAACTAACACATTATTTGATCATCATGTAAGAAGGAGATACACATGGAAAATGCCAGGAGATATAAACAGATATCAAATAGATTATATCTTGACAAAACAAAGATTTCGGAATCATTTGAAAGATAGTAAGAGCTATCCAGGAGCGGACGTAGATAGTGACCATAATATGATATTGATGAAAACTCTGTTAAAATTTAAGAAACTAATTAAAAGTAATAGGAAGAAATGGAATATTAGAAAGCTAAAAGATGAACAAACGCTACAAGAATATAAAAACAAAAGTAATGAACATATAGAAATTAAACCACAAGACACAAATTCAAGTTGGGAACTGATCAAAACAAAAATACGAAAAGTAGCTGAAGAAACTATTAATACCAACACAATAACAAATAAAAAAGAATGGATCACAGATGGCATTATAAAAATGATTAATGAACGCAGAAAGCTAAAAAATTCAAAGGACCCAGAAGCATCAATAAAATACAAAGCACTACGAAACAAAATAAATAGAGAAATTAGAGAAAGGAAGGAAGTATTTTTAAAAGAAAATATGGAAATAATAGATGAAGAATTCAAGAAAGGAAAATTAGAAACAGCATATAAAGAAATTAAAAAAAAAATTATTGAACGTAAAACACAAGGGAACAAACTAAGAGAAAGAGAAGGAAAATTAATTGATGATGATAAGATTAAAGTAAAAAGATGGAAAGAATATATAGAGAATTTGTATAAAGGACATGAAACAGAAGAGCTAAAAGAAATCATAGATGAAGTAGAAGTTGATAGAGGAGACCCAATACTAAAAGAAGAATTCGAACAGGCTCTAAACAATCTAAGAGATGGAAAAGCACCTGGGGAGGATGGGATTCCTGGAGAACTATTGAAGAATGCAAATGAAGAACTACACAAGACATTCTATGAACTCATATTTGGTATATATGAAACTCGAATACTACCAGAAGATTTTAAAATGTGTAAAATTATACCAATCCCACAAAAAAGCAAATGCTGAAAAATGTGGACAATACCGTACACTAAGTTTAATGTCGCATGCATCCAAAATATTAACAAAAATAATCTATAATAGAATAGAAAAGAAAATAGATACACACATAACAGATGATCAATTTGGATTTAGGAAGAACACAGGCACACGAGAAGCAATATTAGCAATGAGACTAATACTGGAAAAAAGGCTAGAAAGAATAAAAGAACATATATTGCTTTCATAGATATAGAGAAAGCATTTGATAATGTGGATTGGATCAAAATGTTTGGGTGCTTAGAAACCTGGGAATTAAATTTATAGATTTTAGGATTATATGGAATCTATATAAAGATGAAAAAGCAATTATAAGCTGTGGGAGAAACCAAGAAATAGTCCATATAAGAAAAGGAGTGAGACAAGGATGTGCACTATCCCCAATACTGTTTAATGCATACATACAGAGTGCACTAAATGAAATCACGGAAGAAATAGACACTGGAATAAAGATACAGGGGATAAAAATCAATATGCTCCGCTTTGCAGATGATATTGCAATATTAATGGAGAACAAGAAAGATTTAGAAACATTCATAAACAAATTAGAAAATACATTAAGGAACAACTACAACTTAAACATTAATAAATCAAAAACAAAAATTATGACTTGCAGGAAGAAAGGGAATAATAACACAAAAATTAAACTAAATGGGCAACTATTAGAAGAAACCGAAATATTTCAATATCTAGGAAGTAAAATAACAGCTGATGGAAGGAGCAAAACAGAAATAAGCAGTAAAATACAACACGCAAAACTTGCTTTTAATAAAAAGTACCAGCTATTTACTGCAAACAATATTAGCCTTGAAACCAGGAAGAATTTATTACAAACATATGTATGGAGTATTATGTTATATGGATGTGAAACTTGGACAATTTTAAAAGCAGAAAGAAAGAGAATAGAAGCATTTGAAACATGGTGCTATAGGAAAATGCTAAAAATTAAATGGAGTGACAAAATTAAAAATGAAGAAATATATAAAAGAGCAGAAGCGGAAAAACGAATTTGGAACCGAATTAAAAGAAGAAGAACAAAATTAATAGGCCATTTATTAAGACATCAGAGCACACTGAATATTATAATACGAGGTATGATAGAAGGAAGAAGTGGCAAAGGAAGAGCAAGATCACAATATATAAAACAAATTATGAAATGCAGTAAATATGAAGAACTCAAACGGAAAGCAGAGAGAAGATCTGAATGGAGAGTCGCTGCAAACCAACCTAAGGATTGAAGACTCCTAACATAAAGCAGAGAGAAGATCTGAAGGGACAGTCGCTGCAAACCAACCTAAGGATTGAAGACTCCTAACATAAAGCAGAGAGAAGATCTGAAGGGACAGTCGCTGCAAACCAACCTAAGGATTGAAGACTCCTAACATAAAGCAGAGAGAAGATCTGAAGGGAGAGTCGCTGCAAACCAACCTAAGGATTGAAGACTCCTAACATAAAGCAGAGAGAAGATCTGAAGGGAGAGTCGCTGCAAACCAATCCAGGGATTGAAGACTCCTAACATAAAGCAGAGAGAAGATCTGAAGGGACAGTCGCTGCAAACCAACCTAAGGATTGAAGACTCCTAACATAAAGCAGAGAGAAGATCTGAAGGGAGAGTCGCTGCAAACCAACCTAAGGATTGAAGACTCCTAATATAAAGCAGAGAGAAGATCTGAGGGGACAGTCGCTGCAAACCAACCTAAGGATTGAAGACTCCTAACATAAAGCAGAGAGAAGATCTGAAGGGAGAGTCGCTGCAAACCAACCTAAGGATTGAAGACTCCTAACATAAAGCAGAGAGAAGATCTGAAGGGACAGTCGCTGCAAACCAACCTAAGGATTGAAGACTCCTAACATAAAGCAGAGAGAAGATCTGAAGGGATAGTCGCTGCAAACCAATCCAGGGATTGAAGACTCCTAACATAAAGCAGAGAGAAGATCTGAGGGGAGAGTCGCTGCAAACCAATCCAGGGATTGAAGACTCCTAACATAAAGCAGAGAGAAGATCTGAAGGGACAGTCGCTGCAAACCAACCTAAGGATTGAAGACTCCTAACATAAAGCAGAGAGAAGATCTGAAGGGAGAGTCGCTGCAAACCAACCTAAGGATTGAAGACTCCTAACATAAAGCAGAGAGAAGATCTGAAGGGAGAGTCGCTGCAAACCAACCTAAGGATTGAAGACTCCTAACATAAAGCAGAGAGAAGATCTGAAGGGAGAGTCGCTGCAAACCAACCTAAGGATTGAAGACTCCTAACATAAAGCAGAGAGAAGATCTGAAGGGAGAGTCGCTGCAAACCAACCTAAGGATTGAAGACTCCTAACATAAAGCAGAGAGAAGATCTGAAGGGAGAGTCGCTGCAAACCAACCTAAGGATTGAAGACTCCTAACATAAAGCAGAGAGAAGATCTGAGGGGAGAGTCGCTGCAAACCAACCTAAGGATTGAAGACTCCTAACATAAAGCAGAGAGAAGATCTGAAGGGAGAGTCGCTGCAAACCAATCCAGGGATTGAAGACTCCTAACATGACATAATATTGACTATTACTATATCTGAAGTATATTTTAAATTATGTCTACTTTCTCTAGTCCCGTATGTAGGGATTAATGTAGAATACTGATTTCTTAGGCATAAGAAATATTTCAATATAATAAAGAAAATAAACCTAATATGTAAATGAATATGAAAGAACGGGGGGAAAGAGATTGCAGTAGCAAATAAATAAATTATTAAAAATATTAAAGGGAAATACATTAGAATAATCAATAAATGTTAAAACATTGTAAAGAGTATTTATTCTGTATACGAAAGGAAGTTACTGCTGAAAGGAAAAACCAAAGATTTAGGAATATTAGCTGCAAGGTTTATTTGGTAATGTGGGTCAGAAAGTCATTAGCAGAACGTATATACAATAGAATTGTGGAAATTTTGTGTTAAAAAGAAGAAACATTAAACATTAATGACCAAGGGTACTTTGGACCTGAAGGGAGCAAACTGTAGTCTAATGCTTTTGCTGCAGTGCCAAACTTATTCGGTGAGAGGAGACCGATTTGGAAAAACCTTTGACAGAAAATACTAACCAATAGAAATTAAGAAATGTTTAACTTCGGATCCATTCGTGTCCGATCATAGCAAATAAGAGGGGCCATAAGAAATTTGTCTAGGCCCGAAGGGAGGTTACGGTCACGAGTTGTAGAAGGGAAGAAGTTACTTATAAATTATCAATGGTGCTGAGCAGACGTGTTGCAGTATTAACTCCAGTGCTGCGATATAAAGTATGTGTCTTTATTTTAAGAAAGTGAGTGGTGGACAAGCAGTCATTTCTCCGAGTTCACATGGGAATTAGAGCAGGGAATAGTTGGAAAATTGGGTAAATTTGCAAAAGTTTAATTGTAAGAAACTTATTCAGTGTGGGGGAATAACATTGTAAATGAGAAAACGGAACTCAGAGGGAACAAATAATTCAATTTGTGTGAAATGGATAAACTGGGATAATCCGAAGAAAAAAAAAACAGTTATTTTTTTCCTCACACTTGCCCTGAGAAGATCCCTAAAAGAGATCCTACTTTTAAGCCCTTCTTATCCTTCCAAATCCTGCCATAAAATGGCATATAAACCATAAAATTCCCGCCACAGGATAGAGAAGTATTGTATTCCACCCAAATATTTGATGCCGAGATTTCACCGGAAATACGTGTTTTAGGACCCCCCAAATAAAAAAAAAACTTTTTCAGAAACAGGTCAGTGTGTGTGTGTGTGTGTGTCTGTGGACAGCATAACTCAAAAACGAAAAAACGGTTAAATACCAAACTTTGTATTTAAGTTTGTTATCTACCAAGGATGTGACACGAAGATTTTCAAGAAAATCCCCCCACCCCTAACTACCCTTTGCATGGAAAATGTTTCGAAAATGTTGCTTTTCTTAAAAATAGCTCTAAAGATTTTGATTAACATACCACATATTAAAACCATTTCTATCACAAATAAAATGCATATGTTGAATTTTCTGGGAATAGCTTCTAAAGACCTGTTTATTCTGGATGAAGTTTGCTTAATTTGGCATAACTAGTAAACTGTAAGAGATAGACAAAAACTTACCATTCCAAAAATGTAGATCTTGTTAAAATACACAAGTTATGTGATATACACTTTTTTGTGAACTTGCCGTTTTCGAGGTATTCCTTGTTATTGGTTTCAGTTGTGAAGTACTGATACTTTTCACAGACAGGAGTGTTCGTTTTTCTTTTCTTCTATTCCTGGTCAAACAAAGAAGCGATTTGCAGTGACAATCGCATTACGACAGCTTTTAAAACATTTGACTATCACTTTAGCCTAGTGCATTCCCTTAGTTCCAGTAATAAAATTCTGCTATTGTTTATCTCGATTAGCGTGGTGGTGAAAGAAGAATTATCTTTCGTAAGAAGTTTGTTCTAGAGTAGCTAGAGAAAGTCATGTGAGTGTGACACATCAGATGTTTTCTCTCACCCGTGTCTCCTGGATTGCAAAACAGGTAGAGCGAACGCAAGCTTTTTTATTTCTTTATCCCCGTTTACATTATTAATTATTGATTATTATTAATAAGCTTATTTTTCTGTCTATTTCATACTTAAACATTAGCAGAAACGGTCTTATTACTTGGTTGGTTATAAGTAGAGGGGAATATACTAGGATAAACCGACAGGCAAATGTTTTAAAATGTGCTTGTTATGGGATTGAAATCCGTTTCTTTGAGTTGACACGTTCCTATATGAGAAAAGTTGCAAGTGTTAAAACTGAAACCATTATCAAGGAATATCTCGAAAACGGCCAACTCCACGAAAAAAATGCAAATGACATAAATTTGATCGAGATCTACATTTTTTGTGAAGTAAGTTTTCGTCTATCTCTTACAGTTTGCCGTTATGCAAAATTCAATAAAAGTCATTCAGAATGAAGAGCTCTTCAAAGGCTATTCCCAGAAAATTCAAGATGTACATTTCATTTGTCATAAAAACATGTTAAACAAAATTGTTAGAGCCATTTTTGATAAAATCAAAATGTCCATGTAAAGCGTACTTGGGGGTGGGGAGATTTTCTTGGAAAGTTTCGTGTTGTATCCTTGGAAGATACTAAGTTTGGTATTTAATGGTATTTTCGTTTTTCAGCTATACTGCCCACATACGCACACAGATACCCACACGGACATTTTTCTATAAATGCTTTTTTTGGATTCAGGGGGTCCTAAATCATATATGTTCGGTGAAATCTCGGTATGGAATTTTTGGGTGCAATACAACACCTCTATTCCTATATACATAGTACGTGTAGAGAAAGTAAAAAGTTAATACCAGCGTAGAAATTATTAATATCAGGCAGGTGGAAAGAAGCCACCACTGCGCTTGTTGTATCAAAAGAACGTCGTCACTCGGCAAAGGAATATGCGGTGAGAACTTCTCTCGTCCCCTTTCCTGGCGGGGAGCATTCTGAGTATGGAAATAAGTTTGCGAGAATATAAGGTTTAAAGTTGGCAGTACCTATTAATTAGCATGCGTCTACCCGTTTATAGTTTCATTAAGTGGTAGTTAAAGTGGGCCAAGTGGCAAAAACAATATATTTCCTTCATATCATTGTTTTCGTAGTCGACTTACCCTCCCCGTATTTAGGACACTCCCCTAGGACTTACAAGCGAACGTCTAAGCCTGTCTGGGAGCCCACGGCACGAAACCACAGAATGGAGAACCTGGAAGGAGTGGTCGGCCCGTGACCAGGCATGAGCGTGAGAAAGGTGATGATGGAGCAATAGGGGGGAAGAAGTGGCGGGGGAAAACCGGAGGACCCGAGAAAACCCGCCCAGACACCGCTTCGTCCACCACAACTCCCACATGCGGGCGCCTGGGATTGAACCCGGGCTGTCCTAGCGGTCAAACCACTCGGCCACGCCTATCATTTTATTATGACAAAAATCTAATGTGTTACACTCACATTACTTTCTCTAAGTGCTCTACAAACTTCTTACAAAAGATTACTCTTCTTTCTACACAATGCTAATCGAGATAAACATTAGCAGAATGTTCTTATTACTTAGTTCCTTATAAGTAGAAGCGAACTAAAGGAATGCGCTATGCTAAAGTGATAATCAAATGTTTTAAAAACTGTCATTATGCGATTGTTATTGCAAATCGCTTCTTTGCTTGACCAGGAGTAGAATTAAAGAAAAGTGGACACTCCCTTTCTGAGAAAAGTATAAGTAATTCATAATTGAAACCAATAACAAGGAATATCTCGGAAACGGTTACCTCCACAACGAAAATGTGAACGACATAAATGGTGTGTTTTGACGATATCTACATTTTTTGTGCAGTAAGTTTTGTATATCTCTTACGGTTTAGGAGTTCAGCAAAATTCGGCAAAATTCATCCAGAATAAAGAGGACTTCAGATGCTATTCCCATAAAATTTAATACATAAATTTTATTTTGAATGTAAATATCTTTAATACACTGGATTTTAGTCAAAAGTGTTAGAGCCATTTTTAAGAAAATCCAAATTTGCGAAAATTTCCCAATTAAAGTGTAGTTTGTGGTGGGGATATTTTCTTGAACATCTTCGTGTCGCATCCTTGGAAGATACTGAACCTAAATAACAAGTTTGGTATTTATCGGTCTACTTGAACATGCTGTCCACAGAGAGAGAGAGAGAGAGAGAGAGAGAAACAGAGATAGAGAGAGAGAGACGGAGGGAGAGCAACACAACATACGCGGACCATTTTATAAAAATGCTTTTTTCGGACTCAGGGAACTCAAAACATATATTTCGGGTGAAATATCGACATCAAATTTTTGGGTGAGTAACAATTCCTTCTCTATCCACTATGGACATTGTACATGTGAGCTAGGGAAAGTAAAAAATAATTTGATAATTTTTTACAATTTTTTGTCAAATTTTGCAGAGAGTAGAGAAAGTAATAAGGTTTTGCATGTAGGCGAGAGGTTTTCGATACTGGTTATGTGAATATAACTCACATCTGCACAAAATGGACGCGACATCAGGACAAACAAGCACGCAGCAATACATTATACAGAGCTTATGTTAATAATCCAGCTCCGTAACACACGTACACTAATCGCACTAACACTACACACTGCTCAAACAATACCAAGCAGTCACCTGCGGATAACAAGTGAAAACCGATCCACCGTCAACTGTTCTCTGTACTCATATTCATAATATCAAAAGACTAACGTGCGGCAATCTCTCTGGTGTTTACATTCAACTGTTTCACAAAACAAGCAAAAAAGATCGGTATAGCACCTTGTAGCGTTTTTATCGCCACACGTTAAACAGTCGACGGTTTTATGGCTCACGTCGAAGAGTCAAGTGTGTAGTGTTTGTTGTCCACGTTTATTCGATGTCTCTGGACTCACTCCCCTACCAAGATGGCAGATCTCTCCACGTGCCTGATTTTAACCCTTAGTTGCCTGCATTAGTGTAATTTTCCATTAATTCAAGTTTAAAATGAAAGGTATATGGGAATAAACCTATAGAATTATTATATAAAATAACAGAGAAAATAGAAATGGAAATAAATGTAGGTGTTTTATTAATCTTTTTGTTTCCAATTAAAAGTTGAAATCCTTCTAAAGCAGTTTTCATAATTCTGCCAAAGGCGCTACCAAAAAGTAGTTCAAATGACCATGAGTGTTAGGGACATCCATTCAAAGCCAAATGCTGCAAGTTCAAATCCCAGTGACTGTGGTAAATGACGGGGAGAGCCCAAGTAAAATAATCGGTGTGATGCTTGGAAGCTAATGGATTACATTTGACTGTAGTTATGTGAGGTTTACTCTTTTATTTATTTAAAAAAATCACTGCAATTTTAGAGCTAACATTATCTATACTTTTACTTTCTCTACACGTACTATGTACATAGTGTATATAGTGCACCCAAAAATTCGATACCGATATTTCACCGGAAATATATATTTTGAGACCCCCTGAATCCAAAAAAAGCATTTTTAGAAAAATATCCGCGTGTGTCTGCGTGTGTGTGTCTGTGGGCAGCATAGCTAAAAAATGAAAAGACCGTTAAAAACCAAATTTGGTATTTAAGTTTGGTATCTTCCAAGGATGCGACACGAAGATTAAAAAAAAAAAAAAAAATTCCCCCATCCCAAACTACCATTTACATGGAAAAAATCTCGAAAATTTGGATTTTCTTAAAAATGGCTCTAACGATTTTGATTAAAATCTCGTATATTTAAGATATTTACTTAACAAATAAAATGTATATCTTGAATTTTCGGGGAACAACTTCTGAAGACTACTTTATTCTAGATGAATTTAACGGATTTTTGCATAACTGCTAAACCGTAAGAGATGGACAAAAGCTTGTCACACAGAAAATATAGAGCACATTAAAACATAAAATTTGTGCTATACACATTTTTTTTCGTGGAGTTGATGGTTTTTAAGATATTCTTTGTTTTTAGTTTCAGCTTCGAAAAACATACTTTTCTCAAACAGGAATGTGTTAACTCTTGTCCATACAAACAAAGGAACTTCAGTCACATAGCAACCAGCTTTTGACTATCACTTTAACCTATAGTACTCCCTTATTTCGCTTCTACTTACAAGGAAGCAACTAATAATACCATTTCTGCTAATATTTTCTCAATTAGCATGAAGTAAATAAAAGCTTAATCTTTTTAACAATACTTTTTTGCAGAAATGTAGAGAAAATCATGTTTATGGTTGAGGTTAGTATAACATGAAGCTAATCCTAGAGTACAACCCTATTTGTATATTTACGCTTAGAGCAAGCGGAACTTATAGGTACCGACAGAAAACAAGGGGTTACGATCCGCTATCGAAGATGCTGCTCTGGCGTAACCCAGTCTGCCTGAAAATCGACTCTCTCGGGTGGTAATGACAATGACGACAGTTAGGAGTGGTCTTGCGAAATGGTTAACACTTTCATCTATTCGCTTATTCTTGACAATAGTTGATACGTGTTTACACTAGCACTTTTTTGGTCGTTTAACGTCCTATAACCTGGTTGCTCATATCGGACGATAAATGAAATTGTGAAATGATGCTCAAATGATCTCGGGGTCCATGGAGATAAAAGTTATTCGACATTCGTCTT